>CM065397.1:4875000-5475000 GCA_033060915.1 Euryodendron excelsum | reverse complement strand
CGTCGGGTGTATGCTCGTAGTCCTTCCCCTTCCTCTTTTCGCAATGTCAACAGGAAATCGACCTCCTTCAGCTGCAAACTGTTTGCTATGAAACGAGCTGTAAATAGCTCAGCAAGTTGCCTCCAGCTAGAAACGGACTTAAGTGGCAACTTATCAAACCACCGTAAAGCCACACTTCCTAGGCTGGAGGGGAAGATTTGACACATCAGCATCTGGTCACTGCACCACACTACCATAAGCTGTTTGTAATGCCGAACGTGGTTAATCGGGTTGGTCTTTCCGTCATAGAGAGTGAACTTTAGTGGGGTGAATTTTTGAGGAATTGGGTGGGACTCGATCTCCTCTGTGAATGGCGAAGACGCAATTTGATCCAGGGCCTTCTTCATCAGGTCTGGGCTGTGCCCTCCTTGGTCTGCTGCTTCCTATCGTTCTGTTTTTCATCATACCATTTCTCTCAGTCCTCTCTCCTCCGATCTCCTTCAGAAGGTTTATTATTCGGTGGGGTTTCGCTCCTTCCCCTCCGCCAATCTGTGCGCCTGTTTTCGCAATGCCCGGTACTAGGGGTGTAACTCCCTCTTACCCGCAGCGCTGGATCATTCCTGTTGCCGGTAAACTGCTCCTGGTCGGGGGAGCTTTCTCTCCCGTGCCTATTTCTTCCAGAGAATGCCTCCCTCATGACCCGAACTTGAGAGGTGAGGTAGGCTATCTCTTCTCCGCGCCGCTGAATTTCTCTCTCCGCCGCACGGAGTGTTTCTTCACTCAGGATTCGCCCACTAGAGGGTGACGGGGCAAGGTTCCGAGGGTGGTTTCTGTGAAAGTTTCTGTCCCTGACATAGCCCGTATCCCTTCGCATTTCATCTGGTGTTTCCTGGTGGCTTTCAGCGAGCGTTCGTCTCTCCGACCTTAGTGTTCTCCTTCTCTGCCAATTCACTGATGTAGACTGGCAGTGCGCCGAGTTGGTCTAATCTTTATTAGAGGAGGCTCTGATGCCTCTCCCATCGTGGTTCTCTCTCCTGTATCTCTGGTTGTTTAGACTCATGATTTTTCTAAGCCTTCCCATAAACGGCGCCAATTGTAAGTGGGATTTTTTGAGAAAGCTGGGCCGAACTCTCAAGCCCAAATAAATGAGTCCAAACTCCCTGCAAAAGAGGATGGTTAGAATGGGTCGACCCTTGATGGGTCGAGCACACTCCGAAGATTAAGTTGGCAAGCTTAATCGTAATGGGAATCAATAAGAGTTATTAATGTTTTGAGTTTATTGTCCATACCTGGTTCTCGATACTTTGGGTATTTATAAAGTTCTCGAGGGAGTGTGTTTTGCCTCGGCCTATCAGCAGGCTTTCATGGCCTGCTGGGTAGGCATCATCATTGGCACCGCCTGATGACTTACAAGGTCTGGCGCACCGTCGCTGGGGATTCCGGCTGACCGGACGTGCATGTTTACGTCGCGTGGGCAGCTGCCTCTTCATTTAATGCAAGTCAACTCTGCATTTAATGCTTGAAGACCGCTAGCAATTTGGGCCCGCTTTTCGCGGTTTGGGCAACAGTGGGGAGGAGGTCGGCAGTCAAGCCCGGCCTCTCCTTAATTTCTGATCTGGGCCGCCAAGCAGCCCCAACTTTGATTTTTGTGGATCGGGCCTCACCCATTGGGTTGGGTCGGGGGTTATTCCCCCACAATTGCCCCCCAGCCTGCTTGTCGTTTTGGCTTCTGAAACGGCCAAAGGCTGTAACGGTCACCCGGCCATTTAAATGGCGGGGATTTTAAAAGATTCACTGTGGGACATCATCGAATCGACTGCAGACGCGACGTTTCGATACAGCGTCATGATTACTGCTGTATTCCCGTGCACGAACCGACTGTAATGATGCGTATAAAAAAGCGATGCCATGTTTAGTCGAGAAACACTTGGTCTTTCCCTGCCTTTCGAGTAGCATGTGCGCCGGCTGTCTCAGCACTCACCACTGTAAGTGTTCTTCGAGCCCACTCCTCTTTTGCTCTACAATGTAGTTTCTGTGTTTTGACTGTTGCCCCTTGCTGGCATCTCGTCTTCGAAAGATGGTCCGTCGGCCCTTGCCGCGTTTAGGGCTAGGTTTGAAGTCCCGGATGAGATCGACTTAGAGCTGGTCGATCTCGAGGACTATCGTATGGGCGAGACCGAAAAGGGGGTGTCATTCCCAGTCATTGCTATCGTAGAAGGGGGACTTAGGTTTCCCCTCCATCCTCTTCTTCATAAGTTCATAGTAAAAAATAAGGTGTCGCCCTCCCAGTTATCATCGAACGTCTATAGGATCTTTTTCGGAATGCTTGAAATAAATCGGCGCCTGGGTGTGAACCTAGGCCTCGTTGAACTGGATTATTGCTACACGCTTTGTAAAGTCGGAGGTACTTACAAAGTTTTTCTGCGGGCCGTAGATAAGTCCCTAGAGTTAGTGAAGTGTCTGCCTTCCTCCGGTAAGGGCGTCGACGAAGTTAGGATTTGGGTAACCGATCCATGGGAGTTCGGCGACGTTCCTGAGAAAGATAGACCGGCAATTCGATGCTCTAGAGAGCCCGTTGAAATAGGTTCGATGCCGATCCCTTATACTGTGAGTCTCTTAAACTGTAATATGCATCTCACTTGTCCCTCGCACTTTTGCAGAAAAGAAGGGGAAGCGGTCGAGGGCGCGTGACTGGTTGATCAACTTCGACGATCTCAACAAGGTTTTGAAATACGACGGCGAGGGCAGATTAAAGCACATTGGTCGGGCTGCGCATATCTTGCTAGCGTACCCGCTGCTATACTCGACCTTCACTGCCAACACGGGTGTTCCCTAGAATACCTTTGCAAGATTGGCAGAGGAGGGTGCCGAGGGAGATTTCGAAGAAATTCCGACCGGTATCGCAATTGAAAGGGCCCGCGGCCCTACCATGGTAACAGTTGCAGTTGCTTCTCCGTTGAAGCCCAGGGGCGAAGGACAGCGCGGGGAACGATCGAGGTCCCATAGTTCGGCATCCAGTTCGTCGCCATTCATTGCACCAGACCGCCGGGTCAAAGTTCCAGCAACAACACAAGATTCCACTCCGTCCGCCATTGCAGAGGACAGCATGAATCTAAGGGAGAGGATGTTTGCCGCTGCCAGCAAGCCACTGAAGTCGGCTGCGGCCACCTCAGTGGATGCCCCAACTGCCGAATTCACAATAGCTCCTGTCGAGACAACACCTCCAGCTTAACAAAGGCCTGAGACTCGGCAACAGAAGAAACGGGGGCCAGAGGCTACCGCACCGACTGCAGCTCCAAAAAAGCAGAAAGGAAAAGGCATAGTGGAAGAGGTCGGCGAGACTATAACCATTACGCCTGATATCCTAAGTCGGCCTCTCTCGACAACCGATTCGATGATTGAGCAGGCCGAGGTAGCCTTCGGAGTGATGAAGAGCGTATTCCAAAAGAAAGATATGGCAAAGTTGGGCGAAGCTAGTGATGCGGCAGTTTTCATGGGAGCCTTCCATGACTCGCTTTTGGTAAGTCGGTGATCACTTCTTTCTGTTTCAACGGCTTTTCTGATCAACTATTTTTAATACGATTTTCTCCTGGTTTAGGGCTGTCTGAATTCTTTGGAAGCGATGTCCCGCTTCCAGAAACTTGCCGAGGTGCATCAGGAGCTTATCGAAGAGCACGGTCGATTAAAAGAGGAATGGATCGGCGCAAACAAGGAACGAATCGCCCTTAAGAAGCAGGCCAAACAGGCCTCCGCCGAGCTTCTGTTGATGAAGGCTAACTTTAAGAGGAGGGATCGGGAACTGACCAATCTCGAAAAGAAATTCAACGTGCAGTCTGTGGACCTACACAATGCCAATGCTGAGGTTGAGGCCCTCAAAACCGAAGTGGCCCAACTGTTTTGTGTATGTTTTTGAAAAAATTGTGAAGCTTGTTTTGAAGGTGTTTGAAAAAAGGTGATGAAATTGCCTTGGGAATTTTTAGGAAAAATTGGTGTTTGTCCGTCTAGGCCTCATGTAGGGCAGGTGGCAACGTATTACATGTTTGGTGACGTTGTGAGTTTGTGGTTATGTGACGTTGTAAAGGCCTTTTACAAATAGGCTTTGCCAGATTTTTTAGAAAATTTGGCACTTTGGTTTTTCTAAATTTCCATGTAGGGAAATGTACACCCGACCACCATTTTCTGCTGTTATTTTTAAAGAGGGGAAAAGGTTTGTTGAGAGGTAGGGGCAAAGGTAACTTCCCCTCTAATTTTTAAAATTATAATTTTATCCATACTTTTAAAAATATTATTCAATTTACCCTTCCATTTGACTGAGCTACCCCATGCGGGTTTTCCTAAATTTCCATGTAGGGATATGTACACCCAACAACCATGTTCTGTCATTATTTTTAAAGAGGGGAAAAGGTTTGTTGAGAGGTAGCGGCAGAGGCAATTTTCCCTCAAATTTTTAAAATTATAATTTTATCCGTACTTTTAAAAATATTATTCAGTTTGTCCCCCCCCCAAAAAAAAATTTAGAAATGCCCCCCTCAAATTTTTAGAAGTTATAATTTTATCTACAATTGTAGAAGTATTTTCAATTTTTCCTCTAAAAATTTAATAATGTCCCCTTCAAATTTCTTAAAAGTGCTATTTTTAACCACAATTTTGCAAAGTTTTTTTAATTTTCCCTTTAAAATTTTATAAATGTTCTCACAAGTGTTTAAAATTTCTACTTTTACGTACAATTTTACAAATACTTTTCAATTTAATTCCCTAAAATTGTTAGTTTTCTTTAAAGATAATAAGCTTATGGACAACATATGATGAAATTAAGTGTCCTATTGTTAGTTACAAAAAAAATAAAAAATTCTTGATTGTAGTTAATTCTTCTCTCCTAAACGAATTTTTTGACTCCGCTCCTATTGAAAGGGACATGTTGATCAAAGCGGTTACAACCTGGGGTTTGTGTACCATTGACAGCCATTAATTCAGATGCTATCCCTATTTTGCTTTGTCAAGTTTGGGTTAAGTCAGCCACAGAATTTTGAATGGGTTCCGGAATAGCTAATAACAGGTCCCAAGGTTGTAACTCCGTTTGCATCAGCAGTTTGAGGGGAGAAGAAGGTTTAATTGCCAGTGTGGAAGAAGGTTAGCACTCGTGTAGACAAGACAACCCGTTGCTGACTTGAGATCAATCGAAAGAAATATTTTAAGGATAAGATCGAAGAAGGAATGGCAATGGGACATGATCGAAGAAGGAATGGCAAGGACATATACGGAGGTAATGATTTTCTTATTGGGATTTTACTCAGGTCTTTTCTCACGCAAAACGTAGAGATATGAGATAAGAGCTTAAGTTGAGCTGTTCTAAGAGGTGATGGCCCTTCAGCACCCAGCTTTGATACGATAATAAAGAACCCATGAATTTAAATCAACTTTGAAAATTGACTTACAATGTGAGAGTTGTCCAAAAATATATATGAAGGTGATAGTTTTTGTATCTAGGCGATGTAAGACTTCACTTACTACATTTTTCATGCTAGTTAACAGTGGTTAGTGAATTGTGATCTTGATTAACATGTAGCATTAAACTGCTAAGAAATTTAACAATGACCATTTGTCACCAACGCGTGTGATTATAGTTTCTGGAGCAATCCATCTTGCTATTTGCTGCATACATAAACAAAATATGGTAAAGGGAATAGCCTAAATGTCATAATATAAATGATTCCTGATGTGCAGCAAATTTGTATTTATGTCCTGACTAGCGATAGCCTGGAAGGATTAAGGATATCAAATTATTCTTAGTATCGGTGGGGTGCCGGTCGAAGAGACTTTGATGTCTTAGAGTATCTCTAATGGTACTCTCTAAAATAATTAAATAAAATATATTTACAAAATTTATTGTTTATTTTAATTAGTTATTTTTTAAAAAAATGCTCCAACAATACTTTTTATTTTAACTAGACACATCATAAATTATTTCATTTTTAACATTCATCTTAAAAAAAAGAAAATAAAAGAGGAGAGAGAGAGAGAGATTTGTGAATGAAAATTTAGAGAGTCACTTTTGACTCTCTATATTTGGAGAGCCAAAATGAGACTTTATAAAATCAAAAGTCGTATAGAAAGCCGGTTAGATGGTGATTTTTTAGGTTTGATTCTTTAAAATAACTAAGAGAGCCACTTTAGAAAGTTCCTTTAAGATGCTCTTAGTAAATAAAATGACAAGAATAGCTAGCAAGCAATGTAATAGGGTTGATTGAGTGTACCTTTTATCAAAGAATCGAGATTTTCTACCTTCTTATGAATCAATTTTGGAGGATTCGTTAATATCGTTGTAGGGCTTGCTTTATCAGATTAGGGCAAATGGAGGATATCAAGGCTGAGATCAAGAGGATTTTGGATTCTGTGCAATAGAGCTTACCTTATGTCACTGAGTTGGCCCAGTCGCTCAGGTAACTATGTCTAAAATATGGCAATTTATTAACACTCAAGTGCAGGTGCAGAAAAGTAGTAAATAAAATCCGGTAAGACTGGAGTTGATCCACAGGGAACGGATAACAGAATATGAAAAATTAGGAGTTAAAATTCCTCCACGGTAAAAGATTAGATACCCACCAAGTTATGCTAAACACCGTAGTGTTACAATGACTTCAATTGGAACCTAAGCCTACTGGTTTGAATTTCACCTTGAAGAATACCAATGAGAATTGGACAATTAGAGCATAAAATAGTAACCAAAATAAAATTAATATTTTTGAGAGATTTGATGATTATTGTGAAACTAGACTTTAAATAAAATTTAATAAAACGGTCTTCGATCCAATTGATCTAATTACCTGATTCACCTAAAATTCCAACGAAAGTTTTATAACTCAAATCATTAGTTTCGTCTTGAACCTTTGATTCGGAGATTTAGCTTTTAGAATAGAAATTCTATAATAATTAAATTTAGAACAATAAAATTAAAGTCATAAATTCATACTATCGATTTGTGCAATAACTATACCAAAGAAAGATTTGTGTATAGAAATTACCAAACTTAGTTAAGCATGTAAGTTTTCTCAAAGATCTAGAATTTAATTACCAAGAATTGAAATATTTTAAATATAAATAATGAAAACTCAATTACCTTCATTGATATTCTAAGCTCCTTAGATGATCTTCACAATTGACTCCAAGAATTAAATCAGCGAAAAAAAATAATTTTATAAATAAAAGAATTTATTACAATAGAATAACAAGAAAGAAAAAAATTAAAAAATTAACTGGCTGAACAACTACTAACAAACTAACTGACTAAATGAAAGAAAGAGTTTTCGGCCAACTCTCAAACTCTCTAACTTTTTTTTTCTCCTCCTTCAAGCTCTCTCTCGAATGGCTTATTTTATAGGCGAATTGAGATTTTTTAATTATTTTTTTCTTCTTCTTTTCTTGTCTTTGTCAACTTGTGTTGGCCGTCCCTTGCTTGTCTTCACATGCGCACACTAATAAACATACACACACACACACACATATATATATATATATATATATATATTTTATATATATATATATATATAAAAAGTAAAATATATTTTATAATATATACACTCACTCATATAGATAATATATATTACCTTACTTTATTTTGCTTGATTTTATCTTCAAATTTGCTCAAGGTGTATAAAATATAAAAAATATTAAATTTATATAAAAATGATAAATAACACATAAATAATAGCTAACATTAACCTATAATTAGGGGCTCTAATTTATACTTTTTAGAGTACAATTATCGGGTTAACCGAACGCTAATAGTTTAAAAAATTACTCAGTGTTTTTGAAGTGCCACGTCATTCTTGCTTCACCACTCACATAGTTGTGGATTCCTCTTTATTAGGTGTGATTAAATATCCTAACTAATAGGTGAGGGTCACACTCTCATGTGAATTAAGGAGTAACACCAAATGACACCCTAAGAGTACTTAATAATTTCTCCTAGTAGATCCGCCCGGCAGGATGGTACTCATCTATTCCGACTATTTATATTACGTTACAAGTAATATTTGTTCTTTCTAAATCAGGATAATGATTTCTTTCAAATAACAAAGGGAAAAAGCGGATAAAAGTACACCGTTTTTTTTATTGCAAAGATATGTTATAAAGGTAATGCTATAGAAATAAAAAAAAAATTATACAAAATTTTTATATAAAATGATGTATCTTAATGAGAGCTTTTTATTTCAAAATAAATACTCACCATAATAGGTTTTAATTACAAAATAGTCACTACCATATCATTTTATATATATATTTTGTATGAATTTTTTTATAAGAATAGTATTTTTCATGTTATAATGCTTGTAAGATTGAAATCAAATGATTTGTGAACATTAGATTGTTCTTGCGATTCTTTCTCTTTCTTTTTTTCTTTTTTTTTGGCAAAATGACTGAACAATTAATCTTCAACTGTTGAAAGTCCATGCAGTCAAAATTAAAGTGCCATCTCAACCCCGGTCTGGCCAATGCACTTACAAATGGAGTACTTAAATCGAAGGAGTGAGAGTGTTTTGCACGTAAATGCTGTTGATTGATATTATAATATCAGTTGTCATAAGAACTGAATGCTCATTTAGAAATTGTTTCAGTCACCAGAAGGAAATTGTGAACTCCACAAGGTTGGAGTACACTCATTAAAAACCTTTGCTGTTTTAAAACAACCATTACTTCAACTCTTCAAGGGCTATGTTATTGTACTCGAGTATAGGTGTCAAGTATATGTACTTGTTCAAGTATCGAATTTATTTAATTATTATATTTAAGGACATTAGAACATGATCAGATTTCATATTTTTTAAATACGTTTTTTATTTTTTTAGATAAAATAATATTTATAAGTTAAAATATAATATTTCATACATAAAATAAAAATTTTATGCTTAGTTTTATAGTAAACTCAATTAGTTATTTATTCTTGTTAAATACATATCTAATTAGTATCGAGTGTCAGTTGTTAAGTGTTGAGTATCCGATATAAGTATATAGTATCAGGTATTTAAAAAAATTCAAGTAATGAAGTTCGAAGGTGCTGGAAATTAACCATATACATACATATGTAGTGTTCCGTAAGTCAAAAATGAAGATATATCAACCTGGATATCCGGCGGTAAACGAGTTGTCGAAATTCATTGAATGCATTAAATTTAAGTTTGAAAATCTAGCGTTTCTCATCTGCTAACTACTGAGAACTTTTGAATTCAAACCCGAAAATAGTCAAAGTCATCGTCTTCCCCTTCATTGTCAACAGATAGGTCTCCTCAGTCCTCTTCACGACTTTATTCATCTCTCTCTCTCTCTCTCTCTCTCTCTCTCTCTCTCTCTGTGTGCATGGGTGAGTCTTTTACTTGCGTAGTTTTCTATGGCTTCTTTGTGCAGTTATAATATGACGTGAAGAAAGTAATATGGCTCCATCATGGTCATGAGTTAGTACTTGTATTCTGTCTGTTTTGCAATTTGACTTCTATTTTGTCATGCGTGATTGAACACCATCACATCTGAGTTTGACCAGGCTGACTTAAGCCTCATATATATGCTGTAGGAGTTATATAATATTAGTGTTAGGTGGGTCAGATCAAAGGGGCATGTGCGAGAGACCAGTAGACCAGAAGATGATGGTGATACCTTTGATGGTTTTATCAGTTTCATATCGGTTCAATTATGATAATTATATCCTATTATAAGACTTTAAGAGAGTCATATGTAAGGCAATTTTACTTTTGCATCTAAAGAAACTATTTATGTGCTTTAAAGTAATGACGAAAAAGGGAATCTAAAGATCTTATCTACGTTTAAATTTTCTTCCCTCAAGTAATTTTAAAGGAATATCTCATCATCTGTTGATTCGGAAGCTTTTGTTCTTTTTTTAACAAGGTTTTCGTGTAGAGTCTCACCCACATGGACTATATAAATTTTATGTATTATATAAATAATAACTTGCTAAAATAAGCGTGGAGAGAGATTCAATTAGTTGCTTTAGACTGGAAGGACTAGCTTTTTGGTAGTAAGAGGAGGCTAATTAAAAATGCCTGCATGTGGTACCAAACAACTCCAAGAAAGCCACTCCCCTTAAAAATAACCAACCCCAAGGCCAACACCTAAACCTTTGAAGCTCATGCATGGATGTAACCATAAAATACTTTTTGAAATTGTCAATGATCTAAATTGTTCCATCTGTACTGCTTTTAAAACTGATAAAATCTCATTCCTTAGATTCCAACAACCTAATGATTCTATATTGCTAACCCATCATTGATCTTTATGTCAAACCATTCAATCTATTTTGAAGAATTAAATAGTACCTTTCTCAGGTTCACGAAGGCTAGAAATTAAGGGGCCAAACTGTGACATTCATGCATTTGTTATAAGTATTTAATTTAATTAAGCATGAATTAGCCTAATCAAGATACTTAATTAGCATGATTTAATGTTCATAATTTTCTTGTATTTTCATTTGTAATTAAACTTAATTAATTAACTTAAGTGAAGATTAATTAATATTAATCAAGTAATTAAGTTCACATACTTAGTCATGGAGTTGCTTGTTAGTATGTCTTGTGTGAGTGACACCTAGGTGTGTGCTTCACCAACAAGGTGTGTGCATGTGTGTCTGCTATGTGTTGCATTAGATACAAAGATGTATCTATTTGTTTTGATTTGAATAAGATAGAGAAAAGAGGAGCTTGTTAGAAATTTGATTTCTTTGAGAGAAAGTGAAAGAAAAAGAGAGAAAAGGGAAGAAAAGAAGAAAAGGTAGAGAAAGTGACTTGTGTAATCCTTACTCTTGGCAAGAAATGACTTCTTATGCTTTATTCTTTTCATTTATGTGTTAGAAATATTCTTTCAGCAATTCCATGTTAGTGATTTATGCATTAAATTCTATATTAAGAGAGAAAGAGGAATTTAAAATAATATAAAGTTAAAATTCGCATACTGCAGTCAACACTGTCGCACTTTGGGAAAACAGTCATAACTCTCTCTAGGAAGTTCCAAAACTTATTCCATTTAATTCTTTAGAAACTAGACTCGTATATCTTTTCGTTGATATAAGGCTTGTAACCTAGATTATTGTAGATTGATTCAGATTTCAGTTTAAAATTACCTTAAAAATGTTGACTGTAACTTTCATTTTCAGATTATTTGGCTCATATTCAAGTGGGTGTATCTCCTTCACCCGAAGTTCATTTTAGACCTATGACCTATTAATTTAAAGCTCTCCGAGTCTACTTTCTATTAATATTAATTTCAGTAATAGATTTTTACCATTTTAAAAGATATGAGGGAAAGAGTATACCTGTATTAAGGTGTTCACTATCGGGTAACCTACATTTTGGGTTTCTTGTCACTTTAAGTAGATCCTTAGCTACTTTAAAATATGTTAATGAGATTAGGAGCTCTTTAACTTGGAATGAGTGAGTTGTGCATGCACGTACATTCATGTGCATTGATGATAATGCATCCATATGGGAAATGGACTCTGTATCTTAATGCATAGATATGAAAATGTGAATCCATTATTCATTGCATCATGTGTTTTGACTTGTGTTAGGTCAAGAGAGTCCATTGCCCACTTTAGCTACATTTAAGGATTAGCGAGAACTAGAGTTAGGCGGCAAATGGTGTAAGGTGAGTATATGGAATTATATGAACTGAAAACTTAACTATACTATGAATAGGAATCTTATGGCTCTTTATTGAAATGGAATGGTTTTATTTATGAAAGTGGTTTTGTGAAATATTATAGTTATTGGATCAAATATGTTCTCTTAAATGCAATGATGGATTCATGCTAGTATAGCCTTATTGCCTAGCTTCCGGGCTTCATAGGGATGTGTGTTTGCCTTACTTCCGGGCTTAATAGGGGAGTGTATGCCTAGCTTCCAAGCTTAGTGGGGGAGGATCCCTACCATTGGAAAAATAATGAATGGCTCCTGACTTTGTCAACATCAGTAATTGAGCCGATTCGTCCCCCACACGAATCACACAATCCTTGTAGATTATTTGAATCAATACTATCTTACCAACAAGGGTTGAAATAGACATACTACGATCTATTAGACTTGGAGATTTATCTACATGCATCACAAATGCTATTGACACGAATGAATGTGTAGAACCAGAGTCTATAAGAACATGCGTTTCCTTATCAAAAATAGAGAGTATACCTGTCACTACTCCTATACTCTTCTCAACATCTTGTTGTGTCATGGTAAACACTCTACCTTGAGTTGTAGATCTCCCTACTGATTCCATACCTCTTCCTCGAGAACTTCTAACTGAACCTTTATCACTTGTAGACACATTCCCAACTGATGATGCCTTCGTCACATTTTGGGGACATGCCCATGTCATATGCCCTGTTTGTCTACAATTAAAACATTTAGGTGGGCCACCTCTTGCCACTGTGCAGTCTCTTGCATAATGCCCTTTCTGACTACACTTAAAACAAATCACGTCTGCAGTACGAGGACTAGATGAACCTCTCCCTTGTGAGCCTTATTGTTGTCTTGAAAAATCTTGTCTCGAACTAGAAGAACTCTGCCCTTTGTTCCCCAAAAATCTAGTCTACTGCAAATGACTTTTAACTAATTATGAGCTCTAACCACGCCAACTAGAAAATTTACCGCTTGATCCCATATATTGTGAAGCATCAGAACGAGCTTTCTTTGATTGTTCTCTCTTCTCAGTAGCTTCCTGAATATCTTTCTCAGCCACTTTTGCTTTGTCTACTAACTGTGTATAATTCTCTAGCTGAAAAATAGAAATTCATCATCTATGGAAAACTCCAATCCCATCTCAAATTTTTGACACTTGTCCTTTTCAGTTGCAACGACTGCTAGTGCAAAACGAGATAAAGTATTAAACTTTGCTCCATATTTAAAAACTGACATCTTATGTGGAAGCTTCTACAATATCTATAGGTTTCTAACCTATAGATATTGATGTTGGCAAAGTCAGGAGCCATTCATTATTTTCCCAATAGTAGGGATCCTCCCTCACTAAGCCTGGAAACGAGATATATATTCCCCTATTAAGCCCGAAAGTAAAGCAAATACACTTTCCTATGAAGCCCAGAAGCTAGGCAACAAGGCTATAATAGCATAAATTCATCATTGCATTTAAGAAAACATACTTGATCCAATAACTATAATATTTCACAAAACCACTTTCTTAAATAAAACCATTCCATTTCAATAAAGAAACATAAGATTCATAATTATAGTATAGTAAAGTTTTCAGTTCATATAATTCTACATACTCACCTTACACCAATTGCCGTCTAACTCTAATTCTCGTTAATCCTTAGACGAAGCTAAAGTGGGCAAAGGACTCACTTGACCTAACACAAGTCAAAACACATGATGCAATGAATAATGGATTCACATTCTCATATCCATGCATTAAGATGCAAAGTCCATTTCCCACATATATGCATTATTATCAATGCACATGAAATGCACATGCATGCACAACTCACTCATTCCAAGTTAAAGAGCTTCTAATCTCATTAACATGTTTTAAAGTAGCTAAGGATCTACTTAAAGTGACAAACAACCCAAAATGTAGGTTACCCAACAGTGAACATCTTAATACAGGTGTACTCTTTTCCTCATATCTTTTAAAATGGTCAGAATCTATTACTAAACTCAAAATGAATGTTGATTAAAATTTAATTTTGTGGTAATTATATTTCATTGATAGATCAAATTATATCCTTATTATGGATGATTTATACTGAAATGCTCTTCAGGAAAGTTGTTTGAATTTAATCTTGATCCATAACTGTTTTACTTGTTTTCTATTTATATGGTTCCAATATACTCACTAAGTGCGTGGTTAGCTTACCCATTTTATGAGAACACATTTCAGGTGTGCAGCAGTAGAAGTGATCCATTGAACAATTGGAGTCTTAGAGAGGTGGAGTTTTATGAGTAGTGTTCAATGTATATTTTGTCATCTTGTAATGAGATGTTTGGTACATTATTGTACATATGTTGTGGGTTGTGGGTTGATGTTTCAAGGTGTGATACCTTGATGTTTTGTAACTAAGATTAGTGATGTCTTGATGAGTGAATTACAGTATCTTAATATCAAACAATGGTTTGTCTTTTATTTTATCTTTAATTAGATTGTTTTGTTTTTTGGTTATGTATGGAAGTTAACAAGTTTTGTCACGTACCATTTTAAGGACAGTATCATTTAACCACCGGGATAGGCGTGACACAAACAATCTATAAAGTGAAGTCAAAATTGCCTCGCAAGAGGAAAAATTCGTAAGAATTTTCAAGGAAATGGGACAAGGGCTACTTGCCTGCAGTGACAACTTATAAACTGCATGGAAAGAATTGCTTCTAAGCCATTACGTTCATTTCGATTTGATGTTTCAAAGGGTTTGAGCCTTTGAGGGTCCTTCCTCCTTACCCAAGTTGCAACACTTAATAAAAGCCATAGGACCCAATTAAAGATAGATATTGAATTTACAATCTTTGCAGGTATATATATATATATTTTTTTGGTACTCAGTCACGTTATCCCCACCTAAATGAAGGAGAAGATTCTACTAAATCCTGCTTATCAAGTACTTTTCATTTGAAATGTAGCGTAGAAAATTGCCATTCAAAATCAAATACCATTGAAACATAAAGGAGAAAGGAACTATTTTCAGGTCACTACAAAAGACTTTTCAAGCTTGAAAGCGATTCAGTGATTAGAATTGCTTTATCTTACTCGTTGAATTTGAGTAATCGTTAGATTAGGTCTGGAGTTTGAATCCCATGAATCATCTCGCCCTCCACCCCCAATTATAATCTCTTTTATACTCAAATAAAAGGCCTTCCCAACATAGAAATTGGAAATACTAAGAGGTGTGTTTGGTTTTGATTTTTGTTTTTGTTTTTTATTTTTTCAAAAATAAAAACATAAAAAAAATACGAAAATAAATGTGTTTTCTGATTCTAAAAGATTGATATAGTACTTTTAACGGAATGGTAACCTATAAATGTCATAATTAGACCATAAAAAATAAAAATAAAAAACAAAAACAGATAACAAAAAATAAAAACTAACAGCACTTTCAAACAGACCTATGTTTGTAATAATTCCATTGCTGTCGTGTACTAGGTTGACACTTTCACTCTGAATTTCTCAACGGATGATGGAATCAACAGACTTTGAGTTGAGTCTGCTGACCAACTTAAATTACAGAACTGGAATGGGTTTAGGGTCTTAAAATGACCACGTGGGTTAGACTTTGACCCATCAACCCAAAGGGGCTAATTGACCCACCCTTATCCATCTCCTATTGGACACAAAATGATTGGATGGAGAAGCCTTACCTAGCTGGTGATGGGGACATAACTCTTACTATTGTCGTGCACATAATAACCCAGATTTTGTAGTTTTGTTTTATTTTTTTCCTATTTATTAATTTTTTAGAAATGTTTTCATCTTTATTTTTTTTCTGTTTTAGTGGTTTAACTAATAAATTCTTTTGCATGGTGCCATGCACCTTACTTTTCAAGATTCACAGTGCAAACAAAGTAGTTGGACATCTCTTCAATAGGGAGTGAATAGTGAATACCCTATGGTACCTTAAGCCCAAAAAAAGAAGGGGGGGGGGGGGGGGGGGGGGGGGGGGGGGGGGGGGGGGGGGGGGGGGGGGGGGGGGGGGGGGGGGGGGGGGGGGGGGGGGGGGGTGTGGGGGGGGAGCGAGGAGAAATTGGATGTTGCACTTAAAACATAATCAAGTAGAGAAAATTATCCTCCTCCTATCCAAAAAAAATTGAAAATAAAAAAATGAAAAAAAAATAAAAAGTATTGAAGACTAACCAATCTAAACCGTATTTTTTATTTGGATCTGTATGTATGTTTGATTTTTTATTTTTGATTTTTATGTTTAGAGGAGGTGATGGACTGCACAATAAAAGAAAATATTCTCATGGTCTCTAAGTTCCCTAACCAGGATGAAGGCAAAATTTGATCGAAGTTTCTAGTACCTCTTCCGAGAAATATTACTAGCTAATTAAATTAGCTTACACAATTTTATTTCCCCGTTAGCTAGCACCTTAATATGTGCTGATTTGTTTTTTCTTTTTTGGGGGAAGGGTGTGCCAATTAGATGGGCTGAGAGGTCCAAACAAAAGCCCGTAAGCCTCATTTAAGGGAATCAAAGAATCAAAGCCCAATGGCCTTGTCTGATAAGAATTTTCGTAACCTATTGTTTAAATCAAGTTTGGGCCTTTTACCGCAGTTTCGAGCCTAGTTTTAAAAAACTAGAAGAGATGCCCTCTAATTATGGGTTATTCTGTTAACTGTGTTCGGATTTTAAATTACCGATTTAGCCTTTTGTACGTAAGATATGACAAATTCTCACCAAATTGACTTTTTAGGAGAGTTCGTGACGGATGCCCAAACAACAGTAATGTTCTACATATCTCCTTGCATTAATTCAGCTTCATGTTTTAGGTGGTCTCAGCATGTATGCAATTCCCAATTTGCCCTAATTTTTTTTTTTCTTCTTCTAATAGTTCTTGGTGTCTTGTGTGGGAGGGGACATGATGGCTTATACAGGAGACGATAAATGTATTCGCTTTGTGGAAGATTTCCTGCAATTTATTTACAAAACTGCTAAAGAATGAGGCAAAAACTAC
Source organism: Euryodendron excelsum (assembly GCA_033060915.1). Classification (NCBI taxonomy): domain Eukaryota; kingdom Viridiplantae; phylum Streptophyta; class Magnoliopsida; order Ericales; family Pentaphylacaceae; genus Euryodendron; species Euryodendron excelsum. The sequence continues at coordinate 5,458,348 of CM065397.1, read as the reverse complement.
TAGAATCCTTACATCCTAATTGGGTGTTCTAGAGTTCAGTTTCAATTACCATTCACTATCATTTAATCAATCTCTAGGCACTAGGATGGTGATCCAGCTGCCAAAAAAAAAAAAATTCATTGTAAAAATGTACTATTATATTGTTATCAATAGTTAAGTTTTTTTATTATTTATCCTAAAAGTAGGTTAATTCTCAAGAAAAAATAAAATAAACTGAAATTAACTTATATCGACAAGCGTGGTTATTGACTCCAATTATTTTCTGGGAAAATCAAGTTACTTCAAAAGTCAAGCAAACTTTTGCTTAGATGACTAAATTCAAAATTTTCATATCACACTTCAAACTATAGCCCAACACAAAAGAGGCTATGAGATTTATTCTATCTCGTATCAAAATAAGATATCATTTGGATATGCAGTTTCAAGTCAATGGATTGCGTTGGTGATTATTTAAGGTGAATACATCAGATTTTGATATAATATTCAGTGACGATTTGAAGGCTTTATAGGGATGGATTTGAAATAACAAGGACAAATAATTATTGAAATCCTCCCAAACAAAAAAGATTCAGTAACACATGAATACTTATGAAAATCAATCGTCCACCTCTACTCAATCCTACCAACACAAATAGCTAAACCTAGTAAATTTTTCGTTCATTTTAACATCAAATCCTTCAAATTAAATCCATCCATTTAAATCAAAGTTAACTCTTTGGAGGGTGCTAGGATCAGTTCGCCTCTGGCGTGCAATCACTACTGATGCTACCGAGAAATTATTCAAGACGACCGTTATACGACGTCATCATTATTCCTTGGTGTGATGTTTCATTGGCATTGTGACATTTTTCTTATGGTGGAAAATTTAAATTTGAAAACTGAACTGTTGACATAACAATGCCTATAATTTTTCAAAAAGTATTCTCTTTCTAAAAAAAACTAACACATGACATCATATAAATATACTGTCACACCACATAGCATATGAAATATGAAAAATTTCTCGTTAGCTTGAACTCGCATGTTTGTCACATGGAATAATTGATATTCGTGCCCCCCCTCTCTCCTCCTCTCAATCCCATCTCTCTTCAAATTTTAGTAATCTCTCCCTCGTTTTCTTCACTTGTCTGTCATTTATTAGGAAGATCATATCTTGTCTTTATTTACGCCTAGTTTGTCACTTTCACGCAGACCCATTTCGCCCCCACAAGTTCAACAAGAAGTTCAGCAGCATGGCTAACTTGCCTAATCCTGATCCTGACTTTTAGGATAAATCATGAGCTCAATCATGGCTTTAATGGCTTGTTTCCTTCTGGGTATATTCCAAAAACTAATGTCAATGCATTAATTTAGTTATCGAAATGTCCACTCTAGACGACGAAGAATCCCAAGAATTTTCTTGTTCTTAAGCGTTACGTGTTGAAGGGATATAATCAGGCCTATTTATGCGTGTAGAGTTTGATGTTTTTTCATTGGATTGTCTGCAGATAAAGAGTGAAGTAATTGACCTTTGAAAGTCGTTTCTAATGGAGTTGAACATGTTTGATTCTAAGGCCATTTCTGTGTCTAGCATCTCTGCTTCAGAGAGACTATTTTCAAGCCCATTTTTGAATTCGAGGCATGCTGTCAAAAGCTCTCCACAGTCATGTTCTTGCACAGGTAATAATTTAATCACCCAAAGTGGAATTATAGTTCCTTTTCTTGTGCTTTTCTCAGATTTCCCAGAACATGGAAAAAGAAAAGAAAATTGGTTAGCTTGAAAAAAATCAGCTTCAATGTGAATGGTTTGCTTCTCATTTTATCCTGGTTTTTGTATTCAGGCATTCCTCCTAAGGCATCTTATCTTAGTGCTTCAAATAAAGCCGTTGGCCAAGAAAATTTTGCCGTAGAGACTTTTCAGTATAAAATCAATAGAACAAACGGTGCCAGATCAAGTCTGTTTTTCATAGAAATGAGAGTACTTGACGCCTTTGATGATGAGTATGGAGGAGTTATTGTCAATCCGGAAACGTTGCCGTCTAACCCCGAAGTCTTTGCCTCCATGCTTCATTTGTCACTCTCTCACTGGAGAACGAAGGTAATTTCTCTTCATGTGTTTCGATTGTCGTTAGGCACGCTGTAATTGCATTTTCTTGGCAAGGGAGCTGAAAACTATGATCTTAGAGAGAGAGAGAGAGAGAGAGAGAGAGAAGGAAAATGTAGAAGCTCTTAAATTTTTCCTGTTTCTATGATCAAAATTTCACACAAAAGATAATACATCTGGTTTATTCAGAGTATTTACTAAAAGTCTTTACAAATTGCAGGGGAAGAAAGGAGTTTGGCTTAAACTGCCACTAGAGAGATCTGAGCTTGTTCCTTTAGCTGTGAAGGCAAAGTTTCATATATATCCTCAATTTTCATCTCAGATGCTTTGGTTTATGAAATACAAAACAGAGCAATCTCTAAAATTTGGTAGTTGAATACATAGGAAGGATTTCAGTACCACCATGCAGAAAGAGGATATGTAATGTTGACATTCTGGATTCCTGAAGGACCTTGCCTGCTTCCTCCTAATGCTTCTCATCAAGTGGGAGTTGGGGGGTTTGTGATCAATCACAAAAATGAGGTATATGCTTTGCTTGTATGATCATATATATATACTCTGTAACCAAGTTTATAAAGGCACTTCTTTTTCCTTAATTGTATCGACTATCCATTTTTAGTTTTGGGTATCTAAATATTCTTCTCAACTACTTGATTTAGTATGAAGAATTCATGAAAAACTTGTACTTATTGTACTCAAATGGTTTAATATCTGTTTGTCTTGAACTTGCTCTCATTCTGATAGAAAGTTTTCTATTGATAATCCACAGGTGCTTGTAGTACAAGAGAAACATTATGCTCCAGCATTTGCTGGACTTTGGAAAATACCAACTGGTTTCATTCTTGAGGTGTGTCTTCTCATTTGAAACTTAACCCCAATGTTTTTAGATGCATACAAAGCTTGAAAATTTAGACTTATTTACTTTTGATCTGTTTAAGTCCGAGGAGATATATTCTGGAGCTGTAAGAGAAGTCAAGGAGGAAACTGGTGTAAGTTCTTCATACCTAGCCAATATATATATATATATATATATGCATATATAATTCAGTGTTTTGCATCAAACAAACTAGAATGTGTTGTAAACTTTTTCAAAGAATGTTAACCCACATTTTATTAATTTTTTTTTTTTTTTTTTTTGCAGATTGATACTGAATTTGTGGAAGTCATAGCTTTCAGGTAACAATGATATGGTTTTCTCACAGATCACTGGCTTTATTTTATTTTTTTTTCCAGCCCTCCTTACATCCTCTGTGCAACTCCAATTCCAGGCATGCTCACAATGTTGCTTTCGAGAAGTCAGATTTGTTCTTCATCTGCATGTTGAGACCCCTATCAACTCAGATTATTGTCGATGATCTTGAAATTCAAGCTGCCAAGGTAAAATAAATGCCTTAACCTCACAGAACAATGGATCGTTGGCAATTTATGTCTCTGGCTACTCTGTACACCAGTTGATTGCTATATATATATATAACATAATATCCATTTTTTCATCATCAAGCAGTGGATGCCTCTAGTTGAGTTTGTGGAGCAGCCATTGATCCAGGAGGACTGCATGTTCATGAAAATGATGGAGATTTGCATTGCGCGTATGGGGAAGCGGCACTGTGGATTATCAACTCATCAATTGCTTTCCAAGTTTGATGGCAGACTTTCCTCCTTGTACTATATGACATAGATGAAGATTTCAACTGTCAAGGCAGTTAAAACATCAATCGTCATTGTCCTGTGGAATGCCTTTCTTGTTTTCTTGATGGTGAGTGCCATTACAGAGGGCTTGAAACTTGTTGAGTGCAAATATTAGTTCTTATGTACATGACTTTTAATGTAGAATGAAGCTGTTCTATATTCTTATGATCTCATTTTCTTTCTTTACCAATATATTTTCATGGTTAATTAATCTACTTCAGCTTATTCTTTTCTTTTTCCCTTTTTTTTCCCCCTTTTTTGCATTTGATTTTGACAAAAGATACACAAAAAGGGTTGTCTCGGCATTTTGCTGTCACCAAGGTCCTATGGAAATGAAAAATCATTGGAAATTGGAATCCCAATGCCCTTTTCTTGTGTTTAGATTTTTTGTTTGTTCAAAGAAAGGAAAAAGAAAGCGAGATGAAATTGGGATTCAAATGGATTTTTTTTTTTTTTCCCTTTCTTAATATTTTCCTTAACAAATTCACGAACCAAACGTTCTCATTTTATTGGATGAATAGGAATCTAAAAATGCATGCCGTGAGAAACCTAACAGAACCCTTTCAGTTTTCATCTGCAATACGACAAACTAATATGCTACCATCTGGTGGTAGCCTAATTCTTGGCATTAAGAAAACTAATGGTGCCAAACGCACAGCGGCACAAGGAACTATTTCTTCCAACGTAAAATAAATGGACTGGATCGATTCCTGGGCAACATCGACCATCTTGCCCCAGCCCAAGCTGAGATGGGCACGGACAACCTCATATCTTAGTCTCTTTTGTTTTTTCTTTTTTTTTTTTTTGGATGTAGCGATTAGAGTGTTCAGGCTAGATTATGGATACATCGACTAATTATTTTTTCGGTCCGGTTAAAAGCAATTTTTTCAGTCTAGTTAAAAGCAATCTAACTGCGCTGGAACTAGAGTATTCACAAGTAAGGAATAAATATCTTGCGGCATGCCTTTGACCGGACTGGCAAAATGATTAGTCAAGATGCGTGCAAACTAGTCCGAATACTCCTAACCGTTGAACCAAAAAAAAAACCCTTGCGGTCTGGCCCTAAGAGCTGGAGCTGAATTGGCCAACGTGGTGAGCACACTCATTTGACCAACTAAAACAATCTCTCGGATTCTTAGTGTATTATATTTGGCACATTACAGTTACAGTTTGATTTCCTTCATCCCGGCATTTTGCCTTCTTAAAATTGTTACTTCCGAATAAAATTGTTCGTTAATTTGAAGAAAATCATTGACAGGGTATTTGATCAATTCTTATCCTGGTTGCCCCTTCTTGGTTTATAGCCCATGGTGCCTCTCCTAGTGATTAATTTAGGACAAGCAACCCTCCATTAGAAAGCTTGTTATGACATTCAGTTAACAACACTACATGCATTGAAAACCAACCACGGATGCCTCTGTTTTTTTTTAAATAAATTGAAGAAAGCAGTTATAATATCATTCTAGTGAAATTTTGTATACAAATTTTATGTAAGAATAATATTTTTTATTATAATATTATATTAGTAAGTCAAGATATATATTAAATTTAGACCCAATATATATATATCAAATTACTTAGTGTCAAGTATTCTTTCCTCAGTCTTGGCTAATTAATAGAAAAAAAATCACATGATCGCATATCATATTCCTTTTCTTTTTTTTTCTATTTGACTTTTAAAAATATTTTATTATATTACAAATAATATTTACTGCAATTTTCACATGAATGAACCCCAAACTTGGTGATAGGCTGCAAGCGCATCAACCACCAGGCTCACCCTCCACTATATACCTCTTCATGGGTCAAATCTGAAAGAATTAACCCGGCTCAGCCTTTAATCTCCCACCAAACATTTCCGGGCCAGAGGCAAGGCAAAGACAATGCCATGTGTGGTACGCTCACAACCGTGGGCCCGGGTGAATTATTTTAGCCAACATTTGTCATTTGGGGTCCTCTAATACTAGATTTTCTACCTTGCAAAAATAAGCATGTGTTATGTTTCATAATGTCTTCTATTATCATCCTTCATCCCAGAATATTCCTTAAAAACAAAAAAAGTGGCAGTTCAGTACAGAAGCCTGCTGTCATTTTGGATCTAGAGAAAATCAGCTGTCTTGTCTCACATACGAAAAAATTGTTTCTATATTCCACACTCCACGATTCTTGATACGCTAAATATAAAATTCTATAACATTAAACCAACTGGGTTGCCAATTCTCTTGTTTGCTGGGAAATCCATTCTTTGTATTTGTTTACTTTTGTCCCAGTGCAAATTTCTAACTATATAAGACAATGTACGTGCTATTACATAGCAAAACTGTAATCATAGCATAAGATTACAAAATGGGTTTTGACTTTTTGTCTTTGGTTGCTTGATTCGCCCATCTTTAAAGAAAATGATATAGGCTTTATCTAATATTGTGTTTGGATAAAAATTTTGTAAGGGAAAAAAAAATGAAAAGAATAAAAATTACACTATATGTTTGATTGTTAAAGAAAGTAGAAAATAAAAAAACATAATAAAAAAGGAAGTCATAATTTGAAATATCTCATTTGGTTTTTTTTTGTTTTTACATTGTTTTTATAAATCCATTTTTCAATTTTGTTTTTTCGAAACAAAAATCTCTCTTCTATCTCATGATTGCACAATACATGCATGGTAACTTGAAATCTACGGGCAATCATATAATATATTGTAATATATATATATATATCCCTTCCTTAGTGACTTGTTTACTTTTCTTTGTTTTTCACCAAACAAAATCTAATTCCATTGTTTGTCAAGTTCCCCTGACTTTGTTCTTTAATTGTGACGATTGCCTGCAACTGGTCATATCTGCATGCGTTGGCTGGTTTCCTGTAGACCTGTCAATTGGATGATTTCGAACTTTCCATTTTATGCCAAAATTTTGTAAGATTGATGATTTCAGAGCAGGGGTCTCCAAATCAAATAGTGGTAGAAATTCATTAGAATGGTGCCAATTTTGACATGTACAGCTATTTTTTTCACTTTTTTTGGTTGTGCTTATTTGGCTTATAAATAAAAAAATTAAATTTTTTAGTTTTTTTTTATAAGCTAAGACAAGTAAAAAAAATTTTAAAAAAAGCTAAAAAGGTAAAAAAAATTAAATTTTTTACTTATAAGTAAAAAAAAAATCAACCCAAAAATACTAGAAAAAAATTATACGAAACGAACCGGCAACATTGATGTACTCGGCATGCTCAAATATTTTAGTGGCATTAACCAAATCAAACCAAACCCAAGTGGAGTTATACAATTACTAGGTGTTAATCCGTGCATTGCACGGGATATACGACTTCTTAAAAAAATAATAGTAATACTATAAGTAATTAATTCATAAAAGAATATAAAAGTGAAAAATCATGCATCGAGGTGCATTCATTAAAAAATAATGTCACTATTATTTTAAATAAAAATTAAAAAAGATCATACGTATAAAATAAAAATTATTTGGTGGGTGTTGATATCAACTATTATTTTAAATGCAAATTAAATACTTATATTCTGGAGCTGTAAGAGAGGTCAAGGAGGAAACTGGTGTAAGCTCTTCATACCTAGCCAATATATATATATATATATATGCATATATAATTCAGTGTTTTGCATCAAACAAACGAGAATGTGTTACAAACTTTTTCAAAGAATGTTAACCCACATTTTATTATTATTATTATTATATATTTTTTGCAGATTGATACTGAATTTGTGGAAGTCATAGCTTTCAGGTAACAATGATATGGTTTTCTCACAGATCACTGGCTTGATTTTTTTTTTTTCCCCCCCCCTCTCCTTACATCCTCTGTGTAACTCCAATTCCAGGCATGCTCACAATGTTGCTTTCGAGAAGTCAGATTTGTTCTTCATCTGCATGTTGAGACCCCTATCAACTCAGATTATTGTCGATGATCTTGAAATTCAAGCTGCCAAGGTAAAATAAATACCTTAACCTCACAGAACAATGGATCGTTGGCAATTTATATCTTTGGCTACTCTGTACACCAGTTGATTGCTATATATATAACATAATATCCATTTTTTCATCATCAAGCAGTGGATGCCTCTGGTTGAGTTTGTGGAGCAGCCATTGATCCAGGAGGACTGCATGTTCATGAAAATCATGGAGATATGCATTGCGCGTATGGGGAAGCGGCACTGTGGATTATCAACTCATCAATTGCTTTCCAAGTTTGATGGCAGACTTTCCTCCTTGTACTATATGACATAGATGAAGATTTCAACTGTCAAGGCAGTTAAAACATCAATTGTCATTGTCCTGTGGAATGCCTTTCTTGTTGTCTTGATGGTGAGTGCCATTACAGAGGGCTTGAAACTTGTTGAGTGCAAATATTAGTTCTTATGTACATGACTTTTAATGTAGAATGAAGCTGTTCTATATTCTTATGATCTCATTTTCTTTCTTTACCAATATATTTTCATGTTTAATTAATCTACTTCAGCTTATTCTTTTCTTTTTCTTTTTTTTTTCCCCCTTTTTTGCATTTGATTTTGACAAAAGATACACAAAAAGGGTTATCTCGGCATTTTGCTGTCACCAAGGTCCTATTGAAATGAAAAATCGTTGGAAATTGGAATCCCAATACCCTTTTCTTGTGTTTAGATCTTTTATTTGTTGAAAGAGAGGAAAAAGAAAGCGAGATGAAATTGGGATTCAAATGGATTTTTTTTCCCTTTCTTAATCTTTCCCTTAACAAATTCAAAACCAAACGTTCTCATTTTATTGGATGAATAGTAATCTAAAAATGCATGCCGTCAGAAACCTAACAGAACTCTTTCAGTTTTTATCTGCTATACAACAAACTAATATGCTACGATCTAGTGGTAGCCTAATTCTTGGCATTAAGAAAACTAATGGTGCCAAACGCACAACGGCAAAAGGACCTATTTCTTCCAAAGTAAAACAAATGGACTGGATCGATTTCTGGGCAACATCAACCATCTTGCCCCAGCCCAAGCTGAGCTGGGCACGGACAACCTCATATCTTAGTCTCTTTTGTTTTTTTATTTTTTTTTTTTTATGTAGCGATTAGAGTGTCGGGCTAGTTTATGCATATTTCGACTAATTATTTTTTCGGTCAGGTCAAAAGCAATTCAATTGCGCTGGAACTAAAGTATTCACAAGTAAGGGATAAATATCTTGCGGCATGCCTTTGACCGGATCGAGAAAATGATTAATCAAGGTGTGCGCAAGTTAGTCCGAACACTCCTAACCGCTAAACCAAAAAAAAAACTTTGCGGTGTGGCCCTAAGACCTGGAGCTGAATTGGCCAACATGATGAGTACACTCGCTTGACCAACTAGAACAATCTCTCGGATTCTTAGTGTATTATGTTTGGCACATTACATTTACAGTTTGATTTCCTTCATCCCGGCATTTCGCCTTCTTAAAATTGTTACTTCCGAATAAAATTGTTCGTTAATTTGAAGAAAATCATTGACAGGGTATTTGATCAGTTCTTATCCTGGTTGCCCCTTCTTGGTTTATAGCCCATGGTGCCTCTCCTAGTGATTAATTTAGGACAAGCAACCCTCCATTAGAAAGCTTGTTATGACATTCAGTTAACAACACTACATGCATTGAAAACCAACCACGGATGCCTCTGTTTTTTTTTAAATAAATTGAAGAAAGCAGTTATAATATCATTCTAGTGAAATTTTGTATACAAATTTTATGTAAGAATAATATTTTTTATTATAATATTATATTAGTAAGTCAAGATATATATTAAATTTAGACCCAATATATATATCAAATTACTTAGTGTCAAGTATTCTTTCCTCAGTCTTGGCTAATTAATAGAAAAAAATCACATGATGGATTATCATATTCCTTTTCTTTTTTTTTTCTATTTGATTTTTAAAAATATTTTATTATATTACAAATAATATTTACTGCAATTTTCACCCCAAACTTGGTGATAGGCTGCAAGCGCATCAACCACCAGGCTCACCCTCCACTATATACCTCTTCATGGGTCAAATCTGAAAGAATTAACCCGGCTCAGCCTTTAATCTCCCACCAAACATTTCCTGGCCAGAGGCAAGGTAAAGACAATGCCATGTGTGGTACGCTCGCAACCGTGGGCCCGGGTGAATTATTGTAGCCAACATTTGTCATTTGGGGTCCTCTAATACTAGATTTTCTACCTTGCAAAAATAAGCATGTGTTATGTTTCATAATGTCTTCTATTATCATCCTTCATCCCAGAATATTTCTTAAAAAAAAAAAAGTGGCAGTTCAGTACAGAAGCCTGCTGTCATTTTGGATCTAGAGAAAATCAGCTGTCTTGTCTCACATACGAAAAAATTGTTTCTATATTCCACACTCCACGATTCTTGATAAGCTAAATATAAAATTCTATAACATTAAACCAACTGGGTTGCCAATTCTCTTGTTTGCTGGGAAATCCATTCTTTGTATTTGTTTACTTTTGTCCCAGTGCAAATTTCTAACTATATAAGACAATATACGTGCTATTACATAGCAAAACTGTAATCATAGTATAAGATTACAAAATGGGTTTTGACTTTTTGTCCTTGGTTGCTTGATTCGCCCATCTTTAAAGAAAATGATATGGGCTTTAATCTAATATTGTGTTTGGATAAAATTTGGTAAGGAAAAAAGAAAATGAAGAGAATAGAAATTACACTATATGTTTGATTGTTGAAGAAAGTAAAAAGTAAAATAACATAATAAAGAAAGAAGTTATAATTTGAAATATCTCATTTTGTTTTTTTTTTTATACATTTTTCTTATAAATCCAGTTTCCAATTTTGTGTTTCTGAAACAAAAATCTCTCTTCTATCTCATGATTGCACAATTCATGCACGAGAACTTGAAATCTACGGGCAATCATATAATATATAGTAATATATATATATATATATATCCCTTCCTTTGTGATTTGTTTACTTTTCTTTGTTTTTCACCAAACAAAATCAAATTCCATTGTTTGTCAAGTTCCCCTGACTTTGTTCTTTAATTGTGACGATTGCCTGCAACTGGTCATATCTGCATGCGTTGGCTGGTTACCTGTAGACCTGTCAATTGGATGATTTCGAACTTTCCATTTTATGCCAAAATTTTGTAAGATTGATGATTTCAGAGCAGGGGTCTCCAAATCAAATAGTGGTAGAAATTCATTAGAATGGTGCCAATTTTGACATGTACAGCTATTTTTTTTACTTTTTTTGGTTCTGTTTATTTGGCTTATAAATAAAAAATTAAAATTTTTTAGTTTTTTTTTTTATAAGCTAAGACAAGTAAAAAAATAAAAAATAAAAAAGGTAAAAAGGTAAAAAAAATAAATTTTTTACTTATAAGTTAAAAAAAAAAAAAACAACTCAAAAATATTAGAAAAAATTATACCAAACAGACCGGCAACATTGATGTACTCGGCATGCTCAAATATTTTGGTGGCCTTAACCAAATCAAACCAAACCCAAGTGGAGTTATACAATTATTAACCTAGCTTGATTTTGAAACTTGACACTCAGAATTGAACTGACAATTCTCTAAAACGGATCAAATCAAGCCAGTGCCATACAAAAGGGCTAAATATTCAATTATGTTATCATTCTTTGTTTGACTAAGAGAAGTGTAAGACAGAGCTGGAATTAAGATGTCTGAGAATTTAATATATATAATTATATATACATTCTTTGTGCCAGAATTTCTATTTAAGAACCCCACATGCGAAATATACGGGGCAACAGCCCATGTATGTGGCCTACATTATTGTTAGTGATGGGATATCAAATGCACATCATAATTGTAAAAACTGCAAAACTGCCACTGCGGGCTTTGAATTGTTCAATCTTATGGTAAGCCCTTGAAAAGCCATGATAAAGTTCCGATTTCTCTTATAATAGGAGGTGGGAACGAATTATAAATTTTGTTGAGAGTGGGTCAGGGAAGACCCAACGAATTTGAATTTTGTTAAGGGGTTAAAATAAAATTAAAAATTGGATTTAGAAGGTCAAGATAAAATGGTAAAATTCTTTTGTTTTGTTGGGGATAAGGTAAAAAATTTTAAATTTTGAAAAGTCAAAAGAAAAATTTTGGAGAGCCAATATAAACTTTCTTCTCATAAATATTGAAAATCAATAAGACTTTAAGCGAAATTTTGTTAAAATAGGGAGAGGCACGCGCTCCCCCCGCCCCCCCCCAAAAAAAAGTTCAAGCATGGTTCCATCTCTAATAGGAGGGATCTTAATGTCATAATAAATTAATATTACAGGTTTGAAATATGAAAACAATCTCTTTATAATCAGTGAAAAAAAAGACTACGTACATATAATCTTTTCTAGACATGTAATAGTAGGAGTCTTGTACAATAAGTTACTTTTTTTTAGAGTTGGATGAAAGTTATAAATATAGAGTGAAATGATAAAAGACGAAACAGTAAAGTTGCTCTATTATGATTTGACATTAAGAGTTCAAAAACACAAAAGCAGTGTCACTGCTTGTGAGGACTGGAGTATGTGCGTATATATCATCTTCTTCATACACATAATGGTGAGAGTCTCGTGTACTGTCCTGTCATTTTTTAAATGAACTAAAGTTATAAACTAGGGTGAATTGATAAAACATGTCAAAAAAATGGTGGTTGTTTACGGTGGGCAGATGGCGAAATCTAGCACCTATTTTCTTTGATGGCAGACGGATCTAGCACCTATTTTCTTTGCTTCGTTCATGCAACATTGATTTCGTACATGTTAAGGTCAACGCGGACACAGTGGCGCCATGCTTAATGATCAAGGCAAAGGGTGATTTATGCAAAAAGCCACTATAGTTTTTTTTTTCGTTACAGAGCATACACGTTTTTAACTGACGAACTCGTATATAGTCACTGTCGACACAAATTATATAAACTTTATACATTGATTGCAATGGCGACTCTAAAATATTTTTTGATGGGGTCATATGAAAGCCTAAATACTAATTCTAATATATACATAAAATAATATAATATATTGATGTTATTGTTTTTGGCAAAAAAAATACAAATAAATGTATTTTTATAATTTTTATTGATAAAATTTCATATTTGGAAAATGGTGCAAAAAAAACATTATCAATACAATCAAATATATCCTTCCTCATGCATATCACCAAATAATCATTCATTTATCTAGGCCAAACTAATAAACAAAAAAAAAAAAAACACATCCACAGTTCGATTCTACAAATATATCCTTCTCTAAGTATATCACAAATAATCATTCATTTATATAGGTTGAAATAATAAACAAAAAAAAAACATATTCAGTTTGATCTTTCAAATAATTGAGCAACATTAACTAAGTGGTAATGGCGTCTTTACCCATACCATATGGTTACGGGTTTGACTCATGCTCTCCCTCCTCAATATTTTAGCTCTTCAATATAGCAATAAAAAATAAAAACATTCATAGTGATCAATGGTGAGACCCCTGAATAAAAGTTAAGTGACATTTAACTTCTCATAACCCATAAATACTAAAAGAAAAAATTTAGAAACAAAAAGAGCAAAAACAGTACATGAAGAAGAAAAAGACGTTAGGGAAGTACCAACTGCGAAATTAGCACCAACTACAGCACATCGATAACTAGGCAACAAAGTTCTCTCTCTCTCTTCAATGTTACAAACAATGTGTTCGGTTTGGGGTTTATGTAGGTTTGGGATCAAATATTTTTTTGGTGGGGGTTAACAATATATTTTTTTAAATGTATAACATTAAAAAAAAATTCTTGGGGTTTTTAATTGACTGATAGGGTCAGCTAACCCCACCAACTACTATATACCGCTACCCGTGATTGGCTGGCTACAAAAAGACGTAAAAAGATATCGAATTTGAGAATAATAAGAACTACCACCTTTTATGATTACATTTTAAAATGTTATATCCAGAAGCGGAAATACACGAACTTGCATGTGACCATAGGCCCAATACTAAATAGCATGAAAATGGTAGATCAAATAGAACATTGGTCTAGCTAACTATTTAGAATTTAGAATTTAGAAATTTACGAACTTGCATGTGGCTAATAGGCCCAATACTAATAGTTTCTAAATTTAGAATTTTCATAAATTTCAACTTGTAAAAGATGTGTTGAGTTTAGATCAGAAGTCCATACGGATGGCGTTGATTATAACTAGTGGAGATAATTGACTCACTTGACATTGTAAGCTAGTTCTTTTGAAAGAGAATACAAGTGGGGATAATATATTTTTCACTCTAATTTTTTTTCCTGAGAAGGTATTGGTGCAACTAATGACATCGCTTATTCAAGGAATATAATTCTCAATTTAATGTAATATTGTAAGTTTAGTTTTCAATTATGCATTTCAAAAGTGAATATAGTTATTTCATTCCTAAAGTCTATTCTCAAATCCTTACATTTCAAAATCCACTCATCCAAATGGAGGCTTAGTGGTTCGCAAATTCTCTGCAATTTCTTAAGCAAATACCCCAAAAAAAAAAAGTGAAAATTGATCTCAAAGTCAAAAGAAAAAAGAAATAGGAAAACAGTAAAATGAAAGTTAAAGGTATTTTGGTGATTAGGCATGAAGAGCAAGGGCCCTTTTGGTCATACAGTTGTTCTTTACTTCTTTTTAACTCCTGCGCTTTATTAGTTAATTAATCCCAAACACGTCTTTGTTTAAATCCACCATCCTTCAAATTAATCTTCCTCCTCTTTCCTGCAAATAGAAAGTCTTGTAAGCGCTGAACGCCCTGAGAAATCAATCTCTCTCTTTCTTTCTCTCTCTCTCTCTCTCTCTCTCTCTCTGATCCTAGATTCTGGGGCCGACGCCACCCCACTCTCCTCTCATAAGTCATACCACACACACATCAAAAACTCTGTAAATTGGAACTCGTATAACTGTAAATTCTCTCTCTCTCTCTCTCTATATAAATATGCATATATATATATATATATATATATCTGTGTGTGTTCATATATGCATACATATCCAAATTCTGTTTCCTTTCCTTCGCCATTTTGATTCTATTGGGTTTTCAGATTCGATCTGCTGTCATTTACCCAAACTGAATTTCGTTCTCTGTAGTTGTTGAAACCAGTTCTTTTAGGGTTTTGTCTCTGTGTTAATTTATGTATTTGTGGCTATATAATGATGAGCTGCTATTTAACTTTTTTTTATAATTATTTTATTTTTAGGGTTTTACTTTGGTGTACTGTAGCAGATGCTGAGCTTGGGGTCTTAAGAATATTTTTCTTGGAGCATTGAGGGGTGGGTGGAAGATACAATGCGGTTGTTTCCGTTGAGCTCGAGTTCTTCAAAGGAACAGAGTAAGGGAGGAAGCAATCGTGCTTTATTGTATCTCAATGTCTATGATCTCACGCCTATAAACGACTACCTCTATTGGTTCGGGCTTGGAATCTTCCATTCAGGCATAGAAGGTACACTTCAAATTTTTTTTTAAAAGATGTTTATGCTAAAAAAATCATTTAATTTTGTAGACATTTTTGCTGTTAAATTTTCGTGTAACTTCGGTGTTGGCTTGTTTTTTGGGTCAGTGTAGTATGAATTTTAAGTGACCAGAAACTAAGAGCTTATTTTACTACTCTATCTAGGTCTGAATTTTCGATTTGAGGGGGGTAATTTATTCTTTCAAGGAGTGTTGTTCTACAAGGATGAGTTCTTGCTGTAGTTAGATGCCACATAATCGGAGGCGGTATTGTGGTGGTTGTATGGCCTTTAACTTTGGCTGTAAAGTTTTAGTTTAATGATACTCGGCTTTATTTAGAAATGGAAAATAAAATGATGGCAGTAGAACAAAGAAAAACATTTCCCAAAATGGACGCTTGAAGAGATTGGGTTTTTTTATAAGTAAACTTTATTATGAAAGGTGGCAAAAGAGGGAGTGCATCCCTGTACACTCATCAAAACAAAATCCCAGGCGCCTAAATATCCACAAGAATGTACAAATTTCCCAAGAAATCAATGAAAGATGAAACAGAATTAAAAAATTACAAGACTCTTTCAGCCAAAACCATGGAAAGAAACAAAGATTCTTTGAAATCCTAGAAATGGCCACCTTAGAAGTTCTGAAGTTTCAAAGATGCAACTGCTAAGGAAGCATCTATCAGTTGATGGGTGCTGTGGCTGATTAAAGTCAATATCCTGTTTATGGGCGTGAACCTCCACAAATCAGATAAGGTTATTTATATACTGTTTAGAAGGCAGCACCAATATTGACAATATCCTGTTTATTTATGAAGGTTCATAGATATTGACTTTAGAAGTTCTTAAATGTACAACATTCTTTCGTGCACCCCTACTTGATACGGCCCGTGTAGAATTGGGCCATGATGTTATTAGTAAGGTTAAGATGGTGGCAATAGAAATCCTTTTGCATCCCAAAACATGCTGCCCTTGATACAACACCGTGTAATCTAAACCCCCAACACCCCTCCCCACCTCTACCGGGCAAAAAAAGAAAAGGAAAAACAGAGGAAAAAAAATTGTCCTATGTAGTCGATGATTGATAATGTGGGCAAATGTAAAGTTACAGACTACAGTAAGTGTCACATGTAATAAGAATGGCTTATGTTTCCTTTCTTTTAAGAAATTTGAGTTAAATTTGTATGGTTGATTATATTTCCTCTCAGAAAAGGAAAAAAATAAAAAAAAAATCTTGCATGGGTGATAAGTTGGGTGAGCAAATAGGAATATGGTTTAAGGTGGAGCAACTGCATATCCTTTTGTCCCCATTCAATGTTTATAATTTACATCCAGTTGCACAACGTCACACTAAAGGAAGCAAGAGTCCTATTTCTTATTATTTGTATTATTGTTAATATGGTCAACAAGGGAAAATATTACTGAAAAAATGAGGAATCAGCACTCCTCAGCTGAATAGGGCCCTGCCCCAATTTTTTGTGTTGTGCTACATGAGTTGCTTCTCATTACTTTGGTATCTCTTGTGCCTTATTATTGTCAGGACTTCCTGTTCACACTTCTTTTCAAACATATTTAATAAATTTTTTCTATTTTTGTGTAGTTAAATATAAAATAGTTATGGCAAAAGTAAAATGAAGTTAGTATTTTTAATGTATATATATAATATACATTTATATATTGTTGTGTCCTGCTGTCTGCGTCCTAATTTTTTGAAAATTGTGATGTCAGTGTATCTGTGTCTTATTGTTACTGTGTCCCGTATCCATCCTTCCGAGGAAGGTGTTTTCAGAATCTTCCCTTCATTATTTCAATTGGAGTTGATCCTCATTAATATGTTCTTACTTAGTCTGCTGCTTAATTTCAGTATCAGCAGGACCGGTAGCTCTGCAAACTAATTTGGACTCCTTTGGCATTGGTGGCTTATCAGTCATCCCATCTTGTGCTTATCTTGAGCATCACAATGATCATGATTAACAGACGTGCAATTTATGATGGCACCATAACTTGTGGTGACATGCAGAGTATAAATAACAAAGCACTTTTTGTGTGTGTGTGTGTGTGCGAGTCTGAGATCTGGTGCCTTTCTATATAAATTTTATGCGAACATTTAGCTACGTCTACCGTAATGCCATTTGGTTAAGTTTGTCAGCATTTTGTGCTGATCTTGTGCTTCTTGTTTTCTCCCGTTTTACTGTTATTTAATGTCTTATGTCCTCCTTGGCGTAACATGCTTATGTTGGATTGGATGACAGTACATGGTGCTGAGTATGGATTTGGAGCGCATGACTACCCAACCAGTGGGGTATTTGAGGTTGAACCAAGAAGTTGCCCTGGTTTTATTTTCAGACGGTCAGTTCTTTTGGGTAGCACAGACATGTCTCCTTCAGAATTTCGGTCATTCATGGAACATCTTTCTGGGAAATATCATGGGGACACTTACCATTTGATTGCCAAGAATTGCAACCATTTTACTGATGAAGTTTGTACACATCTTACTGGAAAGTCTATTCCTGGATGGGTGAATAGGTTGGCCCGATTAGGTAAGAGAGAAATTCCTTTGCTTGTGGTCCCACTTTACATAGTTAAAGAAAAACTATCTTGATTTTAGATGTTGCTTTTATACCTGGTAAGTTTCCTGTCAACTTCATTGGTTATGGGCATTTGATATTGTTTTAAGCAAGCTTATGAAAACATGAGGGTGCGTCTGAGCAATATGTGACACAGATCCCATGCCACCTAGCTATTTTGTTGAAATGAGTAATTAAAGGGGGTCTTAAAAAGTCATGGATATGTAGCTGCCCGCTTTATTGGCTATGTGAATGTGGACCTAATGGCCCACATCTGACTAGTTTTTGCCGTTGTCTAATTTGATGTATCTTTGGAGTTTCAGGCTCTTTCTGCAACTGTCTGCTGCCAGAAAATATTCAGCTCACAGCAGTCAGACATCTACCTGATCATCCAGCTTATTCTGGTTAGTTTTTTTGTCGTACAGTCATGTTCATAGGCTAAAAAACTTTTCAATTTCTTGCATGTTTGTCTCTGCTTCTACGACATAAGAGTATTTGCTGACACTGACCATATGAGAAGAAGAAGATCTGAGACATCAAAGCGTACGATATGTTGCTATACAAACTGAAAGAGGAAAACAGAAAAAGAAAAAAAGAATTATGCATCATGAGTCATAATTCTTATAGAGCATGATATGGCTGTGAATTACAGATCACCTTGATGAGTCTTCTTTTAAAATGGTAGGGACTCAAATAAGTCATATCATTCTGTTTGAACAATTTTGTACAAACTTTCTGTTTGTATAGTATTACTCTAATTTATATGAAGCCTGGATCCTTCTTTGGATAAGCCTACCATGCTCTGAGTGACTCTTGGCTGCCTCAGTGGTAGACGCAATTTCTTTACTCATGCTCTAGTTTCGTTTCTAAAATACGGGTGAATCACTGCAGATTCTCTTCCATGAGATATATCCTTACTTTCTAACATTAGTCTCGCTGCTACGTTCCCTTCTGGTATGCTGAAGTTTCCCCTGCCACTTGTACTGAACTAACCAAAGAAGAAAGAGATACTACAAGTGATTGCCTTCTTGCCTTAGCTTCTATAAAAGTAAACAATTAATCATTTCCCTTCACATTCCACTGGCACCTTAATGCTGCCTTTAGTTTTACATCTTGTTTGATCATTTTCTGAAAGAGCTACCTGTTGGATCTGATAGAATTCTCAGGCCATTCTGCTTGAAGGATAGAACTTGCACATTGTTTCTTTTCAAAGCGCGATTAGTTTATGTGCACACAGAAGTATGCTGATTTGTGATATTGGGATCGGCCACAGATAAACGTTGATGTTTAACAATAATGTTTCTTTTTGGACCAACACCATTGGAGTTGCCTTCTCTGCACAGGCTGTCATTGGTTTAAATATGCAGCAGTGTATCTATACGATAGTTTAGCATACTTGCATGAATATGGTGCAGTACTTTATATTTTCTGCTAAGTAGAAATTAATATTTTGTATATCCTTTTATATTGATTAAATATAATGTTATGCATATGTATGAATTTAATTGATATATATGTACATGCTTACATATGCAGTTGTGTGTCGAATCTAAAAATAAATTAGAGCAAAAAAACTTTATGTTTCTCAATTACAACTTTTTGTTTCTTTGTTCTCCCGATCCAAAAATTTATGGCAAAACAGATGATGGGTCAGATTCAGCTGTGTCATCTATAACAGCAGAGAGTGAAGAGGAGGAGCTGGATCATCATCTGCTGACTACACCCAATGGTGATGTGGCATTTCTGAAGGAGAAACCAGTGAGGCTAGCAAAAGAACCCGTTTGATATTATTTAGTGTTTTTTCCCTCCAATTCATTAATTTCCTGTCTTGGTTCCTGCTGTTTGTAGTGTATAATCTCAAATGTATCAGTAAACATGTCATCTCAATTAAATTGTTTGAGCTCCTAAAATGTTTGTTTCCTGGTACAGTGATTGTCCAAGACTTGGTTGTTGCCTGTATTGTTTTGATTATAGTTGGCTTTCCCTTGTACCATGAAAGGTTCTAAGTCATTGCGGAACCCTTTTTTTATGAATTGTTAATAGGTGCTTCTAAATTCGGAAGTAATGCTCCTGTTATCCCATTATTTTATGGATGTTAGAGGATCTCGACAGACATTTGGGAATTAAAAAGAAGAAAAACATTTCTTTCTCAGCGTTAACAGATATTGAGAACCCTCGGGGGGGTTAACAAATGCCAATTACTGGGTAAGATGCTCGTGAATCTCGTTGAGCATCGTATGTTGTTTAGACTGAAACTGTTGATCATTATATTCGTGTCTTGAAGTGTTGTCTGGGTATGCAATTCATTTTTCTCTTTGATGGGTTAATTTCGGCATGTAATTATTTTTCTTGCGTAAGAAGTCTGGAACTATTGGTCTATAAAAGCCCCAAGTTATAGAAGTGTCTTCTGTCAGCGCTATACCAATGATTTACTTTAGTAATATAAGTCCACAGTTAGTTTCAATTTTGTTATTTTGCTAGCTGAGTTGTTTTTGTTACCCCAACTCTTACAGAATTCAATTTGAATTCAATTTGTAGTGTGTCAAAATATGTGTGTGTGTGTGTGTGTGTGTGAGAGAGAGAGAGAGAGAGAGAGAGAGAGAGAGAGAGAGTTCATGCTGTATTTGACATTTATTTCCTGAAATTGAAAGAAAAAGAAATCAGCACTTGAATATCACTCTGTGCAACTAATTCAATATCGAAAAGCAAGTGTGCAAATCAAGAAAGTTCACTCTTTAATCTTTTAATAATTCAAAGTTCAAAAAATTCGCAACACTGAGCCATACAGCCTTTGGGTCCTCTTCCTTATTTTATTTTATTTTTTCAAATATTGAAAGTAAAAAAGAATAATTTGCTCCTTAGCACATGGCTTGATATATCCTTCCTTCCCCGAAGCCACCCTTGAGAAAAGATGCATAATTCTTCATGATAGCTCATGAGGGAGACTAAACAAAAGGCTTAATGAAGGGAAGAAAAAGACCTGAGGAGTTCGCCAGCAGGAATGCCTAATTGTCAAGGGGACCACAAAATTAACAAATTGAAATGGAAATTCTCATCATCCGTGAGTTCAAGCAAGAAAGATCCAATGGTTGGAGTTGGACCAATCCATGTGGCCTTATTGTTAGGTGCAAGAAATTGCTTTGTTGGGTCCAAGTCAACCTTCTTTTTCCATTACTTCAAATGCTTTAACCCAAGTAAACAATTCTCAAGACCAAGACATTGTAATGTCTTAGAAGGCACCCCCCCCACTTGTATAAATCAAGTGGAATTCCCATAACTTGTAGAAGAGCAAAGACAAAGACTTCAAACAACTTCAGGGCAGCTGAAGCTCCTTTGCCTTTGTCGCCCTGATCCCTTGCTGGTCTTACACGCTGTGTCTTTTCCACTTTTCCTCTCTCTCTCTCTCTCTCTCTCTCTCTCTCTCTCTCTCTCTCTCTCTCCATTATTTCAATAGACCAAATATTGCAGTTTTGTATAGTTCTGAGCTTGTGTCTTTTGTATTGATTACTAATGGATGTCTTCCTCATCTTCATGCTCTTATTTACAATTTTCCTAGATGTAGAGGCTGTTGATACCAGTTGTCCCACTGTAAAGTGCAGCTATGATGGCCCTGACATTCAGTTTCCTTTCTCAGTCCAAGGGCTGCAGCCTCAGCACTGCACTCTCCCGGGTTTTGGGATAGTTTGCAGGGAAAACAAAACCATAATTCAGTTTCCATCTTATGGGGATTTGGTTGTCAAATCCATCTCTTATGACATGAGAAAACTGAGTCTTCTTGACCCGAAAAATTGTGTTCATGAGGTCTTTCTAAACCTCAACCTCTCTCTTACACCATTCCGGTATTACTATGTTGTGAAGAACTACACGTACCTCAATTGTTCGGCCCAGCTTTCGCCTTCCTTCATGCAAGTCCCCTGCCTAAGTGGATCTAGGTATCATGTTTATGTTGTGGAATCATTCCAAGCTGTGCCGGCTTCTTGCAAGCCTGTGAAGACCATCTCAATTCCTTTTTCGTACAGTCCCTATCTGTCTGACAATAGTTTTGGCCTCGGTTTTACTTGGGACTTGACCGGCAAAGATTTTAAAGCAGGAGGCTGCTCTGAATCATGGATTACAAGATGTTTCAATGGAGTGCATAGAAAAGGTAATTTTTCATCCTTCTCTTTTTCCCTTCTGAAATTCTTTTGAAATCTATGGATGATTATAGACTTCTCTAAAATGTTTCCTGCTATTTGCTGATACCAAATATAAAAAAATACTAGCGCAAAACGAAGTATAAAGGGACTTTAAAGCAAGAATTTATTTGCTTAAGGATGTTTCGAGCCTAAGTGGTTTAGGTGGAGCATTGGAATTATCGTTCAAATATACTTTTGATTAATTTAGAACTTCTTTCGAATATATATATACATATTTTAGTTAAACAAGCAAACATACATGTTGGATTATGGATATTTAACAAATACATTCATGTGGAGCCAGGAATAAACAAAGCAAGTGTCCCTGCCTTTTTTACACACAACTCTGTATTAGAAATGTAAATCTTTGTTTTTTTTCTGATTTCTACTGCATCAAATTCTCATTGAATCTGCCAAAGTTGATTAAATGTTTCCAACAGTTTTATGGGATCGTCAACTTTCCCCTGTTGAAGTATACAAGACGCCTATTACACAGTTTCTGGTCTTTTTTTTTCTTTTTTTTTTTTTTTTTTTTTTTTTTTACCTAGGGTCCATTCATTGTTCTTGGAATATCTTACACATCTCAAAAGTCAACTAAATTTTATTCTTTACAGAGTTTGAAAGGGGATTGCACTGCTATTTCTTGGCCATTGACTTCTGAATGATGTTGTCATGTGGATGACACCCTAGCTAGTTATTCCATGGTTGTATCTAGTTGGCCCAATTGACCAAGTTTTTGTGACTAATATTACTAAAACCTAGTAAATTCTTGATTTTGATGTGAAGATGCTCTGCTTATCTTGACAATTTCTTCACTAAAGAAACTACAGTGCAAAGACATTGGGTGTTTAATATAATGAATTTTTTAGCAATTGTTTTAGGGCAAGCCTCTTCTGATTTGCTGATGGCTTTAGATTCAATGTCTCTCTCCCATAGGAATGTTTAATACTGAATGACTAATTTATGGTTCTATTTGTGCAGTCTCAAGTATCATCATCTTCATTTTCATGATTGCAACACTGCTTGGTGTAAAGATCTATAGCTCCAAGAATGCTTGGTTTGAGAAGTTAATTGGGCACTTGGAAACCCTCAAGCATGCAAAATACTCCGGTGCCTATGTGAAGGAAATGAGCCATCAGATTAAGACTGCAAAAGAATATGGAAATTATGGGAATGACTTCAAAGGGATGCTTCCAGATGAAATTTGTGTCAATATGCCTAAAACATCTGCCATTGATGAGAAAGGTTCCATGAAATAAACCTCAACCAGAGTAAGTTGCGAAGTTCTGCAGCTTGATGGTAACAAAAAATAACTGCTCAATTATCATTTTGGCAGGCAGATTCAAAATCAACAGAGGTCTTCAGTTGTTGCATATATTGAAATTCAAGCAAGAAAAACTAGGAATAGAGATTGTAGCATGATTTGAGATATGGGTAACATTATGGTTTATATAAGATTAGTATTTTTGGGTTTTAGTTTGAATATTGGCAGGAGGAAGAATGATTTGCTTTGTACTCGCTGTGTGGCTCCATATATCTTCCGTTTCTTGAAGCCACCCTTGCAATATAAATCAGCAATCATTTATGATAGCTCATGACATTTTGGATTTATGTATTTGAAATAAAAAATTTTGACATCACTAATTTAAGAAGTATCCACTTCAATTTAACGTAACATTCTAGATCTAAATTTCAGGAATAAATTTGAGAGTTTTGTATTATTAACAAAATGCATCTTCCCTACCTCTACTCAACCTTTGAGTTCAGAATTATCCAAATGAAGCTTTAATGTTGGAGTCTATACTTATCCATGGTGCTGTCCCTTTTGTTGCTGCAAGGAATTAATGAATTGGGACCCTATAAACCTTATGTTTCTTGAACTACTTCAGCATACAATTCAAACCCAACAAATAATTCATACGACCAAGACATTTGTTAAGTCTTGGAAGACTCCCAGTCTCCCATTTGTACAAGTCAAGAGATTGTGTTATGGCTAACTATGCACCGGCAACTTTGGCCATTTGTTGAGCATTTCGTGGTCCCTTTAACAAGAAGGTTTAGGCATAAAAATAAGACGTCATGGGATGTCAAAAGCGGCCCGTGACACTATGTCTTGTATGAAAGCGAAGACAGAAACTTCAAACAACTCCAAGGCTGCTAACTTTGTTGCCTTGGTCACCCTGACCCCTTGCGGGCCTTGCACTCTGGCTCCATTAGAATCTTCCCCTTTTCATTTTTCCCTCCCTCTCTCTCTCTCTCTCTCTCAAAACTTTTCAAGAGACAAAAAATTTGGTAGTTGGTATAGCCTGACTTTGCATTCACTACACCTTTACAGATCAATTTTAATGTGTTGACTTGTCTGGTCTATGATGAACAATTGTGGATAACAAGGGCATTCTCTCAATTTCAGCAAGCAGATTTATCCAATCCTTAAGTCTACATAGATCTGTAGATTTGGTGCATATTTTGCGTTTTTACATACATTTATGGTCTGCGAGATTAAGGGTATTTTTTATACTCGTGTAAAAGAAAAGAGGGAAAATTGGGTTTCCTACTTAATTTTCAAAAAGAAAAGAAGAAAAGTAAAAGAAAACTAACTTTCCACACACACTACAAGTCAAAACAAGGGAAAGAAATAGTTCTTCTCTTTTATTTTCTCTCTTCAAATATCAAACACACCATAATACTTTGAATTTTAGTTTTTTGTCTTTAAGAATATAGTAAGCATTGTGTCGAATTCAATGCAACTTTCAATTTTCAAGCTTCATTTCTTGAGCAATATGTATACATATATACATATATATATAACCGGAATACATACGTAAAATTAGCAGTTCATGCTCTAATTTCATTCATTCATATCTTCAAGATTTTCACCTTTTGAGATAAAGAAATAGGAAGTTTTTGTTTGATTGGTCAAGATGATGAATCTTTGACTTGGGGGTGGACATTCTACAATCGCCCAAATCATCTAACAAAAAATAATGCATGGGCCTAAGCGTGGGCCAGCCACTAATCAGGGTTACACTTGCATTCCCAAGCCCACCCAAAAAAAGAAATCAAAATTTCCGGCTCACCCACATACTAGCACTTTTCAATAAACATACTTTCGTTACATTTTAAAACAAAAAATATATATATTGGTTTAGGTGCCTCTTTTTCAAATTAGATGTAAAGAGTTTAAATCTTATGCATAGTTCATTTACAAAACTAATACTACATATTTTATGTTTATAAAGAAAATACAGTTAAATAATGTATTTTAATATATGCATGTAAATATATTGTGTGCGTATATATATATATATATATGAATTTGTGTAAAATGGGTCGGGCTGGGTTTCTAGTATGCATCCCAAGGTCAACCCCTAATTACATCCCAGTAAAAATTTCCTTGCCCGACCCTATAACTTTAATATGGTCATGACAACCCCTCCAAATTGTGCTCCAGCCCGGACCAACTAAAAAAAAAAAAAACACCTGTGCTCCAGCAAACCATAATGTACATGACAACTAGAAGTATTCAATTAGAGACAAACAAATAGTCACTATATGAGGGGAGTTGATAATTTCAATATTCAAACTTTTAACTTTATACAATTTTTCCACACTCATGGGTGATAAAAAAAAAATTAGTAGTTAGATAATACGAGTTATTCAGTAATCATTCCTATTAGATATTTTCATGTGACATTTTTTTTCTTCAAATTTTGTTCTCTTCTCGACGTATTCAAGTTGTTGGTGTAAGTAAACACTAATTGGCACAATTTCTATAGAAATGACTACTGACAATTTAATGCTATTTAACCTCTAGATTAAATTTGGCTGTAAATTACTCAATTAGAGTATGCAAAATGAGATAGCTAAATTATAAACAAACACCATATAACTTTTAATTTAGAAAATATTATATCACGTCATTCTTTTGTATAAATTTTGTGCAAGTTTAGAATTTTCTTGTATTCTCTGTAAAGTCCAATTGGTCAATCGTAAAGTTGGTCACTAATATATGTTCAGCTTGAGATCGCGCATTTTAATCCATTTTGATGTCGCACGTGCCCAATTTCATTCATATAAATATATAAACTTTAGAAGCCTGCTGGCATCAGCAGGCGACTGGTGACACGTACTAATATAGCTAGCATCAGTCCACGACAATAGCAGACCATGGATTATGCTAGCATTTTCTTAAAATTAATGTAATTTATATTTGTGAGCATATTGTCCTCTTATGGTTTGAATTAAAATTAAATAATTCTTTTATAGTTTGAACTTATTTACAAAATAGATAAAAAATTATTAGATTTAACGATATTTTGTTATAGGAGTAATTTTATCATTTTTTTCTCTAAATTAGAATATCAAAAAAGCAATTTTGTAAATTTAAAAAAAAAAAATTCTCCTAAGACAATTCTTTATTTTGACATAAAAGGGTCTAATCATTTTTTTAATGTTTTAATTAAAATATATAAATAAAAAAATACTTTTATGACAAAATATTAATTAAATTTAATAATTTTTATTCATTTTATCAATAAATTCAAATCACATAGTGATGTGTGTTCACTTTATCTATTTTAGTTCAAACCAAAACTTATATATATACTGTGGACATTGGTTTTCAACTAAAAAAAAAAAAAAGAAAGAAGAAAGAAGAAAGAAGAAAAAGCAAGAAAGTCAGTAGCTGACAAAATATCGAAGAATTCGGAGCAGAACCACAGTGGTGAGGACAAGAATTACGGTAATTCATTGTACCCCTTTCGTTCCCTGTTCCCTGTGGAAGTTCCTGGAGAAGAGAGAGACCCGATTCCTTCTCACGACTCAAAATCCCTAATTTCTGCAACATTCATGGCTCATCGTTCATCAACATTAATCATCTCCACACTCATCGTCTCCATCGCCTTCACTTTCGCGCCAATTTCATCCTCCCTCCCCTTCATTGTACTCCACGGTAATCTATACACGTTTAATATATATTTATATCCATATATATATAATTTTCACTCGGATAGTCTTGTTGTGGTACTTGAATTGATTTGGTGATGAGCTGATGCGTCTATCTTAAGCAATCGAAATATAATATCGTGTTTTCCTTCTCGATTTTAGTATGTAATGATTCATTTTCTATCGTGGATTTCATGTATGTATTTATCGTGAACGTGCAATTCAGTAATCGAGGAAGTATGAATACAATTATTTTCTTGTTCAAAAAAAAAATTTTTTTTTTTTTTTTTGGAAGTGGGTTTTAGCCCTGGTATGAAGTAAATTATGAGGTTTTGAATTTGACTTGTGTAAATTAGTTACCAGTCCAACAATTTAAATTAGTGATATAAAGATTTTTTTCTTTATAAAGTGACTGTTCAGCAGAAGATCATCTATGTGAAGTATCGGAGAGTAAAGCATAGATTGAGGGGCTGAGAGGGTAAGAAAATGTTATTGTGTGAATGGTTGGAAGGACACATGTAGCAACTGTACGGAGAGATATTTTGTACTTGATTGAGCAGACGTTGCGCAACTAATATCACAGTAGTAGAGCTCGCTACATCCTGCATTGTTTGGAGAAAAATGCATTGCAGGAGAGCTGAAGCCTCATTCTTATGCTGATATTTCCTGCAAGATAAATGATTGTAGGA
This sequence comes from Euryodendron excelsum, assembly GCA_033060915.1. Classification (NCBI taxonomy): domain Eukaryota; kingdom Viridiplantae; phylum Streptophyta; class Magnoliopsida; order Ericales; family Pentaphylacaceae; genus Euryodendron; species Euryodendron excelsum. Next base: position 5,430,747 of record CM065397.1, on the reverse strand, counting down.
AAGGAGCTTTTTTTTGTTGTTCTCTTTCTTTCCTATGATATTATACCTCACTACATGCCATTCAAGTTTATTAACTGACCTATGTGGTTGTGAAAAAGCATGCTCAATGCAACCAAAGGAAAAAAAAAAGGAAGATGAAGAACAAGAATCAATATAGATTCTTTTATTTTCATTTGTCTACATGGCTATAGACCTAAATGATGTGAAATTATAATAGAGTGGTGATTTCATTGCAGCAGCTGCCACTTTGCAATCAACTTTAGAACTTTTATTGAATATTTAGAGTGGTGTGCGTCATTTATCAGATTTTATATCTATGAAGCAATGACAAAGAGTACTCTAAAGAGAGGAGTCACAGATTTCACAGAGGTGTTTCAATCTTTTGGCTATAAAATAGGGTATACGGCAGTTATGTTAAAAAAAAATATTCTTAATGGGCTGTAAAGATCTATGATTATATACATGGGTTTTTCTAGCTTGCGGTAACATGTTTTGCTTTTATGATTGCCAAATTTTTTCACGGGTTTTTGGTATTTCCTTTCCCTTTTTTGACTCTTTTAGTTAAAAAACAGTTAATTTACTTCCTTCCATTACATTGTTTTTTAATTTTACTTTCCAACTGATGTGTTGTTATGGCAGGAATGGGAGATCAATGCTCAAATGGGGGAATTAAACGGTTCACTAAGCAACTGGGCAACTGGTCAAAATCTGAAGGATACTGCATGTATGGTTTTATAGTTTCAAATGACTTGTCTTGTTTTAGGTGGTCTTATATATAATCCTGCTTGTGATTGCATACTGATTTCTGTCAAGTTACATTTAAGCAGCTAATTTTCTATTCTAAACCGGTTGCTCAAGTAATTATTTTATTCGAAGTGCTTATAATGTTTGTCAAAACAATGACCTCCACCAAATTTGACAGAACTAGCATGATTCTAAGCCAGGAGATAGCTCATACTTCTAGTAGCAATGTATTGTTGTGAAGAATATTCTCATAACCTTGGTCAACATCTTTCATGTGTTTAGATTTTTCTCTTTGTCAAATTCTTTTGTGAGTAGTTTTTATAGTATTATGTTGCTTATACTGTACTTTTAGGCGGAGAAAGTTATGGACTTTCCATTACTTATAAAGAAAAAGTTGATATCCATACTTTTACTTGCATTGGTTGACAGAGGGGAAATGATATAAACTTATGTTTGCTTAGAATTGGGCTTGTCATTCATTGAAGTGTGACTACGCCACTATGGTGTGCTACTGGAATTCATTCCTCATTCAGTTCATGCTCTGTTTGACCTTCTTTTTACCATTAAACTCCCCTTTACCTCTTAATGTTGATAAATTTTGCTGGTTAGACAGCCTCTAAAGTTGGTAAATGGTGCAGGAAATTTGCTAGGAGTTTAACAATTTTACTGAGATCACTACATGGATATGATCATATACTCATGATTATTTATGCTATCTAAGAAGCACGGACACTTCTAAGGAGGTGCCATCACCATGTTTGACACGATACTCGTTGGACACTCCCTGACATGTATTAGACACGCATCCAGACATGTCCTATTAGTTCTAGAATTTTTGGGACCGAACAGGCTTTAAACACTTGAGGAACACAACATGTTCATCGCTTAAACACACTCAAAACATATTGTAAGTTTGAGAAAAATAACATAGGATCCAATTGTAATTAAAAATAATATGGATGTATACCTAATTTGAAAGCTATGGAATACATGGTTTTTAATTTTAACTAATGTTATCTTGCAATTTTTTCATTATTTTTGAATAGAGCATTCCTAAGATGACATCTAAAGAATATATGAAATATTTATTTTTGTTGTGTTCTTACCGGGTCATGCCATTCATTTTTTGAAAATTGTTGTGCCTTATGTTTCTTAGCATGCTACTATTAAACAGACATGTATTATCATATTTAAATGTGTGATTGCATGTTGTACAATAATTCCATTATCCCAACTCCCAACTTTCTTGAATAAAAATTCAAAACATCCTTATGCCTCTGCCCCCTTTTAGTTGAATGTTGACTCTTTAATAAGCATATAGTGAGTGTTGAACATTGGTGTTGCGTCTAGAAATGTCTGATATGCCAAATTTAAATGGGAGGAGTGTCTTACATATCGTAATTAACATAGAGAGGAAGTAAAAGAATTTCCTTGGAGATGATATGACTCCAAAGTGCTCTGTCTTCCAACATTCTTTCTTTGCTTCTGTTTTATAATTCTTGTTTCCTGTTCTATATTTTTCCCTGCTTCTCGTATTTACTTATTTTTCACACACGTGCTCGCACGCACACATTCACACGTGGGAAAAGTGTCATTATGTTCACAGGATCCAAATATTTTGGTACCGTTGATGTGTCGCAGCAGCAAGACTGATGAGATCTTGTTATGTTTAAGTTTCTTGGCAAAAGTGTACTGATAAGAACTTGTTGCACTAGAGCATATATTATGTTTCCCACCAAGATGCTGGTGATACATATCCCTAATAATATTCACTTTGTTGTTTTTCCTTTCTCATCTTTGATTTTGTATTTGTTGGCCAACTTTTCCATAGCAATTGCAAGTGGTGCTTATGACAGAGCATTACAAGATATAGTTAGCTGCATTAATATTAGATGAATATGACATTAACAGTATCACATAAATTGACATCTTATAATAATAAATATGATTTATGAAACTCCACAAATGTCTATCTGCTAAAGAAACTTCCCTAGCTTTTTTTTTTTCTGTTCACTTTCTTTTTCTACAATTACATATTATACTTTAAAAGAATCATGGGCGGACCTATGTAGAGACCAAGGGGGGCTCTGGCCCCCATGAATTTTTTGAAATTATGCTTAGGCCCCATATATTTTGTACATTTATGACAAAAACTAGTGCTTTGGCCCCCTTTGAGTTTTTCAAAATTGTATTTATATCCCACAAAATTTTGAGTATTTAGAATAAGAACTAAGGATTCGTTCTCAAAAATTCAGAAAAATTTTGCCGTAAATAGCCAAAAATTTTAAAAAAATTTCTTGGCCCCCCCTCAAGAAAATTTTTGGGTCCGCTCCTGAAAGAATCTAGTGATTCTCATCTCAATTAAGGGCGCTTAGGAAAGGATAGGTTCAAAATCATGATCAATTCCTTTTTCAAATATTGCTGCAGCTTCACATCTCATCCCGAGTTTTGGAAAATAATAAAGATCAATAGGACAAGAGCAGATTGTCTAATAATTATTTTTTCCCTACATGACTTTGCCATCCAGCGGGTGGCTAGACTCTTGTGAAGGGACCACTGGTCCATGGGTCCTAAGTGGAACTGTGCTTATCGCCTTTAGTGTTTGTGAGAGATTGAGTCCTGCCCAGCTATCCTTGTGGATCAATGATACTTTATGATCTTAAAAATATTTAAAATGAAAAAATTGGAAAAAGTATCTTGTCAATTGAATCTGCATTTATATAAGGATGGAGCCCCACTTTACAGGGTAGGCCATATGAATTATTCCCAGTTTAGGAAGTCGTACGAATTATCTCCAGTTTGGGAAGACCAATATATAAATTTTAGTGACAAAAGTATTAAAGAAATTAGATAAGTGCATATTCTTTCTTTTTTAGGTTAGTTTTGAATTTTGCTATTTATAAGTGCACAAACTGGGGATTATTGATTGGTTTCTAGCCTTGTTTTTGATTGCTGTGCTTTTCTGTGCGCTGCAGAAGGATGTGTCTAGCGATGTGAATATTAGGGAAATAACTCATACTCAAGCTGAACTGTAATTTATACGCGTATATGACCCATTATAGTTTGCTGAAATACTGATGTCCTTTCACTTCTTACCCTCCTGTAGAGAAATTGGAGATGGCTCATGGGACTCCTGGTTTATGCCCCTACAGGAACAGGTAGGATATAGCATAATAATTCTTACTTAGCTTGTCATCTTAGTAGTGTTGTTATTCATAGTCAAATTCTCATTCAGACTGTTCTTCATTTTTGCAGACTGATGAAGTTTGTGACAAGGTGGTGAATCTCACTGGCTACCTTTTGTTGTTCCTGTTCGATTGACCTGATTTTCTAAGTTTAATATGCTTATTGACAGCTTCATAATTAAATCACCAGGTGAAGAAAATGAAAGAACTCAGGAAGGGTTACAACATAGTTGGTCTCTCCCAGGTGACCAATGACGATTGGATATTTAAATTTTGTCATGCAAGATGTACCATATAAGTATTATTTTTTTTACTAGTCAGGAGAATGCCTTTATTATTGACATGTATTAATGATTATTTTTCCACAGTGTATTGAGGGGTGATCCCTCATAATTGGGGAAGGTTTCTCCATTTATCAATGCATACTAGTTCTTGCCACTGTCTTCATGGCTATTGATTTATGCCATTTTTAGAATTGGTTCCCAAAGAAAAAGGATCTCTGATCTTTCCAGCTAAAATAATAGTTCCTGTAATCTGTTGTCCTCATTCTCTTTTATACTTATTAATGAATTAATACCTTTCAGTATTCATCTGAATGATGCTCGGGTAACTTCAGAGGTTCTGACATTCCAAATTTTTTCGTTGGTGGACAGGGTAACTTAATAGGTCGAGGTGTAATCGAGTTTTGTGAGGGAGGACCCCCGGTAAGAACCAGCTTAATAAGACTCTTTGCTATTTTACTGGTTTCTTATTCATCAATGCAACTTTTGAGATGATTCCCCACAATGTGTTTTGAGTTTTCCATCATATGAATGATCATTTGATTTGGAAATATTGTTTTATTGGTCATGTACAAATCTATGTAATTGTGGTTCAAGTGGCGTGATGAGTGTGGTCAAGTTCTTAATGATAACTGGCTGATTGGACATGATATTCACTAAATGAAATTATGAATTTTCACAAAAGCTTTTGTTGAAGTATTTTGATTTTCGTTCTTGTTTTGGTCTTTCCCCCTTCATATTTGTCCTATTTTGGGGCCAGCATCTTGTTAAAACTGGTGAAAAATTGGCCAAACTGAACAATGGAGACAGACTTTGCACCATCAATTCATAACAGGCCTAACTTTGTGCAGTGTCAACGGTGGGTGTAATGATATGGGTAGGTCACAACCGTCTATTATCACACAACACAAGTTTGTATGAAGGCATAGTTTAGCTTGTCTAGGGTGATTGTCAATAGGTAATGTTCATAATTGCACTCTGAAAAAGTGTTTCAAGGAAGAGTTCAAGCAGTGAGTTGGCACTGAAAAAGTTTTTTAAGGAAGAGTTCTAGCTGTGAGTGGGCACTATTTTTACATAATGCATGTTTGTATAATGGCATATTTTAGCTTGTCTAGGGTGGTATGTCAACAGGTAATGTTCACAAGTGAACACTGAAAAAGTGTTTCAAGGAAGAGTTCAAGCAGTGAGTTGGCAAAAGAGGTGTTAGATCTTGGAGGAAGAGATGTGGCAGCATAATGCTTAAGAAAGATGGAAAATACTAGAGGTTCACATGAATCTGCAATTTGCCCTGTTATTTTCCTCTTTATACTAATCCTTGCAGTCAATTTTCTCATCCTACTCTTCTTCACCTAATCTCAGTAGAATTTTTAATATTTGGTTCTAGAAAATAGGTGCATTTGACCTTTACTAGTTGCTTTCAAAAGTCTTTCCTCATAGTATTTAAGTTTTAAACTATGTCTAATGCATGACAAGCCAAATGGTCTGTGCAATGATACATTCATAGTTAATGGCACAGTTGTTTTTTAATGTTTAATATGTCTTGTTTTCCTGTACTTCTGTGTCTTTGGCAATTACGATTTTCTTCCTTCATGGAACAGGTCAAAAATTTTATCTCACTAGGAGGACCTCATGCTGGTACCGCTTCCATTCCTCTTTGTGGTGTAAGTGCTGTTATAGTCTCTTTGTTATTATTGCCTCATGCTCAATGCATTTAATATCCATTTGAATATGAGTAGGGGAATGGGATAGGAGGCAATGGGGGAGGGGAATAATAAGTTGGAGGTTTATCTGCAACTTGATAGATTCTCCTACAAGTAGAGGATTTTTGCTGAGAAAGAATGGGGTAAGTTAGAGAGACCTTCCAACATAGACATGGAATGGGTGATGGCACCATTTAAAGAGTATTTATTTATATATAAAAAAATGGAAAAAGAAAGGCATGATTTGAAGTTCTAAGAGTGAGTGCCTTCTTATTCTCTTTTATGTTTGGATTCAAGCTTTTGGCGCAGACAGCACATCTCATGTCATCCATTCTCATGAGAGCTTTAAATCTCAGTTAGTGGAGTGTGTAGCTAAATCTTGGAGTTCTATTTCTTCAAAACTATATCCTGAAGCATGTAACAGATTGGATTTGGAAAGATAAGGATGAACCCAATCCAACCTGATAAATTAGATCTAATAAATCAACATGCCTATACTCTGAATCAGTGTTTTAAAAGTTGAAGATTCAATCCAATTTGAGAATATTAATAAATAAAAATTGGAAAACAAAAATAAAATTCATGAAATCGAACACTATTTCTATTTATATTTCAAAGTGTATATTAACTATCCTCAAAAAAGAAATTCAGGTTGATGCACAAACAGTTCCTTGGGCTTCTACCTTCTCTTGGCATATAGAGCTCACTGGTAGCAAACATGTAATATCCTATGTGAGAACATTTCTTAACTTAGTGTGATATAGATTTTTAAGCTGAATCAAATCATTATTGGAAAGGATCATTCATAATATGAGGGCAAGCAATTAATTAGTGGATCAATCAAGTCCATATTATTGTAGGTTAGCATTTCAAGCCCCTCACACCGGATTCAGATTTCACTCAACATTCAATTCATCGACAGGTCTATATAGATGGTCATTATACTCTACTGAGGGTTGCCTTGGATTTTCTCTCTGCTTGTTATCTTGTGGCCTTGCACAATTCTTTGAGTCTGAGTGAGATCTTGTAAATTTTCATTCCAGCTAGGATGTATGTCAGGATCTTAATAGTGTGCATCTGTAAGTGAAGTGCATAAAAAAATGTTTGAGAAAAGCACTGTTCCGGTGTTAATAGGCAATTGCCTGGGCAACTGAAGCACTACACTGGATCTAGCAATTAACAGCCTAGCAAGAGTTGGAGGCGCCTGCCTTGGTGGCTGGTCAACAGCATGAATGAATTTTAACTCAAGAAGCAGCAAGGCATGAGTAATTTTGGATTCCACTTGGTAGTAAAGAAAGATTCTTACTTTATCCATTTCAAGCCCTTCTCAACTTCTCTATTGTCCGTGCAACAAAAAATCAAGAGTTTTAGTTATTATGGACTCTCAGTAACTAAATATCAAGTAACCAAGTTTCACTTGCAGCAGATACAGATAAAAGACTACTTTAGTGTTCTCTCTCCCTTTTCTTCCTCAAAACTCCTTTTGCAATAATGTTCTTGTTTTTCGGTTTATTTTTTCCCAATATTGAAAGTGTCTATACAATTTTTTTTTTTTCTGTTTCATTCTTCATTTTATTTATCAGTATGTATAATGCATGTTTGATTCTTTGTCTAAACTCTAAAGGCTTGTCAAGTTCCGAACTCAATAAACATTTGCTATGAGTTTTCTGTGTAACTGAAGTAAAATTATTCGAAGGACAATGAGCACGTCTTGTACTTGGTCCGTTGCCTGAGCAACTGGCTCCACTTTAGGCTAGGTCTATCAACCAGTTAATATTAGGGATTTCACAATCGTGCACTGTTCTTTTTCAAATAAATATTATGTATTTAGTAACAAGTCCTATTTTAAACCTAAATTTTTTGCTTTTGCAGAAGGGCATCTTTTGCAAATTGGTAGACAACCTAATCAAATCAGAGATATACAGTGACTATATCCAAGTATAAATATCTCCTTGAACTTTATTCTGTTATACAGCATTACTAGTGTTGGAAAATTTACGTACATATGAACTCCTGAAGGAAAGACTGGTTGTATGCTTCTTGTCACATATTCTCAATTTTAACTATAATCTGTTGTCTCTGATGAGACTTGACATACTGGATTTTAACTTATGGATTGCAGACTCACTTGGCCCCCGGTGGTTATCTTAAACTACCAAATGTGAGTAACTTTTATTCTCTATCAATCTATATCTATATATGTTTATGTTTAGAGATGGAGGTTGGAAGGCCCACTGATGTGGCAGGTTTTTCCTCCCTCCTCATGCTTTCAATTAAATTATCCATGCATTTTCTGGATTCCCATTTGAACTGCAAGATTTCTAATTTTTTTTTTGTAATGACCATTTCCATTTTTATCCTCAATGTCCGTCTATAATACCATAACAACACTCCCATAGTCTCTTGTTCAAATCTCTTATGCTTCATACTGTGTAATGCCCACACTTGTTGTTTGACTTCTCAAAATTCTAATAATTTTGCAACCCCCACCTTGCCCTTTAGTTCGTATACCAGTCATTATTCCTTATTTTCGTTTTGGATGCTCGCATATGTTAAACATTACCAATCTATTTGCATCATTGTGTAGATGAATTCATATAATATTATGGTTTTATTAGAGAATAGATGGTCTGATAAGTTTATTTAGTGGGAATCTCCTTTTTGGTTCCTCTTTGTAGGCTATCATAGTTAATTACTTGACAATACTTGGTTAGCAATTAATAGCACTTGGCTAGTATAATTTTATGAGATGCTTTTCAAAATGTTATAAAATTTAAGTCAAAAGTGCTATTCAACTTCTCTTATCATTCTTTTTTTGTTGATTATAATTTCCTTAATTGGAAGAAATAAAGATGATTAGATACATAATTAGTTGGTTATATTTAACTTCTGGTGTACTAAAAGTATTCCCAATTTGATGAGATTCAAAATTTATTAAGAAGCGGACAAAGGAAGCAAAAGCATTAAATGCTGAGGGAATAATAATTCCTCAATTTCCCATAAAAAGGTGAATGGAAACAGAGCCAGATAATAAAATTATGAGCATTCATGATCAGTTGGGCAACAACTAGAGGAGGAAGAAGAAATAAAAGGTGAGGTAACTAGATATTTCAACATCTTCCAAAACTGCAAATTCATATGATGCTAACACAAAATGACCGAAGGAAGTTATTGAAAATAAGATCACCATTCAAGAAAAAGCAGAAATACAAAAAACATAGAGACAAAGCACCAAATGATTCAAACCCAAAGAAACTCAAAATTGAATTCCGTTCATGTGAAAAAAACTCCATAAAAATTTAAATGAAATTTAGCTCCAAATCGAAAGCATCAAGTAACTGATTTGAAATTGACTTCCGGAAATGAATTGGTAAATCATTTTTTGTTATATGAGTTATAAAATGTCATAATGTAAAATGTTTCATTCAATATTTGGTTCAACCAAGCACAAAGAATACTTGGAAAACATTTTTTCTGTCGAAACTAGGAGTGTAAGTAATCAACTTTAGCACAAGCTGGGCTTGCCCTGCATATAATGAAGACATGGTAACTCGGGTTCAACCTAGACCAACATCAAGCCTAGATTGGGTATCTCCTAAGCCAAGTCTTAAGAGAACTACCAAGGCTATGTTTAGTACAAGGAATAGAATGGAATGTCCATTCTCACTTCCCCTTCCCATTCCTCGTCTGGTACCACCAATTGAAGTTGGAATGAACATTGTCATGGAATTGTCATTCCTACATTTTGTTGGAATGATCATTCCCTTTCTCAAGAGAGGGAATGGCCATTCTCTCGTTTTAATTTCGTCACAAATGAAACAGAACAGATGAGAGGAGAGAGAAAGAACAAAGGGCAGCCTCTCTCCAACCCCCCTCCCCGCTACCACTACAAACCACCCATTCACCATCTGAGCATTCTACTACTTGCAACCCACCGCCTCTGCACAACACGCCGTCACTCCCTCAATCTACCCACTGGAATCCGCTACAGTAATCTATGGTACATGGATTCTTTTAAAACGTATGAAGTACCTGTATTGGACACTCAACACTTTTGAGTCCAACACTTATGTAAGGGTATAAGTTTGGGTATGGGATATATGTCCGACATGTATTATTAGACATTTATTCAACTAAAATATTTAGTATTTCGAGTTTACCATATAGATATGCATGAAACTCTCATAATATGCATGAAATACTGTATAGCACATTGAAACTACTATTTTAACTGATCAAAAGAAAGAAGTGTATTAAGAAATATAAATATTTTATCGCGTCTCTATGTCTCTGGACATGAGAATTAGATGAATCTGATACGTAAATCACGACCATACGTAACGTCTGTACCCAAGTCCATGTAACATAAACAGTAATCACCACCTATTCACGCTCAATAATCTCTACCCACCACACTGACAATCTTACATGACCTTTAATCTCTAACTAAAAAATGAACAATTTCAAACAATACAAATGCCTCCAATAATTAAAAAATTGGACAGATTAGAATGCAGATTTTGAAACACCGAAGAAGAAAAAGCAAAAGAATAATTTCATTATTTATTAATGGGAAAAAAAGAGAAATAGTTTGATATATTGCTCAATAGTATACAAACACAAATACTCAGGCTGACTAGTTTCAGCGCATGCCCAGAAAATGGAAGGAAAATTTGTCCAAGCCTGAAAGTAAGTTGTGCTGGGCTCGGCTTGCTCTGGTTCAGCTCGCCCGAGTTGCAGCCCTACTTGATATTGCATTTCGGTGTTGTAGGTGGTAATGCAATCTAATATTATTCGTCCTGCAAAGTACTTTCTTTGCTTTTAATTGCTTAAGGTCTGAATGGACTGCTATTTTCCAGAATATTCCTGCATATTTAGAGAAGTGTAGATTTCTCCCAAAGCTAAACAATGAACTCCCTGATGAGAGAAACACCACTTACAAGGAGCGGTTCAGTAGCTTACAGAATCTGGTGCTTGTCATGGTGAGTTGGCCTAGTTTTATCCCTTTTGAGATTGTTGTCTACTATTTTTCTATTTTTATTTTTATTTTTTGCAACTTGCATATTTTAGCTGTTGAAGCATATGCCCTTATAGTCTCTGCATATCAACAGTTTGAACATGACACTGTTTTGATACCAAAAGAAACCGCCTGGTTTGGATATTATCCAGATGGGGCATTTGATCCAGTTTTGCCTCCACAACAGGTATTTTCTCTACTTCTGAGAATAAAAACTTAGTTGTTTGCCTCATAAATAGTGTTGGCAGGGTACTGGTCCCATGTCGATGGTTGGGTGGTTAATGTTTTTAGCTATTTGCCAAGCTATGAAATCTCGCTTTTCGTTTTAAGGACCAAAAGTTTAGAGAGCAAGGGTAACTATACTATTCTTTAATATTTGTCTTATGTATCCCCTGTTCTACTCCCTCGTAATTTCTTATCAGTCATCATTTTGATAACTCGTGTTCAGATTCGTACATTTAACTAGTGCTCCATTCTGTTCCTCTCTTGTTCGATGGCCTTGCTGTCATCAACCTGAATAATTGTGCTCAATTCCCATCTTAGGCAATGCTGTCATGCACTTTGGAAAAAGGGAAGCCTATGAATTGATTTACACTTGTTGATAACTTGAACAAGCTCCTAAATGTGAAATATCTGCAAAGTGATGATTGCCGCAACCTTAATGGTTCATACTGACTGGAAAAAAAATAATTGTAATAGAGGATCTAAACCTATTAGACATATAGGTGTAATAACCGCCAGTTGAAGATTCTCGTAAAGTTGAATTGATGATCACTGTTTAAGCCGCATTGGAGCAGTTGAAGCAACTGACAGTTGACACTAACAGACAAATGACCCCCATCATCCTTGTATAGTCTTTTGAGGGATAAGGTTTCCTTGTTATTCCATAAACTAAAAAAGTTTGGTTTTTTGTTTATTTTGGTTTTGGCTAGGCTATGACATCGGGGCTATTTACAAATCGGATATTGAAATGGTTCAAATCATTGTTATTCTTGTTCACACTTTTTTTCTTGTCTCCTTGGGAAGTGTTTAAATTCTGTGTATATATGGCCACCACACGTGTTATGTGGAATATTTGGCAGGAAAGAAATAGCAGAGCTTTTGAAGGAGTGGAGCATTAGATTCACTGTGTAAAGGGAATCATTCTTGTTTCCCTTTTTCCATGGATGTCCGAGTCTATTCCGTTTTGCTTATCTTCTTTTGTGGACTTCCTGGGAAAATTGTATAGGCTATGAGGTCAATCGGTTTTGAGGCTTTTGTAGATGCTTTTGTGCAGGGTTTGCCCCCTTTATGGCAGTGTCTCGTTATATAATAATTTACTTACCAAAAAAAAAAAATGGCCACCACATGTTGGTTGAGGCAATGGTCAGGAACAAACATCTCAAGTTTGACCATCCTCGAGCTTACTCTGAGATGTGGTTTACGGGTAACCTTGACTCTATCCAAGGTTAGGAGTTAAACACCCCCCACCACCCAAAACAGAAGACGAATGAAAAACCTATCATGACATCTTGGTCTTACATTTCAGGTTTCAATACAATCATGATCCAGGTCATTTATAGTCCTATTAAGTGGCAAATGTTTTCAATTCTCTTTCTTACGTGAAAATTACAAGTAAAAGAGAATCAATGTGTTCCAATTTCTGGCCTTGCACCGACCATCCAATGGACCATGGACTAAACGGCCAAAACAGATCTTCAGCTCGCAGCTGCGCAGTTATTTTTTCGTTTTTACCTTCTATTTTATTTATTATTTACTTTTTTGTCCTTGCAGACTCAGCTTTATATTGATGACTGGATTGGTTTGAAAACCTTGGATGATGCGGGGAGGGTCAAGTACATCAGTGTACCTGGAAGGCACCTTGGAATCTCAAAAAGTGATGCCCAAAAATATATTGTTCCTTACTTGGAGGATAAAGCATCACAAAGGTACACCATTAGTGTCTCGCAAGGTCGCAAGGAAATGCAAGTTATTCATCAGATGCCACAAATATCAGCTGAAATGATAGCGTAAAGGATCATCTTATAGTTGGCCAGCATAAGTTACGAGCTTTCATTTGAGGATTACTTCGATTTGCAAAAGATGTGCCTGTCTCCAACCACTTGTGTAAAGTATTTGTATGCTTGGCCCTGCACGTGATATTATTATGTACACCAATGGTGATGCTTATAATGCTGGATTGCATTTGTAAGGACAAATCCATTCTTGGTATCAGAACCCAGAATTGTGTTATGCTTGTAATATTGGCATAGGCTCGCCTACTACACGGGAAAAACCGCTTGAAGTTTGGCATCCAACATCACCCAAAAAAAAAAAAAGAAATAAGAAAAATTACCAGATTGCTTACGCATACAAGAAAGCCTGACAGAAAAATAAGTGAAAAATTAAAAAACATGGTTCCAGTGCTGCAGATGAAAGATCATTCACTATTACATATATACAATATTAAAATTGAAGACAACTAATCAAACAGTATGCCTTGAAATCAGATGTACGTCTCAGTAGACATGAATGTTTACACTGACAACTCCCAGTTGATTGGCCGTAATTGGGCAGCTGCCCTCCCTATGCAGCTTCTCGCCTGAAATCTTCTGCTGGGTTTGGCAGCGAAGCCACAGACAAGATAGCCTTGCAAATGCCGCCTGACCAGTAACTCGAATCCTGTAGACTAAACTCAAATCTGTCCAAACCTCTCTTCCTGCTGCCCCTAAATCATGGCTGGGATTGTATCCATCCAAATCCTCTTCTGTTACCACAACCACAGAGCCATCGTCAAATGCCACCAGATCTCGTGCAGCCAAGAATTTTGGAGTATTCAGTACTAGACTGGTTGTGGGGCTTGGTTTACAGGCCATCTTCACCTTGAGATGGTAATACTCCTGAACAGCCTGCAATCAGTGACCAACATGGCAGCTCACTGTGAAGTATTCAATAACTCAGTCAACCAAAAAGTTACATACAATCACAAAAATCCAGAAGCCACGCAATGGTTCTAACCATCAAAACCAATCTACTTAGTTTCTATGATGTTTTTACCGCTGAGAAGAAATGGTTTAATTTTGATTCCAATGGCACTCGAACTAGAACACACTATTGACAATCTGTTATAAGAACTCAACAGTGCGCTAGTACAACAATGAAAATAGGAACACACCATGTCATGCACTTCCATTGCCTGCACTTGATTTTAATTCAAAATTTTGTATCCAAACGAAGTATACAAACCGTTGCCAGGTTAACCCAACATACCTGCCACTGAGAAGAGGCTAAGAGCACCCTGGGCCGAATTGATTTCAGATAATTGTATGCAACCTCAGGCATCATGTGCTTGTGTTGCACCTGTAAAAACATTAGAATGCTTTAAAAAAAGGTGAAGAATCTTCAATCTTAGTAGATTTTAAGCCTTTCTTGAATTGCCACTCACCAGATAACATATAACGATGGTTGTGCTGCGTCCCCTGCCAGCTTTACAGTGCACATATGTAGTTCGCCCGCATGATGCGTTTTCTTTAGGAGATAAGAAGGATTAGATTATGATGGCAGATTATTACCAAAAAGAATAGCAATGAATGCTTATAAAGGACCCTACACCCCAGATACGCCAACTCCCCGGCCACCCGTAATAACTTTGAACATACTACAAACAGAGAAGTCTCAACTTTGGTCAGTGGTGGAATGTGTGAAGTTGGGTTGGCCTAGGTTTTACATTTGTCCCAATGTAGGAAAAAAATAAGAGGGTGAAACTGAAAGAAACATGTACATACAGGATTTCGATCAAATCACACATCGCAGTATACCAGGCCTTCTAATTCTTTAAGAGGTTTATCTAAAAGATTCGCAATATAACTAGGAAGACGTTTCAAATACCATACATGGGTTACTGGGCATGCCAGGTTAGGGTACTTGTTACTGAAGGAAAGTAGAAAGTACTACTGCTGAAAGCCAGTAGCAGTTCATTCATACTAAAACTAGGATTTCTCAAGTTCAAATAATAATTGAATACCTGAACAGAACATAATCTGAACCCTAAAACAACACCACATATGAGTGAATCAGCATCCTCACTCACCATGCAACTTGCCACAGCAAGACCAATTCCACTTAACATGTAGTCAATGCAATTACATAGCATAATCAATTTATTTGCCATCATCAGAATTGAAACTTCCCCTAAATTGCAAAACATTTCCAATCAGTTATACAACAGACTATATTGTTTACATTATCTGGCCATCCAGTTTTTCATAACATGAAACACCCTCCATGCTAAAGTAAAACTCCCTCAATTCACAATACATGTTTACAAGCACTGCATACAAATCAGGTGTCTACAGTTAGTCAATGCACACAAGACATTGTTAGTATCAACATACATAGCATAAATCTTAACTAGGTGCATTCTGGGAAACATGCCTTTGGGTCCATCGTCCGCCCTATTTCCTTTCACAAAAGTAAAAACAGATAAAAGGACCAAGCGTCTGATAAAAAAATTTCCCTTCTTGAGAACTAACGTATTTTCAGTAAATGGGGCATAGTGTAAATGATGATATGTCCATCTGAGTAACTGTTGGCTTTGCATCACATTACCCAAGTTGCCATTTGAAGATGAAAAGGGCACGTGCCTTCAGGAAGTTTGAGGTTTGTTTGAGGTGACTGACATTGTATTTTTTACTTTTCTGAAGTAATATACAGCATACATTGCACTGGTGAGCAATACTAACCATGAATAAATTCTACAGCTTGGCTTATATCACTCAGTGATGGGGCAAAGAGGTAGTCTCTTGTCGGGAGCACCAAATGGTCAATGCCATGAGCCTGCCACAAATTAGCCACCATAAATAAATGGAAGAACACCATAAAAAATTTGCACAACAGTGAAATATGGCCTAAGGATGCCAATAAACTTGTCGTTACCACAACATACAGAATCTATCACAAAAATCTCAATATCCTTAATCCCTTGCGCTTAAACATTTAGACTGAGCTGGTAAAGCTCCCACTCTGATACCAACAATGGGTTAGTTCAACAGGTGAGTTCATCGTCCTCCTCACTCAAGGCTTGGGTTCGATTCTTTGGAGCCTCTTGTTGGGATCATCCATTCTCCATGGTCCATGAGCACTGTATAGGCCTATGCCCCTGGGTTGCCTGGTGGCTGGGTCTCACGCGGGGACTCTGTCCCCTCTCTTGTGACGCTGTGGAATCTAACGCCCTAATGGAGTTGTTGCGTAGCCTAGCGCAACCCCTTTTTGTACCAAACAAAAAAAAAAAAAGCACCCATTCTGATAGATCACGAATATCCAAGTATCCAACGTACAAGATTCCACTCTATTCTAATTACTTAATATTCAAGTGGATCATGGGGACTATTCTTACGGCCATCTCTACACATGCATGCATGAGCACGCCATGCACACGCACATGCACACGCACACGCACACGTGCATGCAAAAAGGTAGCGTAAATGAACATAACAATACCAGCACCAGGATGCATTTTGACTGATTGCCTACACATCACAAAAGAACAAAAGCAGCTTCTTTCTATCTTAATAGTACAATGCAACAAGGATTCATCAACTTCTTTTATTCCGAAAGAAACATAAAAGTTTTAAACATTTGATTAGCACTCCTCCAGAGCAAGACTAAATTAGCATTGGTTATTGCACATTTTCATAATAATCCACACAGCTCCATTTAAAAGTTCTAACAGCCATGGAAAACACACCAAAAAAAGAAAAAGAAAGAAAACAAGCAACCAGTAAGCCCACATATAAATGCACTTTGTGGAGTACATGCTTTATAGAAAGCAAATCACACCAAGCAACAAAATAAATATATATATATATATAATAATAGCGCATAAGAAAATTAAAAGGACTCACTAGATATAAAGATGTTGGAACCAAAGTCTCATAGGGCTCGTTTAAGGTGATCACTCCACCAACACCAAGCTCCTTCAGCCGTTCAACATCAGTCGGAAATGGGACAGCACCTAATAGTACAAACTGAAAATGGCCACATCTTATTTGATAAGTAAAAGAAACATAAATGGATATATTAGAATTAGAAAGAACACATTAAGAGCATATCTCCTTATAAACACCACACAATTAGTTAAACACACAGAAGACACACAAGGGGCTTTTTTTTGGGGAATAATTTGTCCTCCCCCACCCCCGAGAGAGAGAGAGAGAGAAGGAAAAGGGGGGAGGGGGGGGGGGGGGGGGGGAATTATTCTTTAGACAAAATAATGAGACATATATCAGGAAACCTTAATGCTTATCCCAATGCACCTTATGTGGTGAAATGGAGTAAAATAGAGCCAAATGTTTCAACAAGTGTGTGGCATAATACAAAACAAAAGATACCATGATCTACTCTGAAACCTCATATCTACAAAGGGCTAATTTGCCAAAGTGTTCCATTTGTTTGTTCCTTACTTTTCTCACACTTTCTCCACGTAGTTACAGCTTTTACATTTATGAACACAATTTTCTCCTTCTTTATATGTATCTATATCATGTGGAGTGAACTGTACTATCTTCTTCTGATGTTATGTTATCTCTGAACGCATTCACAAGTTTCATGCCTCAAGGTGAGTATGGATGCAGTACACGGCATCTCCTAGATAGAAACAGCCACATAGGTGAAATTTCCTGACTCTACTGTACTAAACATATGTACTTATCAATGTTTGAGTGTTGTTCGCATTCAAAGGTAGGATAAATAGTAAACCACAAATCCAACAAGCAGATTTTTGCACAGAAGAAGTACTCGCGAGTAAAGTTACCAACAATTTAAAAAGCAATAACAAGTAATTCATAATATTGAACCCTTTTGGTCTCCTTTCTCTACTTGTAACTTTCATTTAACTGCATACCATGTGCATTTGTTCATTATGCACTCTTCTTTTACTCGTATATCACAATAAGATTCTAATATTAATAACTAACTAATATGCCAAACCCAGATCAAACAAAAGCCAAGGAAAAATAAACCAGGTAAGTGTCATTACAGCAAGAAGATGTCACATCAATACAACAAGACAGAAGCATTGAAAACTGCACAAGTAAAGCCAATGATGTGCGAAAAGAGTTCTACCTGATCCACCCAATCCCACCACCGAAACTCAGCCTGAATCTTATTCCTCACAACATTATACAGAAGCGTTGGGTAAAACAGTGCGCGAGCCCCTGCTCCAATCAAAACCCTCTTCACATCCGACACCACAATGCTGCCACCCACCACCTCATCACCGTATAATTTGCCTTCCTCCCCATTTCCTAACTCCTCTCCTCCCTTCAATTCCTCTAAATGCATAATACCTCAAGTGTCAATCCGAACAGTCACAAATTCACAATCAAAACAAACCCAAACTTTCCACAAACCCCAAAATCACCTCTTTCAATATTCACAACAATCACAACTATATATAGACCGAATATTCCACATCCCTTCAATTTTCCGAAACCCTAGAATTACAACAACTCGTATATCGGATGATAAGGAGACAATCGAATGGCAAAAAGTATGGATTGCGAATCGCTACCACATTTCGCCAGAAATCTATCGACCGAACGGTTACACCGTGGCGGAGACAATGAGCATCCACTCGTGGCCGCCGATTCGGGGAAGAATTGGAATAGAATCAGAGACCTCTGGTTGGAAACAAACCCTCGATTTCGAATATATCGAAGCCCTAGATTGCACTCTTCCTTCTCTCTCTCTCTCTCTCTCTCTCTCTCTCTCTCTCTCTCTATCCCCCTTTTGCTGATCTTACGGAAACGTCTGCGAGTTACGAAATGTCATGGTGACGTAGCGTCTCGCGAGTTTATGGAGGAAGGATTGGGGTAACTCTCCGGTTACAGCAAGGGTGAGAAATGGATGTAGTTTCATGCCACGTGTGTAAGACTGGTGGTTGCCAAATGGCGATGGTTTACTTTGTATTCATTGAAAAATAAATCTAATTAAGTAGCTAACAATGTTTATATGTTTACTACCATTATTATAATTTTTATCTTTCATGTTTCTTTTTTATGCGTAGTTATTGTAATGTAAACCTCAAATCTCGTACTAACTTATCTTAAAAATTTATCCCAACAAAATACATTTTTGTTATTCTAGTTATCTAAAATTAAATACTTAGTTAAGATATTTTCTCAATTACTCTACTAATTGCTATGACATTTTGGATGATTCATTTTATTGATTTGTGATACTACATCAATAAAAAATAGTGACACAACCTTTGCACTAAATATGTTCTCCTTTCTAAATTGCTACCGTCCATATTGCCATCATTAATGTCTTAGATTTGTGAGTTGTGATATCACATCAGTAGTGACGCAGCAAGAAAATTAATTTTAAAGAGCAATCATTAATCACACCGCACAAAAAAAAAAAAAAAAAAGAGTTCTTGCCCAACAATAGGACACATGACTTTTGTATATATGTGTACATGAAAAAAGATATTTTTTTCAAACAATTTATAAAAAATTATTTACGAAATAATGTAATAATGACGTTTTTATAATTAAAAGTAATCATTAGGGGTATTTTGCTTTAAAATAAAAGGCTTAAATTCAATCACATCACTCAAAATTTTGCATAAATTTTATGGTTATATAGCATTAGCCATAATGCACATAAGCTTATATATAATACATAATAAAAAAAGTCTTTAAGAAAAATAATTATTTAAGAATGATATTTATAAATTTTCAAGGGCCAAACTACATTTCTAAAACTGAATGCAGAAATAAGAACTTTAACTATTTAAGGGGTATTTACAAATTATTAGAAGGGGCAAATTGAGAGAAAATTTTTAAATTATAAATCAAAATTCACTCTCAAAAAATTTCAGGGTGGCGGCTGAAACCTCCAATATCGTATCTTTATACCACATATACATTGTATTGAATATGATCGTATGCTAACCACCGATCGTATAGAAATCTAAACCAAAACCGCCTATAAGGTTCACTGTCAATGAGCTAACAATCATACAATTCAAAGGATACTTCAACAAATTCTGAAGCATAACAGGAGATTGCTGATTTTTGAGAAAACTGATTCCCAAGGAAGAAAGAATTCCATTTTGAAGAAAAGCCCATCTGACAGAGCTTCAAACTTCAAAGCTCACATCCTGAAATCAAAGCAATTCAAACAAGGTGATTTGAGATTCTTGTCAGATTGTTATGATTCACCTACCTGAGATTGATTAATCTCCAGTCCAAAATATTGTGATCTATTTGGCTTGTCAACCTTCAAGGAAATATCATGGGTTTTCAAAAGCTTGTCGTTGCTTTTAGGATCAACATTATAGATAATTACAAAGGTCTGATTCACTTTCTGACAGTTTTGAATTTATTTAAGTTTTTTGTAATTTGTACAATCTTAGTGCACTAAGAAATCAAGAACATATTTCAAAAAAGAAATACAAAAAGTATAAAAGCTTCCATATTTCACGTAGATATATATATATATATATATTGTGTTTATGCCCACAGCACAAGAAGAAACATGGCTAGTTCACTAGTAATCAAAATCTCTCCTTTGCTTTTGAGGCCTTCCTGCATTCTGCTCAAGAAACGTTCTCAGTTCACTTCCAATTTCATTCCCCCTGGGAAAAAGCATCATCTACTGATTTTTTTCTGTTCTATTTTTTTTATTTCGTCTTTTCTTTTTCTTTCTTGAAGCACTCCCATGGAAAATTGTAGTTCTTCATAAAAGGTTTATCTGAAAGGCGCTCAATAATCTTACATGCGTGATTTAAATCACTTATAGTACATTTACATATCAAAAAACAAAAAGTTTAGCAGTACATTCAACAAATATTGGAACTCACACTAGTAAAATGCATCTCCTCTCTATTTTCCTTCTTTCCCGTACTAAAAGAGAGCAGCCACAACCAGAAAGGTACTTCTGAGCCGGTCCCGTTCTGGCATACAATCAAAACTCCAAATAAAGAGTAGAAACAGCCATTGCAGGAAGGAACTCCTTTGTCGAATTTTAGCTACCAAACCAACAAAAGCTCAAAGAAGCTACTGTAAGCTTGCTGATCCCAGAAAAATACAATTTCCCAATAACATAATCTTCTTGTGTCTACCACTTTATCAACCTCCACACGGTACCATAAGTAACCCACAACATCCCATTCACAAAACTGGTGAATACAAAACGATCAGATAACTCGTCCTTGTAGATTAACTCAGCCCAAAGGAAGTTCAACCAGAGTATGACACAATAGAAACCAATGTGCTTTGTGAAGAGAAAATCAAATGCAATTTCACAGCAATCTCAAGCTTGTTTTCTCTCTATTTCCGACTGCCAATCTGCTGTTCAAGCTCGTTTCTTCGTTACTAAACCATCCAGCCCTGGTCTCATGAATATAATTAAAATTATCGAGGCAGAACCTCTGACAGACAGAGGTTAAAAATGCTCTTCTATACAAATGAGATGTGACACAAGCTCCTTTTCATCGGAATTCTTCAGATGTTCAACTATATTGTTCACATAAGGAGCTTTCAGTTGGATTCTTCTCTCAACCATCAACCTTGCAAGTTTTGCAGCTTCTACCAAATAACTCTCTTTACAAAGGCCAGCCAAAAGAATAGAGTATATATCCAAATCAATTGAAGTTAAGCAACCCAACTTCTCAATTTCATTGTATAAGCAAAACCCATCCAACACCCGTCCCGCAAAACAAAGCCCCTTTATCATAGTACTAGAAGCCAAACCATCAGGCTTCACAGCACTGGCTAGCATCCTCCTGAAAAGCTTCTCTGCCTCTTCAAGTTTTTCAATTCTTAGCAAATACACCACAAAAGAGCTATAACACTCACCATCCGAAACACTACCTCCTGCAACAACTGTGTCGATCAATTTATAAGCCTCCTCTAAACGTCCTTCGGTGCAAAGCCCCTTGATCAAAGTACCGACTGTCACCCTATTTGGAAGGCACCCATTTGCCTCCATTCGATCCAAAATGTCCAATGCTTCCATTGTCCGCCTTTTCTCACAAAAACTCTGAATCACTGAAGTATATGTCACAACATTCGGACTACAATCTCCACCCTCTTTCTCCATCTCCCCTAACAACTCCAACGCCCTTTCCAAATTCCCAAACCTAGAAATCCCATCAAGAAGTGTGGAATACACCACTGCATTAGGCAAACACCCATGTTCCCTCATAATTTTAAACAATGCACAAGCATCCTCCAGCCTACCCACATTACAAAATCCCTTAATCATTGCAATATAAGTAATCATATCAGGATAAAGATTAATCAAAACCATCTCTCTCACTAACTCCCCGGCCACATCCATATTGCCCTTCTCACAAAACAGCCTAATCACGACATTGTAAGCCGTCGTATCTGGCCTACAATTGAATTCCTGCATCTTCCTCAATACCCACAAACCCTCATCAGCAAGATTAGCCTCTCTACACAAATTCAGAACAACCTTGAATGTCTTGACACTAACCGAACAACCCTCAGTCCTATAAATTTCAATAACTTCAGTAACTACTTGAGGGTTTCGATTAATATCAAATAATTGACAAGCTTTGCCATACATATATGAACTGTGTCTATAACCGGGTTGAAGACCAGCCCAAATAAAGAACCTAAGACCCAAAAGACGCTGATTTAGGGCACACTTACGTAAGACCTCATTGACACATGTAGTGTCCAGCTTATTCTTGACTGTGTTTAGGGTTCTTTCTATGTTTGAACCATTTTTCTGCAAATGGGTCCAGTATGCTTCTGCTGAGGAAGAGGTTGCGAACGCTAAGGTCGTTGTGCGTGAAAAATAGGGCTTTTGGGGGCGAAATGATGATGAGAGAAACCGAGAGATTGATGCCATTGCCATGGGTTCTTTGAGTGGAGATGAACTGGTCAAAACCCTAACCCTAGATGGAGGGAAAGCCAACGTAGATGGGATTGCGAGACGTACCTTTGATTTTGGAAGAAATTGAGCGTGAACGGCCTGGGCTTCGACAGAGTCGACTCAGTTGGCATTTGTCTCCGGACTCGAGCATTGATGTTTGGTTCCGAGTTCCAAACTCATAAATATCAGTGTGGGCTTTTGGGCTTTAGGCTTTGGCCCATTGGGTCCATCTTAATGAGATCATTGAGATGATCGCATGTTGAGCCCTTCAGGATCTAGTTCTGAATAATTAAGCCTTTATACAAGGGAGAATACCAGTTTGAAGCCTTTTAAATTTTTTATTTTATAAAAAAAATCAATTGTTATAGATAGGTCAATTATCTTGAATTGTTACTTTTGTAAGGGGCTTTATAGGAATTTTGTAATCATATACGACTTTTATTTTGTTGCAATTTAAAAATGAGAAAATTAGTTGACTGATTAATGAGACACCACATTTTAGAGAAATTTTTTGTAACTATCTGCTTTTATTCTTTTTTTAATTTTATTTTAATTTTGCACGTATAGTGTGTGCATTCCCACTATATAAAAAAATATAATAAGACCAATAAAAAGAAATACCTAAACTCAATCACCCTAAAAAACCTCACTCAGTCAGAACTTATTACCAAAAGTATAACAAAGAAAAATAAAACTTCCCACAAGTCTTTTCATTAATATTATTGTTGGTGGGATTTTTAGGAAGATCTGGTTGAATTCTCAAACCAAATTGACGAGTACGAACAGTTTGCAAGAGAAGAAGACAATGAAAATGACTCGACCCTCTTTAAGCCGAAGGAATTCCAATGATTAAGTTAGCAAGCTTAATCACAATGAATCAAATAAAATATGGAGAACTAGAACTTAAGTAAACGTACTTTACACTTTTAGTGCGTGATAGTATTTATAGGTTTCGGAATGCCATGTTCTCTTTGAGAATTAAAGTTACTTTCTTCTTAAAAATCTTCATTGTTTGAGTCAATTTAATGCATTGGATTTATCTTAGTTTACTTTGGAATAGGATTCATATTATAGACTTCATTAGTCCTAATACCTTTTAGATTTGAATCTCTAGGCCAGTTCCTTTGGGTTCTAGCCCCTGATGGGCATGAGCCTAGGCCAACAGGTTGGCATTTATGGACCGATCTCATTAAATTGGTATTCTCTTGGTCTTGGAATTGACTCTTATTGAGCCACAATTACTACTATTAATTTACTTTCTAGACAAAATAATTTAGAACCACGGTGTTGGCTTTGTAATAATTCCAAGTTGCCACCATATGTATTCAACACATCATTTAAATACTAACAAACTTTAACTTTAGAAAGCTAAGGTAATATTAAGCTCAGTCACCAAATTTGAAGTCCAATGTTGGCAAAGCACATTATCAGACACAAAGATGTTGTCGAATTCTCAGAGAGAGAGAGAGAGAGAGAGAGAGAGAGAGAGAGAGAGAGAGAGAGAGAAGAGAGAGAGAGAAATGGGAGAAAAATAAGGGGTATATATGGACAATAGAATAATAGAACATATGAGCAGACACTTGAGTTACTGAATTGGGCATCCTTGAGAAAACAAAGCTTATGGTCACTAACCTATTTTAATTTATTGCCAATATGTGTAATTTTAAATGTATATTGGTTTTTTTTTTTTTTAAATTCTACTGATATCGCAAGATAGATAAAGAAAGCACGAACGAGTAGCCCAGCATTATAGAGTCAGCAGCACCCGGTCGCAACTATAAATTGGATGTCTCGAATTTGACTCTTTCTGGTATCTCTCGGGCTCACATAATACATGTTATTTATAGGTGACTACATGTATTCGGGATTTACACTGCAGAGATGGATTCAATGGAGCCCTGCCCTGGGGTGGTTGGGTACCAATGAACTTCGAGGAAAACAAACCCACAAAAAAAGAGAATTTGGTGCTAGCAATTTTAGTATCTTAGACTTCAAGAAATTCAGTCTCCAGAGCTGACATCTAGGCATGTGAATCCTTTCATTTTCTTAGCACTGCCTCTTCATATCAGATTGATGTTCTTTGCACAAGATAAAGAAGTACACTATAAGCTCATTGCTTTCCTATAGTTTTTTTTGTTTCCTCTGGTAAAAGGATGTCTCAAACCCTTCTTGTGCAATTGAACCATTCATAAAGCTGGAGAATCAGATCCATTGTTTACTAGTCTTTCCAACACACTTTCGGCCAAGAATTTGAAGGAAAAGAAAGATACCTCAATACCTTGCCAATTCCTTCTCATTTAATAAAGGACTATCCTGTTAATTATCCGTTCTACGCATATGGATATGATGAATTACAAGTAAATTAAGAACCCTTACATGGTTGTTGGATGTGGATAAAGATTGTTCAAATGTCACAAAATCCAAAATGAAATTGCATGGATGATTCTTGAAGAAACCTTCACTTTATAAAAAAGGCGCAGTTAGCTATCTGTTGGTACTTATCCTCGAAAACAAAGTTTCAGAGTTTTAAATGTAAGATTTGGAAGACAATGACACAAAGTTTATTGGGTATTGTCAACACCTTTTCTGGTGTCTATGGAGAAATATGAAGAAAAACATCCAAAATATGGTCAAAATCAATGGGTAGTGATGTTGGAATTCAGCTCTGTATATGTTAAAAATTACTAGATAAATATGGATAGATGCAAATTAACAAAATTGAATAGAGCAAAATGTCTTGGTGCAATGGTAAAATTATTTCATTGCAATTTAAGCATTGTGGGTTCGAATTACGGAAGTAATCTCTTCGGAATAAAGTTGCATACGACTGCCTCACCTGATTCTTCCCAAAAAATCTCTGTGCATTGGATTGTCCATTTCATACAGAAAAGTGTCCTCATCCATAGTGAACACACCAAAAATTGATTCCACAACACATTCTTGGTTATTTCTGGCCCTCAGCCCCCCAAACTTGATAACTAAGCAAAGCACACAGCCAAATACCATTTCAAAGCATAATAGAATGTGGGTTTCTCTATACATGGCAAACAAACTAGTGGTGCATGGCAAGCCTTTTTAAGAAGCACCTGTTGAATATTGCTAGAATGACAGCACCTCCATATTTCCATCATGCATGGAATGAATAATAGAATACAGATCAACCCAGATCTCTTGTACCCAACAAAATGCCATTTTAATGGAAAAATATTACCCATAGCTACGCCAATATATGACTTCGTACGATCCCAACTAATGTGTCACCCATCAACCAATTCCTTATAGACCAGCGTGGCTATGGGTAGATGGACTCAGAAGTGTGCAATCTTGCAACTATATTACGATGGAATGGTTGCAAAATTTGCAACTATAATTGATGGCCATTAGGCAGATTTTCTTGGTGAGACTACCCTCTTCTTTTCTTTTAGATTATTTTAAAGTGTTAGTAATAAACTACTCTATCCAAGTCATTGCGGCATGGTCCTAAAGAGCATCTATACCTATCATCCCTAAATATGCAAAGAATTCTTCACTAAATAAAATATGTAAGAATGTGGAAAGGGAAGATGAAGAAGAAAAGCATACCCTCCAAAGTTACAAACCCACAGTTTTTTTATTTTATTGTCTGAAATCAACCGCACAAAAAGCTAGCGTACGCAGTCCAAAAGGAGAATCCTGACCACCCCCACGCAACCTCTTTGTCCCCACAAATCTTTCCCATTTTCCCCTAATGTCCATACATTCTCCCGATTTGACTCCAAGGCCGCCTTTGTTTCACGGTATAATGATGATGTATGATTGAACTAATAATCTCTTATCGGTCTTATTCTGCATTTAGTAGCCAAAACAAAATTTAACAAGTGAACCCTAAAATTTACATTCCATTTATTATGCACAAGCACTTAAATTAATGCACTAATGGATTACTTCTGGTAGTTTATGATTCAATTACACCCAGGTTCTTTGTAGAAAAGTTACTCAATGCTTGTCTATTTAATTGTGTTTTCGTCTATCAATTACCTGTTAATCAAAAAACATAAAGACTCGTAAAAAGTCATTTCATGTCTGTCATTGTCTCTCCCAAAAATTGATGCAAAGCTTAGATATAGAACATGATTCTAAATCTCCAAACACAACATAATGCATCAAAACAATCCCTCACCCATTTTCTAAAAAATTCAAACACACTAGACTAGAAAGATCACAAGCTTATAGGCAATATTCTTTTACTGTAAGAATAAAGGTACTCTGCTCATTTAACATTTGATTAATCACCACTAACAAAGAAAGTGCCATGGGGAAATTGAGAGGGAAAAAAGGGTATGAATGTCAATTGATCAAAAATCAAAATGGTTGAAAAGGAACTAAAGCATAGATTGGAATCAGCTCACGCATTCCCAAAACTTTCTTCATCACTCTCTCCATTTTGTTTACTTTTCCTTAGTCCCTAAGTCTTCTCTCCTTCATCTTCTCATCTTCTTTCACATTCTGCGACATCAACAACATCCCAAACAAAGCTTCTCTGTTCTTCAATGGCAGATACAGAGTCCTACATTAAACCACAGATATTAGGCTCACAAGTCCCCCCAAACCATGCAAACCCAAATAATTTTCACACTCATTTCATGTACAAAGCTGTTATTGTTGCAGTTTTTCTAGTTCTGCTTCCGCTTTTGACTTCACAATCCCCTGAATCCATCAATCAAACTCTTCACACCAGAAGTTGGGAGCTTGTTCAGCTTCTTTTGGTAGGTATTGCCGTCTCTTATGGCCTTTTTAGCCGACGAAATGATGAAACAGAGAAGGAGCATACCTCAAAATTCGATAATGCCCACTCATATGTGTCTAGATTTCTTCAGGTTTCATCAATTTTTGACGATGAGGCCGATAGTCCATCTGGGTCTGATGAGAACAAGTTGCAGACTTGGAATTCTCAGTATTATAGGGGGGAACCAGTGGTTGTAGCTCAAGAAAGCTCTGTTCTTGAAGAACAGAGAGGTACTAGTTCTCGGGTTGGTGAAAAGCCATTGCTTTTGCCCATTCGGAGCTTGAAATCAAGAGTTTCAGACTCGGATACTACTGAAGTAAGCAATGAGTCGAGTGGCAGAGCTGGTTCTCTGATTAAATCCAGCTCGAGTTCGGGTTCAAAACGTTTTTCAAACAAATCCAGAAATGGGGAATTTGGAGGTTCGATTCCTCTGGATTTGGAGGAGAAAGTAGAGGAAAATTTTGTTCTCCGTTCTCCAATTCCATGGCGATCAAGATCAGGGAGGATGGAAATGAAAGAAGAAATCGATAGTGTTCCCCTGTATTCTCTGCCTCCTTCAATGGAGGAATCTGAATTCAATCGCCTCGAATCACGCTCTTTCAGGTCTCAAGCTTCACGGTCATCTAGACCCAATTCCACATCTCCTCATCCAAACAAGCCGTCCCCTTCACCCTCGCTTTCTTCTCCCAAAAACCCATTTCCTTCCTCTTCTTTTTCAATGGAATCACAAGCCAAGAACGCCGAAGAAGTGGCAAGGAAGAAGATTTATTACAAGTCTTCACCACCGCCAGCTCCTCCTCCACCTCCACCACCACTCTATGTTCGTAAACCTCCCCTGGTAAAGCCGAATTCCAGTCTCTCAAATTCTGAATTTGGTGAAAATGGCATGAGTGGCAAGGCAGAGAGACGATCAAAAGAAGTTGAAGCAATTGCCACTGAAAAAACACCTATGTCAAAGCCAGCTTTCAGTGACTATCAGAAGAAGAAAGAGAAGCAAGAATCTAACGAATACGTGATTGTAGAAACTGATGAAGACTCGGAAAGTGACGATGATGTCTTCGAAGGAGGCTCAGACAATGAAGAAGTTGCTTCTAACAGCGTCGGCGATGGGGGACCGGACGTTAACAAGAAGGCTGAGGAGTTCATTGCAAAATTCAGAGAGCAGATTAGGCTTCAAAGGATAGAGTCAATCAAGAGTTCAACTCGGCAGATTGCTGGAAACTCTTCAAGGTAACTCGGTGGATTCAAAATTCGTGCTCAAAGTTTCCTCTCATCAGTTTTATGTTCCTAATTCCCTTTGGTATTAGAAGCTTTTTCTCTTTGTCGTGTCTATGACTCTTCTTCTTTTGCATTGTCGTAACCGGAAATTTTAGCTATACAAAGCCGACAACCCTGTAATTCCTTATGGTTTTTCTCAGTAAATCTTGGATTATCTTTCATGAAATTCAATGAAAACAAGCTTTTGAAACACACCAATAGTATGCGTGGAGACAATTTGCTTATAATTACCTCTAATTCTTTGAATGAACACTGAGATTATCACAATGCCAATAGATGATGCATGTGCAGAGAATCATTCGCGGACGGAGGGGGTGGGCGGGGCCACGGCTTATCAAAGTTCAGAAAAATTTCACCATACCCTTATAGAAATATTGATATTTAGAATATAATATAGTGTATTGGCCCTAAAATTTCTACAATATAATATATTGTATTAATCCCTCCAAAATAAATTTTTTTTATTAACCCTCCTTTTAACCGGAAAAAAAAATTTCTCAATCTGCCACAGAATGACTTTCAACTGGCGCTGAATTATCTATTGTCGACAAAAATTATCATATTTCTTGTGCCTCAAATACAGAATTAGGTCTACCGGCATGCAGATGTTCCTTCATGGCTGTCCCAGTACTCTTGTATGAGGTAGATACGGAGGTCCCCTAACAGCTATCCCACTCTGTCTCCAATGACTGCAGGCCTCATTGCTGTTGATTTTTCCTCCTATTAAATCTAATCCTAACAGCACGAGAGAGATGTTAGAATTTTCTATAAATAGAGCTTACATTAATTGATATCTTTTGTTTTAACAAAACACGTTGGATGTAAATTTAGGTTTGAGATGTATACGATAAGGCTCTATATTGTAATGATCTATTTAGTTGAGTTTGCATGCACCTAATATGAATAATGTGATTGAACGATTAAGTACGGATCAATATTGAATTCATTGTGAGCCTTTTGTGAGAGCATCCAATGTGACTAAGTTATATAATATATATAGATATAGATATATAGCTAGGTCTCCTCACTTTTTCAATTACTGATAATTTTCTCCATTGAGAGTCGTCATATAGTTTTGGTAATAGAGAAGAAGACCTAGTTTCTATTATTGAAGATTGACTGTTTCTACTTTGATTTCAACAAACATTGGCATAAGAACAAATAGATACACTTCCGTATTTAATCTCATTTATTGATGTTCTTAATTTACATACATGCTATTATAAATAGAGAGAGAGAGAGAGAGAGAGAGAGGTGGTTTTCAGATCATCTTAAGTTCAGCTAGCTTCCACAGGCTCTAATGATTTCTTTTTTTTGTTTTATTTTGTATTTTTTTCTTTGGGTTTTTTTTTTTTTTTGTTTAGCAAGTCACAGGGTAATCACCAAGATGCAATTCGACATAGCAAATATGATTGGATCACACTGATTAGTCTTAAAATGCCTCCTAGAAAATCTGCATTTGTCGGAAAATGAACATGATTCTCAACTCATTCTAGCTGTGCATAGCAACTAGCCTAATTATATGCCTTGTAGTAGCGATGGGTTGGCTTTCGAATAACGATCTTTTCACCAACCTGTTTAATTATTCCTTTTCAGATATCGAACCAGGTCCAAAATGTAATAAAAAAATCAATATAAGTTTGGTTTGCGCACCCAAAAAAATTACAAATAGCTTCTATCACTATTCTCCATCGTGCTTTTACACCCCCACGGTGTGAACCAAACACTAGCTGCTATTATTAACCCACTAAGATCAACTAAAACCACCCAAAACATGCATTTAACTGCAATTCCTGTCCAAGTCAAGCTTCTGTTGTTTGTTTTTGCAAAAGCAGATCAAACACCATACAACCAAATTCAGCTCCATTTGTTTGACCCCTTTGATTGAATAATTTGAGCTTTTTTTTCTTCTTCTTTCTAAACTGTTTCTATAGATGTGTGTGTGCAGTGGCAAAACTACGGCATTAGAAGAGGTTGCCATGGTACGCAGCATATATGGCGTACATACAATGTCTCAGTAATTATATATTTCATTGTTTCTATACATGTATGTCTTTGCTTCTAAAAGCCGGTTTGGTATCAGCTTTTTGCTTAACTTCTTTTGTTTTTTTTTTTACTTATTTTTAGCTAAAGTAAATCCCAAAATATTAAAAGACTTTTTTTTTTGCATGTAAGCTTAAAAAAAAATTTAACAAAAAAATTGTACCAAACGGGCCCTAAGAATTGCTGTAAACAATTCGAGCCGAGTCGAATAATAAGTTGTTCAAGTTTTGTTTGATAAGTTTAACGAGCTCAAAATTGTGTTAAAGCTTAATTTGTTTAACTTTTGACCCGATTTCAAAAAATTTTAATTGAGCCGATCACGAGCCGAGCTCGAATAATTTAAATTTTTTAATATATTTTTATTTATTGAGCCTGATTCATGCCGAACTCAAAAAATTAATTTTTAAAATGTGTTAAAATTTAACTTATTTATATAATATACGTATCGATCTCGAATCACAAAATTAAGTAACTTCATTCATTTTGCAATCTTATTTCTAAGTTACTAACTTGATAAAATTAATAGTCAATGGAGTTTTAATGTACAAAAAAAAACAAAAAAACAAAACAAAAAATGTATGAATAGGTGAAATTTTTTTTCAAATTTTGGCATCCACAAACAAAATCCTAAATCCCCCTAGGTGTATATTTATATATATTGTGTCAAAACATCTCATTTAACATTATGATTGCGAAATTTAGGATGTAAAACAAACCAGCTACTCAAGTTTGGCTATTTTGAAGAAAATTAAGCCTTCATTTCCTATTCCTAGCCAAAAATTAAGCGCGACAGTTTCGGAGTAATTCAAAAATTATAGTTGGGAGTTGGGGGGACGGTTTCGGAGTAATTCAGTCAAAACTGTCTCATATAAGTCAAGGAAAGAAGTAAAAGCATGGAAACTCCCCTACAATCATGAACCAAACACTAATTAACAATCATATTAGACGAGATAATGACCTAATTTCTTCAATCAAATCACAAAGAATTTCCACAAAGATACAAAGCCATCACCAACAATCCTACATAAAACCCGGTATGGGTCCCCACACAATCCGGCAACACAACACATAAAAAATTTCACAAGCATACAAAGAGGAAGATCCCTCTGTAATCATAGTAGATAGAGTCATTAATATAAAATTTAGAAAACCAAACTTAATTAATTATAAAATTTAATTAGACAGAGCACTTTACATTACATCCAAGTCCCCCTTCCCTATCTTTCCAAATATTTTTTTTTCTTCCTTTCTCTTCTTTAGAAAAAGGGAAGAAGAATTAGTACTAATGACTAAACTCAATGAAGATGGATCAATAAAACAAAACATAGAGACCCACCAAATCAAATTCCCAACAAACCATATCTTAGACCCCCCCTCATAGATACAAATCTTTGTACGTAATTACTGCAATTCTTCCATTAGGTATTTGCTAAGATTAGGATGAGAATATTTAGTTGACGATTATGGCCTCGTGGTACCGAGGTTATTACGATCGGGGGTGGAAGGCGTTGAACGGCCGGTGCGGGATGGGGGTGGTGGTGGTGGCCCATGGGTTGATGGGGATTGGCCGATGGTGGGTGTGGGTGGGAGTGGGAGCCATCTGGTGGGGACGAGGATGGTCGGCAGGTGTCGCCGCCGCTGCGGCCGAGGATGGCGGGACCGCGACACGCTCACATGAAGGGCACATGGTGAGGGTGGTGGGTGGGGTCATTTGCATGTAGAACTGTGGGGACAGTTTCAGAGCCCTCAGCTCTTGAACTTCCTTCTGTAACCTCCGGTTCTCTTCCGTCAAGTTCTCGCAGCACCTCTTGAGGAACTCACAGTCAACCTCAGTCTGCTTCAGCTTCGTCCTGTAAACCAATAGGAACCACCCATTAATTAGACTAAGCATATGGGTATTTTCGTAATTTCAGTAACAAAAAACACAAAATAACTCACCTAGCCCTTCTGTTCTGAAACCACACCTCCACCTGTCGCGGCCTGAGGCCAAGACGTTTAGCCAAAGCCAGCTTTTGCTTCTGCAAACCAAAAAGCCCCAATTTTTCGGTAAAATAACGAAAATACCCCTATGCTTATCTGAATGTAATTATGTGTCTATGTATAGGACTGTTGTGAATACTTACGGGGTTGAGAGTGTTGTGTTCTTTGAAGCTCTCTTCGAGAATCGCCGACTGGTCTTTGGAGAGCCGGAGTTTCTTCCTGGAGTTGTCACCGTCCTCTTCGTCACTGATCCCTCGAGAACTAGCCCTCTCAATCTCGTTCTCGTCTCCGTTGGCCTCCCTCTCGCTTCTCTTCCCGCTCACGCTCGAGATCGTGCTGTTCGGAGACGAGACTCCGGCTTCCTCCTCGCAGTCGGCCGTCGACGGAAGTCGATTCACGTCGATTCCTTTCAGGAAAGATCTACTCTCGACTCTGCATGTCTCCGAGCTCCGATCTGCATGTTGAGACCCCAGTCAGTGAAAAAAGATATATATTTGAGCGATTAAGATGTGACGAAAAGGGAAGAGATTTGGATTTGTGGGTCGATATTGAGACCTTTTCGCAAAACTCCCAAAAAATATATATATTTGAAAAGTTGAATTACTCTGAAGACAAAGCCAGAGATCTGTTTAGAGAGGAAATAGGAAAGCTGAAAAGTCCATTATTGGAGCTTGATTAAAGAAAACGAAGATTCATGAATCCTAAATAAACATATATGAAGAGAGAGTGTGTAGGTGTGTGCCTGTGAAAGAGAAGACATGATGAAAAGGCCACTGAGAAGACTAGGAAATCGAACAAATACACAAAAATTGAAATGAAAAGGGTTAAGAAAAAGGGAAAAAGATAGACGGAAAGAAAAAAAAAATAAGAAAAAGGAACACCCTTACACAAGAGGAAGACGATCAGAAGGTCAAGGAGATCTGAAAGTTTGGAAAGTCGAAACGAAACCAAAGCGCAAGGAGATCGAGAGAGAGCACATACCGAAAGAAGGGAAGTTTTCGTTCCATGATGTCTTCTGAGGACTAAAAGGTGCCGAAGGAGAACAAGAAGAAGAAGAAACCAAAGAAGGCATCAGATTCAACTGCAGTGAACTCCGATTCACCGGAAAGCTCAAGCTCAGACTCAAACCCAAGTCTTCCTTCTCAACCGTCATCTTCTTAAACGCCTACTTCTATTCTTTCCCCTGTTCTTCAAATCCCACTTCAAAGATCTCAGCACGCAGTGGTTGGGTTATCAGGGTTCTGGTTTCTAGAGAGAGAAAGGGAAAGTTGAGAGAGAGAGAGAGAGAGAGGGTGTAGAGAGGGATGTAGCCCTTGCAGATTGGTCTGACTGTCAGGGTGGTAATGAGGGGTTATATAGAAAGAAGAGAATAGGTTGGGGGGGATGGTAGTGAAGTATCAATCATGACATGGGTGTGTCAGGGGTACCAATTATCTCAATCATAGCTTTTGCCTCCCCCAAGTAATTTATCTAACCGATGGTTGGTTTTTGTCCACTCACACTCTCTCTTACTAATTACTTACTTCTTAACCATGGTTAAAGCTGTGACTTTCTTTTTAACCTACTTTTTTAACCGTGCATGTACACGGGCTTTGTACCATTTGGCTTTTGTGAGGGAGGTAAGCCACTTGAACCACCATGACTTCAAGACTAAGCTGCATGTACAAATGTACAACCCTTTATGTTGACTGTTGACTGAACCCCACAAGAAACTGAATCATTAAGTAATGTAATATATTCCCTCTCGCCATTGGGTTCGCTCGTATCGCGGGTTTGGGTTTTGGCGTAGGACCGTTTAGACTTCATCTCACATTCGGATATTGGGTGATTTTGTGTGAATTATATAAGTTTTTGTTTTGCTTTTTATTTTAATGGATTGTTTATTTTTTTAATCGGGTGTTTAGGTTAATTTGTATGTATTTCAATTAATTTTGAAACTTATATAATTTTTATTCTACACAAATTAAATAATTACCGAATCAAAAATCTTAAAAATGTCCCAAAAAGTTAATAACACTTATAAATTTTTAAATTTGAGATATTCAAGAAAATATACTCTCAAATTTCAACTCTTGGCCTAGAGTTTTTAAGTGACTTGACTTCCTATTAAAAAAAATGTAATATAATTTGTTGTGCGGCAATTGGAATGTCAAAGGAAACATATTTCAAGTGTAAAACAATGTATATGCATGTGCTCTTTCTCTTTTTGAAATCGTGCCAACTTTCTCACTATACCAACATTATTTTGAAATAAATCTGCGATATACAATTTAGTTTAGTTTCAACTTTCTTAATTTTCCGACTAGACATAAAAATATACAATTAGAGATAAGCACACGTCGTACACAAAATCAAGAACTGATTTATATTTTAATTCGTGCCTGTAAGCACTTTTTTTAGCCTCTTAATGTTGGCTTACCAGTTCCCAATTCATAGGCAACCATCGTTGATGACTTGTGATATACGCATGCATCCGTGTTTCCAAAGTCTAGTTGCAATTATAAGTTGAATAAAAACATGATGCATTATCATGAGTTTTTTTTATAAATACTTCTTACGGCCTTATTTTAGGATAGGGGTAATTATACTTAACTTCGTTTGAGCAAAAATCTGATAACTTTTTGTGATTTACACGTAAACACATTACCTCCTTATGAATCAAACTAATTTATAAAGTGGATAAAACTATGACACATTTAGTAAAATGACAAAGATGCTCTTATTAATGACAACTTTATTTTTATATAAAAAAATATCTTTTTAATATTTTTATTTTAGAGAGATAAAATGATAAAAATACGTATATGATAAAATTACTATTAACTTTTAACGGTTTTCATCTATTAAGTCCAAAGTATATAGAGATTATCTATTTATTTTTAAACTATTAGGAGTCATTTGATTTATGTTCAAATTATAAGTGATAAAGTGTAATTATTTTTTAAAATAATAAAACAAATTATCAATAAATCTTTACCCAAAATTAAAAATTAGAATTATAAAGAAGAGTATTGTTGGAAAGTTGAGGGGAGCCACGCCATACAATAAAACAACTCCGCGCGGCTCGATCTTGGATATCCTCGGCGGACGGCTGAGATTGGATCAATTATATATGGGAGGTGGGGGGGTCATATTCACCTGGTTCGCCAGATAGGGTTAGGCAACCATCAAATCAAGAGTGGATGGCTATGAGCCTATGATTGGAAATACAGATAACGCAAACTTTTAACCCCAAACTGCAAAATTCACCCTGATCTTTTCCGAAAATATCATTTTCCCCCAAGCGATTACCACGAGGGGGGGGTTTCGACAAAAAATCAGTCGCTTTCTGAGCCTTTTTCTGTTTGAAAATAAAAGATTGTGTAACGTCCCATTGTGAAGTACCATCACCCGAGTCCCTCAGCGCGTTTGCGCAAGCATTGTTCGTTTGTTGAGATAGGATAATTTGACCTCCATTTTCTAATTCTCAAATTGCTCATCCCACTTCCTCTCTCAGAAAATTTAATGTCATGTATGTGAAATAAAAAGCACTCTTCAAGTTGCTTATTCTAATATTTTTTGCTTAATAAAATTATAAGATAGTAATGGACACAAAATTAGTAGTCCAAACCCGTAACCTCTTCCATCAAAACAATTACGAAAGTAAAAATGCTCCATTAATTTACGTAGTTGACATTTTGCATTACTTTACTATTTTACTTTCAACTCGTGCAAGAAAATATATGATGTTTCATTTTTATTGTAATGTGAATCTTTCGCCTGGTCTGATGTGAAATAGAATGACCAATGAAAATAGTCACATAATACACTTAAATTGAAAGTATGAGAATCCAAGTGATGCAAAAGTCTAGTATGTGTGATTATTGAGTGGGGAGTGAAAAACAATTTTACACCACAAGCAATGCACATGTGCGTCACGTAACATTTTTTATGATACGTTTTAATGAAATCAAATATATAATTTAACGTGCATAAATTAAAACCATTCAAATCTTGACACATGAGTTAAAGCAACAAAATTGTTGTAATTTACCTCATGTTTTATAAAGAATCATCTTTTGAACAAAATTTTAAAAAAATTTAATTGAGTCGAGCACGAATAATTTAATTTTATATAATTCTAAAACTAAATATAAATGAGTTGAGTACAAATAATTTAATTTTATATAATTTTAAAACTATATATAAATGTATCCAATCAAATTCAAAGTAAATCTAAAAAAGTAATTAGTTTTAAAATGTGTTTATACTTATTTTATTTATATTAAAAAGGTATTTAGCAAACAAAAGAGTCAATGTTCAAATATCTTGATCGGTAATTGTGGATCAAATAAATGGCGCGTGTCTTGACGCCGGGCTGATGGAGGGTGTGGGTGGCAATGATCACAATAATTGTGCATACTGCATGGCTTCAGAGACATAAATTCAGTAGACATGATGATACCATACATAGCCTGGCGCTGGCTACAACATCTTATCAACAGTTTATATGCTCTACACGTGTACGGCTGAAGGTAACTGGACCAATAGAATAGTTTCAAACGAAAATACCTGAAAAAAGTGGTGTACTTGCTTGCATTGGATTCTTTCACGGCTCAATTTGAAGCCGTGTAAATTTTCAATATCAGCAATACTTCTATTACATCGTAATGTATGCTAATAATAATAATTATTATTACTTTTACGGCAAGTTAAATCACTAATTGTACAAATTAAATAAATTTTATGTATTACATAAATAATAATTAAAGTATAAGCATAACAACGAACTCATGTTTAGACAATAAGAGCCATATTCTGTGTACTTTGTTAAAATTTTATTAGAGCCCTATAAATATTGAATATTTATATAATAAAAAAAAGTAGCCTGTATTGATATAAGTGCAATAACGAGGGATTAAATTTGAGATATCATGATTGTTTTTAATTATAAAATATCATTCTCATATTATTTTTGGTGCAATTTTTTATAATTTTTTTATAAAAAATAAATTTTTCTTAAGCCACTCTTGTCTTGTAATACTTCATAAGTGATAAAAGAGCAGGATGACTAACCTCTAATTTCAAGAAAGATTTATCTTAAGTGAATCTTTAACATGAACGACTGACATTTAATCAAATTAAAAAAAGAAGTCCTTTACTGTAGGGGTACAGCGTGATTGGTAAGGAGGGAAGAGGTAGGTGACTTGATCGTAAGGTTCTGAATTCGAACCCTGCTAGCTATGTTTGAAAGTCTTACTATTTACCTGAGGTATAAAGGCTGAGAGGATCCATCCTCTTCAATTTAGCCAGTTCTCTTTAGGTTCTTGGGTGCGAATCGAGTTGATATCTTTGGTCATCCAAAAAAAAAAAAAAAATCAATTGAGGTGTGCTTAAGTTAGGCAGAGTATTTTGACCTTGTAACAAAAAAATAAATAGAGTCCTTGTCAACGACTCAGCATTAAGGCCAAAGGTTGTGCAAAGCCAAGCCAAGTTGAAAGCTGAGCTAGGGTGAGATCTAAATTGATTTTGAGAGAGAAAGAGAGAGAGAGAGAGAGAGTACTGGTAGGGCCAGGGGGAGCAGACAAGGGAGGGTGGAGTTCACGTGGGGGAGGAAATGGGGGAAACGTGGAAGTAAGAACCTCTTTCCTCCCAGACCTCACGTGGACCAAACATGTCTTGCTGTTAGACACGTGGTCTCACATTTCGATGCATACATTTATATATATCTATCATCATCCATTTATCATGCTTTTCTTCTCTGTTTCTAACAATTTGTGGGCCCCACACACCATCCAGCCGTGCGTGTCATCTTGTCCCTCCGTGTCCCGACACCCTCTCTCCCTACAATCATTTGAACTCCCTCCCTCAATCACTCGCTCATCGGTCCCTCTTCCCCCCACCACCAACCCACGCTCCACAACGAGCGTGGTTACACATCACGACAACGGCGGTCCGATTTCAACTATATTTGCCTCTTTAACGTGAGTGAATTGCACGCGCTCTGGTTAATGTGGGCTTTACATTTTGTTAACATCTCGAATTTATCTATATCTTTGTCTCAGTCTTTCATATCCAGGTCCGCATGCAACTAGTCCGGTGGTCCAAGCTCCATCAAAATTACGTTTAACCCACTCAGTATGAAATGACCAAAGTAGGCCCAGTAGGCCCAAATAGATCAGCTAATGAGTAATTGATTAGGGCTTATTTTGAAAAAATGATATAGTTTTAATGAACAGCATCATAATTAATAGAATTTAATCATCATTGCAATCAAAGGTTGATATCATTGGAATTTAATTATCATCGCAATCAAATGCTGGTCTATTCTATTCTATTCTTCTTTTGTGGGTCCTGCAATGTATGTTTAGCACTATGCGATTTTATTCATGCTTATCCTAAAAAAACAGTTTAAATTTTATTTTTTTAATTATTAATTTTTTTACTTAATTAAATATGAAAAAATACATACACAATAATTAGGGGACAACGCATGCGTAAAGTGTGTGACAAAGAATTGTCCCCTCATAATTGTGTTACTTAAACTTTAAATCGTTCTTGTCACAAACTTAAAATAAATGTAATGCACTTTAATGTGTCACATGAGGGAGATTATTGTTATTCTTTTGCTATTGTATTAGTACAGAGTTATTGAGAAAAATAGCTTTAAAAAATTGAAGAGTGGACCCTGGCAGAGTATTAAAGTTGCTCTACTATGATTCTAGCATTATAGGAACAAAATACAAGGACAACCCCTTTGTATGTTGAGGTAATGTTCTATACATTTAATTCTTTGCAAACCCTTAGTTCTAGGAGCTTCATGCACTATCTTGTTTTGTATTAACTCTAAAATATTATCTAAAATGCACAAAGTTGAGTCTAACATCTTGATATAGTTGTTTGGAGTATACTAAAGATCGGACATTGAGGGTTTGTTTGATACTTATGAAACAAAAAGGGAATGTGAGAAAATAAAGATAAAATTATTTTCTTTCTTTTGTTTGATTTGCAAGGAAAATGAGAGAAAAATGAAAGAAAAGTTCAAAAAAAATTACTTTCCCTTTCATTTCTCTTCTCTTCTCTCGTAAATAAGAAACTATGTTCTTTTTTTTTTGCCTTTTTCTTTCACAAGTATCAAACAAACCCTAAGATCTAAATCCCATGTTTAACCCCTATTGACTAAAAAAAACACAAACAAAACTTCGTATGCATTATTAAGCTATGTGAAAATAGCAAGAATCATTTAGAAATGACCAGGATAGACAAAAAATAAAGATCACATCATGGAAAGTATTTTCACATTTCTCAACATTCATTTAAAATATAATCAAATCATAGATTTCTCCTGGGGCTTGCAACAAAACTAAGACCATTCGTTTGGAATCATCATTACCAAAAGAACTCCAAAAGAATATTCTTTAAAATTCTCAATGAAAAAAAAAAAAATTGCTATACAAGCCAATAGATAATTCATGTTAAATCAATGAAAAGATGAGACTCGTTTAATCCATCTTCCACTTACGCAAGATGTGCCCAGACAATTCATTTCATACAACTTCTACCACACACAATTTTTTTACTCTCACTATCATCTTGATCTGTCACCGTCATCTTTTTTTTCTCTTTTTTTTCACACATATAACATGTACACTTTTAGTAACTAGACGACCACCCACCAATTGTCTATACGAACATATGAAAATTCCTTGAGTTATCGACTACTTGTCTGGCGTGCAACTAATCACTACTCTGTTGACAGCAGAGTCAAAAAATTCATTCAGGGGCAACCATTAAATCTAATAAAAAAAAATTTCTAATCAACAATAAAATACTTAATTTTTCATATATATAATATATATTGTTTACTACTTCATAAACTTCCATATATATATATGTGTGTGTGTGTGTGTGTGTGTGTGG
The DNA here is from genome assembly GCA_033060915.1 of Euryodendron excelsum. Taxonomy (NCBI): domain Eukaryota; kingdom Viridiplantae; phylum Streptophyta; class Magnoliopsida; order Ericales; family Pentaphylacaceae; genus Euryodendron; species Euryodendron excelsum. The sequence goes on along the minus strand of CM065397.1, from coordinate 5,389,963 downwards.
ATTTTTAAAGCAATCTAGCTATTTAAGGAAGTATTTACAAAGTTTTAGTGGGCAAAAATTGAAAAATATTTCTAAAATTATAGGTAAAAATAGAATATTTAAAATTTTGAGAGCCATTTTTAAAATTTTAGAGGGAAAAATTAAAAATATTTCTAAAACTGTAGATAAACATGAAATGTTTGAAAATTTGATAGGGGGCATTTCTAATTTTTTAAGGGTCAAATTGAAAAGAATTTAAAAAACTATACATAAAAGTGTAATTTTTAAAATTTGAGGGGACACTTGGCCCCTCTGGCCACACAGTGGCTTTGCCACTGTTGTCACCCTTGCTAATGTCAAATTATATTATTTGACTAATCTCCTTACGTGTTTTAGAGTTCAATCCACCTAATTTAGCTGAGAATGTACAACTCTTTGAATTACCATAACACAGATAGCCTAATTGGCGTTGCCAATATACAAGGATTATACAATTAGTAGAGCTATAAAATACATTTATACTAACATATAAATGGAGACCACCAATTTGATATTGCTTTAAAATTGAAATTGTGTCAATGTTACACTTTTAAAATAAGTTAATTATACATTAAAAAAACATACACCATTCATTAATTGTAGTGAGAATACATAAAGTAACAATTTAATGCAACTCCATCTCCTTTCCAAATTCCACAGCTAAGTCACAGTTTTCAACTGAGACTCACTATCACTGTAATCGGTAGTAATTTGAAATTAGCACACTGTAATCCTGTAGTACGAGTTAAGCATTTATGAATAAAGCTGTCTAGTGTGTAAAAGTTTGAAAAAAATATGAGTTCGCATTTTGTGCAATCTGATAATGCACAATCAACATGTTCTCTTAAAGTAAATATTAGTCCGAAAAATTATTAAGTATTCTTAAAATAAAACGTCATTCTTATTTTATCATTTATATAGTGATAACGCCTCTCTGTTAAATGGATCAAATAACTCACTTAATAAGTGGGATCAAAAATATTAAATAATTTCTCGTTAGTCACAACTCACACGCATAAACAAGTTAGTATCTAGACAAATCATACTCTTATTGGAAAAGGCGTACTAAGATTAAGAACATCATTAGTGAGCAACACTCAGAAATTAGCTCACGAAGATGGTCAACATCACCCCCTAAATATCCAAAAGTAGAAAAACATAGCCCAGCCCTCATCCTTGGCGCGTGGTTTATCTTTTCCCAATTTCCAAGCAAATTTAATGGAAATTTGAACTTCACGGGTGGTTAGGCGAGTGAGAAGTGGGGATTGTTTACTGAAATTAATGAATGATATTGTGTGTGGTCCGACAAGATGTCGGGTCATGATTAAGTGTCCCCACGGGTGCGTGCTAGCTGTCCCACGTGTTCCCCAACCCCCAATAATGGATCTGCTCTCACTACCCGACAATAACCCACCCCCACCATGCCGTACGAGGCTATCTCCCATGTGATTTCCACGTGAACTCGGCCCATTTGATAGTTTTGTTTCATCAACTAGCTACCGAATTTACCATGTTGCCCCTATTATCTCTTGTGTTTCTATCCTTGATGGGTTTAATTATTAAAAAATTATTAAGTGTTTCAAGAGGATTACATCATCTTTGCTTCACTACTTACATAGTAATAAAGTCTCACTGTTAGATAAAATCAAATACCTCACTTGTCAAGTGAGAAACCACCTCCATATGAATGAAGGATCAACAACACATACGCTTTAAAAACACTTAATAATTTATCTTAATTATTTGATAGTGGAGGTTTGATGTGTGAGTGGCTTTTTTCTATCCTCACAATCTATATATTACGGGGCGTATAGGCGAGTAACTAACTGCTATTTCAAACTTGTATAGGGTCAATATCATCCATATAAATCAAGAAAAACTCGTTTGAGATAGTTTTTTTTTATATAATAAAAAAGTTACTTAAAAATAAGGGTAATTAAAAAAATAATAATATCGTGTTTTTTACTTTTTAACCTTTTAGTTGAAAAGCTCAAAAAATTAAAAATTAAAAAAGGCACTCTACGAGATGCTTTTGAGCCTTTTTTTTAAAAATAAAAAGTAAAGAAGGTCCAATCATTTATGACGTAAGTAAATTTTTTGCATTGTAAGAGTAATTATTAATCACACGAGATATTGAGAGATCAAATTTGAGACGAGTATAAGGGCCCACCGACTACTCGACTCGAAATCTAGTGGGTCCCGGCGAAACAACCTGGGTTGAGTAGACTGGTGGGTTTTATCCGTTAGGTTCGCCTAGTCTTAATCATAGGATCTTAGCCTTTCGATCCTTGCATCCTAACAACCTCTATGGTCAGGTTGGGCTGTCAGTTACTTGGGTGCTGCTATTCTTGTGGTCAAATGTAGGGTTTCCTTTTAGACTTGAAATGAAGCAATGTCTCTTCAAATTTGGAATTCTCGTTCACTTTGCAAGTGTTGTTAGAGTTGTTGTTTTTTTTTTTTTTTAATTTAAAGAAATTTTTAAATTTTTATATTTCAAAGTTCTAACTATAAATTAAAAATTATTAAGTTCACGCTTATTAGACCTGTGTACATATTAAAAATTATGAGTTATGTTAACAAGAAAGACTATTAATACAATCTTTTATATTAAAAAGATGACATTTTTTTTTTGTATTTGCGTATCATTTCATTAGTTTTCGTGCTCAACAAAAAATAAAAAATACAGCAACGTGTATCATATTTTGGTTAATGATGTGACAATTCTGTCATATGAAATATATATAGTTTTTATGGTTGCTATAGTAAATATCAACTTCATTGGATGATAAATTCCTTGAACATGATTTTAAATTTATTGAATAAAGAGCCGCCCACGAAATAGATACGGCATCGACAATTTTCGATACTATAATATCTGCATCATACGTGTACAAATCTATGCATATGCATTAGAATTGTTGAATCAATCAAATATCAACCAACTTGTATTGTAATACATTAACCCTCCTTTTCTATATATTCCCTTTAACTAATGTAGAACTATCATCCACACTAATCATATAAATTTAATATATTATATGAATGATAATTGACTATAAGAGTGAGTAAAGAGTGATTAAACTCGAGATCTCATGCTTTATAACATGAGAACTAATCAATCATTGGGTTACCCAACTATTTCACTAACTTGCTAAAAAAAAGTAATAATAATGCAGCATTTGGTGTTTCTAACTTACTATTAGGGGTTGTGCATGGGTTGAGTTGTGTCGGGTCCATGCTAAACACATAATTAACCCGATCTTGATCTGTTTTAAAATTTTGGACCCAGAATCAAATCGAGTCAGTTCGACTCGGTTCAATTTCATGCCTCGAGTAAGTTCAAGTTTTACTCAAGTTGGGTCGGTCAGCTCTACTTTTTTTATGTGAAACATATTTTCTTTATTAAAAAATAAAAAAAAAAGTAAGAAAAATTTTGTATCCTTAATTTTTTAAAAATAATAAAATAATACTATGTAAACACATATTAGTAATAATGAAGTACAAATAATAATAGTTTAAAGACATATATGTAAATTTTTATTGCATAAATGGATTGGGTCTCGGTTCAGTTCTTGAGTCTAGAAAATGCAAACTCAGGAATCGAACATAATTTAACAGTTTGATATTTTTTAAACTCAAAATCAAATCGAACATTTGACAGACTTGAACTAAACCAATCCATTGAGGTCGGGTTAGTACGACTCTCAAGTTTTTAATTCGTTTATGCATCCCTACGTACTATGCATCTAGTTATGTATAAAATAAAAAAAAAAAAATTATACTTTACCCCTTTGTTATTTGATCCAAAATTAGATGACTTCCTTATGTTTTAAAAGTAAACACATTAGCCTGTAATTTAGACTTATCTACAAAATGTATGAAAACTGTTAGATTTAATAAAAATTCTATCATAGGGGTATTTTTATCATTTTATATATTCAAATTAAAACATCAAAAAAATGATTAGGAAAAGAAAAACAACCATTTATTTTGGCAAAAATAGTCGAGTCGTCTTTTCAATGGTCTAATTTAAATAGATAAAATTATAAAAATACTCCTATTACAAAAATTTTATTAAATGTAACGATTTTTATTCATTTTGTAGATAAATTCAAACTATAGAGTTTTTATGTTTACTTTAGTTTTAAAAGTCACACCAAGTCATTTAATTTTAGCTACAAGGAATAAAGTGTAATTACTCTTAAAAAAAAAAAAAAAGAACTAAAAATTTTTTAAGGGGTGATTGAGTAATTCAGCAACATTTGTGGGTAACAGTTCACCTCGGGCTTCTTCACCAACTTGGCGCCTCCATTATTACCACTCATGTGGATCCTACGTGGTGCACCCGTATGGAGCATCCCATACAGCCAGACGACAGCATAGCACACGTGTAGTCTGTGTATACCCCACGTGCACTTTCGGTCAAAGCTACATGGTCTTTGTTGGATCTGGTCAACGGTCAATCCCTAACCCCCCCTAAAAATCATTTCCATCATGCGGTTCCCATTATTTTTAATCAAATCGTGCTTCGTTGCTCCTTCTTCCCTTCTTTTACCCGGGTGTTAGTCAAAAACAGGAACATACGTGGCCTCAAGCCTTCGTAGCCGTCTGATCATAAATAAATAATCGTGGACCGTTGATCACGGTACTTGCGCACTTGCACGTGCATGTGCAGGCATTACCAAGAAAGAGGTAGGTGTAAAGCCAGCCAGCTTTGCCTTGATGTTCGTGTGATGCCCAAGTGGCCCCCACGTATCTGGGCCATGTGACCGGCTGAGCTGGTCGCCATGTGATTAACCGCTCAAGAGAATCGTTGCTTCAAATCGGAATTTCAGTTAATCGATAAGCCCAGCCCAAAGCTTAGGTGTGGGTTGCACGTGTGGTGTACGGAGCATTATATATATATATATGTATGTATATATATGTATACGTATCATATATGATTGGATGTGTATCGCTGGAAATCCTTTGATGGACATATATACCCTCGATCAACTTATATTTTGAGGATCATTCAGCAGTGGAGGGAATGGGTAGTTTGGTAAATCACGAGCAAAGAATAGTTGCGGGGACTTGCTTGGGAAGCATGCTTGACTGGGTGGAATATTATTCTACACAATTGGGAATGACACAGAATATATAACAAAATCATAGTTTAATCAGTTCTAAATAATTTATAAGATTATTAGCTTAGCTGTTACCTAATCATTTTCATTTACTTCAAATGATGATCAAAGCTCTCTTAAAACTATATTATAAAACCATGATTCAATGCTTTTTTTTTTGGGTGGGCACTTGGGACACCTCTATACATGATATTTCACTTTGCAACCTGTGGTGGGCCAAACATGGTATAATGATTTGATTCTAATGTTGAGGCCTATAATTATGAACTCAGCTAAGATTTTGATTTTTGTTGGGTGATTTGGGAAACCTTGTTGGCCCATATGCTGGTTATGGGGTTGGATAAAGAAGTTTTGGCATGATTATTGTCTAGTTTGGAGTTCTTGATCTTGACTTAACACATTGGGCAAGGGCCAACTTAGGGAAAAATATTCCGTATAACGGTTACATTGGCTCTGCCACTATTTATATTGGATATTTTCTCTTGTTTAGGGCGTGATTATTATGCCGATACAAATAATTTTCTGATGATTTTTTTTTTTTAGTATTCAAAGAAACAATCCTGCCAAAAGAAGGGAAAAAAGTGTAGTCATTATTGTTTCATCATGGAAACATCAGTGTCCCTTTCTTTTTGAAATTAATTCAAGTTTTTTCCAACTGATTGAGGAGATGATAATAATTCAATATAAGTTGGACGATTGGAGAAGAAAGTACTCCTATCTATGGGTGGAAGAAAAAGAGCTGTGTTGCTGTTAGGCTGATAGTTAATCGTTGGCTATTGAAAATCAGCTTAACTAGGCTCACTTGTAGTTAATGGATCCTAGATAAGTTCGCCACTATTAATTAGCGAACTAACAATCAATCGCGGGGTAGCATTTTTCAAAAAATAATTGAGAAGCACTTTCATCCTTTTACGTAAGTGAATATTATTCATTACTTGAATCCATGGGTTGATAACGATCCTTTTAAAAAGTCAAGAAAAACATTTCATTATCAAGACTCTTGACGCCTAGAATCACAAAAAGCAAAAACTTCCAATTGGGCCACGTCTATCTTGATTGTTGTCAATTTCTCGTATATATATATATCATACTTCGGTGTAGAAATAACAGTTCAAATTAAAAACAGTGGGGGTTGTAGGGCTGGCCATCCGATGGTACGCTAGGCCCACCAACTATTTATAGGGCTTGGATTATAGATAGGCCCATAGGGCCAAACTTGGAAATGTTGTCAGAAAGGCGATTTGGTCCGAAATATATGCAAAATAGATTATATATTTTTGTATATTATATAAATTTATATTTTATGTTATTTAATTTTATTATTAGACAAGAAAAAAGTATATTAAAAAATTTTAGTTGCAAGAATGGAACACTTGATTTTTAATCCATAAAAAAAATTCACAAACCACTTTGATTATCACATTATTTGTGTTCAATTTGTGACATGAGTGTTTTTAATAAAATTAGTTGGGATAAATGGGGGGCTTGCAAAACTAAATTTTCATATGGGTGGACTTGGGACTAGGTGGGAGATCCAATGTTGGGCCGCTGCACCCATTGCTAGCTTTATATTGATGTAAATCAACTAATTTTACCTTTCAAGTTATAACTTTAGATGACACACCTTTGATCCGAAGTTAGTACATAATTCAGCGCGGCCCATCATGCTCCAGCATAACTAAAAGGTTTCTAAAACCTTTCAGTGGCATATTGTCAAAGGCAATATATACAAATTTGCCTTCTGTTGTTAGATGCGCCGAATGGCACCGGAGAGGCTACCGGGTCCTTTGTTGAAGATTATGGTACGAAGCACCAGAAGAAACGTTCTGCTGAGCAATGCCATTTTAGTGTCGGTTCTGATGGCTCTTCTGATTGCTTCATACTTTGCCGATACCATTACAGCGGCCTTAGAGCATTGTGACAACCGATTGTGTGGATCAATTCTTATATCCTATCTCATACCAAAATAACCTAACTCACATCTCATACTATAGGTTGGGCCCACTAAGATCGTAACATAGCACTACGCTCCGCAGTTGACATTCACAGCAACCCATCTTTTTCAGTTGGGTGACTCCGCAATCTTTCTTTTTTAATAGGTAGCAGCCCTTCCTAAGTAGCCCCTTTCTATGACTCGAACTTAAGATGTGGAGACTGTCCTGATACCAAATGTTAGAAACTTAACCAATACATCCAAAAACTAAGGTCTAAGCGTAAGATCAATTCCTATATCTTGTCCCATATCGGAATAGTCAAATCCACGTCCCATACCATAGGTTGGGCTCAGTAGTATCGTAGTGTGCCACGGCTATCATTCAATTTTTGGTCTAATTAGGGTCTGTTCGATACTTTTTTTTTATAGTTTTTTTAATTTTACTTTCTTGGGTTGAATGCAAAAAAGTCAAAAAAATTTAATTTTTTTTTTTACTTTTATAAGCTAAGACAAGCACAAAAAATAAAAATAAAATTTGACTTTTTTTATTGTAAACCAAAAAAAGCTAGCTCAAAAAAATTTAAAAAAACCAGAAACAAACGGAAACTTCTTGTAATATTGAACATCTTGTTGAAAAGGACACTTACGCTGCTGCTTTGTCAATTGGTGCTAAGGCGTTTGTTGCCATGGGGCATCTGGCGCTGATAAACACCGCCAATTCTGGTGGCACTCATTGTGGGACATTCCGAAATACCAAAAAAAAAATTTGTATGGGGAATACTAAACCATTTTCATGAATTGTATTTCCTTATACCGTTTTCAGTTTTCATGAGTGATCTGACTATAGATAGTTATAACGATCCAATTTTTTTTTTTTTTTTTGGAATAAATTTGGTTTAAATATGAGGAGAGAAGATAGGATATAGAGAGAGGTTTAATACATGTTCAGTAATGTCTGATTATTTCATTTGAATCATAAAAGTGGTTTGCTTAATATTGTCAAAAACACAGAACAAGAATTTCCAGGCCGGATAAATGCCTGCTATTCTGTATACAACACACCAAGCTAAAAGATAAAAATCACATTTATACCATCTGTAGTCTAAAAGATCCCAGTGATCATCAGTTTGTTTGACTAATAAAATCCTATATATCTAAGCACTTACCCAATTTTGATCCCTCACATGGCTTTGTTGTTTGTCCTGCTTCTCAATTACCTTCAATGCACAAACACTAAACCATTATAGTACAGGATATTCAATAAACAACGGAACCATTGCAATCCTATTTTGAACCACCATCCCAAGCAACTGACAATGATGAATTAGAAGTTGTTATTTCTCGTGTTACATTTTGGATAATATAATCATTATTATTAGTTTCCTCCAACATATCATTCTTAAACAGTGAAAGTATTTCCAAGAAGAGACTATCAGTTCCATTAGAACATGCAACCCACGATTATGAGCTCCAAATTGATTTATACGCAAGAGTCAGTCACAATTTTTAAATTCAAGACATTTAGGTTTACAGTTCATCTCTATCTCCATTAGTTACCTCTTGAGTTACATGGACTTGGGCCTCGAGCCAACCCAAAATGACCTTGGTATCGAATATATATACATATCATTGGTCTTGTGTTTCAGAACACTTGCCCTACATTGTTATTTGTAGTTTAGGTCTTCTAGTTTTGTTTAGGACTTGGCTCATGGTCTGTGGACATTACTTTGGGCTTGAAGTATGCTTGAACTTTGGTTGACTTCGGTTTTAAATGGGCTTTCCTTTCATTTCATCACCAGCCCATTTCTCTTATATCATTGACATTTCACCGTTGAATTATATTTGTTAAAGAGGCCTCTCGGGCTAGACTTGACTTGGTCAGCTAAGTTTCTCCTATAAAATACAATTCAGTCTCCTTTCAAAATATGATGCGCTGGATTAGTTTATATGTTACCAGCTAGCCTCTAACCAAGCTTATTAGAAACCTATCCTGCCTAGTAAGAAAATACTGATATCATATTATTTTTCTGACTGTCAATAAAATTACTCTAAATGAACATGTTAAAATTATAATTAATAAGATTGGCCCGTAAACTATCTTTCTAGAGGGAAAGATCATTTCTAAAATGGAGTCGAAAACTCCTAAATTTTAAGAGAAACTTGTAGGAACCGATTCCGAAACTTTAACATAATTAAAAAAAAAAACTTGTCCAGCTATGTTAGGATATAAGATTTGTTGAGAGAAAAATGCTTGTTCAATTTTTATGAGTAACTAAATAAAAATTATTTTTTTGGGAAATGGCTATTCATTCCCCCCCCCCCCCCCCCCCCTCTCTCAATTTTTAATTTTTTTTGTCTTCCATTTCTTTTTCCTTTCTCTTAATAAATCCAAGTGCCAAAAACAATATTAAAGTGCAATTTATGCCATTTTTGTTCCAAATTCCTGAAATAGTTCAAGAATCAGTTGCAAATATCTTTTATTTTTCTGGCTAATCAACCTTGTTAACCCACTTTTATTGTAAATTCCTTTTGCCATTTACCCACAATGGCAGATAATTGGCAAAACTTGGTGTCCACTGCTACGAGGAATGGAATCCCTTCCTTTACTGCCTGTTTGGAGCTTGAATGGAATCCCTTCCTTTACTGCCTGTTTGGAGCTTGAATGGAATCCCTTCCTTTACTGTCTGTTTGGAGCTTGAAAAAATAAAAGGACTAGAAAGAAAAATCATTGTTTGCTATCTCTTTCATATTTGGTTTTACAAAAAAAAATAAAAGAAAAGTAGAGAGAAAAAGAGATAAATTGATTTAAAAAATTTTCTCTATTTTCTTTTTTGTCCTTCATTTTTTCTTTTCTTCTCTTTTCTTTCCCTCCCCTGATTCTCTCCTTCCCAAGTTCCAAATAGGCTATTACTTATTTTCGACCAAACACTTCCTCACACATTCTCCAGTTAAAAGCTGCTGTTGAAATAAAGAATTTTCTTGAGGCAGCCAAGGTCAAAAAAATTTAAATTTTAGTACGTCAGGACAAAAAAAACTTTTGAAATTTGGGCCCAATACATAGCTTCTTATCGTAAATATTTACAAAAAACTAAAAAATTAAATAAATTTTCAAACATTTAGGAATCCCAGAGGCCTCTTGGTCAACACATGAGTCTGCCCTTGCCTAGGGGTTACTGGTGGTGAAAGTGTGGCTGAGTGGGTTAGGGGTGGTAGGGTGGGAGCAATGGGCTGCCTCTTTAAAGAAGGAAGGACGAGGAGGAGGGAGGAAAAGAGTGAAAGAAAAAGAGTAATGCATCTGTCTTTTTAAAAATCTTTCCATTTTATTTAAATGTTAAAATTGATTTAAACAAATATTAAAATTAAAATTGGTCATTCTATTTCTATGATTATTCTATCTTAGCGATTGAATAATAAAATGAGAATAATTATTTCATTTTATTCTCAGGTCATTCCATAGAGCATCAAATGTAACAAAATAAACAATGCAAGGACCTTAAAGAAAAACACCCTATAAGAATTGAAAGGGATAGGGAAAAAATCCACTTTTTCGTAATCTTTTACTGGTTTAAACAGTAATTAGGTAAATGTGGGTCAAACAAATACGGGTCCAAACCAGTTTAGCAAATCCAAGCCGATTGACACTACTAAGTTGGGCTTGGGACAACCCAAGGGTGAGTATTAAGCCACAGGCCCAGGTCATTTTGTTCGCCCAAGCTGAAGTCCTCTTAGCCCAGCTTAAGAGTGTAATCATACAGAGAGACAGAGTATTAAATAGATAACAAACCCGCATTGAATGTAAAGGAGGCGCTACGCACAACCGACGATGCTCATGTCCTGTCAGTCAAGCTCTAGCAAAGCGATACAAGAGAAATTACATTCAATAAGTCGGCTCTAGCCAACATAAACCTGAGCAGTGAGTCATGAGTATCGGGTAGGCTCAACAGAAAGCGCTACATTATAAATACCAGAGCTATGAGAGAGCAAGGTATGATCAATCCAACTAAATCAAATACACTTGTGAATTTTACTCTATTCTCGGAGAAGATAGCTAACTTGACCGTTGGAATGTGATCAGCTCAAAGAGGATTGACCCATTCTGACTCTTTTGTCTCTCTACAGCAGGTTAGAGACTTATCGATATTGGTTCGAGTGATTGACCAAGCCTTCTCAAAAATTCCACTTACAATTGGTGCCGTCTGTGGGAAGGTCCAAGTAAACATGAGTATCAGCCTCTTAAAGAGAAGAGGAGTTCGTGCCGTTGGACGAGGGAACGAAATTCCCTCTGGCAATGATAACACTGACTCGTCTGGCCACCAAACCACCCTGGAAAGAAGCAACAAGGGACGAACGAGGAGGTAAGAGACCTGGTTTCCTACTGGGATCCCCCGAGGAACGCGAGGCAAGTTACGGAGGAACCCATACTACGCTAGGGGGCTAAACCTCAGTAGAAATCATCACCGGGACCTGGGCCTTTCACTTTCCAGTGGACGTGTGCCCAGTGACCATTCACTCCATGCTACCAAAAGGGAACTACGGCGACGTGGCGATCAAATTGTCAAGCTTACTAACCAGCTCAGAGCAATGCATGACGCAATATCCAGGAGGGATGACCGAGCCAAGAGGAGATCACCGGCTCGTCGTAACGAAAGGAGGAATCAAGATCCCAGAAGCCAAAGCTCAATGCCTGTGCGCACTGTCAAGAACCATGCCTCCAGCACCGGCTGCAATAGTAAAAAACGAGGAGATCGGCACTACAGGAGGAGCCAGACATCGCAAGACAAGGAACGACCTAAAACCGATCGGCAGCAGAAGGAATGAGAGAGATGGCTAAATGAGAAACTTGATAGCAAAGAGCAGCTCCCCAAAGTGCGTACTACTCAGGACATGGTCAGCAGAGTCTTGGATTAGATAGCATCCACACCTTTCACGGAGGAGATTGAAAGCCACCAACCCCCGAGAAAGTTCACCCCACCAAAATTCACACCATAACGGAAAGGCCGACCCAATCAATCACGTTCGCTACTACAAGCAAATAATGGCACTCTGGAGTGAGGATCAGTCCTTGATATGTCGAGTGTTCCCATCCAGTTTGGGAGAAGTGGCCCTACGGTGGTTCGACAAGTAGCCTGCCAAATCAGTATCAAACTGGAGACAACTTGCCAAATTGTTCACTGCTCGCTTTGTAGCCAACAACAAGCAACCTAGGGAAGTGGACTTCTTACTCACCTTACGGAAAAACAATGGAGAAAGATTACGAACATATGCGCAACGCTACTGGGCGACCTACAACGAGATTAACGAGTGCAGGGAGCAACTAGCTATAACTCAATTCAAAATCGGCTTGCCCAGAGAACACCGCCTACGACAGTCCTTAATGAAGAAGTCAGCCCTCACGGTGCACGAACTGATGTCGAGAACCGAGCGATATGCGAGGTTGGAGGAAGATGTACCGCAGCTCGCTCCCGAGAAGGTCGGCATTATCACTGAAAAGAAGAATGGGCGTGACACGAAGAAGTTTCGGCTGGAAGACAACAACGAGCGGAGCAATAAGGCAAGTAATGGGATTTACACTGTCTTTAAAGACCCCATTTATAAAATTTTGCTATAAATTCGCGACAAGCAGTTCTTCAAATAGCCCCCGAAGTTGGGAGGAGACCTTATAACCCGAGACCAGGGGAAGTTTTGCTCCTATCACAAGGAGAGGGGCACCAAACAGCAAATTTCCGACATCTAAAAAATCACCTTGAAGATTTGGCGAAGGCTGGCCGAACAGCCAAAGTTGGAGGCCCCCCCAAAAGAAGACCGAGCTAAACCAGTCCGGGTGATCAACGTGCTGCACGGACCGGCAGAGTCAGAAGTTATCAACCGACACAAGTACCAGGCCAATATTCGAAAAACCATGTACCTACGAAAGGTGATGTAGGTAGGCCCCCCTCTCAAGAAAGTCAAGGTCGGTAGTGATAGCGCGGCCATAACCTTTACGGAGGAAGATCTCAAGGGAGTTCAAACTCCCCATAATTACGCGCTGGTCGTTACTCTACAAATGGCTGGATGTGACGTGAAGAGACTACTCATTGACTAGGGAAGCTCCTCCGAGATTATGTATTACGACCTGTTTAAGAAACTAGAGTTGAAGGATGCCGACCTCCAGCCCTCACTCAACCCGTTGATTGGGTTCAGCTTCGACCCGGTTTGGCCACTTGGTAAGGTAACCATCCCTGTGATTGCTAGAGGAATTACCCTATGGACAGAATTCCTGGTGGTCGACGTACCTTCCCCATATAATGCAATCATGGGCCGAACATGGTTGTACCCCATGAAAGCCATCCCTTCCTCCTACCACCAAATGATTCGATTTCCCTCCACGAAGGGGGTGCAAGAGATAAGAGAGGACCAAGTTGTTACCAAGCAATGCTTCCTTATGGCATGTGCCCAAAAGGCTTGAAGAGCTCTTCCTTTACCCCGCAGTTTTGGAACATGCGGTTGAGCTGGGCGAATTTGACGTCAAATTCAACCCTGAGCGATAGTTAAAGGCCAGGTATTGACTGATTTTATTGTCGAATTTTCTATTGAACTTCCACAAGTAACTAATCTCCGACGTACGACATGATGACATCTCTCTGCAAATTCGGAAGAAAGGTAATCAATTGGAAGTTGATCGCTGACAGAGTATCCAATGATTAGGGGGCAAATTTAGGGATAATTCTCAAAGGCATTAGGACAAGTCATTACGTTGGAATTCACTGCAACAAAGATTGCGGCAAGCTATTGATATTAGAATTACCGAAATCATGATCCACTCAGACAAGTCCCCAACTAAGTCGTGAGTCAAAAATCAAAAAGTATGCAACATGCAACATCCACTCGACGAGAAGTTGGGCTCCAGCTAAGGGCATATTGATTGGAAGCTATCAAAGAAAACACAACAACGACCCCGACCTTAGAACACAAATAATATTGAGAAATTTGACATGTGGGCCCTTCTTATTCTCAAGAGATGTATCTACCTGTAAGGATGCAACGTACTTCAACAAATATGTAACCTTTGCACAAATCAATGAAAATTGGAAGCTACTAAGTAAATTTGATGCCACTCCAAAATAGCAAAGTATTGAAGGAATATAAAATATAAAAAAACCAGGTATAAAAAGCTGGTCTTGGATCATTTATGACCAGGTTGGCCAATGAAGGTCATTAAAACCAAGTGTCAAAACTTGGTCCTATTTAAGTTGGACAGGTCGGCCAATGAAGGTCACAAAAATTAGGTATAAAAACCTGGTCATGAATCATTTATAACTAGGTCTGTCAATGAAGGTCATTAAAAGCAAGTGTCAAAACTTGGTCCTGAATAAGTTTGACAGGTTGGCCAATGAAGGTCACAAAAACCAAGTGTAAAAACCTGATCCTGGATCATTTATGACCAGGTCGACCAATGAAGGTCATTAAAACTAAGTGTCAAAACTTGGTCCTGTCTAAGTTGGACAGGTCAGCTAATGAATGTCACAAAAACCTGGTCCTGGATCATTTATGACCAAGTCCGCCAATGAAGGTCAATAAAAAGCTAGCGTTCAAACCGGGTCTTGCCCTAGTCGAGTAGGTCGGCAGAGATTTTCATCAAAACAACAAAGCTAAGTAACTTGACTAAACCCTAACCAAATCTAGTAAAGCTAAAGGTAGTAAGGTTTTTATTTTCCTAGATTTGCAAGTGGGTTGAAGCTAAGAGCACCTATTTTATTATAAAACAAATCCCATTAGCCTAAAAAAAAAAAAGGGCAGCTCATCAGATTTTTTCCCAAAGTTAGACAGGGATTCTATCTGGCTAAGTTTGAAAGTTCAAACAAACAAATAAGCAAAATATTTTATCTAATGAATATATTCATAAAAGCATATGTACAAAATAGATTCATTACAAAGACGCCTCTTGCAAAAATAAATGGAGTTCAAAAGAAAAGAAAGAGAGACTCTAAGTTGGCTCGGCAGATGAGGGATCGATGGCAAATTGGCCAGCCGATGGTGGTTTGGAGGTCGATGGCAGTTCGGCTTAAGGTAGCTCGGCTAGATTGACTTCTTTGTCCACTTGAATTTCAGGGGCATCTTTTTCCCCCTCACACTCAGTTTCTTTGTCGGCCTCATCCTCCAACTCAAGTACCGCATCAGCACGGGCAGGAATTTCTGCCCAGAGGGAAGAAGACTTGTCCAGCTTCAACTGCTTCAGAGCTACCCTCCAGCCGTCTTGGAATGTTTGTTCTGCGATCTGCTTGACCTGGGCCTCAAAATGATTCCTAGCATCCTCAAAGCCCTTGTCATACTTGGCTTCAGCCTCCTTTTTTAACTGCTCCACCTCCAGTTGGGCTTCACCCAGAGACGTTCTTGCCACGACCGCTGACTTCTCGGCTTCAGTCAACCTGGGCTTCAAATCGGCAGCCTCAGCTTCAGCTTTTCGGCAGTCTTCCTCCTTCCGCTTAAAGGAAGCCTGCAACTCTGTAAGAGCACCCTGGTTATCCTGCCAAGCCTACTAAAGACCTCTGGCCTCTCGATCTCTCTGGTGGAATTTATCCTTCAGCTCGGAATACTTTTTTTTAGACCAACCCCGTGCCGATCTTGCAGGCTGCAGAACCGTTGCATAATCTCCAAGGCGTGAATAGCACCCTGAGGAGAACAAGTGAAAGCATGCATTAGTGTAAGATTTTCAAATCTAACAGGCAAAATAAAGAGTTCAGTATAGCAGACTTACTGCAAACGCTGACTGAATAGCGCCAAGTATTAAATCCCCAGTGTCAATACCGTTTAGGTCCTTGACGTCCCTAGGTGGTATAATAGCCTGGAGGGCTCCAATAGCAGTGCTCGGGTAGTGCAACACAGAGTCTTCAACGGTCATCGCCCGTTCGCCGATCTTGGGCCATGCTATGAATTCTTCAGCCAACGGTCCCTCTATCTTGTCCTTGCCCTTTTTGGTAGCAAAAGGTCCCACCAATTTATCTGGGGTAACGGCCGTGCCTGCGACTATCTCTCGGGCAGCGGCCTCCTTAGTCGCTTTCACCAACCTCTTTTTCTTCACAACCCCTGGGCCATTGCTTCCTCCACCAGATCGACCACCTCAGTGGCAGTAGGAACTCTAGTGGCAGGGGGCACGGTAGGCGGAGGAAGAGCGTTGGTGTTGCTAACCTGACCAACGGTCTTGGCAAAAGATAATGCCGCTCCCTTCCTCTTCCTAGAACCCCTCTGTCCTAGTGTTAGAGTCAAGTCCCGAACTTTGGGTGCCATTTCAACCCTAGAGGAAGAGAGGGAGACAGTGGCAATAGGTGCGGGACCTAGAAGCAGTGGGAGAGGTAAGCGATCCCCAATGTCGTGCCTAGCCCCCTTTGCTTTTTGGGCAGCAATCACGTCGGTCGATACCCCGTTCGTCACGGCGAAGGTCTGGTACCGAATTGGGTAGCCCAGTAGTATGTGTGCAGCACGACCTATCCCTTGCATCTTTCCCTCGCCTTTGTATGCCCAGACTCGATCCAAGGCAGCAAGATCGACGCCGAGGTGTTCGGTCTCCTTATCCTAGGGTCCAAAGGTAGTTGGGAAACGCGAAAGCACAAAATTAAGCAACGAGCCAAGGAAAAATCAAAACAGAGAAAAAATCACATCAAGTAGCGAAGAGAAAGGTAGACTTATTCTCTTCGGCGTTTTAGGGCACCTCATCTCTGGCACCAGTTCTACAGGGATGTCACCAAATTCCTATAGCCTCCTCACTCTCTCTATGACATCGTCGACCCCATCCCCAAACTAGGAAGGAATTGGGCCCGCTCCCTTGACCCATGCCTAACCCTAAAATAATACTTGTATCGCTCTGTTTTACTGCCATCGCCCACCTCCACGGTGGCATAACAATAGTTGAATTCATGAAGACCCAGGTTTAGGCCTAGAAGGCAGTTCAACTCAACCATCGCCATCACTATCCTGTAACCATTCGACAGTAGTTGGATTGGGGCGATTTCATAATGGCTCAAGATTTGAGTCAAAAAGGGGTGGACAGAAAACCGAAGGCCACCCTCTACTATTGCGACGAGGGGAAACGGAGTTCCCTCTTCAGTCGCCCTCCAGCCGTCATCGCTCAGCCCTACCAAGCCTATATCTACCCCCTCCGAAAAATTATGCCGCTGTTTGAAGGCTGTGATGGAGTTAGAATGGCAAAGCATTCCCCTAAGTCTGGTGCCCATGGTAACTAAGGGGTTCTATGGTTCAAAGCAAGAACAATGGAGAAGGAATACAAAGAGAGAGATGACTTACAGAATGACAGTCTTCGCGACAGAGATGAGTGCAAAGTATGGGGGAGTTCTGCGTTCGAACAATGGATACACCATCTGGTCTGCGAAAAGAGTGTTAGCACGACGACCACAGATTTGGGGCAGCCCAATGGTCACGTCCCATTTAAGAACGTCTGACGATTAACGTCACCGAGCCGTTGCAGGATATTAGCCCAAGACCCTTACAATCGAGGCACTAGGGCTAAGGGGCAATTGTGGGTCAAACCAATACGGGCCTAAACCAGTTTAGCAAGCCCAAGCCGATTGGTACTACTAAGTTGGGTTTGGGGCAGCCCAAGGGTGAGTATTACGCCATAGGCCCAGGTCATTTTGTCCGCCCAAGCTGAAGCCCTCTTAGCCCAGCTTAGGGGTGTAATTATACAGAGGGACAGAGCATTAAATAGAGAACATACCCACATTGAACGCGGAGGAGGCGCTGCGCACAATCGACGACGCTCACGTCTGGTCAGTCAAGCTCTAGCAAAGCGATATAGGAGAAATTACGTCCGATCAACTGGCTCTAGCCAGCATAGACCTAAGCAGTGAGTTGTGATTATCGAGTAGGCTTAACAGAAAGCGTCACATTATAAATACCAAAATTATGAGAAAGCAAGGTATGATCAATCCAACTAAGTCAAATACACTTGTGAATTTTACTCTATTCTCAGAGAAGATAGCTAACTTGACTATCAGAGTTTGATCGACCCAAAGAGGATCGATCCATTCTGACTCTTTTGTTTCTCTACAGTAGGTTGGAGACTCATCGATATTAGTTCGAGTGATCGACCAGGCCTTCTCAAAAATTTCACTTACAGTAAATAAAAACTTATACCATATAAATTTTAAAAACATTGATGAAGGCTCATGTCACTGCCGACGTGGTTTTCTATATACTTTTTTTTTTTTTTGGAGTATTTTCAAGGCATATTTAAACTAGACTGAAAGTGAAATTTACCAACTTTGTTTGGTCATTATAGAAAAGTGCTATTACTATATGTGCGTAATTTGGAAAAAGTTAAAGATGTTTAAAGGTTATTCAAATTAATTAGTTCTGGCTATAGAAAAGACTAATCATTTGTGGACTTGCTCCAAGCTGTGGGTGACAAAACAAAAGTTCATTTAGCTTTGTCCTCCTTTCTGAAAATTGTGTTATATGGGTCCCAATCCCATATTGCGTGTTAGATTAATATTGACCACACCCTCTATTTTATCAACAAATTATTAATATTTCACATCAAAAACCAGTCATTACTATTGTTGTTTAATTTGGTGATAACTTGCAATCATTATGAAGAGGAAAAATATATATAAATAAAAAAAAACATAGAAGGAAGGTCATATTGGAAGAACTGTCAATATTCTATTTCTTTTGTTTAGATAGGTAAACGAGTGATGTTATTCAAATATAATTTTTATATTTAGAATGACGTTATTGCTTGTGATATTTTTTTTATATCTTAAATCAAAATGCCTACTATTTTAGTCTATAATTTTAAAAATGCATTGAATCCTATTTTCTCTAATTCATTAAAAACATTTATTTGGCAAGAACTAAGTTAGAATTTCATCTAAGGTAAGGCGAAGACATAATGGAGATTACTGACAGCGTTGGTATAGAAACTCTAAACGAAATAGAGAGTTATGTTTTTTTTTTTTTCAAAATTTGTTTTATAACTAAATTAATTGGGCATAGGTAAGCATAGAATTTTGGGCTACAAACAAATCAAACAACAAAATAATAAAAAATAAGGTCACATAAGAAACAAAAATGGACCATAATATAAATTGCATAGAAAAAGTTCCATTTCATGATGTAGAATTTTATGAGCCTTGACACTATACTAAATATAGAGGGCTTTTTATAATTGAAGGTGTGTTTGATACTTGAGGAGAGAAAAGAAAATGAAAAGATTCTTCTCTTTCCTTATTTAATTTGTAGTGTGAAAAATTAGTATTTTCACTTTTCTTTTCATTTCTTTTGAAAATCAAACAAGAAAAGATATCTATTTTGTCTTTCGTTTCTCTCTTTATTCTTTTTCATTTTCCTTCTATGAGTATCAACCACACTCTAAAACAGGCAAATTATTATTTAAAATTTTTTGAGCCTAGATTTATACCATATATAATGAGATTTTTTTTTAACTCTGGCCCCCTTAAAACCAAACATAACTTCGTCTATGACCGTTGGTTCATGCTCGAGAGTCCTTCAAGTCCTCAATCACCGAACCAGAAGAAAAAGAAAAATCCAATAAATAGGTATCACTCACATTTTTAAAATATTACTTTCCTTATGATTTTTTCTCTGTG
The DNA here is from genome assembly GCA_033060915.1 of Euryodendron excelsum. Taxonomy (NCBI): domain Eukaryota; kingdom Viridiplantae; phylum Streptophyta; class Magnoliopsida; order Ericales; family Pentaphylacaceae; genus Euryodendron; species Euryodendron excelsum. The sequence goes on along the minus strand of CM065397.1, from coordinate 5,370,284 downwards.
TATTTGGTATATTCAACACTATGTGAGAGACCTTGCATTGGTCTAGCCATTCATTCAAGAACAATTTAAGGCCATGGTGGAGTTAATTGTAAAAAGTCATTGTAATTAAACTATTTCGAGCAACGAGATAAAAAATATATAAATATTTTGAGCAGCCTAATTAGGTAAAAGTTTAATCTAATTATTTGACCCTAGTAAACCATTTATTAGGATAATGGTAGATATTTGCTTACGTCAATAGCATTTCTAAAAATACAAACTTGTTTTGAATTTTGCTTTGAAAAAACACCAATTGTTATCATAAGGAGAGGATAGAGTTATTTTGGTCCTATAAATCGCGTAGACCCAAAAAAAAAAATAATAATAAATTGTTTGGCAGCAAAATTGTTAAACCGTTATGTATTAAGAACATTATAGCAATAGCTAAATGAAGTTGGTTAGTAAAATTTGTAGTTTGAGTCGTTCGACTAAGACCGATTAATTTCTAATTATAGTATTATGATTATTGGAACTCAATTTGGGCACATAAAGCTCCACTTGTAATTTGAAATTATAAGTTTATAAGCTGTACTTACGTGAAAGAAGGGAAAGAAAAAAAGAAAACATTGCAAGTGATTATTTGTATAACACAATATATTATTATAATTTTCCGAGTCCGACTCGTTTGACTTTGAGAATTCTATTTATTTGTTTATGATTTTGGTTTTGAATTTTTTATTTTAAACTCATCGTGAATATTTTACTAAACTATTTATGCTAAAATCATGTTTGGTAAGTTGATTTTAGAATTAAATTTTGTAAATTTGTTTTAAAACACCTCAATTTAAAAAAAAAACATTTACTAATTTTTTGAAGCTATGTTCCCATGAAGTTAAAAATGAAATATTTCCTAAGTTCCTAATATGAAGTTTCCATTTTCTTTTCTTTTCGAAAACATGAAGGAAAAAAAAGCGATCTTGGCAAGAATAGGAATTGAGATAGGTCCCACTGGCCAACGTTTCTTGTGGGACCTCTATGCTAAATCGCCACGTGTACCATCGCAGCACCAAAGCCCCATGCAATGGGCGCTCTCAGACTCATCAGACACGACGACCATCACCATCATCACAGTAGTTTGAAACGGCCCGAAAGGAAGAGGACCCTATTGGAATTTTACCACAAGACGAGGGCGAAATATGTAAAACAGAGAGAAATGCGTATACGTAGACCGAACTCCGCCGTTGTATACGTAGAGGGAGATAGATATAGGCTATAGCATTCAACATAAAACCCACCCTCGCTCTCCCTCTCCCTCTCCCTCTCCACTCTTTCTCTCTCTAAAAACACCTCTGGTCCAACACCACTTCTGCTTCCTCTCTCCATTGCTCTCCCTATGTACGTATATGTGTATATCTGTATTGTGTTAGAGTTTGTGTTTTCTCTTTCTAGAAGAAGGTGAGGTCGTTCTCTCTCTCTCGAAATCTTCACTGGTTGATGAAGTAGTATCCCGCTCAAATGGCGACTGCACCGATGAAGTCCCAGCCTCTGCACAACTTCTCTCTGCCGTTATTGAAATGGGGCAACAAAAACCAGATGAACACCAGCAACCGATATCGTAGGCCTTCCGAGGCTCCGGCCCGGGACTCGCCTCCTCCGCCTGCGGAGCACCATCTCTCGTCGCCGTCGGAGCAGGACTCTGACGGTGGTGGTGGTTGCAAGAACGAGTCGGACTCGGAGAACCGGAAGCTTGCGGTCGGATCGCGGAGCGCGCAGCGGAAACGGTTCTCATTTGCTTCCTGTTTGTTGCAGAGGCAGCGAGCGGCGGTTTTAGAGAGAGAGGGCAACGAGGAGGATGGAGAGAGAGAAAAGGAGGTCTGCGATGAGCTTGAAGCCGAGGAATTGCTGGCGAAGCCGTGGAATCTGAGGCCGAGAAAGGCTGTTGCGAAGGCTGCGGTGGAGATCGGAGGGGTTTCGAAGAATGGAGAATTGCAGGAAATGGCTCCGGCGGTTCCTGCAATTCCGGCAGTCCAGCAGACTGAGAACCTGCCGAAATCGATGAGGTTGAGAGGTTTCGTGGAAGGTCACTGCTTGGAGAAGAAGGAGAAGAGGAAGTTCTGGATCGCTCTGTCGCGCGAGGAGATTGAAGAAGATGTGTACTCGATGACTGGGTCGAAACCAGCTCGGAGGCCGAAGAAGAGGTCGAAGATTGTACAAAAACAACTCGATGTGAGAGATTGATCTTTTCTCTTCTGTTGGTTGTGCTTACCGTTCTGTGATATTGCTTGTTTGTTTGGTGTTTGCTGGTTTGCTTAATGTTTGATGCATTTCCGCAGAATGTTTTCCCTGGCTTGTATTTGGCAGGGGTTAGTGCAGATTCTTATCGAGTTTATGATGCTCTGGTATGGATCTCTCTCTGTCTCTGTCTCTGTCTCTGTCTCTCTCCATATACACGTACATATGTATACATACATATACACATATCTGTATGACTGTATACATGTAATTTGTGGATTTGTATAGTTTCTCTTCAATTATATATTCTTCTTTGCTAAACTTCGTGGATGGGACTAAGAATCTATTCTTTTTTTTGCAGAGGTAGACATGATACCACCGGAGGCTTCCTGATATTCTGGCAAAGGTCTCTCTCTTACTCTGATATTGAGAACTAGAAGTTTTATGTAACTTGCACAGGTAGATGTGATGACCAACAATTGGAGCTTGGAAAGCTTGTTCCTGCTACATTGAGGCCTCAATTGGAGGTATAATGCACTGAATTATGTAAAGAGGAAAGGCGATTATGAGAGTAGAAAGATATCAAATTTCTTTACTTCTCATTTGTACTGCGCATTGCCCATCATGTAGAGGCACGTTTTAGTTGCTTGCTGTTAGTAGTTTAAGATGTAAACATGAACATTAATATAAATGGATAGAGGGAATATTGTTGTTTTCGTCTCAATGCCAGTCAATAGCCATGATTTGTTGACTGCATTCGTAATGTTTGACAGGCTTCCTGACTTTGTTTGGGGGCAGAGCTTATGCGTATAGTTAATTTGCAAAACGGATATGAAAATATAGGAGGCGCAGCTTGCTTCCTAGTTCTGGAAGGACGCTTCCACCAATTCACCTTGGTCGAGGAGCGCCCCTGATAACTGATGAGGTTGCAAATATATATGTTGGCTTACATTCTTTGCTCCTTTTCTGTATGTCATGATGGAAATTGTGGTTATTTTTGTGTTACCTTCAATAATTAGATTTCAGCAACTTAAAGAATTGTAAAAATATGTAATGCTTATGGTATTATCATTCAAATATATGAACAAAGATAGGTTTTAGAATTTTAGGTGATTCTTTTTAAATTGGACCTATGACTGATAATTTTAAAGACTTCTCTTTTCATACCCACTCTTTTTATTTCTGGTTAAATTGAGTAGATGGGGAAATTTTTCATTTTGTGTATATTTTTGTCTCATGTGATGAGTTTGTGAAATTTTTTCTCAATGATGATGGCACATCCAAGCAGGAAATGTCTAGCTCCCTAAACCTAGTGTCAATAATTTTTGCAATAGGTTTATTTCTGCTGAACTATTGGGGCATCTTGCTAGTTGGAGTGAACGGTTATTGTGTCTATGTTTAATTGGTACTCTTATGGTACTTCTACTACCAGCTCATTTCATAGTGTATCAAATTGATACTGTTGGATGAATTTTTGGAGATAAAATTTGTGTTTGTTTTCTCCTTGCACATTGAGTTCACAAAAATACCAATACAAAAAACGCACATTGTACAATTTTTTTTGAAGAACTTTTGTCATGTGCAGCATGATCCTATCTGGTTAACATGATACATTGCGGATGCCCCAACAGCTGAAACACGTCTATAGGAGAGTATGATCAAACCTTACAAACGGAAACTCCTTTCCTTTCTGTTTGTGAAACTTCATTATTTTTTGATTGAATGAAACGTTGAATTTCATTTTCCAGAAATTAGAAGACAATTCTGGAGTGAAATAATATTGAGAATTCACCTTCCTTTAAAGATATTCCTTATTGTTTTCAACATGTGAACTATTTGGCTATATCCTATATGTACGGATTCACTTAAATTCTGGGAGACAGCTATTTTGATATAACAGTTCCTTTCTGGAATCTTTGAGATTGACCTATCTCTCCTAACTGGGGTCAACATAATTTAACTTTTTGCATAATAAGAATTTATTGGTGCTGCAAATTTTGGCTGCGGTGAGGATTGATTGTGTTCATATCAATGCATACTTGAACCAGTGTTTTAAGGGATCAGTTATTTCCTTATTTCTCTGATATCCTTTTTGCATGAAACAGCTTTGATGTGTTTGTAGAATTTGTTTGCTTTACTTCTTCCACCGCCTCTGATATTGTGCCTACATATTAGAATGGTATATGTTGCTATAGCAGGTCAAAGAATAAGAATGTTCCTGGGACTTGTGTAATAGAGTTTTATGAACTTATCTGTGAATGAAAAAATGTATATTCAAATGCTACTTTGTCATGCTGTGCCAATGTGGATTGTAAGATTTATATAGTAACATTCTATGTTGTTTTCTTTTGTGTTAAGTTGATGACAAGACTTGATCAAGTCACCAACTGGTTGTGTGTTTGGCGTGCGTGCACATCCATTGTTTACCCTGCAATGCTATACCATAAATTTTGGTATGCATTTCCTTTAAGCTAATTGAGTTTGATCAGGATCTGTTTTCTTTCACCTCCAAGTATTTTGTACTAGACCATGCGGATAAAATCTACAGAAAATAGAGAAGTACCAAACAATAAGATTCAAGATGTCGAAGCTCATGTTTTTGGGTAATTTCTGGAACCTAATGATTTTAGATTATCTATGTAGTGCTCTACGCTCTTACTGTGCTTTCCTTTCTTTCTTTCTTTCTTTCTTTTTAATAAGTCGGTTCAAGATTCAAATATGATTTTAGTGGTTTTTTTGTGGCTGCGCCAAATAGGTGTTGCACTGACTGGTAGCATATTAATGTTTACACCTAACTGAAATTATTAAGAATTATAAACAGTACCGAAGTCTTTTACCCAATTTCATATATTTTTCTTGTAGTATGTTACTTTCCTACAAGAACTTGAATTCCATGTATCAGCAATGATCAGAAAACTCAGGCTTTTGCTGCTTACTTTTGGAGTTACAACCCACCCCCCCCCCCCCCCCCCCCCCCCCCCCCCCCCCCCTTCTTCTTTTTCTTTTTCCCTCTCTTTCTCTCTCTCTACACCTACTATATGTGGATTCTCCCTTCTGTGCTTGAAGACTCAATCTGATGCTCCCATCAGGCTTTTAGAAACACGGAAGCTAGATTGTGTATCAGTGGAGAAACCATTTTGACGTCAGGGTAATGCTTTATACTTGTACTATGATAAATAAATTAACTGTTGTTTCATTTCCCTCTTGTTCATTTGACCTCACTTGTGATGTTATTTTGTGGTGCAAATTTAATATCATGGTCTTATGATTTTGTGATCTCTCTTGAACAAATCTGCTACAGCTTTCTGGGAGGCTTTGATTGAACTACTTGTACTTCAGACTTCTGAAAACATTCTGAGCAAACATCACTGCATCTACTTGGGAGGTTTAAAATTTTGTAATTCTTAATGCGAAGGTCTTACCAGGTAAAAATACCCTTTGGAGTAATGGCCAAGTCATAAGCTCAGGCTCCATTATCATCTGATTGTTATGTTTCAAGTAACATTTCGATTTTTTGTTTATTTGCTGCCAGTGGATTGAAATGATACTACTTTAAGAATGGGTTTTTCTGTTATTGTAGTAAAGGCCCATTTGGTAGGGCTTAATTTTAGCTTTTTTGAGTTTGGTTTTTTTTGCTTGTAAGCCAAAAAAGGCAAAAAAATTTTGCAAATCAAAAAAGCAAAATTTTTCTTTTTAGGTTTTTGGCTTAAAAGCCAGAAAAGCTAACCCTAAAAAGATTGGCAAAAAGCCCTACCTAAGTTTCAGGACATGTCAACCTTTCTGTAATGTATCTGATTTTACTAACTGTAACATATTAGCGTCTAGCATTATCTCGTTTGTTACTCAATGGATGCCCTTCTTTTTTTTGGTCTTTCATCCCATGTATATTGATATGTGATATTGGTCTAAACTGGAAGCTCTTGGGTTGCCAATTTGTGCTGTTATATCTTTATAACTTTCTTAGTAGTGCTGGAAGCCCTTCTGAGAGACTTTCTGCAACATATATGCAGTACGATGTTTGGCTGTGAAAGTGGCCTTTCTGCACCTTATAAGGATGGTGAAGCTGTATGATACACGCATGAAGTTCAATGAGGATGCAGTAAAATAATGAAAGGAAATCTCGTATGCTCTTTCTCTATATGGTTACTGATTTCATGATTCATCTTAAAATAGCAGAGTTACCAGAATTTATGTAAATTTGTTGTGTGCTGCATTCTTTTTTCTTCTTTCGTTCTTGGGAGAAATCAGAAAGATAGTATGAAAGACTTTCAACTCCTAACTAGGTTATTTCAGAGGACGTGTCAACACTGTTACGAAACCATCCCTCTGAAATTGAAAGGCTTTTTCATTTGTTTGTTTAGCGAGCTGATAGAATTTGCTGCAGAAGTAAATTAAAAGAACTCTGTTACTCTGATATTATACAATTGATTTCAGTGTTGCTTGCTTTCGTTATTTGTTGGCTTGTAGGAAAATGATTGTCTATAGGACAAAAGTTCGACTGGATTGGACATACTCAGTAGCAAAAAGGGCTTGGATATGTTTTATCTATTCATTCATTATGTTTTGTTTGGGATAGGGGGATTGGGGTGCAATTAATCCTAGGATTTCTAATGCTTTGGAGGGTAAATTTGTCATTTGGCCATCTAGTTTCAAATCCTCCAAATCTTTATCCCGATCCCCTATTATGAAAGCAAATACAGGTTAAGTTTGGAAAGTCCAGTGGCCAAAAGCATCACTAGCTTACGCTCTAATCGGAGTAGCATTGAACACGTGGAATTCGGTGTGAATCATCAAGGACCATCTTGCAAGTCTAGGTATTTTTAGGTGACCGATAGTGAAGTAGTACTGTGATGAAAGGGTGAAAAGAATCCCATACGAGAGTGAAATAGAATATGAAATCATAAGCTTCTAAGCAGTGAGAGGAGCTTGATGTCTGGAGATTTGATCGTGTGCCTGTTGAAAAATGAGCCGGCAACTCATAAGCGGTGGCTTGATTAAGGAACCCACCAAAGTCGTAGCGAAAGCGAGTTTTGACCTGAAATCCAATCCTGTGACTTTATCCTGGATAACAAATGTTGCCTTTTTAAATATCTTGTAAACTTCAAATTGAAAAAATAAAAATCAAACAAAATAAAAGAGTGAATTTGAGAAATTTTGGCAGGGGTTGGAAGGCAACAGGTGAGGGCGCTGGCCTCTGGCCCTAGTGTTGCTCCATGTAACCCTTTTAATGGACCCCAACCTACCTCTGCAGCACTTGATTTTGCAAAAGTTCAATGTGCACGCTTTGCTTGCTGCTCTGTCCTGCTTAATTTACAAGTTCTACAATGGCAATAATGGGCTTTATGATCTCTTTCCAGAAGGACCCGTGTATTCTTGGCCTGCCATTGACCTATCCTTCCGAGGGTTGTAATGTCACTGTCATGTACTCTTCCTTTTATTCTAACAAAGTCCAACTTTAATGATCTCACAAAAAAAAAATAAAAAATCAAACCAGTATAAAATAACGGGGCAATAATATGTGTTATAAAATATATCCAGTATAAAATATGTGTTATAAAATTATGAACAGATTTTTTTTTACCTAAAAACATATCTAAAATAACGGGGCAATAATATTTTTGAAATTGTAAACAATAAAAATATTGTAAAAACTTGCAAAGCAAATTACGGATGGTTGAATTGAGATCGACGTTTATTTCGCTACATTTTGAACTCTCAAACTCTTCAAGTAACTAAATGACTGCAAATTGTCTGCATGGTGACTGAATATTAATCCTCAATATCATAATCATAAAATAAGAAGTGAAATAGCAGACCATTGTACACATTGTAAGAACAACTCACACCCACACACCTAGCATTAGTTTTTGAGCCTATAAATTGGGTGGAATGAATATCTTGATGCTTTGCTTGTGCAATTGATAAGTTAAGTGATGTGAGCTTGGTACTAATTCACGTACGTGCAAAAAATTAACGAAATTTAGAATGTATTTCAAATTTACTTGATTAAATAATGAGTAGATTTTAAACGAGTTTTTAATAAATTAAACATAAGTCAAACTTGAGTAGTTTAATTTATTTTATACTATTAACCAGAATAATAATTTATTTATTTTTTAATTAGCCAAAATGCCAATTTATGTCATAGTAATTCTAATATTCTCATTAATGAATGATTAGTTCAATCATCAAGTATTTAGAGCACGTGCTAGACCTAAGGTTCTGTCCGACATATAAAAAAAGAAAAATTATAATCTTCTGCAAGTATACTCCAAAGCCCAAACCCAGCCCTGCAGAACCCTCGTGCGATAGCGTCCCAAGTTCAAAAAAGAAGCCCGTTTTTTTTTTTCAAAAAAAGAAAACTCTCTCCAAACCCCTCTCTCTCTCTCTCTCTCTCCAACTTTCAGATTGCCGAACTCTAATCCGTCCGAGAGTGTGAGCAAACGCCAAAGGGTGGTGTCCTTCTCTTCAAATTTCAATGAGCTCTAATCTCCACTCTTCATTAGGGTTTCGATATCGTTTTCGTCCCTGGAACTCGCTCTCTCCCTCTCCGGCAGAACTGGAAAGGAAATTGGACGGAGCGGCGGTGCCTTCTGACTCATCCCCCAACGGCGGCGCCACCGCCGTAGGGTCTTCCCCTCCGCCTCGGCAACGAAACTACAACGTCACTCGTATTCAGGTACGCATACATATATACATATATAAACGTGTAAATGTGTGTGTTTATTTTATTTTTTATATTTGTCTTATCTACGTGACATGCAATTTTATAAAACCCTAGTTGTTCCTTCGTTTTTAGTAGATTCACTTGCGTTTACTAGTAAGAGTGAAATTTCAGCTAGATCATAATCTTCTCACCTGGACCAAAAATTTTAGTCCCATTTATCCTAGTTGAGGGCGTTGTAAGAAGAATGAGAGAAGCCCTTAAAGGACAGCGAAGACTCAAGGTGTAGGGTAAAAATGTGTTCATATGGCTAACCCTGAATAGAGAAAATTAAGGCTTTACTTTGTTGAGTTTGTCCTGTTACTGCCTTATATCAAATCTATTCTTATACATGCCTTCATCACTGTTCATTACAGATGACTTAACGGTCAGAAATTAGTAGTTCTCTAGTGGTTTGGGGTGTTGCTGGAATTAAGGTGGGTTAGTGTGTCTAGTGGTTTGGGGCCTGAAAATTGAAATTGCACACTAAGCTCTACCAATGCCATTGGAAGGCTAATTTAACTGGATGATGTATTCAATGTCTCAACATATTGCACATTCTTACATTTGCAGGAATTATACTTCAAGAAAGAATGTGACAATTCCATTATGTATTCATGTCTCAATATATTGCACATTCTTACATTTGCAGTAATTGTACTTCGAGAAAGGATGTGACAGTTCCATTTGTAGTTTGTCACTTCTGAGTTTTGGAGAGATTGGGTTGCCTAATTGGGAGGATAATTATGTGAAGTTCATGAAAGTGATAAGTTGCTTGGCCAAAACAGCAGGTTATTTTTTCCCTTGTCTATATGATAGAAGAGTACAATATACACGATTTCTGAACAAAAAGCATCATTTAGTTATGTTGTTTTGATTTCTAAGTTACTCTGTGGAATGAAATTGGGGGTTGAGCCATGTTCCACTTTTGAATTCTTCTGCTGCACCCACACTCAAAAGAAGAAAAAAAAATGAGGTTCTTCTAAAGAAATATTTTCCAATTATTGTGTCTTTTCTGTGCGGTGCTCGAATGTTTAATAGTTTTACATTGTTAAACTAAGAAATTCGTTTACAATATCAATGTACGGTGGTTGTGTCTTAGGATTTTAAATTGGGGAGGCATATAAGTAAAGCGATAACAGGTTAAGCAGCCAAAGCTTAGTCGTATGCTAGGGTCAGCCTTGTATGAGTAGATTGTTGAACTGCCATAAATGGAGTAATCTATTTTCCACCATTGAATGATTTATAGCAATATATTGGATATTGGTATGTGCCATGTATTATTTTTATCATTTTATATGTGTTGAAGTAACGGTATATCATTATATCGGATATATTACAATATATTACATATATTTCAACTAAAAACTCCTATTGAGAAAATTATGGGATGAACTGCAAAATATTACATGGAGCATGATATTTTGTTCTAGCCTTTTCTTAGATGCTCTCTCTCTCTCTCTCTCTCTCTCTCTCTCTCTCTCTCTCTCTCTCTCATAAGAAATATATTACTAATAAGACATCCAGCACAAAGCCAACGCTAAAAGTCACATCTCCTCCTCTACCTTGCAGTCTGGTGATGTATAGTCCATACTTCCGTATTAATAATGTTTGTTGTGTTTTACTTGTTTAAAAAGATATGAAAAACAAAAGAAAATGTTTTTGCATAGCAGGCAATGTTTTATTCATGAAAAGGGTACCTGTTTTTTGCATTATCTTGGGTTAGTTAATCCCATAAATCTGGACTTGCCTCCAAGTTTTAGGATTGTGATATAAATTTTATTTCATCCTAGGAGGTTGGTTCAGGAATCATCTGTTGCCTTGAGGATTATAAAGTCTAAAAACTTGGCCCTTTTGGGCTATAATTTAGATGTTGAAGGCTTGTTGCCATCAGTTTTTGACATTGCGTTCACTGGACTTCTGATTATTTTCTTAGATCAGAGGTGAGTTAAAGGCCACCTTCTTTAGGTACAACCTAGCTAGATAAATTGCATAGAACTATCCCATGTCTTTATAGTTTGTGTTCCTGTAAGATACAACCTATGCTCGTTATATTGTTGAGTACTTGACCAGTGTATTAGAAATCATGTTATTCTCCTTGTTTCAATTTCAGGAAGCATTAGAACACTTGGCATCTATTGATTTGATTGAATTGTGCAATGAAGCAAAAGTTGAGCGTTGTCGGGCAACTAGAGACTTGAGAAGCTGCGGACGCAATGTGGAAAGTGTATTGAACTCATGTGGACATGCCTCCTTATGTACAGAGTGTTGTCAGCGGTGTGATATTTGCCCAATTTGCAGAATTCCAATACCAAAGAATGGCAATAGACTTCGTCTTCGCCTTTACTATGAGTGCATAGAGGTCGGTCTTATCTCGAAAAAATATGATAGCAGGTTTCAAGAAAAAGAAGATGGGGAGAAACAGATAGCTGCTGATATTGAACGGCTATATTCTTTGTTTGATGTTGCCATGGAGAACAATTTGGTTTCTCTGATTTGCCACTGTATCCATACATGGTGTCTTTATTTGTGAATTAAATGGTGGGGCGGATTGCTTATTCTTGTTTAAAATGCTCTCAAAATCATAATCCCTTGTGAATTTTTCTGGCAAGGAAAATTATATTCCACAAAAAACAACAAATATTTGGCCAGCGTGGAAGGAATATGGGTGTACTGAAACCTGACCAGTGAGAGAGATAGTTTCAGCTTATTCCCCTGCATTTGTTACATGCCTGAATACTTTTTTAAAATCTTCTGCTGTATTTGTTATTACCTTCCCTTCATATTGAGATTACTGTTTTCTTTAACTGAAGGACCAACAGATGTTACAGATGTTTGTATGGATGAAAGTGCTGTGTCTAGTGATCCTGTCATTGCTTTCTTGTTGGATGAAGTGGTTGTCAAGGATTGGTGCAAGTGGACGTTCAAAATTATTCTCATAGAACTTCAAGGATTATGTATCCTTGTGACATATTAAGCAAGTTTATATCTTAAGCTTATTGCTTTTATTTATTAATAATTTTTTTCCCTTTGCCTGTTTGTTCTTTCCATAATTTGGGTTGTAGTCCTTAATAGTTCTAATAGATAATCTCACAGTACAAGAGATGAAAACGAGGCTGAGTTCACTTATTAAGTTTTCAGTTAATCTGGCAGGCATATCCAATGTTCTGGAAGTTTTGGAATCATCATTTAAGGGTACTCTTTCAGCACAGCTTCATGATCTTCACCACCTTCAAGAAAGCATCTTAAAGACAAAGCAGGTATGTTTGCTAAAAGTTCTTGATTGGTTAAATTCTAATTTCCATGTGCAAAGATGTTTAAATGTCCTTGTTACCTTGCGACTTCTTATGAAAAGTATGAAATGTCCTATGGTAGTAATCACTTCTGCAGGAAAATATAACACCAGTGTTATTGAAGTTTTTAATTCAGTTGTTTCCTGCCAAGCTATTTGGAGTTTTCTGAGATATTCAGTGACTGTTGCTACCTTTGTTTCATTGATATGGATGCACATTTGCTGGCACATGCTTGTCTCTGCGTTTTTTAGTTTGTTTGCATGTGTTGGTTGGCAATGATTTTGTTAGGATCTTGCTTCACTACCGAGATCGGTTATTTTTCTGAGGGAGGTTGAAAATTTTCAGGTTTAAAGTTCTGTACAAGAATGATGCTTTGGTTTGTTTACATCATTGTTAATCTATTCTCCAACATTATTTTGGGTTTCCAGCATATGGAGATGATGGTCTGGTGTATAAGGCATCACTTTCTCGAGAATGTTGGGTCTCGTTACACGAATTTTACATCATGGTGTTCTTCTGTCCGTGAGAGGAAATCTGCTGCAGTTAAGCGTTCATGGCCCGATTCAGTAAATCACTCTGCAGAGTCCACTTCAATCAATGGTTCGACACTCTTTATTGAAGATGCACTGTTAAACATTGAGACAGATCAGGGATATACACATGAAATGGGAGGGGAAGTAGATATTGCATGTTTGCAGAAGGATGGAAGCTCACTGTTTTTCCGGTCTAAGATAGAGGAGATGGCAGGAAGCTACCCATTTGAAAATCTGCGAGCTGCTGCTGACGTACTATTTTTGCATGGGAGTTCTGATTTGGTGATTGCAAAGCAAGCTATCGTATCCTTTCCCATTGCATTGTTTTGGTAAGTGGAATAAGGAACCTTAGAATTCACCCTACCTGTTTCCTTAATTTTATCTCAGTTGCTCTATTACCTGTTCGATCGGCATTGGACAAGGCCAAGAGAGGAATGGAGGCACATTATAGATGACTTTGCAGCCACATTTAATATAACCAGGCATTCCTTACTGGAATCTTTTACCTTTTATCTTCTGGATGACCACACTGATGACGCTCTGCAGGTAACTTATCATATTTTCTTCATATGTTTGTTGAGTATGAATGCTTCTGTTTCTTTTATACTTGTCTTAACTTGAACTTTATAATTACAATAGCGAAATGCTTGAGTACACTGACAAGGTTGGAATGTAGGTGTGGTGGTGAGTGTTTCTTGTTTTTTTTCCTTTTCTTTTCTTTTGCATAGCCTATCTTTTATTAAGGTTTAGTGTTCAATCATTTGGTGTCTTATCTATTGTAATGTGTTATGTAATTTAAAAACGTCCGTGATGTCTTAAATATGGTCACTTAATCATCCACTGAAACGATCCATCAGAATCTTTTCTTTTTGTTGCAACAGTGCTTTGTAGTGTGAATGTTACTCTTCTTTCAAAACATCATTTACTGACTTTTTTCCTTTTCCTGGGTAGGAAAGCTTGCTTTTCATGATTAAGTTGTTATTTCTGTATAAGGTCACATTCAAGATGATAAATGGCTATTATAGCCTGACTTTAGTCATTGACACCATGCTGGTGGTAACAGGATAGACCTCTTTTTGATCCCTACAGAGGTATCTGAATTGTGCTCTCTACATTATTGTGTATGCTTATAGTTCTTCACATGTTTTGACACATAGGAAGCTTGTCGCCTTCTTCCAGAAATCTCAGGCCCAACAACTCATCCTAAGGTCGCACAAGTTCTATTAGAAAGGCAAAATCCTGATGCTGCTCTTATGGTTCTAAGGTGGTGTGGGCGTGATGGTGGAGCACAGTTAGTTTCACTTGTTGAGGCTGTTACTGCAGTTCGAGCGAGAGTGGAGTGTGGACTTTTAACCGAAGCATTTATGTACCAGAGAATGCTCTGCATGAAAGCCAAGGAAAACAAGTTGAAACATGGATCATCTCGACACTCCTCAGAGGATTTAAAAGATGAGTGCAGGACTTGGATGGACTGGGTGGAAGCACTGGTGACTGAAATTTGTTGTCTTTGTATCCGGAGAAACTTGGCAGACCGAATGATAGAATTGCCATGGAATTCAGTTGAAGAAAAATATTTCCTGAAGAGTCTCTTAGATTTTGCTGTTGATGACCCCTCAACAACAATTGGAAGTCTTCTTGTGGTTTTCTATCTGCAGGTAACTTCTAAATTTGATTGAAGTTGAAAAACGATTTTCTTCCCCTTCATGATTCTGATTCACATAACTTTGAAGTTGTGTTGCCAACTGTCAGTGTCTAATAGCACTGTTAACACTGATATGATGATTGTCTATGTTGTGTTTTCTCTGGCATCTTTCTTTTGAAATTGTAAATGTGTGATTTCATGCCTTTAGAGAGTGCAGTGCAACCATTATGTCCTCATGGGGCTCATGGTGACTTTAGGCAAGTCTGCTAATTTGGTTGTACATAGAATCTTTTATCGTTTACTGCAATATTCCATATTTGCTTATCGACGAAACCTATAAACATATCAGCAAGTGGTCAGTTGGTAACGGTTGTGGCCACAATTTGATTCAGTTGGACTGTTATGTTTGGATCTAAGTGCATACTATGCGTGTTAGAATAAATAGATGGCTGATTGAATCCTTTCTTCTCTATGCATTAGATTCTTACCGAGCTTACAGCCGTGTGTCAGTTGAAGTTGGTAGTGTATAATATTCACTGCTTTGCACCCCAGCAGTGCCTGCACATTAGTTGATACTTGACAACTAGGAAGCACGGACACTCCGTTTAGGATGCCGTTTTCGTCTCCAACACATACTCCTCGGACACGGCAATTGGAGTGTCCTGAATTTTTATTTATTAATTTTTCAATGGACCGTATCACTGCATGTCTGTGTCCTCAATTTTTTTAAAACTGCCATGTCCCGTGTCTGTATTTGTATCCGTATCCGTGCTTCTTAGCTTGACAGAGAATGTGTAACACTTGTTCAATTGATTGGAGCATTTTCTGGTAGCTTCATCAGTCGTTGCAAATATTTCACTGGACCTGGGGGGCAAATTGGCCTTTTAAGTGGTACCCTCCTTCAGAAGTAAGGTAAGTGTGAAAGAAAGTGTTTTTCAACAGACATACAATATATTTCATGGACGATGATATAGATCTGCCAGCTAGTATAATTGACTCAGATTGCTAATCAAAAACTAAATCAAAGGCATCCTGTAAAGAATGCCTCTATTTAGGGGAAGGGTAACCACTCAGGTGAAGGACATATTTAATGCTGTTTTGTGCTGCTGGCAATTGCAGGTTGGGTGGATCGACATTGAATATCTCTACTCAGCTCTAATTTGTTAACTAACCAATGGGGACAAGTTTAAAATGCCAATAAAATGCTATCTGCATCATCCTCACGTAGTCAGTTGTGACTGGCACCATGCCTTTAGAAAAAAAAGAAAGAAATTGAAGAGGATGAAAAAGAAGTTAAGAGAATATTTCTGAGAATAGGAGCACAGTTTCCTGCTTGTGGAACTTCTGTTCAGAGACCATTGGAGTTTGCTTCATCCATCCAAACAGAAGCAAACAACATGGTGAAATTTAGGAGTTTTTGCTACCTTATAACTACCTAACAACATCAATTAACTGCGCGTGACAACCAACAAGAAGGTTGACTTTTTTAGGCAATGCTGGAGAATGTGTAGTGCAGTAGAAACAAGCTAGAGTTAATCGAGATGATTTGCAGAGGACAATGAACACTAATGGTGAAATTGAGGAGAATGAATTATTGTGCTTGTAATCAGCTTTGGAGTAAGTTTAAGACGGATGATTGGGATTTTGAGCATGATTTGTGTTGCATTCCGAAATAATGGGGATAATCTCCGTTGAAAAAAGAACAATTCTTTATATTTCATTTCTATTGGCTGAGTGTTGAAGCGTCCAGTAAATTTCTTGCTGTCTAATGTTTGACATTTCTTCATGTGGTAGGTCCTTGTAAAGGGTCCTATACGTGTGTTCCACATTGATTTCTAGACACAACGTGATATAGCATCTTTATTATGTGCCTGATCATTTATTTCATGAACTGTCATTTGACAAATATCTCCGACTGGTATGATTACAACTTCTTTCACTAATTTGTCTCTTTTTTTATTAACAATTTTAGCGCTACCGATATGTTGAGGCATACCAAGCTGATCGTAAACTTCAGAGTGTGGAGCAGGACGTCATTTCAAAGAATTCTGTCAGTGAAGAAGTCTTATTTAGAATGAGATCAGTGTGTCACTGGAGAGCGGGATTGGTTGTAAGTATTTTAAATTGGTGATGCTTTCTTTTTTACAAGTTCATTTAATGAAATTCATATTTTGCCTCAGCCTCGAATGGCTCATAAAGCAGTGTACTACTCACCCTTTGATATCTGATGGAAAAAGAAACAACTTCCTTTACTGTAGTCTGTTTGGAGACCACATGAGTGTTTTGTATTCTAAGTTCTCTCAGTATAGACTTCCCCCATTCCCCTTGTATTATATCTTGGCACAAAAAAGTTTGGTGAGATGGTTGAGTGAAATCGCCTCGTGCAGGATTTAGAAATCATAAGCTTGATTTGCGTTTGTGATGAACTTTTAACTTTGTGTACTTTATTCTTGTGAAATTAAAAGTCAACTAGGTATCCCCACCCTTGCTAGGTTCTCTTTTAATCAAAATTTTTTGTGGTGAGTGGTAAAGGTCTGGTGGGAAAGTGCTGTTTATGAAACAGTCTTTTCCAACTCTTTGCCATGGCTTGATGCAGCATAGAGTTTTGCATTTGTTGATATATTCGTTTGTCCTTTTTAAATTTATTTTTCTTTTCCTTCTCTTTTGTTTTTGTTTTTGGTTTTTTTGGGTGGAGGGCTATTCTATGCAATGTGTTTCTTGCGGTCCCATAGTTCCTTCGAATGCACACCAGTAGAAAGTAATGACCATTACTGTATGAGAAAGTGATTCAAAAGTGCACAGACCAATGATGTAAGAGAGAAGAAAAAAGAGGAAGGAGGAGGGGGGGGGGGGGGGGGGGGGGGGTGGGAGATGTTGGGATGGGGATATTCAGAACAGTTTCATTGTAGAGGAAATGTGCCTATATCATATTCTGTTTTTGTGGAAAGTGAAAGAAAAAGTGGAATGCTTATATTAATGTGTGTTTAACAGGAAAAGAGCATAGAGTTACTGCCAGAAGTTCAACAAGAAGAAGCAAAGACAGGAAAATTGCTTGAAATTACTGTTTCTTCCATTAATGAAGTTGATATCCGTGCAAGGTCTGATCTTGCTTCGATACAAGAACCAAATTTGAAGAGTTTATTGGTTCCCTCCTCCACTGACTCTTCCCTTGTTCTTCGGATGGACAAAGCAATCACTTCCTTGAAACCTTCAGTTCTTGAAACTCCATCAAAACTAGGTGGATTTGCTAATTCCCATTTTGAACTTGGGAACCATGGCTCTCCCTCCATTCTGCAAGGGAACTTATTTACCAATGCAGAAAGAGACCTGAAGCATCAAACTGGTGTCAGCAAGAAGTTTCAATTCGAAGACATTAGGACTTCTGATATTCGTCGTGTGAGTCCAATGATGGCAACCCCACTAAAAGAGTTCAATGGAAGTTCATCAAGAGTGCCTCAGAATAGTAGCTTCCATGATAATCAATTTAATGAAGTTTCTCCGGAGAAGGAAGAAAATGGTTTCACTCACAGACTTCAAAATACCAGGCCATATAGCCTCAGGGTCAGAGCTGATTCAGTAACTTCACCCGGCAGGAGCAGTTTCTTACTAAAAGAACCCGCTAGAGATCCTCACCTAAATGCGTCTGGTAAACAGGTTGCATCAGATGGATCTCACAGACCTTGGAATATAGTGCCCTCACATGATCCAATGGACGTCTCTTGGAGGTAAAATCTTTCTTCCTAGCTATTCTATTTGTCATTGTTCGGGTATGCAGTTAATTGCATATGAATGGTTGCTGGTATTGTTCGGTTACTCGTAATCCAATTTTCATTTTGTATGTTATACTTCTTTGTTTTTAGCCATGGAGAGAAGGGTTCGGTCGAGGACGGGAATATAAATGGACGACCAAGATGGAGGTCTGATGACACCAGTGAAGACGAAGAACAGCAGAGTCCAGATAGACTCACAGGACCGGCTTCTTATATAAAACCTTCGAGGGGAGTAAGAAGAAGCAGGTTAGCCAGAAGATGATGACACCTGTGGACACCTTATAACCTTTATCAAAGAAGCAGTGGAAGCCTGCAACTTTTAGGTGAGAATTAACGATCTGCTAACAGTTTTTCCTTGGGTGGGCTGCATCCAATTTTATATTTCCTGGTATTTTAGGAGCTGAGTTTTAGCCAAGGTGATGGCAGTTTTAGTTGGCCATTTCCTTGCTCTCTCTCTCTCTCTCATGTTGATTAATCGAGTTTTGGGGGAAAACAGTCCCACATTTTTGTTTCTTATTTGAAGAAAAATTCATAGCTCGTACCATTTTAAGTTTTCGCCGTCTTTTTCCAACCCTCGTGAGCAGTATATGAACATGTTATGTGAATCATATTGACAAACTACCCATTTTACATGATATTGATGATCCTTGGCAAGAACTTACTGCTATGTTTTAGCTTTGCTTACTAATGCAGCAATTTCAGGTGCGAATTTCATGCAACTCATTGCAATCAAAAGGAGATAGTTACTGTTTAATGCTCTTTTGGTTCGTGGATTTGTTGAGAAAAAAGGAAAAGCAAATAATAGGAGTCATTATTCTTTGTTTGATTACCAGGGAAAATAATAAGAAAAAAAAATTATATAGAAATATTTAACTTTTTCGTTATTTTTAACTTTTTTATAAAAAAAATTTGGATCCTACGTGAGCTGTGTAGAAGAGCGAACATGAAGGAAAGCAAATTTCCTTCTTGTACGGGATCCATTCCTTGTGTTTTTTTTTTTTTTGTTTTTGAAGTGTGAGAGTTAGCCACGTGTGGTGAGCATGTTGAGGATATCATCAAGAATTTAATTGTAAAGTTTTTAGATGAGTGGTGTTGACAATTTGTGAAAAAATTGAGTATATGGTCGTGTAGTGCTTCATACCCTTACAAGATTAAACAATTCGTGATAAAATATCCAAACATGCAATGAAATATAAGGTGATAAAATCTCCATAAGATGAAATGAAATATATATAGTGTGATCAACTATCCATGAGATGCAATCAAACATAATGCAATGAAAAAAAAATCATGCTTTATGGTTGTAAATATACAGCAAAAATATCTTGCATTATGGTGGTATAAATACACGGTAGCATTAAATTACCGTTATTTAAATTTAAAAACTTTATAATTAAGACTCATCTATTAAATAAAAGAAAAAAAATTGTAATAAAAATAGCATCTTAAAAACAATAGTGTTATCATCTCGAAGAATCTTTTTTCCTATAATGGAATGCCGCTCCGCTTATATGGATCGGAAACAGGTCAAAAATGTCAAATTAACAAAGATCACGTGGGCCCATACCTCAAAAGTCCAACTGTCGTCTATAACTGCGGCTCTCCATGCAAGATGAACAGCAGAGATTTGTTGGCTCTAAATGGCCTTTTGATTTCAACCGGCAGTTGCACCCGAAAATTGCGTGCACCTAATTTTTCCTCAACAAATTCAAGCCCTTCAAGTGAACTAGGTGGACAATCCAGTGTCGGCTGTGGATCTTTACGGTCTGTTTGGGAGGGGAGGGAAGGTAGGGAAAGTGAAATTGAAGAAAAAATATTTTATTTTTTTTGTTTAATTTTGTAAAAAATTAAAAAGAAAGTAGAAGGAAAGAAGTAAGAGAAATAGAGAGAGTTATTTAAAATCTTTTCTCTTTTTTTTTTTTTTGTCTCTTTTTCTTAACCGGTGTTTGGATGAGTAGCTTATAAGCTATAAATTATAAGCTAGTTTTAAAAATCACTTTTTCAAATCATTTTTTAAAAAAATTGTGTTCGGTGTAAACGGTTTTTTAAAGTTATTTTTTTATGATCAATCAAACGCAATTTAAAAAAATTATAAATTTAAGTTATAAGTTACTAAATAAACTCGAGTACAAACCAATATTCATATGACCCCATAAACTTCTTTTAAGGATCCAATCTAGAAAAAGAATTAGCAGCTTGTCCTTATGTTATATTAATTATCATTTCAACGATAGTAGGTAGCATAGATATGATCTCATTTTTACGATCTCTTAGACTACTTTTAAGTTCTTATAAGTTCCGGTAGAAGCATCTATGAGGCGAGAGCTATTACTCCCACCCTTTCTGACACGGGAGGTGGAATGATGGGACGGTTCTTTTATTTTTTTGGCCGGTTATACTCTTACTCTCACCTATTACAAGCATTTGTTATTTTTTATTTATTGTTTTATTTTTATTTTATTTTGATTAATTTAATTTTTTTAAAAAATAAAAAAAAACAAAAAAAAAAAAGATTCACATCAGTGAGTGAGATTATCAAGGAATATGAGATTAGAGATTTTTTACTCAGATAAGATTTTCTGTTCGTATATGTCTCCCTTTATACACCTGAATTTACCACTGATCAGACGAACATTTGTTATTTTTTATTTTTTTATTTTATTTATTATTTTATTTTGATTAATTTTATTTTTTTTTAAAAAATAGGGGTCACATTAATGAATGGGATTATCAGAGGATATGAGATCAGAGATTTTCTGTTCGAATATGCCTCCCTTGATACACCTGAATTTACCACTGATCAGACAAGCATTTGTTATTTTTTATTTATTGTTTTATTTTTATTTTGTTTTAATTAATTTCATTTTTAAAAAAAATAAGAAAAGAACAAAAAAATTAGGGGTCACATTAGTGGTGGGATTATCAGTGGATATGAGATTAGAGATTTTCTGTTCGGATATGTCTCCCTCTATACACCTGAATTTACCACTGATCAGACAAGCTTTTATTATTTATTATTTGTTGTTTTATTTTTATTTTGTTTTGATTAATTTGAATTTTTTTTAAAAAAAGAAAAGAACAAAAAAAAGAGGTCACATCAATGAGTGAGATTGTCAAGGAATATGAGAACAGATATTTTCTGTTCGGATAAGATTTTCTATATTCGGATATGCCTCCCTCTATATACTTGAATTTATCACTGATCAAGTAAAAATTTGTTATTTTTTATTTGTTGTTTTATTTTTATTTTGTTTTGATTAATTTGATTTTTTAAAAAAATAAAAAAGAACAAAAAAATAGGGGTAACATTAGTGAGTGGGATTGTCACGGAATATGAGATCAGAAATTTTCTATTTAGATATACCTCCCTCTATACATCTGAATTTATCATTGATTAGGTAAATATTTATTATTTATTATTTTTTGTTTTATTTTTATTTTGTTTTCATTAATTTGATTTGTTTTTTAAAATAGGAAAAGAACAAAAAAATAGGGGTCACATCAGTGAGTGAGATTTTCAGGAGATATGAGATCAGAGATTTTTTGTTCGGATAAGATTTTTTGTCTGGAGATATGAGATCAGAGATTTGGTGGATATATTGATTAGAAGTTCTGTTTTTATGTATTGTTGAATTTACCACTGTATTGATATGTTAAAAGTTATTATAAGTGAAATTTTTCGGAAAGGCCGGGCCGATCACTCAAGCCCATGTTCATGAGTCCAATCTCACTGCAAGAAAGAGAAGTTAGAATGGGTCGACCCTTGTTAGGCCGATCACACTCCGAAGATTAAGTTAGCAAGCTTAATCAAGAGTAGAATGAATATAAGGTGTATACATTTGGAGTTTACCGTCCATACATGGCTCTTGAGAGCTTGGGTATTTATAGTGTAATCGATGGAGTGTTTGACTCATGTCTTACTAGCAAGTCATCCAGATTAATAGAGTTTATAATTTAGACTTAAAATTCAATCTTAAGTCTAATACATGTCAAAGTGAATACACAACAAGTTCAAGATCAAGCAATGAATTCCAAGAACTATGCAATGAACCAAACAGAGGATTGACATCTATCTCTACTTCAAACACATGTTTTATATTCGAAGAGATTAAAGGTGTTCAAATGAAGCTTCTATCAAGTATGCATAGACTCAATGAAGATTGACTTGCACTCAAGAAAGATTGAAAACTTCATCAGATTGTGCAATGATTAGTTGAAGATGAATTGATTATTAAAGAGATTAAAAATGCTCAATTGAAGACTTCATCAAGTATGTAAAGATCAATTCCAGATAATGTGATTGAAGTTGCTGAGAAGATGGCTCACAATGATTGTCTGATCACTACCTGGAATCCAAGTGAAGAATTCTTCTACAATGTAAAGAATCAATGAAGACTAGATGTATGAAGAGATTTCATTAAGCTTGCAAAAGTCTCATTGAAGTGATTTTAAAGAAGAAAGAAGAACTGCTAGCAAAGAGAAGAAATTGACAATGAAGCATTGTGAAGCTCTACATGTTTTAGAAAGCTTGGTATTGAAAGGTAGTGTTCTACAATGAAAGAAGAAACTTTGCAAATGAAGAAGAAAATATCAACATTGATCTAATGAAGCTCTGACAGTTTAAGAGTCAAGAGAAGAACAATATCAAATGATTGATTCAATACAAAATGAATAGAAGTTAACTCTGATGAGTTAAAGAGATTTGATTGATCATCATATCTCAAAGATATACTCCTTGAAGATCTTATACTAGTACTAAGATGAGCTGGATCATTAGAAGTCAGAAAGTAGATTTTTGAGCAATGAGCGGACTCATGGAAATGAGGAGTCGCCTCATGGAGACAGAAGCAAAAGGCTTAAATACCAAATGGACAATGAGCGGACTCATTGAAATGAAGAGTCGCCTCATGAACACAGAAGCAAAAGCCTGGAGACCAAGTAGACAATGAGTGGACTCATGGAAATGAAGAGTCGCCTCATGGAGACAGACGCAAAGGCTTGAAGATAAAATGATCAATGAGCGGACTCATGAAGATGAAGAGTCGCCTCATGACAACAGAAGCAAAAGACTGAAGACCAAATGAACAAAGAGCCGACTCCGGAAGATGAAGAGTCGTCTCATGACAGCAGAAGCCAAAGACGTGAAGACAGAATGAACAAGAAACCGACTCATCGTTATGAAGAGCGGATTCATGAAGACTGTGAACAACATCTGGTAAATGCAGAAGTAGAAAATGTTGACTCCACAATCCTAGAGCCGACTCCTTGAATATAACGACTAGTTTTTCTAACGTTATAACGGACTGAATGTGCATTAATGAAGCCCAACAACCTCTAACGGATGGGATCAATACAGGGGTTTATATACAAGCTTCCAACTGCATTTATTGGTGTGGATGAGAGACAAAAACACGATTTTAACTGACTGATTCACTGAAAACTCTGATATTCTTCCTGTCTTCTTCTTGTGAGCTTTGATTGTAAAATTTACTCTTGTTAGAGAGTTTGCTAATTACTCATATACTTTTATATACTTGTAAGTAAGAGTTTGAGAGTTCTCTTGTGGAAGAAAAACTCTTATAAGTTTGAGTGGAGTTTGGACAAAACCACTTAGAGATTGAAGAACTCAGGTGGGAATTCTTGAGTATAGTGAGCTGAGCACTTTGTCAATCAGTAGCCCATTTGTAATTGGTAATTATATAGTGAAAAAAGACTTCAAGGAGGTCTTAGGGTGAGAACGTAGATCACGGTTTGTGGTTGAACCTCGGTAAATCGGTGTGTTCTTTTATTGCTTTATTTTCTCTTCTCCATTTGATTACATTGCATTACTTATAGTTTGAGCACTGTTATATTACTTAGATTAATTTTAATTAATCTTAATTGCTATTAATCTTCAAAAAACCCAATTCACTTTTCCTCTTGGGTTGCCTTTTGGGTCAACAATTGGTATCAGAGCTAGTATTCATGTTCTTAAGGCTTAACATCCTAGGAATAGATCCATGGCAGCCAATTTTGGAAGCTCTCTTGGTGAGAATCAATCCACAAATAGACCATCTATGTTCAATGGCACCAATTACAATTATTGAAAAAATAGAATGAGAATCTATATCCAATCGGTTGACTATGAATTACGGAGACTCATTGTAAATGGTCCCAAAACACCTACAACTAGAGTGGATAGAACTGACATCCCTAAACCAGAATCTGAGTGGGATGAAGATGATTTGAAAATGATACAATCTAATGCTAAAACTATGAATATTCTATATTGTGCACTTGATCCTAATGAATTTAATCGTATTTCCACTTGTGAATCAGCTAACGAAATATGGGATAGATTAGAAGTCACACATGAATGTACCAATCAAGTTAAAGAATCTAAAATCAATATATTGGTACATAGCTATGAATTGTTCAAAATGAAACCTGAAGAATCCATCACCGAAATGTTCACTAGATTCACCGATATTATTAATGGTTTAAAATCTCTTGAAAAGGTATATCTTAACAATGAGCAGGTGAGGAAGATACTAAGGTCATTGCCAAAAGCTTGGGAGGCTAAGGTCACAGCAATCCAAGAAGCCAAGGACCTCAACACCCTGCCACTGGAAGAACTATTGGGTTCTCTAATGACACATGAGCTCACACAAAAATAACATGCCCAAGAGGATGAAGAAAAGAAGAAAAGGGTAGTTGCATTCCAATCCACCTGTCAAGATAATGAATCAGCAAGTGAAGAGAATGAAGATGAAATTGCTCTCATCACTCGAAAATTTAGGAGATTTATAAAGAAGAAATGGAGAGGTGGAAAGAAGCATGAAGCCAAGGGAGAACCTAGTAAGGAATCTAACATAACATGCTACGAATGCAAGAAGCCTGGTCATATGAAGGCAGAATGTCCTCTGCTCAGAAAGAGAGGAAAGAAATATCAAGCAAAGAAGGCCATGGCAGCCATGACATGGAGTGATGATGAAGAATCAAGCTCCGAAGAAAAAGCAGAACCACAAGAAGTGGCTAACCTATGTCTCATGGCTCATGAAGATGATAGTGAGTTATCTGATTCTTCTCAATTTACTTTTAATGAATTACAAGATACTTTTGATGATTAATTTGTGAATTCAGAAAATTGAGAATTAAAAATAGACTTCTTAAAAAGATAGTTTCCACTCTTTCAAATGAAAATGAGAGTTTACAAAAGGAAAATGAAGTTTTGAAAAATGATATCTGTGTCTTGAAGGATAAGATTAAGAAAAATTCTTTTCAAAAGAAAATCAAATTTTGCTTGAAAAGGTCAAAAGCTTGTAAACAAGTCTTCATAGATGTGTAAATGGAAAACAAAAACTGGATGCAATTTTGGAATACCAAAAATTTTCATTAGACAAAGCTGGACTTGGATTTGATCCATTTAAAAGGAAGAAATTTTCAAAAGGCAGATTTGTTGCTTCAACTGAAAAACTACAGATATCATGCTTTTACTATCATAAAAAGGGACATATTGCTAGTAGATACTATGCATTACAAAAATCAAATGTTCCTAAAAATGCATGGGTCTCTAAAAGACCAGTGAGGACTAATCCCCAAGGACCCAAGATGGTTTGGGTACCTACGGTTAGATAAACCCTTTTGCAGGTTTGCTTTCAAGCCAAATTCAAGAAAGAATATTGGTACTTGGATAATGGATGCTCAAGGCATATGACGAGAGATGAAGCACAATTCACATCTCTCTCACCAAAGGATGGAGGTCTTATCACATTTGATGACAACAGCAAAGGGAAGATCATCGGTATAGGTAGTGTTGGTAAGAATTTATCTACCTCTATCAAAAATGTTTTACTTGTTAAGGGACTCAAACACAATCTTTTGGGCATTAGTCAACTTTGTGATAAAGAATGTAAGGTTGTATTTGAATCCTCTAAATGTGATGTAATTGACATTAATGATAACAAGACAATTCTCACTAGGCATAGACAAGGCAATATTTATGTTTTCAATCTTAATGATTTATCTTCATGCAAAATAGAATGTCTTGCTGCTATGAATAGTGATAAAAGTTGGTTGTGACATAGAAAACTTGGTCACATTAGTATGAGCATACTTTCAAAAGTTTCTAAAAATGATTTGGTCAAAGGTCTTCCAAAGATAAAATTTGACAAAGATAGAGTTTGTGATGTTTGTCAATTAGGTAAACAAACTCGAATTTCTTTCAAATCCTTAAATATGCTTACTACCTCTAGGCCACTTCAACTAGTGCATATGGACTTATTTGGACCAACAAGAACTTTGAGTCTTGGTGGTAAACAATATGCACTTGTTATTATTGATGACTATTCTAGATTTACATGGACATTCTTCTTAGCTCATAAGGATGAGACAATTGTTTTCTTCACAAAATTTTGAAGTCCAAAATGAAAAAGGAATTTCAATCACTTCTATTAGAACTGATCATGGAGGGGAATTCGATTGTAAACCTTTTGAAATATTTTGTGATGAAAATGGTTTTGATCACAACTTCTCGGCCCTTAGAACACCTCAACAAAATGGTGTTGTTGAGAGGAAAAACAAAGTTTTAGAAGAAATGGCTAGAACCATGCTTTGTGAAAATAGTTTACCAAAATACTTTTAGGTTGAAGCTGTTAACACAGCTTGCTATGTTTTAAATCGAATTTTATTTAAAAAGTTTTTGAACAAAACCCCCTATGAACTTTGGAAAGACAAGAAACCAAATGTCTCATACTTTAAAGCTTTTGGATGTAAATGCTTTGTATTGAATAACAATAAAGACAACCTCGGCAAGTTTGATGCTAAATCCGATGAGGGTGTATTTCTTGGCTATTCAACACATAGCAAGACTTATAGAGTCTTTAATAAGAGGACTCTAATAGTTGAAGAATCAGTCCACATCACTTTTGATGAACTTAATCCTTCTTCAAAGAATGTTGCAAGTAATGATGCAGATGAGCTAGAACCTGAAATGGAAAAGATGGACATCCAACCAAGCTCAAATGAGGAACCACAAAAGGAATGAGGTGTGGCACCTTGTTCCTAGACCTAGTGATCATTCAGTTATTGGAACTAAATGGGTATTTAGGAATAAAATGGATGAATCCGGAGTTGTTGTGAGGAACAAGGCAAGACTTGTTGCTTAAGGTTATAGCCAAGAAGAAGGCATTAATTTTGATGAAACCTATGCTCTTGTAGCTAGACTAGAAGCCATTAGATTACTACTTGCATTTGCTTGTTTTAAAGATTTCAAATTATATCAAATGAATGTTAAAAGTGCTTTTCTAAATGGTTTTATCACTGAAGAAATTTTTATTGAACAACCACCTGGTTTTGAAGATTAAAAACTTCCTGACCATGTTTTCAAACTCACAAAAGCTTTGTATGGTTTGAAACAAGCCCTAAGGGCTTAGTATGAAATATTGAGTAAGTTTTTTTTATTGAAAAAGGTTTTTCTACTGGAAAAATAGATACCACTCTTTTCATTAAAATAAAAAACAGTGACATGCTTGGAGTACAAATTTATGTAGATGATATTATATTCGGTGCTACTGATGAATCGCTTTGCGAAGAATTTGCTAAGTGTACACAGGGAGAATTCGAGATGAGTATGATGGGAGAGCTCAACTATTTTCTCGGACTACAAATCAAGCAATCGAAGGAAGGCATCTTCATCAACCAAGCTAAGTACATCAAGGATTTGATCAAAAAGTTTGGCATAGAAGATGCAAAGCCTATAAATACTTTAATGAGTACTACAACAAAATTGGATATCAATGAGAAAGGTAAGTCAGTAGATACTAAGCTTTATAGAAGCATGATAGGCTCTTTTTTGTATCTAACTGCTAGTAGATCTGACATAATGTTTAGTGTTTGCTTATGTGCTCATTTTCAATCTAATCCTAAAGAATCGCATGTGATTGCTGTAAAGAGAATATTTCGTTATCTTAAGCACACACCAAACCTTGGATTATGGTATCCAAAGAGTACTTGTTTTAATTTGAATGCATACACTGACGCTGACTTTGCGAGGAGTAGAGTCGATAGGAAGAGCACAAGTGGCTCTTGCTAACTGTGGGGGAATATTCCACGGTCCAACCCAATGGTTGAGGCCCAATCTACACAAATTAATGTTGGGGCTGCTTGGCGGCCCATATTAGAATTAAAGGGCGGGCTGGCCTAAACTGCCGACCTCCTTTGTGTTATAGCCCAAACCACGAAAGGTGAGCCCAAACTACTAGCGGTCTTCGAGCATTACATGCAGAGTTAACTCGCATTAAATGCATGAGCGGCAGCCCACGCGACTTCGACATGCACGTCCAGTCAGCCAGAATCTGCAACGACGGTGCACCAGACCCTGTAAGTGGTCAAGCGGCGTCAATGATGAAGCCTACCCAGTAAGCCATGAGAGCCTGCTGATAGGCCAAGTCCAAACACACTCCATCGATCATGCTATAAATACCCAAGGCATCGAGAACCAGGTATGACAATAAACTCCGAGCATTTACAACTCTCATTCGTTTTTGTCTCGATTAAGCTTGCTAACTTAATCATCGGAGTGTGATCGGCCCATCAAGGGTCGACCAATTTTAAACTTCTTCTCTTGTAGGGAGTTTGGATTCATTCACTTGGGCTTGAGTACTCGGCCCAGCCTTCCCAAAAAATCTCACTTACAATTGGTGCTGTCTGTGGGAAGGCTTAGAAAAACCATGAATCTGAATGACCGAAGAGGTGGAAGAGAGAACCATGATGGGAGAGGTAGTAGAGCCTCCTCCAGCAAAGATCAGACCAACTTGGTGCACTGCCAATCTACACCGGTAGATCAGCAACAGAGAAGAACGCTGAGGTCGGAGATACGGATGCCTGCTGAAAGCCACCAGGAGGCACCGGATGGAATACGGAGGAATACAAACTATGTCAAGAACAGAAACTTCCGCAGAAGCCACCACCAGAACCTTGCCTCGTCGCCCTCCAGTGGGTGAGTTCCAAGTGAAGACACACTTCGTGCGGCGGAAAGGGAAATTCGGCGGCGCGACGAAGAGATTGCCTACCTCACCTCCCAAGTTCGGGTCATGAGAGAGACATTCTCTGGAAGAAATGGGCATGGGAGAGAAAGGTCCCCTAACCCAGAGCAGATTACTGATGGCAAGAACGTTCCAACGCTGCGGGTAAGAGGGAGCTACATCTCTAGTACCGGGTGTTGCGACGACCGGCGAATAGATTGGCGGAGGAGAAGGAATGAAACCCCGCCGAACGATGATCGGGCCGAGGGAGATCGGTGGAGAGAAGACTGGGATAAATGGTATAATGAAAAATAGGAAGATGGGAAGTAGCAGACTAAAGAGCGCACGGCCCATGACCTAGTGAAAAAGGCCCTAGACCAAATCACATCCTCGCCTTTCACAGAGGAGATTGAGTCTCACCCAATCCCTCGAAAATTCACACCACCAAAGTGTTGACTCAAGGTTGATCCCCATGTTGATTTTGATGATAACAAAACCATGTGGTTGTTATCTAATGATTTCACTTGAGTGTGCAGGTTATATTATAATCATTTGATAACAAGAAAATAAATGAGCTGATCGGTTGAGTATCAAACAAGAAGATTACTTAGGCAATCTTATTCTTGAAAAGATTGAAGATGCTCAAGGAGTTCAACAAGTATTGAAAAGAAGGATGTAAGTGACTAAAGATCTTATGATGATTCAAGAAGTTATTCAAAGAAGTGAAGCACTCAAGCAAGATTATTTGAAGAGTATTCAAGTTGACATGGAATCAATTCTTGAAGACTAAAGTACAAATAGAAGTGCAAATATAACAAAGGATTTCAAGTAGACTTGAAGACCGAAGAGCTGGCACCATACAAATATGGTGTACACTTCACTATGAAGACCCTTGATCCTTATGGCCATATCAAGTCCACTATATTATCATGCATGCTATGAACTTCTAAATTGGTTGATTGTTCTGCTCTAAATCTAAAAAACGCATTGAGGCATAAAGCATAAAAGAAAGGGGGAGCAACTAGTTGAAGCTTGTCAAGTAACAATGGAGAACTTGTCACATTGAAGATATTGAAAAACTTGTGGTGAGAAGCTTGTCATGAAACAATGGAGACAATGAATATGATGAGTTAACACATTCAGCAATCTCATAGTTGCAACCTCATTTAGATGATTCTTACAAGACATAGAAGCTCACCTTGAAGATTTGAAGATGTCTTGCAAGTATGGAAGAAATCACAAGACTTGGAAGCTTCATTGAAAGTTATGTTGAAGTCTTGAATAGATGGAAGAAGTTATAGAAGAAATCAAGTTGATGAAGATCAAGCAAAGAAATTGAAGAAATTCAAATAAGCATAAAAGATCAATTGAAGAAAAGAGATCTCAAGTCTTGGAAGCTCTCTTGAAGATTTTGAAGAAGACTTAGATCAATGGAAGAAGTGATGTTGATTGAAGAACTCTAAATGTAATCAAAAGTGCATTGATTTCATCTTGAAGAGTTGAAGGTGTTCTTAAAGTCAACATGCCTTGAAGAAGTCTTTTCAAGCCTTAGAAGCCTTAGTTGGATGATCCTTAAAGAGCTTGAAGATATTGAAGAAGATTGAAGAAGTATTGCAAAAGTTAAGGATTTTCTTAAAAAGAGTCGACCCCTAGCACAAAAGAGTCGACTCATTCAAACAGAGGCTGAAAAATCTGTTGGAGATAAAAAGAGTCGACTCCTGAAGCTAAAAGAGTTGACTCATTCAAACAGAGAGTTAATTTTGCAGTCTAAGACAAAAAGAGTCGACCCCTGGCACAAAAGAGTCGACTCATTTGGGCAGTGCCTTGAAAAATCTGCTGAAATGCAAAAAAGAGTCGACTCATTGCTTAAAAGAGTCGACTCCCGACACTAACGGCTATATTTTCTGACAGGAGTAATGGTCCGATCTGCCACCAAATCAACTCCCATACTTCTCCAACGGCTAAAATAGATTCAAGGCTATATATACAAGATCCCCAACACATATTGGTAGAAGAAGAACATGAGAAGAACACAAGATTAAGAGCTACAAGTGAGATTTCATCTCCTACATCTTATACACTGTTTTTATTCATTTGGGAGGTTCTTGAGTGAGCTGAAAATTCGTTTATCTACTCTTTGAGAGAGAGTTATTGATTGTGCAACCTTCATCTATTATTGGGTTAGTTTGTAAACTTGTGAGTTTGAGTGTTCTTGAGAAAAACACTTGTGAGTTTGGGTGTAGCTTGGGAAAAACACTTGGAAGTTTGAGAGAAGCTTGTACAAAATCTCTTGTAAAGTTTGAGTTAAGCTTGGACAAAATCACTCATAAGTTTGAGAGAAGCTTGGACAAAATCTCTTGGGTTTTGAGAGCTTGGGAAAGAGCTCTTGTAAGAGTGAGCTCGGCACTTGGAGAAAAACTAGCAGCTGTGTAAGGAAAGTTTACATAATGGAATTCCTTCGAGAGGATCGAGGAAGAGAGGACGTAGGCAAAGTTTGGCCGAACCTCTATAAATCTGGTGTTCTTCATCTCTTTGCTCATATTACTTCCTTACATTACATCTTATTATTTGTTTGCTTGTCTTATTAGTTTGACTGCTCACTGCTTGTATTGCATTCTATTGTTTGTTTGTTTGAGTTACACTTTGAGTAGTCACTGTTATATTACTCAATCAATTTTTAGTTGTATTGTTTGATATAAATTTTATAAAACCCAATTCACCCCCCTCTTGGGTTGCCTACTTGGGCTAACAATATTGTTTTCAGGATCAAGCGCTTACCACTGCACCAAAAGCAATTGCTGTTAATGAAGGCGCAATTTTATTTCCTTATACCTTAGTAGCGCAGAGCCACGCACTAAGTGGTAGGTGGGAATAAGGGTCTGCGCCATGTAAGCGCCACGAGTTGGCCAGTCACGTACTCCATATGGGTCCCCATAAGACCTAACTGAGTCAAAGGTCAATTGCTGGCCCCCATAAAGCCAACAATCTCCCCTTCAGCAACGACCCTGGGACTCGAACCCGTGACCTCGCTCTGACACCAGTTTTCAGGATCAAGCGCTTACCACTGCACTAAAAGCAATTGCTGTTAGTGAAGGCGTAACTTTATTTCCTTATACCTTAGTAGCGCAGAGCTCCGCACTAAGTGGCAGGTAGGCACGAGGGTTTGCGCCATGTAAGCGCCATGGGTTGGCCAGTCACGTACTCCATATAGGTCCCTATAAGACCCAACCGAGTCAAAGGTCGATTGCTGGCCCCCATAAAGCCAACACAAAGTTGACTCTATACGATGGGAAGTTCGACCCGGTTAACCATGTTCGGCATTACAAACAGCTAATGGTAGTATGGTGTGGTGACCAAGTGCTGATGAACTGAATCTTTCCCTCCACTCTGGGAAGTGTGGCCTTACGGTAGTTCGACAAGTTGCCACTTAAGTTTGTGTCAAGTTGGAGGCAACTTGCCGAGCTGTTTACAGCTCGTTTTATAGCAAACAGCTTGCAGCCGAAGGAGGTAGATTTCTTGCTAACCCTACGAAAGGAGGAAAGGGAAGGATTGAGGGCGTATGCACGACACTACTGGGAAGCTTACAACGAAATTAACGAGTGCAACGAACAATTGGCTGTAACACAGTTCAAGATCGGCCTTCCTAGGGAGCATCGCCTGCGACAGTCCTTGATGAAGAAACCAACCCTCACAATATAGGAGCTGATGTTGAGGATCGAACGTTATACGAGGTTGGATGAAGACATTCCCTAGCCATGTTCGGCCAAGGTTGGCATTGTTGCCGACAAAACAAGTAAGAAGGATGCCAAGAAACCCTGACCAGAAGACAGCATCCAGGGAAAAAGGGTGACTGAGGGGGTATATACGGTCTTTAAGGACCCTATCTATAAGATATTGCCCCAGATCCACGATAAGCCATTCTTCAAGTGGCCACCGAAGTTAGGAGGGGACCCAGCCACTCGAGATCAGAAGAGGTTTTGTTCTTACCACCGCGAGAAGGGGCACAAAACAGAGCAATGTCGGCATCTCAAAACCCATTTGGAAAACTTGGCCAAAGCTGGTCATCTCGACCATTTCATTGATCGAGAAAAGACAAAGAATGAAGTCGAGCAACCACGGGTGGAGGACACGGCCCAGAAGGAAACAGAGGTGAGACCGGTCCGAGTAATAAATGTGTTGCATGGTTCGGCTGAATCAGGAACCGTCGACCCACATAGATACCAGGCCGAGATACAAAAGGCTGCACACTTAAGGGAAGTTATATAGATACAGCCACCCAGTAAGAAGGTCAAGGTTGGCGGCTGCCATACGTCCATTACCTTCACTTATGAAAATCTCGTGGGGGTACAGACCCCACATAATGACGCCTTGGTTGTAACACTAAGAATAGCAGACTGTGACGTAAAAAGACTACTTATTAACCAAGGAAGTTCATCCGAAATTATGTATTACAGCCTGTTCAAGAAGCTGGAACTCAAGGAGTCCGACCTCCAGCCATCACTCAATCCACTGGTCAGATTCAGCTCAGATCTAGTTTGGCCCACGGGGAAGGTAACTGTTCCAGTAACTGCCGGGGGGATCACATTGCAAACAGAATTCCTGGTGGTCAACGTGCCCTCCCCCTACAATGCCATCATGGGATGAACCTGGTTACACCTCATGAAGGCCATTCCCTCATCCTACCATCAACTGATCCGATTTCCGACCCCTGGTGGAGTAGGAGAAATTAGGGGAGACCAAGTAGCTACCAAACAGTGCTTCCTAACAGCATACACAACCAAGGCAATGCCTGAGAATGTGCAGATGGTGGAGCTGCACGAAGACACCCCAACCATCGATGATGTGGGACAGACACCTGAAAACAAAGCTGTGGAAGACCTAAAGAATATATACATTGATCGGCAGGAAGATAATTACTTCGTTATCGGCACCTCTTTGTCCAGACGGGAGGAACAATCCTTGATCGAGTTATTGACAAATTTCATGGAAGTGTTCTCCTGGACCCCTTATGACATGCCGGGGATCAACGTCGATGTCGCCTGTCATCAACTAAATGTAGACCCAAAATGCCGACCTGTGATTCAGAAGGGGAGAAGGGCGGCAACCCAGCACGTAGACGTTGTTGTGGAAGAGACTGAGAAGCTTTTAGAAGCTGGGGCAATTCGAGAGATCAACTACCCAAGCTGGCTATCAAATACGGTGGTAGTAAAAAAGAAGGATGGCAAGTGGAGGGTCTATGTGGACTTCATGACCTCAACAAAGCATGCCCCAAGGACCCGTTTCCCCTCCCGAAAATTGACCAGCTCGTGGATGCAACAGCTGGCTTTGGGAGGATGAGTTTCTTGGATGCCTATCGAGGGTACCACCAGATTCCCCTCCACCCTAACGACCAAGAGAAGACGGCCTTCATCACTCCAAGGTTGCTACAACGTTATGCCCTTTGGTCTGAAAAACACCGGGGCCACTTATCAGCAGTTGGCCACAAAGATGTTCAAGCGTAGCTCGGCAGAACCGTCAAGGTCTACATCGACGACATGGTGGTGAAAAGCAAGCTCAGCAACACCCATCGGACCGACCTAGAAGAGGTACTCTGCGTCCTGAAGGAGTACAAAATGAGGATAAATGCTTCCAAATGAGTCTTCGGGGTCAGCTCGAGCAAATTTCTGGGGTTCTTGGTTACACATCGGGGCATTGAGGTGGATCCAAGACAGATCAGTGCAATCCAGAGCGTTCAGGCACCGAAAAATGCCAAAGAGGTACAGAAGCTTACTGGAATGGCCGCCGCGCTCAACAGGTTCATCAGCTGATCATCGGACAGGTGCCGACCATTCTTTTAGCTCCTCAAGAAACGAGAATAACTCCAATGGACTCCCGAATGTGACTTAGCCCTCAGCGATCTGAAGAAATACTTGACTCAACCACCCTTGCTCTCCACCCTACTCAAGCACAAGGAACTCTTCCTCTACCTTGCAGTATCAGATCATGCAGTCAGCGTCGTCCTACTCAGGCAAGAAGATCGGCAACAGTTGCCTGTCTATTATGTCAGCAAAACCCTTCTCGGGGCAGAAAGTAGATACCTACCCCTTTAAAAATTGGCGCTAGCACTGGTAATAGCATCCCGCAAGTTGGTGCATTACTTTAGAGCTCACACCATCAATGTCCTCACTGACCACCAGCTCAAACCTTTTCTAAAAAGGGCCGACTTCTCTGGAAGATTGGCAAAATGGGCTGTGGTATTGGGGGAGTTTGATATCAAGTTTCAACCTAGATTGGCTGTAAAAAGGCAGGTTCTTACAGATTTTGTTGCCGAGTTCTCTGTTGAGCTACCAACAGAGGTCGAACAAACCCCAGCACCTACCCAACCACACGACGAACTCCCTCTGGATCTTTGGGAAGCAACTGATCATTGGCAACTTTACGTTGATGGAGCTTCCAATGACCGGGGAGCAGGATCGGGCATTGTACTCATTACACCAGACGGTCTGACCATCAAACAAGCTATCAAGCTCGAGTTCACCGCCTCCAATAACGAGTCTGAATACGAGGCCTTGCTCTCCGGAATACACCGGGCCATTGAACTCTAAATTCCCGAGATCGCCATTTACTCGGACTCCCTACTGGTCGTTAACCAAATCACAGGGGAACACGCAGCAAAGAACGACAGAATGACGCAATACGTAGCTAAGGCCAAGGAACTACTCGGCAGGTTCAACAGTTACAAGCTTCGACAGATCAGCCGGGACAATAACTCACACGCAGATATTCTGGCAACATTAGCAACAACCTTGAAGTCGAGGTCAAAAAGGACGATCAACCTGGAAACTCTTGCAAGGCCGAGTATCTTTCAGGAAGAGGAGCAAACCCTGGCTATGGAACAATTGGGACCATCCTAGATGGACCCAATTATATCCTACCTTAAAAAAGATGAACTGCCAGAAGACAAGAACGAAGCTCAGCGAACCAAACACGCAGCTCTTAAGTATTGGCTGTCACCAAGTAAGGAGCTTTACAGACGTTCCTTCACAGGTCCGTATTTACACTGCGTCCATCCAGACAAAGTGTAGGGCGTCCTATTCGAAATCCATGAAGGAATATGTGGAAGCCATGTCGGCGGTAGATCGGTAGAGCACCGGGTTATCTCATAAGGATACTGGTGGCCCTACATGCAGAAAGATGCAGCCTAGTATGTTTTAAAGTGTGACAAGTGTCAGAGGTATGCTCCCATCATCCACCAGCCGGCCGAAGATTTAGCAACCATTACTAGTCCGTGGCCTTTCGCTCAGTAGGGACTCGACATAGTCGAACCTTTGCCCCGAGCTCCGGGCAACAAAAGGTTCCTCATTGTGGCAACTGACTACTTCACCATATGGGTAGAGGCAGAGCCTTTGTCAACCATCAGAGAAGTCGACGCTAAAAGGTTCGTATGGAAAGGCATAGTCACAAGATTCGGGGTCCCTCGCGCCATTGTTTCAGATAACGACACCCAGTTCGATGGTAATATGTTCAAATTGTTCTGTGAAGGACTTGGGATCAGAAACTATTACTCAAAACCAGCCTATCCCCAATGCAATGGGCAGGCCTAGATTTTGAACAAAACCATGCTTAACGGAGTTAAAAAGCGATTGGAAGGGGACAAAGGGAAGTGGACTGAGGAGCTACCCAGTGTTCTGTGGTCGTATAGAACGACCCCAAGGAGATCTACTGGCTAAACCTCGTTCTCCCTAGCGTACGGGGTGGAAGCAGTCATACCCTTGGAAGTGGGGCTACCAACTATCAGATTGGCAGCCTTCAACTCAGGGCATAATGACCAGATGTTGGCAAAAGATCTGGATCTCGCTGAAGAAAAGAGGGAAGTAGCCTTGATCAGACTTACGGAGTATCAGCGACAGTTAAGACGCTCCTACAACAGGCGTGTCCACCCTAGAAACTTTGCTCCAGGAGACTTAGTCTTGCGAAAAGTGCTAGAGGCAACTAAGAACGCAGCAGACGACAAGCTCGGCCTAAACTGGGAAGGCCCCTACAGAGTGACATCCCAGGTCGGCATTGGCACAAACCGGTTAGAAACCGTTGAAGAGGGAAGACAGTTGCGGCGATCTTGGAATGCAAACAACCTGAAGAAATTCTACCAGTAGTGTAGGGTCCCGTATAATGTAACACTTCGACAAACGTGTAAAGCTTTTTTGAAGATCAATGAAAATGAAGCCTTTCAAATAAATCTACTAAAAAACACTATGGGAGCACACAAAAACCAAGTGTAAAAATTTGGTCCTGTCCAAGTTGGACAGGTCGGCCAAAGAAGGCTACAAAAACCAAGTGTAAAAACTTGGTCTTGTCTAAGTTGGACAGGTCGGCCAAAGAAGGCCACAGAAACCAAGATTAAAAACTTAGTCCTGCCCAAGTTGAACGGGTCGACCAAAGAAGGCCACAAAAACCGAGTGTAGACTTGGTCCTCTTCGAGTTGGACAGTTCGACCAATAAGGAAATCATACGAACTTAAATTCATAAAACAGTTAGGCAGATTCAACGGTGGATAACAAGACAAAACAAAATTTTCATTAGAAGTGCTAGTGATTACAACAAACATGAAGGAAAAGCTACAAATGACTATGCCGACTTATCCCCTGGTAGAACAGATGTCTCCAGCGAGTAATCTACGGACAATTCGGCAGACTTGGACTGTTCAGCAGCAGCTTTCTCCTTCTCTTCCATCTCCTTTTGAGCAGCAGCCTTCAAATTGAGCTCCCGCTGGTACTGAGCGTTGGTAAGCAGCTTCTTCAGGCACACGACACCGTCTTCAGTGGTGTCGAAGAAGTCCGGGCACAGGCCACAAACATCAGAAGCCTTGTCCACTTCTACAACAACAAGGGCACCGTTCCAACCCTGGCGAAAAATGGAGTGGCTGAGACCCATCATCTCTTGGGCCAGCCGATTGGCCCCCTTTTCTTTACCCCTCTTCAGTGTGGCCTCTTCTTCCACTTCCAACTTGGCCACCTCTATTTGCAGCGCTTTGACCTCCGCATTAGCCTTATACAAATCTACGGACTGCACATCAAATTTCTTCTAGAGGTCGGTCACTTCCTTGTCCCTCCTTTCAAAATTTGCCTTCATCAGCAGAAGCTCGGCAGATGCCTGTTCGGCCTGCTTCTTAAAAGTGATCCGATCCTTATTGGCATCGATCCACTCCTCCTTTAAGTGGCCATGTTCTTCGATGAGTTCCTGATGCACCTCGGCAAGCTTCTGGGAGCGCGTCATAGCCTCCAAGGAATTCAGGCAACCCTATACCAAAAAGAGAAGTTCGTGTTAAAAACGAGTGTCCAAAAGAATCTTTAACCAGACAAAAATTCGATGCCGACTTACTAGCAGTGAGTCATGGAAGGCACCCATAAAGACGGTTGCGTCGCTGGCCTCACCCAGCTTGGCCACATCTTTTTTCTGAAGGATGCTCTTCAAGACGCCGAAGGCTACCTCGGTCTGGTCAATCATCTAATCTGCCGTCGTCAGAGGTCGGCCTAAAATGTCCGGCGTGATGGTCACAGTCTCGCTGACCTCGTCCACTACGCCTTTCCCTTTTTGCTTTTTGGGAGCTGGGGGCGGTGCGGCAACCTCAGGCCCTTTTTTCTTCTGTTGTCGAGTCTCGGGCCTCTGTTAAACGGGAAGGGCTTGCTCCATCGGAGCTATCACCAGCTCGACAGAAGGAGTGTCAGTGGAAGTTGTAGCGGCCGACTTCAGCGGCTTGCCGGCAGTGGCAAACATTCTCTCCCTCAGACTCATGCTGCCTTCCTCGTTTGGGGTTGGGGTGGAATCTTGTGTTCTGGCTGGAATCTTAACTCGGCGGTTCGGAACCGTGAGTGGCGATGAACTTGATGCCGAGCCGTGGGACCTTGCTCGCCATTCGCGTTGTTCTTTGCCAACGAGCCCCAACAGAGGAGCAACTGCAACTGTCACCCCCGTAGGGCTATGGGCCCTTTCAATTGCAATGCCAGTAGGAATCTCCTCGAAATCTCTCTCGGTACCTTCCTTCGCCAATCTCGCGAGAGTACTCTGGGGAACACCCGTATTGGCGGTGTAGGTCGAATATCGAAGCGGGTAGGCGAGCAAAATGTGTGCGGTCTGAGCGACGTGCCTTAATCTGCCTTCACCGACGTAGTTCAAAACCTTGTTGAGGCCGTCAAAGTTGACCAACCAGTAACGTGCTTTCGATCGCTTCTACTTCTTTTCTGCAAAAAAGTGAGAGTCAGATTTGGATTTACATCATAATTTAAAGGACACACAGTATGAGAGGTCGGCATCAAACATATTTCAAGAGGCACTCTAGAGCATCGAATCGCCGGCCTTTCCTTCTCAGGAACATCGCCGAACTCCCAGGGACCGGTTACCTAAACCCTAACGTCGTTAACGCCCTTCTCGGAGGAAGGCAGACACTTCACTAACTCTAAGGACTTCTCTACGGCTCGGAGGTAGACTTTGTAACTACCCCCAACCTTGCAGAGCGAGTAGCAGTAATCCAGTTTGGCGAGGCCCAGGTTCACACCCAGGCGCCGATTAATCTCAAGCATGCCAAAAAAGATCCTAGAGACGTTCGATAATAATTGGGAGGGCGATACCTTATTTTTTACTATGAACTTATGAAGAAGAGGATGGAGGGGAAACCTAAGTCCCCCTTCTACGATAGCAATGACTGGGAACGACACCCCATTTTTGGTCTCACCCATGCGGTAGTCCTCGGGATCGACCAGCTCTAAGCCGATCTCATCCGGGATGTCGAACCTAGCCCTAAACGTAGTAAGGGCCAACGGACCATCTAGCATTCTTCGAAAACGAGATGCCATCAGGGGACAACCGTCGAAGCACGGAGAAATAGAGAGAAGAGCAAAAGAAGTGTGGGCTTGAAAACACTTACAGTGATGGATGCCGAGACAGCCAATGCACGCGCTATACAAAAGGCAAGGAAAAACTGAGTATCTTTTTGCTAAACAGGGTGATGCCCTCTTATACCCATCACAGCCGTCGGTTCGTGCGCGGGAAAACGATGATAATCATGACGCTACGCCGAAACGTCGCATCGGCCGTCGATTCAATGACACCCCATCCACGAACCTTTTAAAATCCCCGCCATCCATGTGGCTAGGTGATCGTTACAGCCCTTGGCCATTTCAGAAGCCAAAACGACACAAAGGCTAGGGGTTAATTGTGGGGGAATATTCCACGGCCTAACCCAATGGTTGAGGCCCAATCTACACAAATTAAGGTTGGGGCTGCTTGGCAGCCCATATTAGAATTAAAGGGCAGGTCAGCCTTAACTGCCGACCTGCTTCGTGCTATGGCCCAAACCACGAAAGGTGAGCCCAAACTACTAGCAGTCTTCGAGCATTAAATGTAGAGTTGACTCGCATTAAATGCATGAGCGGCTGCCCATGCGACGTCGACATGCATGTCCGGTTAGCTGGAATCCCCAGTGACGGTGCACTTTGTTGGTTCAAAAGGCAACCCAAGAGGGGGGTGAATTGGGTTTTTCGAAGATTAATATTAGTTAAGATTAATTAAAATTAATCTAAGCAATGTAATAGTGATCAAACTATATGAGATGCAATGTTATTAGTAAAAATGAAGAAAACAGAGCAATAAAAGGGAGACACAGATTTACCGAGGTTCAACCATAAACCGTGGTCTACGTCTTTACCCCAAGACCTCCTTGAAGTCTTCTTCTACTATGTAATCACCTATTACAAATGGGTTGTTGATTGACAAAGTGCTCAGCTCACTATATAAAGAACTCCTCACCGAGCTCTTCAATTCTCCAAGTGGTTTTGTCCAAACTCCACTCAAACTTACAAGAGTTTTGCTTTCACAAGAGAACTCTCAAACTCTCAATTACAAGTATACAAGCAACTAACACACTCTCTAGCAAGAGTAGATTTTATATTCAAATCTCACAAATGAAGACAGGAAGAATATTCAGAGTATATCAGTGATTCAGTTAGTTGATCTTGTTTTTGTCTTCAATCACTTGTATAAATGCAGCTGGAAGGTTATATATATACCCTTGTATTGATTTCATCCGTTAGAGGTTGTTGGGTATCATTAATGCACGTCCAGTCCGTTATAACGTTAAGAAAAATAGCCGTTATATCTAAGGAGTCGGCTCCAGGTCTGTGGAGTCAACACTTTCTGCTTCTGCATTTACCAAATGTAGTTCACTGACTTCATGAGTTCGCTCTTCATATCAATGAGGCGACTCCTTGTTCATTCTGTCTTCACTTCTTTGGCTTCTGCTGTCATGAGGCGACACTTCATTATCAGGAGTCCGCTCTTTGTTCATTCAATCTTCAGCCTTTTACTTTTGTTGTCATGAGGCGACTCTTCGTCTTCATGTGTTCGCTCATTGATCATGTCATCTTCAAGCTTTTGCGTCTGTCTCCATGAGGCGACTTTTTATTTCAATAAGTCCACTCATTGTCTATTTGGTCTTCAGGCTTTTTGCTTCTGTGATCAAGAGGCGACTCTTCATTTTTCATGAGTCCACTCATCGTTCATTTTGTCTTCAGGCCTTTTGCTTCTGTAACCATGAGGCGACTCCTCATTTCCATGAGTCCCATCATTGTCCATTTGGTCTTTAAGCCTTTTGCTTTTGTAGTCAAAAGGCGACTCCTCATTTTCATGAGTCCCCTCATTGCCCAGAAATCTGTTTTCTGACTTCTAATGATCTAGCTCATCTTAGCACTGATAAAAGATCTTCAAGGAGTATTTCTTTGGGGTATGATGATTAATCAAATTTCCTTAACTCATCAGAGTTAATCTTCTATACAATTTGGATTGAATCAATCATTGGATATTGATCTTCTCTTGACTCTCAAGCTGTCAGAGCTTCATTTAGATCAATGTTCATCTTTTCTTCTTCATTTGCAAAGCTTCTTCTTTCATTGTAGAACATCTCCTTTAATGTCAAGCTTCCTCAAATATGTAGAGCTTCACAATGCTTCAACTTTGATTTCTCTTTGCTAGCAATTCTTCTTTCTTCTTTACAGTCACTTCAATGAGACTTTTGCAGGCTTGATGAAATCTCTTCATACATCTAATCTTCATTGATCCTTTTCATCTTAGAAGAATTCTTCACTTGGATTTCATGTAGAGATCAAACAATCATTGTGAGCCATCTTCTCAGCAACTTTAATCACATTATCTTGAATTGATCTTTGCATTCTTGATGAAGTCTTCTCTTGAGCATTTTTCAATCTCTTCAACAATCAATTCCTCTTCAACTGATCTTTACACTTCTTTAACTAATCTTTGCATATTTTGATGAAGTCTTCTTTTTGAGCATTTACAACATCTTCACAATCAAATCTTCTTTAATTGAACATTGCACCTCCTCAACTGATGAAGTCCTCAATCTATCTTGAGTGCAAATCAAATTCACTGAGTCTATGCATACTTTTGATATAAGCTTCATTTGAACACCTTCAATCTCTTCGAATGTAGAACATTTGTTTGAAGTAGAAATAAGCATCACTCCTCTGTTTGGTTCATTGCATAGCTCTTGGAATTCATTGCTTGATCTTAAACTTGTTGTGCATTCATCTTGACATGTATTAGACTTAAGATTGAACTTTAAGTTATGAACTTTGTTAATCTGCACACTAAATAGATTCATTAGTAAAATAACACAAGATTTAGTTATCATCAAAATCAACAAAGGAATCAACCTTGAGTCAACAAGGGTCAACTTTGAGTCAACACACCAGACCCTATAAGTGGTCAGGCAGA
This sequence comes from Euryodendron excelsum, assembly GCA_033060915.1. Classification (NCBI taxonomy): domain Eukaryota; kingdom Viridiplantae; phylum Streptophyta; class Magnoliopsida; order Ericales; family Pentaphylacaceae; genus Euryodendron; species Euryodendron excelsum. The sequence continues at coordinate 5,327,365 of CM065397.1, read as the reverse complement.
GTCAATGATGAAGCCTACCCAGCAGGCCATGAGAGCCTGCTGATAGGCCAAGTCCAAACACATTCCATCAATCATGCTATAAATACCTAAGGCATCAAGAGCCAGGTATGACAATAAACTCCAAGCATTCACAACTCTCATTCGTTTTTGTCTCGATTAAGTTTGCTAACTTAATCATCGGAGTGTGATCGGCCCATCAAGGGTCGACCCATTCTAACCTTCTTCTCTTGTAGGGAGTTTGGATTCATTCACTTGGGATTGAGTGCTCGGCCCAGCCTTGTCGAAAAATCCCACTTACACTAACTCTTAGGCAATATGATTGTATCTTGGTATAGCAAGAAACAAAATTCAGTTGCTCTCTCCACAGCTAAGGCTGAATATGTAGCAGCTGGCAGTTATTGTGCTCAAGTGTTATGAATCAAACAACAATTAGAAGATTATGGAATCTTGTTTGATCATATTCCTATTAAATGTGATAATACTAGTACTATAAATTTGACTAAAAATCTTGTTCAACACTCTCGCACAAAGCACATTGAAATTAGATATCACTTTATACGTGATCATGTACAAAAAGGTAATATAGAACTTGACTTTGTGTGCACTGATATGCAATTAGCTGATATCTTTACTAAACCATTAAGTGAAGATCGTTTTTGTATGATTAGAAGAGAATTATGGATGAGTAATCATATATCTTAAAATGTGTTTGATTTGAGTGAAATTTGTGTTTTGAATGTATAAATGTGTTTATCATTCATATGAAATGATTTTCTTAAGTTCATGATGCATTACATGATCATATTAGGACAATCTTTATCTCAAAACTTGAAAAATATCATTTATGAAATTCTTTTGATTCACATGCTCAGCCTGGGTGAAAGAGTCGACACTTTATTTCATAGAGTTGGCTCATCACGACAGTGGACTCAAATTATTTCATTAACAAGGCATGTGTCGGCTCATTTAGTTCATGAGTCGCCTCATGCTTCGGGCTTATATACTTTGACGAAGCCCACTTTACAAACATTCGAAATTACCCTCTCACTCATTCACTTTCACTCTTTTTCTCTCCTGCTCCCTTGTTCGCTCCATAACCCAACCGTCACTCATGAACCATCACATTCCTTCATCTCATTCTCTCTATAAACCCTAATCAACCACTTTCCACTATCTTTCAACCATCTTTAATCTTACAATGGTTCCCAAAATTTCTAAACCGAAAAGATTTCTAAAGCCCTAGTCATAGTACCAGCCCCTACTTCAAAAGAGTCAAAGAGAAAATCGAAAAGAGGGTCTAGCAAAGACAAAGGGAAGCGCAATAAGAGTAAAATTGGAGAAGCTTCATCCTCAGCAGTCCTGGAATAGAATGAACTATATTTCAATGAGGGCAAGGCCCAAGAAAGGTACAATTTGACTTTCTCTCTTTGAAAAGTATTCAATGGAAGACGGATAGACTATAAATTCTTTGATCGTCACAAGTTTGAATTTGGTAAAAAATTTGGAAACCTAGGGTGAAAATATATGACAACACTCAGGGATGATGTTTACCCTGATTTGGTTGCTCATTTCTATTCAAATGCTAAAAAGGATCTGAAAAAATGTCTATCAAAAGTTACGTTAAAGGAATTACCATCAATTTGGATAAAGAAGTGATTAGACACATTCTTGGAATAAGAATTGGTGGAGAAGTTATAGAGATAGTGTCTCTAGAAAAGACTGTCGCGCTCAGATTTTTCGCGCTCGAGGAATATTCACACAAGCGGAAAAAATGATATACTCTCTCGTTAGAACTCACCCTCCTAGAAGAATGAGTGCGACTAAGTTTGAATTGAAAATTTGATTTGAATAAAGGGCTTTTGAAAAAGATTCGGAGTCGCCACCTAACTTGATTAAGGCGAGTTAGGTCACCTAAAAACTAAGAATAATCCGAAAACTACACTTAGAGTTTTTGGAAAATGATTTGAAAATATCTCCTCAAGAGAGGGTTTTTTAGGAAAATAGGTTGTTTGGCAACCTTTGGAAAACATTTAGCCCTTTTTGAAAAATAACTCCGTTTTGGTCTTTGAAAACAGTGATTCTAGGTTCGGAGGTTGGTTACGTGTAGGGAAGACGCACTAAGCCATCACCCTACCCCGCCCTTTCGGTACCTACATGTCAATCTACCCTAGATTCACCTATGAGAGTTTTCAACTAACTAATGTTCAATCCCATCCACTTTGAAAAACAATGCTCGAAAAGAAACTAACATGATGCATGATATGCAAGTGCAAGTTAAGAGAATTGAAAAATAGGTTTGAAAAGAGATTGATTTGAAATTGATTTGATTTGAAAATAGATTTGAAGAGATGGAATTGAAATTGGAAAGTTTGAAAATTTGGAAATAGAAATTTAAAAATAGAAATTTTGAAATTAGAATTTTGAAAATAGATTGGAATTTGAGATTTGAAAAATGTGGAGACCACACCCATGAGGGTGGGATTGAAAGTTTGAAAAGTGTTGTGACCGCACCTATGAAGGTTGCCTACGTATCCCTTTGGGGGAATCAGGTCAGTCGTCGTTCGGACCGGAGTCCGATTGAAAATGGAAGAGTTGATTTGAAAGAAGGAATTGAAATGGAAATTGAAAGTAGAAGATTGAGAGATTAAACTTTGAATGGAGGATTGAAAATTAGAATTTGGAATTTTGGAATTGAAAAGATTGAATTTTGATTTGAAAAAATCAAACTTGGAAGAGAGAGATTTAGACTTATTTTGAAAAGACGAAGGTTTAGGAAACCTAGACTTAGGAAAGAGAAGAGACTTAGGAAAGATTTGACTCGGCTTGGAAGATTTAGGAAATTAGGAAGAATTGGATTTAGGAAATGTTCAAATTAAGAAAGTTTCAAATTAGGAAAGTTTCATTTTTGGAAAGTTTCAAATTAAGAAAATTTTGAATTTAGAAAAGTTTTAGGTTTAGGAAAGTTTTGAAATGGGAAAGTATTGAAATGGGAAAGTCTTTCTAAAAGTTTTAGGTTTAGGAAAGTTTTTAGGTTTAGGAAAGTTTTGAATTAGGAGAAGTTTAGTTTAAGAAAGACTTAGAATTTAGAAAGTTTCAAGTTAAGGAAATTTTGAATTTGGAAATCTTAGAATTTGGAAAGATTTGAAATTTGGAAAGTTTAAGATTTGGAGAGTTTTAGAGTTTGAGTTTTAGAAAATCTTGAAATTAAGAAAGGTTTGAATTTAGGAAAGGTTTGAGAAATTAGATTTGGAAAGTTGAGATTTGGAAAGGGGGTAGAATTAGGAAAGAGTGGAGTTAGGAAGGATGTGGAAATTGAGTTTTAAAATTTAGGAAAGATTTTTATGTTCAAGTTTTGGAAACTTAGGATTTAGGAAAGGAGAAGCTTAGGAAGGATTCGAATTAGGAAAGAGTTGGATTGGGAAGGGACTGGATTTTGTTTCTAAAAGGGAAGGTTTGATTTTGTTTCCAAAAACGGAGGATAGAATCTAATTTCTTAAACGGGTAAATTAGATTTAGTTTCCTAAAGGGAAGATAAGACTTGGCAAGGATTTGGAAAGGGATGTTTCTAGAAACCCTAGATTCGGAAAATTATAGTTTCGACGTAAAAAATAGGTTTTGGAAACATGTATAGTTTGGGTGTGAAAACAAGAGATTTTGGAAACCTAGGTTTGGGGCAAAGTTTGAAAATCATGTTTTTGGGAAGAAAATTAGAGTTTCGTAATGGCTAGCTCTAAGGCTTGACTTGTGCTTTAAGAAAAGAGATTTTTGGAAAGTACGTTTTTGGAAACGAAGGTTTTTTAGAAGGGAATCCTAGAGAGGAGTTTTTAGAAAGTGAATTTGAAGATAGAGTTTTTGAAAAAAAAGATTTTAAAGAGAAGGAGTTTTTTGGAAAGTGTGTTTTTGGAAACGTAGATTTTAGAAGGAAAATCCCAGTGGGGAATTTCTAGAAGGAAGATTTTGGAAAGAGAGTTTTTTGGAAAGATTTTTGGAGAGAGTTTTTCTAGGAAGGTTTTTGGTAGAAGATTGTTGAAGAGAATTTTTTGAAAGATTTTTGTGGAACGTTTTTAGAAAGTGGATTTTGGGGAGAGGATTTTGGAAAGGAGTTGAAAAATGGAGTTTTGAAAAATAGATTTTGGGAGAGAGTTTTTGAAAACAATTTTGGAGAGGAGTGTTTTAGGAAAGTATGTTGAAAAAAGAGATTTGGAGGAAGAGGGATTTGAAAGGAGAGTTTTTTGGAAGGTGTAAAAGATCTCACTTTCTAAAGCGATTCTAGCCATGAGAAGGCTAGAACCACTTTAAGAAAGTAGTTTTGGAAAACAATAAGATTTGAAAATATAGACCATAAAAGTCACTTTTAATGTAACACTTTCCTAAAGTAACTCTAGCCATGGAAAGGCTAGAATCACCCTAGGATTGTGATTTTGAAAACAAGTTTTTGAAAAGGGAATTTGATGCAATTTTGAAAACAAGTTTGAAAACGATTTTGAAAACGAGTTTGAAAACGAATTTTGGAAGATGCAAGACTATGATATGCACAATGCAATTTGGGGTCGTGAACATACAAGGCTAAGGATTCACCACATAATCAAGGGAGCCGGACCCACGTGGTCTTTGGTTAGACTAGAAGAAAGCCCCCGACACGGTGACTCTCCAATAGCCCAATCCTACATATGGACCGGGAATCCTCTTGTTTCAAGCATGCAAAGAAAGGGGGGGAAAGAGATGGGGGATTAAAATAGAAAAAACCCAAGTGGGTTAGGAGAGAGAAGAGAGAGGGGGGGAAGTGCGAAAATTTAAATAGGGAGCCTACCGTATGTCTTGTTATTTTGCGCGCCTTGCTTTCTTCGGTCTTCGGTCTTCGTCTTGATCTTCGTCTTCAATCTTCAAGAGTTGTCTTCAAGCTTCAAACTTCAGATTATAACTCTTCAAGTCTTCGAAGGAGGGTTGAAGGTTAGTGTATGAGTGTATGGGGATGTACAGGAGTGTATAAGAGGCTAGGGTTTAGTGTATGGTGGCTAGGGTTTGGAAAACCTAGGGAAGCTAGGGTTTAGGAGGTGCTCGAGCTCTGTATACCAAATTATATGATTTTTAGGTTGAATTTGCGAATCCTTTTCACATTGAATGAGACTCTGTATTTATAGAGGTTGGACAATACTGGCGCCTATTGCGGTGGCGCCAAGCCAAAGTTTACACTGGCGCCACTAGGAGTGGCGCCAGGCCATTTTTTGGCTTGGCGCCACTACTAGTGGCGCTAGCCATTTAGGAAATATTTAAGGTCGGCAAGCAACGTATCTTTGACTAGATTTGGGCGCCTGTACTAGTGATTACCATGTAATTTTTAGCCTGGCTTCACTAGAAGTGGCTCCGGAAAGTCCGGGAATGATTTGAAGGAGTCGGGAATGACCCGGAAGGCCGGAAAAGAGCAGGAACACTTAAAATAGTGTCCTGGAAGTATTTAACTTGAAAAGTGAGGATAAGATGTGTTGGAAAGGTTGATCAGGCCTTTAGGGGCAAAACGGTCAATCGGACCGGGAAATTACCGGGACAGACTTGGATTATCCCAGAAGAAGACTTGGGATCTGGAAACATTATTCAGAATGTTCCCAGAGGTTGCCGGTTTGATTTCCAGAGCCAGCGTGGTTCCCGGGGCGATCGAATACCCAAGGACAATATAGTCATTTAGCTTCAAGTGGGCTCTACGGGCCCAAGAAGCGACTGGTGGACTAAATTCAAGTTAAAAAGGCTGGCTTAGAGTCTAAATATGCATGTGATGTGTGAAAGTGAGCTTGGTCAGCTCAGAGATTGCCGAGCAGGCAAAAATGGGGTGCTTACAAAGACTAATTGAAAGCCTTATATGGAAAAGACATGGATTAAATGTATAGCCCCTTGCCACTGATCTACCTCTTGAATTAAGGCTTGTTCATCACTTTACCTGCACCATACTTACTCCCAAAACTGGGAAATATTATTATGTTTCAGAAAAGGAATTGTTCTTCCTATGGGCATACATAATTGATTCAAGAATCGATTTGCCTCTGTTTATTTTGGATCATATATACAAGGCTACAATCTCCAAAATCACTTTTCCATATGGAATTTTCTTTACAAAAGTTTTCAAGCATTTTGATATTGAAATAAAGAATGAGAAGAAAATAATCTCTAAGGTCATTAGCGACGAATACAATGAGAGAACACTCAAAAAAATAGGGTACATGCTACAGAATAATAAATGGATTCCAAAGAAAACTGAAGGAGAAAGTACTTCAAAAGGAAAGGCTTTATCTGGGAGCACCTCCAAGTAGAGAAGTGCTTGAAGAATTTTGAGTTCTGAATCACAAGAAAGTACAGGGGATTTGAGTACTTTTATGACTCAAGTTATAGAATCTCTGGACAAATTGCATCACAAGGCAGGCATTGCAAATACAAGGATGATGATTATCGAAAGAAAGATAAGAGAACTAAACAAGGAAGTACAATTGTTAAGAAATGCCAAAGGAAAAATGGTAAAAGAAGAAGAAGAGGAAGAAGAAGTTAATGAGGAAGAGGAGGAAGCACGGGAAGGGGAAGAAGCTAGGGAAGAGGACTCTTCGGCCACTGAATCTGAAGCTCATTAGACTCTCCTTTTCTCATCCTATTTATCTTTACCTCTATCACCTCTCCTCATCTCATATTTCCTCTTACCTCATCACATCTGTTTTCCTCATGGCCCTGTTATAACATCTCTTTTGTTTTGAATAATTATTTTGATTATTTTTGGCATACTTTTTATGGACATGATAACTGTACAAATTTTGTAATCTAAATGGTTCAATCAATGAAATATAATTCTGTTATGGTATCAAATGTGATTGCGCTGATAACATGCTTGATTGATTGCTTTCCTCATTATACATTTTATCTTATTTTACTTTTTTTTGCTATTATACCCGTCTATGTTTTTCAATATATTTCTCTTTTTGATGTATTGACAAAAAGGGGAAGAAGAATTTTGAAATGAAAATTGTATAGCAAAATTGAACAATGCATGTTTGTTGGAAAATGAGTTGCACATAACTTAGACTTGGAGAAAATTTGACAAGAAGTATTTGATAAATATGGGGAGAAGTATTTATTCAAGATTGAGTATATATAAACTTTATTGGGAAACATGAATTGAACAAAATGAAGAGTATATCTAATTGATGAATGGAAATAAAATGAATTGCTTATTACCTGATAAATGTCAAGCATGTTCTCAGGGGGAGCATCACGATTTATTTTCCTCAAAATTTTTTTGAATTATCTAACAAAAACTCATTGAAAATTGTTTTTGAAAAGTTTTTATCCTTTAAGTATCATTTGCTTAATTACAAAACAAAGGGGGAGTTTCTTTTCTGGTATGTTACTGAACTTTATTCAATTCGTTTAATCATATATGAATTTATTTTGCAAAAGTTTTGTCATCATCAAAAAGGGAGAGATTGTTGACTCAAGGTTAATTTCCATGTCGATTTTAATGATAACTAAACCTTGTGTTATTTTACTAATGCATTTACTTAGTGTGCAGATTAATAGAGTTTATAATTTAGACTTAAAATTCAATCTTAAGTCTAATACATGTCAAAGTGAATACACAACAAGTTCAAGATCAAGCAATGAATTCCAAGAGTTATGCAATGAACCAAACAGAGGATTGACACCTATCTCTACTTCAAACAAATGTTTTATATTCGAAGAGATTAAAGGTGTTCAAATGAAGCTTCTATCAAGTATGCATAGACTCAATGAAGATTGACTTGCACTCAAGAAAGATTGAAGACTTCATCAGATTGTGCAATGATTAGTTGAAGATGAATTGATTATTGAAGAGATTGAAAATGCTCAATTGAAAACTTCATCAAGTATGCAAAGATCATTTCAAGATAATGTAATTGAAGTTGCTGAGAAGATGGCTCACAATGATTGTCTGATCTCTACCTAGAATCCAAGTGAAAAATTGTTCTACAATATAAAGAATCAATGAAGACTAGATGTATGAAGAGATTTCATCAAGCTTGCAAAAGTCTCATTAAAGTGATTTTAAAGAAGAAAGAAGAAATGTTCGCAAAGAGAAGAAATTGACAATGAAGCATTGTGAAGCTCTACATGTTTGAGAAAGCTTGGTATTGAAAGATAGTGTTTTACAATGAAAGAGGAAACTTTGCAAATGAAGAAGAAAAGATCAACATTGCTCTAATGAAGTTCTGACAGTTTAAGAGTCAAGAGAAGAACAATATCAAATGATTGATTCAATACAAAATGAATAGAAGTTAACTCTGATAAGTTAAAGAGATTTGATTGATCATCATACCTCAAAGATATACTCTTTGAAGATCTTATACTAGTACTAAGATGAGCTGGATCAATAGAAGTCAGAAAGCAGATTTCTGGGCAATGAGCGGACTTATGGAAATGAGGAGTCGCCTCATAGAGACAGAAGTAAAAGGCTTAAAGACCAAATGGACAATGAGCGGACTCATTGAAATGAAGAGTCGCCTCATGAACATAGAAACAAAAGCCTGGAGACCAAGTAGACAATGAGTGGACTCATGGAAATGAAGAGTCGCCTCATGGAGACAGATGCAAAGGCTTGAAGATAAAATAATCAATGAGTGGACTCATGAAGATGAAGAGTCGGCTTATGACAACAGAAGCAAAAGACTGAAGACCAAATGAACAAAGAGCCGACTCCGGAAGATGAAGAGTCACCTCATGACAGCAGAAGCCAAAGACGTGAAGACAGAATGAACAAGAAACCGACTCATCGTTATGAAGAGCGGATTCATGAAGACAGTGAACAACATCTGGTAAATGCAGAAGCAGAAAATGTTGACTCCACAATCTTGGAGCCGACTCTTTGAATATAACGACTAGTTTTTCTAACGTTATAACGGACTAAACGTGCATTAATGAAGCCCAACAACCTCTAACGGATGGAATCAATCCAGAGGTTTATATACAAGCTTCCAGCTGCATTTATCGGTGTGGATGAGAGACAAAAACAAGATTTTAACTGACTGATTCATTGAAAACTCTGAAATTCTTCTTGTCTTCTTCTTGTGAGCTTCGATTGTAAAATTTACTCTTGTTAGAGAGTTTACTAGTTACTTATATACGTTTATATACTTGTAAGTGAGAGCTTGAGAGTTCTCTTGTGGAAGAAAAACTCTGGTAAGTTTAAGTGGAGTTTGGACAAAACCATTTGGAGATTGAAGAACTCAGGCAGGAGTTCTTGTGTATAGTTGATTGTACTCTAAAAGTGCAATTTACATGTCTTAATTAGCTATTTTTTAGTTTGGTAATATGTTTAATTATGTTGTTTTAGTCCTAATTCGTTACTAACTTAGTTTTATATATATTTTCAAGAATTCGGGCTTAAAAAGGATAAAATCGCACTAAAATGGAATAGGTGTTCGAACGGTTTTGAGCTTAAATGGAATGATTTCGAATGCAATTTAATCATAGGTTTCAAGAGGTTGCTGTCAAGGTACAAGTTGCTAAAGCTGTGATACAAGCTGCTGAAGTACGCAAAACTGAAACTTTGGAAGCTCATATCTTGCAAACCAGAAAGGCTATTCAGGCCCATAATATGTCGATTTTATATAACTTTTCAAGACCTACAACTTTCGTGAAGTTACCCAGCCCATCTGAATACTCGGTAGAAGTCGTCCGTACAACTGACGACAGGATTTATATATTAACTCACTTTTTAGTTGTAAAAAGAGGAGTAGATAGTAGAATAGATTTAGGGTTTTTATGTTTTTGAAGGATTCTTAGGCTTTGACGTTTTTCTAGGGTTTTAGGAGTAGAGTAAAGTAGTTTATTCATAGTTCACATTCAGCTTTCAATTCCTGTAATCAGATTACTTAGTCTTTTCAATATATTTTCAATACAACTTTGCATGTCTATGATTATGATGAGTAGCTAGATTTCATCTTGGGATTAATTGTGAAGATCAATTGAATATCTTAGATAAACAAAGGAGGTACGTTCTTGGTTTTAAAGTTAAATTTTCTGTTTCTTCTTTCTTTTTCTTCTTCGTTCTAAAAAGCTTCGAAAACCTGAATGTCCTATTATGTTCGGTAACGCTTATGCGTGAACACCACACTCAGTATATATGCTGTCTTGTAACGTTTATGCATGAGTTGGATTCAGTACATGCGCTGCACGAATCGATGATGCACGTCCTTGATTCTAACAACCTGATTTATTTTAGAAGTTGAAGTTTTGAAGAACTCTTGGTTTTATTGCTAAATCTTCCGAATTCGAGACTCACGACGTAGTTGAAGGATTTGAGTTATTAAATTATTTCCTTCGAAATTTCAAGAGACACAATTGATTGGATCGATTGACTTCGAGACTTTTTCTTTGTTTCTTAGTTTAAATTAGATAATAAATATTTTCTCAACCTAAAATTAGTTTTTGTTTATTGGAGTGTTTTTCCTAATATTTTTTTATCTATGGTAAGTTTTCCTATTTACGTAAACCATCTTCCTTGTGGGATCGACCTCGTACTTACGAGAAATTATTACTACATCGCGGCCGTGCACTTGCGGTTAAGTATCACCATTTTAGGGAGCGATCAATAGTGAGCTGAGCACTTTGTCAATCAGTAGCCCATTTGTAATTAGTGATTACATAGTGGAAGAAGACTTCAAAGAGGTCTTGAGGTGAGGACGTAGACCATGGTTTGTGGTTGAACCTCGGTAAATCGGTGTGTTCTTTTATTGCTTTGTTTTCTCTTCTCCATTTGATTACATTGCATTACTTATAGTTTGAGCACTGTTATATTGCTTAGATTAATATTAATTAATCTTAATTGCTATTAATCTTCGAAAAACCCAATTCACTTTCCCTCTTGGGTTACCTTTTGGGCTAACACGATTGACCTTGTGCAGGGCCTATCTTACCATCGCTGAGGAATTCGGCTGATCGAACGTGCACATCGACGTCTCGTGGGGAGTCGCTGGTGCATTTAATGCTCTAAGACCGCTAACAGTTTGCGCTCGCCTGTCATGGTTTGGGCCAAGGTCGGCATGAGGTCGGCGGCTTGGGCCAGACCGCTCTTTGGTGCTGATTTTGGGCCGCCAAGCAGCCCAACTTTAATTCATGTAGATTGGGCCTAACCAGATGGGTTGGGCCGTGTGCTATTGTCCCATAATTACTATTTTTTGTATGTGTTTTTATGACAAATCAAACTAGTAAAAAATATTTTATTAATTCCCAAGGATAGTCTCAAGAAACAAATCTAAATTCTTTTACTTTAGTGTTTTCAAAAAAAAGTTATGTTAATTTGTTTTGCATTAAATTTTATAAATAGAGAGACATTTTAAAAAATTTTAAAAATTTGATCAATTTTTTTTTTTTTTATAAAAATCGAGTGGTGGGAGTAAAAGAAATTATAAAATTTGATCATAAAAATTTTATTTATATAAAAATCCAGGAAGTGAGAGTAAAAATAAATTTAAAAATTTTGATTAAATTTTTTTTAATAAAAAATAGAAAATTGGAGTAAAAGAAAAAAAAATTATCAAAAAAATTAAAATGAATAACAATATTAAAGTAAGAAGGTGAGATTATAAACAAAATTAAAAAAATAAAAAATTTTAACTATCAAATCTAAAAAGTGAGGTGTCAAGAGATGAGATGGGGGTAGAGTTTTTGCTACGACCACCTTACAAAGGTCAAAGGAAGTGCATTAAATGAAGGACCACCTTACAAAGGTCAAAGCAAGTGCATTAAATGAAGGGCCTTTGTTTGGGAGTTTTTCCATTTTCTTTTTCCTAATACCAAAGGTTTCATTATGGGGATGGAATATGGGAGTAGAGTTTTTCCATTTTCTTGTTTTTAGAACCTTTTAGGAAAAAGAAAATGGAAGAACTCTACTCCTATATTTTAAGAAACTTTTAGAGAAAAGAAAATGGTTCTAAAAAAAATGGAAGAACTTTACTCCCATATTCCAAGAACCTTTTAGAAAAAAGAAAATGGTTCTAAAGAAAATAGAAGAACTCTACTCCCATATTCTAAGAACTTTTTAGAGAAAAGAAAATGGTTCCAAAGGTAATGGAAGAACTCTACTCCTATATTTCAAGAACTTTTTAGAGAAAAGAAAATGGTTCTAAAGGAAATGGAAGAACTCTACTCTTATATTTCAAGAACTTTTTAGAGAAAAGAAAATGGTTCCAAAGGAAATGGAAGAACTCTACTCCTATATTCTAAGAACTTTTTAGAGAAAAGAAAATGATTCTAAAAAAAATGGAAGGACTCTACTCCCATATTTCAAGAACCTTTTAGAGAAAGAAAATGGAAGAACTCTACTCCCATATTCCAACAGCCTTTTAGAAAAAGAAAAATGGAAGAACTCGACTCCACTCCCATATTCCAACTAGGGGTGTACAAAAGAACCGAAAGAACCGAAAACCGAACCAATCCGACCTCATTGGATTGGGTTGGTTTGGTTCTGGTAGCCTTATGGTTCGGTCCTGGGTTTGGAAAATACAGAACCGATCAAATTGGTTCGGTTCTCGGATTACATGTTTTATGAACCGGAACCGAACCGAAACCGAACCGAAAGAACCGAGTATATTAGTATTCGGTGGACTAGCCACACCTTATAATAACCTGTATTGCTTATAAACTAAATCTCTTTAGGGTTTTTTTCTATCAGCCGCAGTTCAAACCATTGGAAGAAATCGATCTTAATCTGATCGAACACCACCACCGCCACCGTCCTCCACTTCAAACGACCACCGTCCTCCGTTGTCCAGCAGCAACACCACCACCACCACCATCGTTTCTCTAGCTCTGTTTTCGTCAGTCTAGAGGTAAATCTCTCTCTCTCTCTCTCTCCTCAAGAAGTGTTCTTACAGAGGTTAATTGCCTCTTGATCCAATCATTTCTCTATTTGCTTCTTTCACAGCTCTTGGTTCCAGTAATGGACTACACTGAGTCGATATACTAGATGTCTTTGTGATAATTATATATGATTTTGTGATATGAGTTTTAGTTATATGTAGTTGAAATCTTGATGGGTACTGAGGGGATCATATGATTTTTCATTTTATTGTTGATATTAAGTTGGGTATTGTTGCCATGGTTCAGTGAGGGTTTTGATGAATTGTTGCGATGTTTTGTGACTTATATCTTCGATTTATAGAGTCATAATAGTGAGGGTCAATCTATAGGTCTTCTGAGAATTTCAACTTATGGCTTCCATGATCTTAAGTTTATTTCGATTTCCAAGAAAAAAAATTGATAGACAGGTATGATTCGTATGAACTATGAAGGTTGTTAGCTACGAGGGGTTTAGGACCCTGGGGTAAATACACAGTGCCTCCCCTATTCAATTCCTTAAATTTTTTCGACAACTTGCAGACAAGTTAATGGAGCTAAAAGACATTAGAAGATACCATGGTCTTTAATTCATTAACTATTACACCACTTTATGGTATTTTTGGACAAAGATTTTATTCCACCATGTGGTACTGTTGCTCTAGATTCTGAAGTGCTAGTTGAGTAAGCATCAAGTGGGATTTATTATTATGTTGTCAAGTGGCAGAGTTCTCAAACAGGACCATTGCATTCAATTACTGCTAAGGGTATACACATTATGTAGTTAAGAGTTTTAATTCCAATTTATGCTTTTACCTCTTCTAGAGCTGATATACAAAATAGCTTCTTGTGAGCTTTTGGAAACATAGCTGATGCATGACTCTATTGTGAGCTGATATACAAAATAGCTTTTGGGTTCTCTCCCCTTTTCTTTTAAATCCCACCAATTAATCAGAACAAAAATCACTATAAGTATTCTTCTGTGTTAGTTTCCTTCTTTTATGCTTTATATATATGTGTATATCTATACTTACAGCTTTATTATTATTATTTTTTTTGCTTTATATATAAATCTGGAGAATGCATGTCTAACCATTATTATTATTATTATTTTTTGTGTGTGTGTTAGATGACAAGTGTGGGGGACACAAGCAAGTCAATTGCCCAATCAAAAGTACCAACTGTTGAAAAAATCACTGGAACAACTGCTGCATCAGGAGTACAGGTAAGTAAGAAAAAACCTGCAAAATCATATATTTGGGATCATATTACAAAAATAGAGAAAGAAGATGGTAGCAAGGCTGATAAGGTAAAGTGTAATTACTGTGATACAATTTATGGTTACAGCAGTCTTAATGGCACTAGTACTTTATGGAAACACGTAAGAAATTGCAAAAAGTACCTTGTCAATATGGTGGACAAAAGACAAAAAATTTTGAATTTTCAAAATAGTGGTCTAGAAAGGGAAACCCAGCTTGTTAATTGGAAGTTTGATCAAGAGTTGTGTAGAAAAGCACTTGCTAAGATGATTATTATAGATGAGTTGCCTTTTAAGTTTGTGGAGCGTGAAGGTTTTCTATATTTTTGCAATGTTATGCAGCCCAAATTAAAAATAATGTCACGGACTACCATAGCAAGAGACTGTTTAGAATTGTATGCTATTGAGAAAAAGAAGTTGAAGAATGCAATGGCTACTGTAACTCAACGAGTTTGCTTTACTACAGACTTGTGGACTTCCATACAAAATATGAGTTATATATGTCTCACGGCACACTTTATTGATAAAGATTGGAAATTGCATAAAAGAATTCTCAACTTTTGTGTAATTCATAGTCATAAAGGTGTCGCAATTGGTCAAGCAATAGAGTCATGCATGCTTCAATGGGGTATAGAAAAAGTGTTCACAATCACAGTTGATAATGCTAGTTCCAATGATACAGCTATTGCACATTTGAAAAAAAAGATTTTTAAAAGAAATGGGCTTGTATTAGATGGTGAATTTTTCCACATGAGGTGTTGTGCACATATACTGAATTTAATTGTGAGAGATGGAATTGAAGAAGTGAAGGATTCTATTTCTCGAATCCGTGGTGCGGTGAGGTACATTAGGAGTTCTTCACAAAGAGCACAACAATTTAAAGCTTGTTGTGAGCAAGAGAGAATTCCTTCCAAAAGCTCTTTGTGTTTAGATGTACCAACTAGATGGAACTCCACGTACATTATGTTGGAGTCCGCACTAACATTTCAAAAAGCATTTGATCGTTTAGATGAGCAAGAACCACATTTTGCCTCCGATCTCAAGGATGGAGTTCCTAATGAACTTGATTGGAAAAATGCTAGGGTGCTAACCAAATTTTTGGAACACTTCTATGATATTACTAAAAAGTTGTCGGGATCTTTGTATGTTACTTCAAACATTTATTTCCATGAGGTGGTTGAAATTGAACAACTTTTGTGTGAATGGTCCCACAATAGTGATCCTTGCTTAAGTGTTATGGCTAGGAAAATGAAGGAAAAGTTTGATAAATATTGGGGAAACATTGATAAAGTTAACATGATGTTATTGGTTGCAATAGTGTTGGATCCTCGTTTTAAATTGAAATATGTGAAGTATTGTTACACTTCGATTTATCCTTTTGAAAAAGTAAATGAGTTGGAAAGGAGAATAACGGAGCTTATGAACCGTATGTACATACATTATCAAATGCTTGATTCTACTGCCTATACTCAAAATAGGATAAGTCAAGATTCAAATGAGATGGAAGTTGATAAGTCAAATGATAATTCTTGGAAGAAGAAGAAGTACCGATGTTCATTTTCAAGGTACTTGGAAGAAGAAGAAAATGTGGATTTAAAATCTGAGGTGGATAAATACTTAGAGGAAACTGTTGAAAAGGACACTGATGATTTTGAAATTTTAGGTTGGTGGAAAATTAATTCTTCTAAGTATCGGATTCTCTCACAAATAGCAAGAGATGTTTTGGCTATTCCTGTTTCAACTGTTGCTTCTGAATCAGCTTTTAGCACGGGGGGACGTGTACTTGATCAATTTCGTAGTTCTTTAACTCCTAAACTAGTAGAGTGCTTGATTTGCACTCAAGATTGGTTACGTGCTTCTCCCATACCACTTGATGTTGAGGAAAGTTTCGATGAACTTGAAGAGCTTGAGTCAAGTATGTCTCTTATCCTTTTTCTATTTTACTTTGACCATTTAAGTTATTTTAACTACAATTCTTAATTGTGTTTGTTTATTTTTATTTTCAGCTATCACAGAGGATCATGGAGATTGTGATAGAGTTTCAAATGCATCTATCTTAAGGTAAACATACCATTTTGCTGCAGTAATTTTATAGTTATCACATAACATAATTACTACTGTAGTAATTTTCTAGGGCTTTTTGGCTGTTTCTGCTACTGTTTCATAGCTATTTCTACTGCTACTTCATGGCTGTTTCTGCTACTTTGATTACATAACAGTGTGATAATTGGATAGATATATAGTGTGATAATTGTGTTAACTGTTTCTAGTGCTTTTTGTTAATTTCTTTTTATCCCCCTCACTCTTTCTAGGAGTTCATGCATTCTTGATGGTACTTTAAAATTTAAACTTTTATAATAAAACCAACTATAAAATTAAAGGAGCAGCAACAACTATTTAATAAGATGGGTTATAGTTCTCCATTTGTGTTTTATAATTCTTTTATGAAATGGTGTAATATACTTACTTTGCTTTGGTTTTCAATTTGCAGCTGAGTTAACAATGACCAAAAGGGGGTGATGAAGGCTGAAGCCATTAGAAGACATGGTGGTTGACTTCGGGATTTAATGTTGAGCTTGAATTCCAATTTATCTAAATTGTTCTTTTGTTAAGTTTTAATTTGGTTGTTGGACTGGAACATTCAATATGGTGACTTGGTTTTTCTGTTTGTTGGCTTGCATTGCTTTTGAACTATATTTTTCATTTTGGTTTTGGTTTGTGAATTTTTTAATGTTGGAGACTTGTTTGTTTTATTTAAGTTCGTACTTTTTTTATTTATTGAGAATGGAGGAAATATTGTAGTATTGAGTATTGATCGAATGACTCACTTTGAGTATATTGGCAGGTCACAAGTGGTTGATTTTGTTAAGTTTGTGAAACTCCTTGTTAAGTAAATGGTGTTGTAGGAACACAGTTGCAATTGATCCGGTCCAAATCAAACCAAGCCGACTCACGAGATCCGTGGAACCGAACCGAACCAATCCGAATCAAGTTGGGTTGGTTCAGTTCGGTTCCAATCATTGATTGGTTCGGTCCTGGTTCTTATTTTTTGGAACCGATTAAGATTGGTTCGGTTCTAGACTAGCCACTAAACCGATCCGAACCGATCCATGAACACCCCCAATTCCAACAACCTTTTAGAAAAAGTAAAATGGAAGAACTCTACTCCCACATTCCAACAACCTTTTAGAAAAAGAAAAATGGAAGAATTCTACTCCCATATTCCATCCCTAGTATTCCATCCCTATAATGAAACCTTTGGTTCTAAGGAAAAAGAAAATGGAAGAACTCTACTCCCATTCCATCCATATAAAGGTCACACCCTTTCTTCAGATCAGAGCAACCTCAATCCGATGGGGGCAAGTTTTTCAGCAAGAGCTTCTACTTCCTGGCAAGAACAGCGCCCGCTCACTTCCTCCCATGCTGTTCTTGCATTTCTTGTTCAAGGGCTCATAAACTTTGTCTCATTGAAGAATCAAGGAAAGAATGTTTCTTCTTTCGAATCACACCCCAAAACCATGTGGGCTTCCATTGCTAGTTTGATCCTGTATTGCTTGGCCTACGATGTCGAACATAGGCTTTCTTCGAACCATCCCACACCCGCTTATGCCCAGTTTGTTCGCCGTGGCATGGTGTTGTTTGGTTCGCTTTCTTGGGCATCTCTGGCATCAATTCTTTTCCCGGACTCGGTTAGGCCAGCTCTGTTTCTGCTGTGTATCCTGTTTTCAGCAGGTGAGTTTCTGAAATTCAGACTTGAAGTGCTCCGGAACTGGCTGCTCCGGCAGAGAATGAGGTGCCATCCTCCCAGTGAATTGCCTTCCCAAGAAAGGCGCATGGGCTTGAACTGGCTTCAAATGCTCTGGAATTGGCTCCGGCAGAAAATGAGGGGCAATCTTCTCCCTGATCTGCATATACGTGGAAGGCGCTTTTCGGACTGGAACTGGCGTCAAATGCTCTGGAACTGGCTGTGGCAGAGGATCAATCCAATTTGGTCTGTGGCACAGGCCGACGATGACGGGGAAGGAATGCCTCCAGTGTGAGTGGAAGATACTCCTTGGCTGCCTAGGATTCGTGCTCTTAAAACCAGTCTCCAGAATCTTCTAAGCTTTGTGTTAGTCCATATCGGAATCTTTTGGTGCCGCTTGCTCTGCTACGGCTTATTTAGTTGTCTCTTTAGTTCTTTTTCTTCCCTGTTTGGTCCTCTGTTTTTTTCCATATTTGTGTATTGGAGGTTGGCTATGTTGTTGCATTGAGAACAGTTTAATGGAATAATTTACAGTTCATATATTTCCAGGGTTTTTGATTTCTTTTAGCAATGCATCAAATGTTGTTAAGATTCATAGTTTCAGACTGTTAAGCTACTTTGAACAGTTGATTTGCTGAATTAGCCCTTTCAGACAGCAGAGCAAAACTTTTCACTTACCAGTCAAACAAAGTCTCGCCCACCATTTCTTTAACTCTCTCTTTGAAGACATGGTTGGTCAACATCATTATCGTCATCTTCTATGTATCTTCTCTCTGTTCGCAGAAGCCAAGAAACCATATGGTCTTTATTGTTCTTCTGGAGAAAGTAGTGACGTGATGGTCTCTGCAAATGAAATGATGACTTCTGCAATGACTTGATCGAATCCGTATGAATGCATTTGAGATTTCTTCATCTAATAGCATATTTGAGACTTTTTCTCTGTTTTGTTCTTCTTTGCTCTTGTTCTTCTCGCTTCTTCTTATCTTCTTTTTTTATTTTGATGATTTTGGTTGTTCCTTTTTTTTTTTTTGGTTTGGAATTTTCAGGGGATAGCTTCCTTGAATCGACCAGAGTTTGGATTTCTGAATTTTTTTTTTATATTTTGTTCTAGGTAATAATATTTTCTTTTGTTATCTTTTTCGTCTTGCCTTTTCTTCTCTGATTTCTTATTTTTATTTTTATTTTCATTGTTGTTGTTGTTGTTGTTGTTGTTTTTCCGCAAGGGATAGCTTAGATGGCTGGTGGACTTTGGATTTCTGGTTTGTTGATATCCTTTCTGGTAAGAATATTTTGTTTTAAAAGAGATTTACACAGTTTTCCGTTTATAATTGATTTTTTAAACTCTTTCGTAGTATATTTTTCAAATTTTAGGTTCCTGTGTTTAGGTTGATTGGGTTTTTTTTCCCCTTCTCTTCTACTTTCTTTTCTCCGCTGATTTTGATCTTCTTTTTTTATTTCTAATTTTTTTTTTCTCAGATGGATACCTTCCAGGGTTGGTTGACGACCAATCTCTGGTTTGTTGCTGTTATTGGAGGTATTCATCTTTAGTATTTTGTTTATCCATTTTTTTCTTTTATTGTTGTAGGTAATCATTTTCCATTTTTTGTTTAATCTACTTTTCCTTGTCTTTTTTTTTTTTGCCCTTTCATTATTTTTCCATGGTTGGAATATTCGGTTTTTCTGTATTTCTTAATTTCTGTTTCTCTTTGGTTTTTTTTCATAGAGGTACGGTTTGGTTTGGTTGCCATATTGACATTGAGTTGTTGGTTTTCCACTCTGTTGTGGGTATTGAGCCTTTTTATTCCTTTTTTAACAGAGTTTTATTTTATAAAAACGCTTCGTTCTACCTGTGAAACTCTTTTTTATTATTTTGTATATAAAATTTGTGTTCACGAGTTCTTGCAATTCTTAAATAAAAACACACAAATTGTTGTTTATGTTGGAAATATACCCATTCTTCTCCAAACTCTTACTGCTACCCATTGTTTCCTTATTTTTTGTTGACCTTTTTTTGTTTAGTTAAATAAATCTTTGTTTCATTGCTTGTATATCTTTGTGCAGGTGCATGGACGACATAACATGAAAAAAAAAAGCTGAAGTTTGCGAAATCTCAAAAAAAAGCTGAAGAAGCTAGAGGTATGTGTGCTTGTATAAAGTCATTTCTCTTATTTGATTTTGTGTTTATCAAACTTAGAGTGAGTTTCTCTTCATATGATCAGGACCAGGAAAAATTACTACTCTTACAAAAAATAGTTACACCTTGAGATATGCTACCAATTTGATCTATATCAATACTTTGTTTCTATCAAAGTTCCTGTAAACCCATGAGTGGCATATTTGGGTGGTTTGTTATTCTCAGAAAATACAAATAGTAGGAGAATGTTTACTTGTTGCTACTCTTTATAACAAAAGAAAATCCCCTTCGGTTATTTTTATGAATTAACCTATGTACTTTGTAGGTTCAAGCTATGCTTAAAAGACGAAAAAGGCAAGTACTATTCTCTAAGGCGATTTGGCAATTTCTCAAGTGATCAACTTGTCAAAGATGGTTTTAGTCTTTCTTGTGAAATGGAACCTGATTTTGACAAAGTCCAGCGAATGTAAGGCTTTGATGAGAATAACTTTTTGCAACCCATCACAGCAGAGAGAGAAATCATATATAACATTCCTGCATCAATTTGTACCAATGGATTTAGGGCAATTAGTGAACCTAATGCAGCCTTGCAAGTTGAGGAAGTTCTCAAGGAGTATAGTGAGACCCACATATGAGAAAATGTCAAAGTTTCTTTCCCCACATCATCCAGTTGTTATAAGAGAGATTAACAACGCAATGCTATGCTTTCATACCAAATGTTGGAAAGATCTTATACAAATATTGTTAACTGCATATGAATTTTTAATCCTTATGATTAGACTCTGCTTGTTGTTACTTATGTGATATGTATTTTCTTGTTGCCTAATAGTGATTCAGGGCTTCTTGTCAATTCCAGTTACTACATATCTTGGGTTTTGAAGATGAGGTGTGTCTAATTTGTATTTATGTCCTTGTTATGAACTAATTTCTTTTTCTTTAAATTCTTCTTTTGAAAGTGTAGCTACAATAAAAAGAAAGTCACAACTGTATAGTTGCGTTTAAAGAAGTAGATTGGATGCTGAGCAGGATTTTTAGGCATGAAACATAAAGACCTCCTTTAGGGCATCAAGCTTGCAGTGCTTTTTAGGTTGGCCTCTATAATTGATTTTTTAGCTACCTAAATTACCATGCACAACATTTAAGGTTATTTTTATAATTCTTGTGGTGTTGGTGTTTTGTAAAACGACATATTATTGATTAGTGTACCAGAATATTTGGGCCTGTTTTGTGTAGTTTTTCAAATTTTAGTTGTTACAAATATGCTCCTTAAAAAATTAAAAACCATGAAATTTGGACAACACAGTGTTTTTAGTCATTTTAGTGCCCTTGATTGAGAAACAGGAAATGGAACGTGTTACTGGTAGGGTTCTTTTGATGCTGTATGTATAGATAATCACATCTCCCTTTGTTGATATTTTTGTGATTAAGGATTACAATTTTTCAATCCATTTTTCACTTTCACTTAAATCATAATATGATGTGTTATGATATTATGGGAAAGTGAAGAGCCTAAAATTATTGTCAATTGCGTATGAAATTACAAACATAAATTATGAATCATCTCTTTTTGATATTGATAATTTTAGCAGCTTCTCCTTGATTAGCAATTTTGAGCTACTAATTTTTTTGAATTTTTATGATATAGGTATGTAATAGGTTCTTAAATCCTCAAAAACTTAAAGGAGTTCACTTTTTGAAGTAGATATAGCTCAACCATGACTGGAAAAGTTCATCTTCAACTTCTTATTCCTACTTTAATTTTGGGCCTCACTATTAAGCAATACAACTCACTGAGTTAATGCAAGTAAACTGTACTTTTAGATCGACATGGATTTTGAAGTCTTTGCTCGATTATGTCGTTCCAGTATACTTCACCATCCAAAATTGGATCTCTCCTTCATACTATTTTGTTCTATATATTTTGTCTAATATATCTAGGGATAGCCAGTTTGAAAAGGCTACTAACTTTACACCTTAAGGGCATGTTTGTTTGAGCGATAAAGGGTGAAATATAGGAAATGGAACCCAGTGGGCCTCACAAAACCCATGTTTGACAACAAAAAAAATGTTCTAGATTAGGATATGTAATCCCCTAAAATGGGGGATATGTAATACCATGGGAGAGGTGGTATTACACATTCCTCCCTTGGGATAAGATAGAATTTCTAATTTTACTCTTCTTATATTATTAATATGAATATAATATATAATATTAATTATCCCACTCCTTACCTCATCTTAACCAAACATAATATGAATAATTTCTCATCACATTATGGTATTATTTATCACTTATCTTCACTTTTTTAATCTCACAGTATTGCATTTTTCCTCTCTCACCACGGGATTTGTAACGTGACGGTAATTATGACTAGATTGGTCGATTAACCTAACAAATCCAAGATTTTTTAAATATTCCTTATTTTCTTATCCTGCAAACAAAAAGGGCCTAACTGCTTTGAGATATGATGTTGGAGGTTTTAATTATAGCCATAAAGATGTATGTGAAATTCTTTTATTTTTAACCCGTGTATATTAGACTTATTTACTTTATATCCGAGACTATGATTACCTTCTACTATACTTGAAGAGCGATTCCGTTGTTTTTCGTTTTGGGTTATTTCTGTACTTTTACCTTTTGATGACTTCTTTATATGGTCGACACGTGTGGATTTCTTTCGAATTAGAAGCCACCATTTCTAATCTTCTTACCTTATGTGCCAAACTTTTAACTTCCTAAACAAGATTATCCTAATAACACTTTTAACACTATTGTCTGTGAGATCATTTTTTGTTTTTGTTTGGGTGATAGAAGACGAGAAAGAGAATATGGTAGAGAAGAAGAAGAAAAATCTGTTTTGATAATTATAGATGATCATGTGATGATTTGCTATTCAGAATTGTCTTTTTATCAGTGTTCAGTCTAGCACCTGTTAGCTGCAATTTCTGAATTGGTGTTTGATTTTGAATAATTTCTTGGATCATTAGTTTTTGTTGGACATGTGTTTAATCATGGGCATTGATCAAATTGTTTGTTGTTTGAGATAGAAAGAATGGATTTAAAGCTTTATATATTGATTATTACTTTAGATGTTCGTTGTGCCTTTGGTAACTCAGTAGTAATCTGTTGTTCCTTCTCTCTCTCTCTCTCTCTCTCTCTCTCTCTCTCAATCAATAAACAAAGTTTCGTTTTAATTGTTTAGCTGATTATCACGTGTAGTTTGCTATCTATTTTTCGCTCTTAAGTTGGATAAGTTTCAGTTTCTACAATGAATTTTTTTTTTATTTGCTTCACATTTTGTACTCTTCTATGTTTTTTATATGGGTTTGCAAAGAATTGTCTTTTTTCACTACTGGCTTCACTTTTCTGATTGAATTCAAGAAAATTATATTCTTGGTATGGATTAGTTTTGGAACAAAATTGCTAAGTTCCTCTTAATTTTTCACTTTCTATCTGTTTCCTTTAATGTACTCTAGACTATTAGCACGATTTAAATATAACATTGTTATGCAAATTCCAATAGGTGTTAATGTTGCTGGTTTGTTCATCTGATTAGGCAATGACAAATGCATGGCCATGCTACTGCTACTGGTAAGAAGTCAGACATCTTCGCAAGCTTTGCACTTGAAGCTTTTTCTTTTGATTTACCATCGCACAATTAGTTAAGATTAAGATTGAATGCTTGCAAAAATTGGTTCTTACATGGGAACTTCTTTATTTAATTGACGGTTTAGAGCAACAAGGGAAAATGAAAGCGTCAAAGTGAGAATGAAATAAGAGAAGGAGCTTTGTAAAGGGAAACAAAATCGACAGAGTTTTGTTTCACTTTGATTTGTGTTAAGTAATTAGATTTTGCTTCTTTGTAATCCTGGGTTTTTGATATTTTAATTTTAATTGTTCTGATAGTTTCTTAATTCCATTTGTGATTTTTCTGGGTCATATGTATTGGTGATGTACCAGATCATTTTGTTTTGTTTTTGTGGGAAGGAGATCGTATGTGGGTTCAGTTAGTAGTATATTTGCTGCTTGTTTAGTGAAATGCTTGAATGATTTGTCTGTGTAGGGCTAAAACGAAGAGGTCTTTTAAAGATTGTAAAAGGTTGGACATTTTTCGTAGAATAAAAGTGGGTTTGTTGCATATTACTATTAGATTGAATCTTCTAATTAGAAGAAACATTGTTTATGTGGGGAAGGAAAAAGAAAATGGTTTTGATGGTTTATTTTCTTTTTCTTCCAGGAGTTAACTTCTTTTCATATTTGAAAAGATATAAAAACATAATAAAATTAAAAAATGTTCAAAATCGACCCACCCCACTTTCTGATTGGTGAAGCAAAGATCACTTCGTGCTCCAACAGCACCGAATAATTCTTTTATTCTATCTTCCTCAATGATTTGATTTAATGGTGTATATCGGTGCTCATTCCTCATTGACTATGCTCTTCTTTGGTTTCCAGCTTCATCGCTCTATTGCGTTTGTGCCATGTTTTCCTTTTCTTTCTGTCAGTCCTTTCTACTCTCTCATGTATTCTCATTGTTTTTGCTTGTGTGTGTTAGAAAGTTTATTCAATGTTTTGTATTGTTTTTAAAATTTTAAACCAATATTTTGTTAGCTTTGGTGTAATTTTTTCGTTCTTTTTTTTTATTTAAATGTTCAGGTAACTTTGTCATTCAACAGGGCGTTTCTTAGGTACCAAGGACCTTGCAGGTCACTACTTCTGCTTGTTGATTTAATTTTATTTAGTAATTGTCCATTTAATTTTAATTTTAGTTTTTTAAGTTTTTTGTTTCATGTTCTGGTTATAATATTTTTGTTATTTTTTTTTCTTTGCTCTTCTTTTTTTGTTTTTGTTGCTACAGTATTGGTATGCTGATATTTGATGTGTTGATGTTATCTATTTAAATGATATAAGTTCTAATAGTTATTTGTCTAGACTCTGGCTCTGTTTCCCTAGCAAAAGGTGGAAAGACTTGATTATCTTTTCTCTGGAGCAATTGAAATCCAGTAAAACATTTTGTTTGTGTTTTTTTTTTTTTTTTTTGTGTTTTGGAGCTCATCTATGATTAAATAATTTTTCAAATTTCCTGTCCAACTTATTGTAATGTTTAATGCTGTGTGTGAATGATTTAAGTTCTTGTTATTTGTCTAGCTTTTTTCAGTTGAAAAAAGGCGGAAAAGGGTTAATTATTTTTCTTCTAAAATAATTAAAACTCAGTAAAAAAATATTTTAGTTCTTTTTAACTGATGTAATGTTTTGGACATGTTCTTAAAATTTCCTTTCCAACTTAGTGTACTGTTTGGTTTTTTCTTTTACACTGGAAGCAATTATAATGTTTGATTTCTTTTTTCATTTTTTATAGGAACTACAGTTTAGACTACATTGTGTGATATTTCCCATTCCTAAGATAATGGAGTGGAAAGGTTTTATGCTCTTTATTGAATGTTCAATTTATTGTTTCATTTAAGTTGATTTTTTTTTTATTCATATTGCCTATTGCTTAGTTACTATTCTAATACTGGGTTGGGTCTCAAAGAGAGAAAGTGTGTGGGGGAGGGGAGAGCCAGATGAACGGTGATGATTTAGATTTTTTTTAATTAAAAATGATAAATGAGTTTGATTTTTTAATGTCAAAAATCTGAATCTATTTTATTTTATATCTTTCGAAAGAAGCGTAAAAACGTAATCTCACAACTTCTGTTACAGTTTTTAGCTGACAAACTCTAACAAGGGAGGTTAGTATAATTTCTCAAACGTGAGGAATATTTTGTGTATTAAACCGATATCTCAAGGGTAGTTAGTGTAATTAACCCTAAAATAAATTAAGGTTGTCAAGTTTGAATTGTATCCTTAATTGTTTTGGGTTTTAAATTAATTATTTATAACATTTTTATTGTAAATTTGAACAAGCTTTACTCTGTGTATTGTACAGTTTGACACCGAGTATTAAAATGGTTGCAACATTCAACTTGATTGGATCTTATCAATATATTGTGCTAACCAATCAGCATCGCTTTCTTGTGTTTCAATATTATCATCAAGACTATGGAACTTATTGTTATCCATATCTAAAGCTAAAAATGAACTACATAAAATTTTCAAATGCAGTAGATTCTATGAAAAAGATAAAAAAATAAAAAAGCAATGAACTTTAATAACTGATTTTGCAAAAGAGTGAGCACGACAATATTTAGCAACTTCTAAGAGTTATAACACATAAATTAGTTAGTATACTGTTTATACTCGTGCAATGCACGAGAGTAAGAGTTATTCAAATTAATAGTTAATTTAAAATTTACAATAATTAATTATATAATCCTACCGTATCTTTAAAATATAAATAGATATTGACATATATAGTATTTTATTTAATTATAATCACATTTTTAGATATAAAGTTCAAAAAAAGTCTTGACAATCTGATATTATATATATATATATATATTTTATCTATCTTATAAAATTAAACTTATCTTATATATATATATCTTATCTATCTTATAAAACTAATCTTATCTTATATATATATATTTTACAAAACTAATATATTGTATCGTATCTCTAAAATGTAAATAGATATTGATATATATATATATAATATTTTATTTAATTATAATCACTTTTTTTTTTTTTGTAGATATTAAGCTCAGAAAGAGTTCTGACAATCTGATATGATATATATGTGTCTTATCTATATTATAAAACTAATCTTATCTTATCTCTTATATATATATATATATATATCTTACAAAACTAATACAATAAGTTTAATAAAATAATAAATTTAATAGTTATCTAATAAATTATCCCTGGGACGTGATATTTTAAAAGTATCTGAACATTTAGAGTGCCATATAAGAGAGATGTAAAATATAAGGACAAACACAACTTTTATATATATATATATATGATGTGTGGTTTTGTTTTCCCAACAATTTTTTTGTCAATGGTTTTACCCAGTGATTTTTCTATATTTGTTATTGAAAAACTTTTGACCCTTTTACAAACTCTAAAGCTTTTCGTAAAGGTATTTTGTTTATTGCCTAATGAATTTACTTCTAATTTGTGCAGAATTTTTATTTATTAATTTTTCAAAGCACCGTATCATAGCGTGTCTGTGTTCTCAATTTTTTAAAACTGCCATGTCCCATGTTCGTATCTGTATCCAAATTTATTTCCGTGTCTGTATCCATGCTTTTTAGCTTGACATGTAACACTAGTTCAATTGATTGGAGCATTTTCTGGTAGCTTCATCAGTCGTTGCAAATATTTCACTGGACCTGGGGGGAAAATTGGCCTTTTAAGTGGTACCCTCCTTCAGAAGTAAGGTAAGTGTGAGGGAAAGCATTTTACAACAGGCAAACAATATATTTCATGGACGATGATATGGATCTGCAAGCTAGTATAATTGACTCAGGTTGGTAATCAAAAACTAAATCAAAGGCATCCTGTAAAGAATGCCTTTATTTAGGGGAAGGGTAACCACTCAGGTGAAGGACATATTTAATGTTGCTTTGTGCTGCTGGCAATTGCAGGTTGGGTGGATTGACGTTGAATATCTCGACTCAGCTCTAATTTGTAACTAACCAATGTGGACAAGTTTAAAATGCCAATAAAACGCTGTCTGGATCATCCTCACGTAGTCAGTTGTGACTGTGGCACCATGCCTTCAGAAAAAAAAGAAAGAAATTGAAGAGGATGACAAAGAAGTTAAGAGAATATTTCTGAGAATAGGAGCACAGTTTCCTGCTTGAGGAACTTCTGTTCAGAGACTATTGGAGTTTGCTTCATCCATCCAAAAAGAAGCAAACAACATGGTGAAATTTAGGAGTTTTTGCTATCTGATAACTACCTAACAATATCAATTAACTGCGCGTGACAACCAACAAGAAGGTTGGCTTTTTTAGGCAATGCTGGAGAATGTGTAGTGCAGTAGAAACAAGCTAGGGTTAATTGAGATAATTTGCAGAGGACAATGAACACTAATGGTGAAATTGAGGAGAATGAATTATTGTGCTTGTAATCAGCTTTGGAGTAAGTTTAAGATGGATGATTGGGATTTTGAGCATGATTTGTGTTGCATTCCGAAATAATAGTGATAATCTCCATTGAAAAAAGAACAATTCTTTATATTTCATATCTATTGGCTGAGTGTTGAAGTGTCCAGTAAATTTCTTGCTGTCTAATGTTTGACATTTCTTCATGTGGTAGGTCCTTGTAAAGGGTCCTATACGTGTGTTCCACATTGATATCTAGACACAACGTGATATAGCATCTTTCTTATGTGCCGGATCATTTATTTCATGAACGGTCATTTGACAAATATCTCCGACTGGTATGATTACAACTTCTTTCACTAATTTGTCTCTTTTTTTATTAACAATTTTAGCGCTACCGATATGTTGAGGCATAC
This sequence comes from Euryodendron excelsum, assembly GCA_033060915.1. Lineage (NCBI taxonomy): Eukaryota > Viridiplantae > Streptophyta > Magnoliopsida > Ericales > Pentaphylacaceae > Euryodendron > Euryodendron excelsum. The sequence continues at coordinate 5,298,968 of CM065397.1, read as the reverse complement.
CAAGCTGATCGTAAACTTCGGAGTGTGGAGCAGGACTTCATTTCAAAGAATTCTGTCAGTGAAGAAGTCTTATTTAGAATGAGATCAGCGTGTCACTGGAGAGCAGGATTGGTTGTAAGTATTTTAAATTGGTGATGCTTTCTTTTTTACAAGTACATTTAATGAAATTCATATTTTGCCTTAGCCTCGAATGGCTCATAAAGCAGCGTACTACTCACCCTTTGATATCTGATGGAACAGGAAACTACTTCCTTTACTGTAGTCTGTTTGGAGACCGCATGAGTGTTTTGCATTCTAAGTTCTCTCAGTATAGACTTCCCCCATTCCTCTTGTATTATATCTTGGCACAAAAAAGTTTTGTGAGATGGTTGAGTGAAATCGCCTCGTGCAGGATTTAGAAATCATAAGCATGATTTGCGTTTGTGATGAGCTATTAACTTTGTGTACTTTATTCTTGTGAAATTAAAAGTCAACTAGGTATCCCCACCCTTGCTAGGTTCTCTTTTAATCAAAATTTTTTGTGGTGGGTGGTAAAGGTCTGGTGGGAAAGTGCTGTTTATGAAACAGGCTTTTCTAACTCTTTGTCATGGCTTGATGCAGTATAGAGTTTTGCATTTGTTGATATATTTGTTTGTCCTTCTTAAATTTATTTTTCTTTTTCTTTTTCTTCTCTTTTGTTTTTGTTTTCGTTTTTGGTTTTTTTGGGTGGAGGGCTATTCTACGCAAAATGTTTCTTGCAGTCCCATAGTTCCTTCGAATGCACACCAACAGAAAGTAATGACCATTACTGTATGAGAAAGTGATTCAAAAAGTGCACAGACCAATGATGTAGGAGAGAAGAAAAGAGGAAGAAGGAGAAAAAGGGGGGGGGGGGGGGGGGGGGGGGGGGGGGGGGGGGGGGAGATGGGGATATTCAGAACAGTTTCATCGTAGAGGAAATGTGCCTATATCAAATTCTGTTTTTGTGGAAAGCGAAAGAAAAAGTGGAATGCTTATATTAATGTGCTTTTAACAGGAAAAGAGCATAGAGTTGCTGCCAGAAATTCAACAAGAAGAAGCAAAGACAGGAATATTGCTTGAAATTACCGTTTCTTCCATTAATGAAGTTGATATCCGTGCAAGGTCTGATCTTGCTACGATACAAGAACCAAATTTGAGGAGTTTATTGGTTCCCTCCTCCACTGACTCTTCCCTTCTTCTTCGGATGGACAAAGCAATTACTTCCTTGAAACCTTCAGTTCTTGAAACTCCATCAAAACTAGCTGGATTTGCTAATTCCCATTTTGAAGGAACCATGGCTCTCCCTCCATTCTGCAAGGGAACTTATTTACCAATGCAGAAAGAGTCCTGAAGCATCAAACTGGTGTCAGCAAGAAGTTTCAATTTGAAGACATTAGGACTTCTGGTATTCGTCGTGTGAGTCCAATGATGGCAACCCCACTAAAAGAGTTCAATGGAATTTCATCAAGAGTGCCTCAGAATAGCAGCTTCCATGATAATCAATTTAATGAAGTTTCTCCGGTGAAGGAAGAAAATGGTTTCACTCACAGACTTCAAAATACCAGGCCATGCATATAGCCTCGGGGTCAGAGCTGATTCAGTAACTTCACCCAGCAGCAACAGTTTCTTACTAAAAGAACCCGCTAGAGATCCTCACCTAATGCGTCTGGTAAACAGGTTGCATCAGATGGATCTCTCAGACCTTGGAATATAGTGCCCTCACATGATCCAATGGACGTCTGTTGGAGGTAAAATCTTTCTTCCTAAACCTTCATAGCTATTCTATTTGTCATTGTTGGGGTATGCAGTTAATTGCATATGAATGGTTGCTGGTATTGTTCGGTTACTCGTAATCCAATTTTCATTTTGTATGTTATACTTCTTTGTTTTTAGCCATGGAGAGAAGGGTTCGGTCGAGGACGGGAATATAATTGGACGACCAAGATGGAGGTCTGATGACACCAGTGAAGACGAAGAACAGCAGAGTCCAGATAGACTCACAGGACCGGCCTCTTATATAAAACCTTCGAGGGGAGTAAGAAGAAGCAGGTTAGCCAGAAGATGATGACACCTGTGGACACCTTGTAACCATTATCAAAGAAGCAGTGGAAGCCTGCAACTTTTAGGTGAGAATTAACGATCTGCTATCAGCTTTTCCCTGGGTGGGCTGCATCCAATTTTATATCTCCTGGTATTTTAGGAGCTGAGTTTTAGCAAAGGTGATGGCAGTTTTAGTTGGCCATTTCCTTGCTCTCTCTCTCTCTCTCTCTCTCTCTCATGTTGATTAATCGAGTTTTGGGGGAAAACAGTCCCACATTTGTGTCTTATGTGAAGAAAAATTCATAGCTCTTACCATTTTAAGTTTTCATCGTCTTTTTTCAACACTCGTGAGCAGTATATGAACATGTTATGTGAATCATATTGACAAACTACCCATTTTACCTGATATTGATGATCCTTGGCAAGAACTTACTGCTATGTTTTAGCTTTGCCTACTAATGCAGCAACTTCAGGTGCGAATTTCATGCAACTCATTTCAATCAAAAGGTGATAGTTACTGTTTAATGCTTTTTTGGTTTGTGGATTTGTTGAGAAAAAAGGAAAAGCAAATAATAGAAATCATTATTCTTTGTTTGGTTACCAGGAAAAATAATAAGAAAAAGAAAATATGTAAAAATATTTAACTTTTCTATAAAAAAATTTTTGGATCCTACGTGAGCTGTGTAGAAGAGAGAACATGAAGGAAAGCAAATTTCCTTCTTGTACGTTTTCGATTCCTTTTTTTTTTTGTTTTCCAAAGTGTTAGAGTTAGCCACATGTGGTGAGCATGTTGAGGATATCATCAAGAATTTAATTGTAAAGCTTTTAGATGAGTGGTGTTGACAATTTGTGAAAAAAATAATTATATGGTCGTGTGGTGCTTCATAACCTTACAAGATTAAATAATTCGTGATAAAATATCCATAACATGCAATGAAATATAAGGTGACAAAATCTCCATAAGATGAAATGAAATATATATAGTGTGATCAACTATCCATGAGATGCAATCAAACATAATGCAACGAAAAAAAATCATGCTTTATGGTTGTAGATTACGGTTGTAAATATACGGTAAAAAAATCTTGCATTATGTTGGTATAAATACACGGTAGCATTAAATTACCGTTATTTAAATTTAAACTTTATAGTAAAGGCTCATCTGAAAGTATCTAAAAGCAAGAGAGTGTTAGAAGAATCTTTTTTCCGATAATGGAATGTCGCTCGGTTTACATGGATCGGAAAGGTCAAAAATGTCAGGTTTGGTTTTCGTTTTTTATTTTTTTAAAAATAAAAAACATAAAAAAAACTAAAATAAATATACTTTTGATTCTCAAATATTAGCCTGGTATTATTAACAGAACGATAACTTATAAAGACCATAATTAAATTATAAAAATTAAAAAATAAAAACTGATAAAACTTTCAAACGTATCCTTCAACTAACGAACAGCGCGTGCGCTCATACCTCAACAGCCCAACCGTCGTCCATACTGCGACTTTCGATGCAAGATGAACAGCAGAGATCAATTGGCTCTAAATCGCCTCTTGATATCAAGCGGCAGTTGCACCCGAAAATTGCGTGCACCTGATTTTTCCCCAACAAATTCAAGCCATTCAAGTGAACTCGGTGGACAATCCAGTGTCGGCTATGGATCTTTAGTGTCTGTTTGGGACTTGGAAGGGGGAGGGAAGGTGAGGGGCGGGAAATTGAAAGAAAAATATTTTATTTTTTTTGTTTAATTTTGTAAAAAAATAAAAAAAAAAGTAAAAGAAAAAAAGTGAGAAATAGAGAGTTATTTAAAATCTTCTATCTTTTTTTTTCTTGTTTTTCTTGAGGGATGTTTGAATGAGTAACTTATAAGTTATAAATTATAAGCTAGTTTTAAAAATTAATTTTTTAAATTATTTTTAAAAAAATTGTGTTCGACGTCAATGGTTTTTCAAAGTTATTTTTTAATAATCAATCAAACGCAATTTAAAAAAATTATAAATTTAAGTGATAAGTTACTGAATAAATTAAAGTATAAATCAACATTCATGTGATCCCATAAACTTCTTTTAAGGATCTAATCTAGAAAAAGAATTAGTAGCTTATCCTTATGTTATATTAATTATCATTTCAACGATAGTAGGTAGCATAGATATTACATCTTATGGACTTCTTTTTTAAGTCCTTATAAGTTCTCGTAGAAGCATCTGTGCATATCACATTCATATGATCTCCTTTTTTTTAAGTTTTTGAGACTTAAAAAGAAAATGACTCTTGTAAGGTGCTTAGGTAAGATCCTCTTAAACGACCTTACAAAGGTGAAAGAAACTTTCTAAAGTGAAAGAAACTTTGAGGGTATGTTTAGAAGTGTTGTCAATTTTTAGTTTTTGTTATATGTTTTTACGTTTTATTTTTATTTTTTATTTTTTATGGTCTAATGATGATATTTATAAGTTACGATTCTGCTCAAAGTACTATATTATTATTATAAAATTAAAAAATATAACTATTTTAATACTTTTTTTATGTTTTTACTTTTAAAAATACGAAAAAGAAAACACAAAACACTCCCAAACAAACAAACTTGAACTTTGTTAGGTCGGACTTAAAAAAGGCCGCTCATGTGAATATGCGTAGATGTGACGCACTGACGTCTATGCTTCCTACTGTAAATATCAGCCAACATTCCCATCCCATAGATGAAACTCCATTTCAAGAACACCCTTTCTTCAGACCACAGAGTAACCTCAATCCGATGGGAGCAAGTTTTTCAGCAAGAGCTTCTACTTCCTGGCAAGAACAGCGCCCGCTCACTTCCTCCCGTGCTGTTCTTGAATTTCTTGTTCAAGGGCTCATCAACTTTGTCTCATTGAAGAATCAAGGAAAGAATGTTTCTTCTTTCGAATCACACCCCAAAACCATGTGGGCTTCCATTGCTAGTTTGATCCTGTATTGCTTGGCCTACGATGTCGAACATAGGCTTTCTTCGAACCATCCCACACCCGCTTATGCCCAGTTTGTTCGCCGTGGCATGGTGTTGTTTGGTTCGCTTTCTTGGGCATCGCTGGCATCAATTCTTTTCCCAGACTCGGTTAGGCCAGCTCTGTTTCTGCTGTGTATCCTGTTTTCAGCACGTGAGTTTCTGAAATTCAGACTTGAAGTGCTCCGGAACTGGCTGCTCCGGCAGAGAATGAGGTGCCATCCTCCAGGTGAATTGCCTTCCCAAGAAAGGCGCATGGGCTTGAACTGGCTTCAAATGCTCTGGAATTGGCTCCGGCAGAAAATGAGGGGCAATCTTCTCCCTGATCTGCATATCCGTGGAAGGCGCTTTGCGGACTGGAACTGGCGTCAAAGGCTCTGGAACTGGCTGTGGCAGAGGATCAATCCAATTTGGTCTGTGACACAGGCCAACAAGGACGGGCGAAGACAGCTTCCAGTGTGAGTGGAAGACACTCCTTGGCTGCCTAGGATTGGTGCTCTTGGAACCAGTCTCCAGAATCTTCTACGCTTTGTGTTAGTCCATATCGGAATCTATTGGTGCCGTTTGATCTGATACGGCTTATTTAGTTGTCTCTTTTGTTCTTTTTCTTCCCTGTTTGGTCCTCTGTTTTTTTCCATATTTGTGTATTGGAGGTTGGCTATGTTGTTGCATTGAGAACACTTTAATGGAATAATTTACAGTTCATATATCTCCAGGGTTTTTTATTTCTTTTAGCAATGCATCAAATGTTGTTAAGATTCATAGTTTCAGACTGTTTAGCTAATTTGAACAGTTGATTTGCTGAATTAGCCCTTTCAGACAGCAGAGCAAAACTTTTCACTTACGAGTCATACAAAGTCTCACATACCATTTCTTTAACTCTCTCTTTGAAGACATGGTTGGTCTACGTCATCATCGTCATCTTCTATCTATCTTCTCTCTGTTCCCAGAAGCCAAGAAACCATATGGCCTTTATTGTTCTTCTGGAGAAAGTAGTGACGTGATGGTCTCTGCAAATGAAATGATGACTTCTGCAATGACTTGATCGAATCCGTATGAATGCATTTGAGATTTCTTCATCTAATAGCATATTTGAGACTTTTTCTCTGTTTTGTTCTTCTTTGCTCTTGTTCTTCTCGCTTCTTCTTATCTTCTTTTTTTATTTTGATGATTTTTGTTGTTCTTTTTTTTTTTTTTGGAATTTTCAGTGGATAGCTTCCACGATCGACCAGACTTTGGATTTCTGACTTTTTTTTTTTTATATTTTCTTCTTGGTAATAATATTTTCTTTTGTTATCTTTTTCTTCTTTGCTTTTTCTTCTCTGATTTCTTATTTTCATTTTCATTGTTGTTGTTGTTGTTTTTGCGCAGGGGATAGCTTAGATGGCTGGTGGTCTTTGGATTTCTGGTTTATTGATATTCTTTCAGGTAAGAATATTTTGTTTTAAAAAAGATTTACTCAGTTTTCCGTTTATAATTGATTTTTGAAACTCTTTCGTGGCAATATTTTCCAAATTTTAGGTTCTTGTGTTTAGGTTGATTGGTTTTTTTTTTTTCTCCCCCTCTCATCTACTTTCTTTTCTCCGCTGATTTTGATCTTCTTTTTTTATTTCTGATTTTTTTTTTTCTTAGAGGGATGCCTTCCAGGGTTGGTTGACGACCAATCTCTGGTTTGTTGCTGTTATTGGAGGTATTCATCTTTTGTATTTTGTTTATCCAATTTTTTCTTTTATTGTTGAAGGTAATCATTTTCCATTTTTTGTTTAATCTACTTTTCCTTGTCTTTTTTTTTTTTTTTCTCTCCCTTTCATTATTTTTCCATGGTTGGAATTTTCGGTTTTTCTGTATTTCTTAATTTCTGTTTCTCTTTGGTTTTTTTTCATAGAGGTACGGTTTGGTTTGGTTGCCATATTGACATTGAGTTGTTGGTTTTCCGACTCTCTTGTGGGTATTTAGCTTTTTTATTTCTTTTTTAACAGAGTTTTATTTTATAAAAACACTTTGTTCTACCTGTGAAACTCTTTTTTATTATTTCGTATATAAAATTTGTATTCACGAGTTCTTTCAATTCTTAAATAAAAACACACAAATTGTTGTTTATGTTGGAAATATACCCATTCTTCTCCAAACTCTTACTGCTACCCTCTGTTTCCTTATTTTTTGTTGACGGTTTTTTGTTTAGTTAAATAAATCTTTGTTTCATTGCTTGCATATCTTTGTGCAGGTGCATGGACAACATAACATGAGAAAAAAAGCTGAAGTTTGTGAAATCTCAAAAAAAAGGCTGAAGAAGCTAGAGGTATGTGTGCTTGTAGAAAGTCATTTCTCTTATTTGATTTTGTGTTTATCAAACTTAGAGTGAGTTTCTCTTCCTATGATCAGGACCAGGAAAATTATTTCTCTTACAAAAAATAGTAACACCTTGAGATATGCTACCAATTTGATCTATATCAATACTTTGTTTCTATCAAAGGTCCTGTAACCCATGAGTGGCATATATTTGGGTGGTTTATGTTCTCAGAAAATACAAATACTAGGAGAATGTTTACTTGTTGCTACTCTTCATAACAAAAAAAAATCCCCTTCAGTTATTTTTATGAATCGACCTATGTATTTTGAAGGTTCAAGCTATGCTTAAAAGACGAAAAAGGCAAGTACTATTCTCTAAGGCGATTTGGCAATTTCTCAAGTGATCAACTTGTCAAAGCTGGTTTTCGGTCTTTCTTGTGAAATGGAAGCTGATTTTGACAAAGTCCAGTCAAGGCAAGGCTTTGATGAGAATAAACATAAATAATGAATCATCTCTTTTTGGTATTGATAATTCTAGCAGCTTCTCCTTGATTAGCAATTTTGAGCTACTAATTTTTTTGAATTTTAATGATATAGGTATGTAATAGGTTCTTAAATCCTCAAAAACTTAAAGGAGTTCACTTTTTGAAGTGGATATAGCTCAACCATGACTGGAAAAGTTCATCTTCAACTTCTTCCTACTTCAATTTTGGGCCTCACTATTGAGCAATAGTGTTAATGCAAATAAACTGTACTTTTAGATCGAAATAGATTTTGAAGTCTTTGCTCGATTATGTCGTTTTAGAATACTTCACCATCCAAAATTGGATCTCTCCTTTATACTATTTTGTTCTATATATTTTGTCTAATATATCTAGGGATAGCCAGTTTGAACAGGCTACTAACTTTACAGCTTAAGGGCATGTTTGTTTGAGGGATAAGGAGTGGAAGATAGGAGATGGAACCTAGTGGGCCTCACAAAATTCATGTTTGACAAAAAAAAAGAAGTTCTGGATTAGGAGATGTAATCCTCCAAAATGGGGATATGTAATACCATGGGGGAGGTGGTATTACATATTCCTCCCTTAGGATAAGATAGAATTTCTAATTTTACCCTTCTTATATTATTATTATTATTATATGATATCATATTCATATTAATTTTATAATAAATAATATAATAATATAACAATATAATATTCATTATCTCACTTCTTATCTAATTCTAACAAAACATAGTATGAATAATTCTCTATCACATCATGGTATTATTTATCATCTATCTTCACTTTCCTAATCCAATAGTATTGCATTTTTCCTCTCTCGCCCATAACTTGTAACGTGACGGTGATTGTGACCAAATTGGTCAGTCTACCTGACCAATCCAAGATTTTTTAAATATCTCTTATTTTCTTATCCTGCAAACAAACAGGATCTAACTGCTTTGAGATATGATTTTGGATGTTTTAATTATAGCCATAAAGATGTATGTGAAATTCTTTTATTTTTAACCCGTGTATATTAGATTTATTTACTTTATATCTAAAACTATGATTACCATCTACTATACTTGAAGAGCGATTCCGTTGTTTTCAGTTTTGGATTATTTCTGTACTTTTACCTTTTGGTGACTTCTTTACATGGTTGACACGTGTGGATTTCCTTCGAATTAGAAGCCACCATTTCTTGTCTTCTTACCTTATGTGCCAAACTTTTAACTTACTAAACAAGATTATCCTAGTAACACTTTTAACACTACTGTCTGTGAGATCATTTTTTTTTTTTATTTGGGTGGTAGAAGACGAGAAAGAGAATATGGTGGAGACAAGGAACAAAATTTTTATTTGTCTTCATCGAAATTGTCAAACATTTTTGTTTTTTAAGGGACCAAAACGAAATATTAGTGGAATAACGAAACACTATTATTACAATCAAAACACATTGAAATATAGAAAATAACACCAAAGCACAATACTATATACCTAAACAATAAGTTGTATTAACCCGAATTTAAAATTTTTATAAAAGGTGTACAATTTTTATACAAAAGATTGTATTTGACTATTTTGATATTTATCACTTTTGAAATGTTTCAGAAACATTCTGAAATGTTTTCGTTTCTGAACCAACCGAAACGACCCCTCGAAACGAAATTTTGATCCTTGAATGGAGAAGAAGAAGAAAAATCTGTTTTGATGATTATAGAATATCATGTAATGATTTGCTATTCAGAATTGTCTTTTTATCACTGTTCAGTGTAGCACCTGTTATCTGCAATTTCTGAATTGGTGTTTGATTTTGAATAATTTCTTGGATCATTAGTTTTTGTTGGATATGTGTTTAATCATGGGCATTGATCAAATTGTTTGTTGTTTGAGATAGAAAGAATGGATTTAAAGCTTTATATATTGATTATTACTTTAGCCGTTCGTTGTGCCTTCGGGTAACTTAGTAGTAATCTATTGTTCCTTCTCTCTCTCTCTCAATAAACAAAGTTTCCTTTTAATCGTTTAGTTGATTATCGTGTGTAGTTTGCTATCAATTTTTCACTCTTAAGTTGGATAAGTTTCAGTTTCTACAACGAAAATTTTTTTTATTTGCTTCACATTTGGTACTCTTCTATGTTTTTTATATGGGTTTGCAAAGAATTGTCTTTTTTCACTACTGGCTTTACTTTTCTGATTGAATTCAAGAAAATTATATTCTTGGTATGGATTAGTTTGGAAGCAAATTGCCAAGTTCCTCTTAATTTTTCACTTTCTATCTGTTTCCTTTAATGTACGCTAGACTGTTAGCACGATTTAAATATAACATTGTTCTGCAAATTCCAATAGGTGTTAATGTTGCTGGTTTGTTCATCTGATCAGGCAATGGCAAATGCATGGCCATGCTACTGGTAAGAAGTCGGACATCTTTGCAATCTTTGCACTTGAAGCTTTTTCGCAATCTTTGCAATTAGTTAAGATTAAGATTGCATGCTTGCAAAAATTGGTTCTTACATGGGAACTTCTTTATTTAATTGACGGTTTAGAGCAACAAGGGAAAATGAAAGCGTCAAAGTGAGAATGAAATAAGAGAAGGAGCTTTGTAAAGAGAAACAAAATAGACAGAGTTTTGTTTCACTTTGATTTGTGTTAAGTAATTAGATTTTGCTTCTTTGTAATCCTGGGTTTTTGATATTTTAATTTTAATTGTTCTGATAGTTTCTTAATTCCATCTGTGATTTTTCTGGGTCATACGTACTGGTGATGTACCATATCATTTTGTTTTGTTTTTGTGGGAAGGAGATTGTATGTGGGTTCAGTTAGTAGTATATTTGCTGCTTGTTTAGTGAAATGCTTGAATGATTTGTCTGTGTAGGGCTAAAACGAAGAGGTCTTTTAAAGATTGTAAAAGGTTGGACATTTTTTGTAGAATAAAAGTGGGTTTGTTACATATTACTATTAGATTGAATATTCTAATTAGAAGAAACATTGTTTATGTGGGGAAGGAAAAAGAAAATGGTTTTGATGGTTTATTTTCTTTTTTCTTCCAGGAGTTAACTTCTTTTCATATTTGAAAAGATAAAAAAAATAATAAAATTAAAAAATGTTCAAAATCGACCCACCTAACAAGCAACCCCACTTTCTGATTGGTGAAGCAAAGATCACTTCGTGCTCCAACAGCACCGAATAATTTGGAGCACCGAATAATTTGATTATTTCCAGTGAGGTGATGCCTATTGTACGAACACAGTGGTAGACCATTATGGTCTCCCATCTAACCAATTTAATGGTGTATATCGGTGCTCATTCCTCACTGACTATGCTCTTCTTTGGTTTTCAGCTTCATCGCTCTATTGCAATTGTGCCATTTTTTCCTTTTCTTTCTGTCAGTCCTTTCTACTCTATCTTGTATTCTCATTGTTTTTGCTTGTGTGTGTTAGAAAGTTTTTTCAATATTTTGTTAGCTTTGCTGTAAATTTTTCGTTCTTTTTTTTTATTTAAATGTTCAAGTAACTTTGTCACTCAACAGGGCATTTCTTAGGTACCGAGGACCTTGCAGGTCACTACTTCTGCTAGTTGATTTAATTTTATTTAGTAATTGTCCATTTAATTTTAATTTTAATTTTTTAAGTTTTTTGTTTCATGTTCTGGTTATAATATTTTTGTTATTTTTTTCTTTGCTCTTCTTCTTTTGTTTTTGTTGCTACAGTATTGGTATGCTGATATTTGATGTGTTGATGTTATCTATTTAAATGATTTAAGTTCTAATAGTTATTTGTCTGGACCCTGGCTCTTTTTCCCTAGCAAAAGGTGAAAATACTTGATTATCTTTTTTCTGGAGCAATTGAAATCCAGTAAAACATTTTGTTCGTGTTTTTTTTTTGTTTTGTGTGTTTTGGAGCTAAATAATTTTTCAAATTTCCTGTCCAACTTATTGTAATGTTTAATGCTGTGTGTGAATGATTTAAGTTCTTGCTATTTGTCTAGCTTTTTTCAGTTGGGAAAAGGCGGAAAAGGGTTAATTATTTTTCTTCTGAAATAATTAAAACTCAATAAAAAAATATTTTACTTCTTTTTAACCAATGTAATGTTTTGGACATGTTTTTAAAATTTCGTTTCCAACTTAGTGTACTGTTTGGTTTTTTCTTTTACACTGGAAGCAATTATAATGTTTGATTTCTTTTTTCATTTTTTATAGGAACTTCAGTTTAGACTACATTGTGTGATATTTCCCATTTCTAAGATAATTGAGTGGAAAGGTTTTAATTCTCTTTATTGAATGTTCAATTTATTGTTTCATTTAAGTTAATTTTTTTATTCATATTGCCTATTGCTTAGTTACTATTCTAATATGTGTGGTTTTGTTTTCCTAGCAATTTTTTTGTCAATAGTTTTACCCAGTTATTTGTCTATATTTGTTATTAAAAAACTTTTGACCTTTTTACAAACTCTAAAGCTTTTTGTAAAGGTATTTTGTTTATTGCCTAATGAATTTACTTCTTATTTGTGGTTTTCATTTGTGTATTTAATTGAAGTTCAGAACATTTTGAAAAGTGTGTTGAATATGTTTTTAAAATTTCACATGCAAGTTAGTGTAATGACTTTTTTTTTGGGTGGAAGCAACTTTTAATGTTTCAATTATTTTCCCGTTTTTAATATAAAGAAATTTGTCTTTTAAAATTTCCTATGCTTTTAATTGTTTGTAAAAACTACACTTTAGAATACTTTATGTGATTTTCCCCATACATAGAGTAATTGAATGGAATGTTTTTCAATTTCTTTATTGAATATTGAATTTTTTTGACACTTAAACTTCATTTTTAAATTTGTATTGACTATTGCTCAAGTGTTGAAAATGCTTCTGATTTATTATCTGACATACTTACCTATGGGTATGTAAACTAAAAAACATTCTTCAAACTGCGCAATTCAGTTAATTTTGTAATAATGTGCATGAAATTTTCTAAATATCTAACTATAGTGAATTAATGTTTATTTAATTCTAATCAGGTGGACTATCAATACAAATATCATGCAATTGGTGTTTCTGCATCAATCACTCATGTTCATGATGAGGTACTTGTCTGCATTCCTATGGTTTACGAAATGAGGGATGTTAGCCTTGTCCTCTCACTTCCAATCTATTGTTTATATGTGAAAGCTTCATTTTTAATTTGCAGAAAGTTTTGAAAACTGCAAGTTTATTTTTTGTTTGGCAGTCTGATTTAGTTTTGTCATTTTTTTGCAGCTTTCATCTCTTGCTGCACTCAAAGATTAGGAGACTATGATCAAACCTTACAAAGGTGAACTCCTTTCCTTTACTGTTTGTGAAACTTCATTATTTTTTGATTGAATGAAACGTCAAATTTCATTTTCAGGAAATTGTAAGACAATTCTGGAGTGAAATAATATTGAGAGTTCACCTTCCTTTAAAGATATTCCTTATTGTTTTCAACATGTGAACTATTTGGCTATGTCCTATATGTACGGATTTACTTAAATTCTGGGAGACAGCTATTTTGATATATCAGTTCCTTTCTGGAATCTTTGACATCGACCTATCTCTCCTAACTGGGGTCAAAATAATTTAACTTTTTGCATAATAAGAATTTATTGGTGCTGCAAATTTTGGCTGCGATGAGGATTGATTGTGTTCATATAAATGCATACTTGAACCAGTGTTTTAAGGGATCAGTTATTTCGTTATTTCTCTGATATCCTTTTTGCATGAAACAGCTTTGATGTGTTTGTAGAATTTGTTTGCTTTACTTCTTCCGCTGCTTCTGATATTGTGCCTACATATTAGAATGGTATATGTTGCTATAGCAGGTCGAAGAATGAGAATGTTCCTGGGACTTGTGTAATAGAGTTTTATGAACTTATCTGTGAATGAAAAAATGTATATTCAAATGCTACTTTGTCATGCTGTGCCAATGTGGATTGTAATATTTATATAGTAACATTCTACGTTGTTTTCTTTTGTGTTAAGTTGATGACAAGACTTGATGAAGTCACTAACTGGTTGTGTGTTTGGTGTGCGTGCACATCCATTGTTTACCCTGCAATGCTATACCATAAATTTTGGTATGCATTTCCTTTAAGCTGATTGAGTTTGATCAGGATCCGTTTTCTTTCACCTCCAAGTATTTTGTACTAGACCATGTGGATAGAATCTACGGAAAATAGAGAGGTACCAACAATAAGATTCAAGTTGTTATTTCTGTGTTTAGGTCATATTCAAGATGATAAATGGCTATTATAGCCTGACTTTAGTCATCGAAACCATGCTGGTGGTAACAAGATAGACCTCTTTTTGATCCCAACAGAGGTATCTGAATTATGCTCTCTACATTATTGAGTTTGCTTATAGTTCTTCACATGCTTTGACACATAGGAAGCTTGTCGCCTTCTTCCAGAAATCTCAGGCCCAACAACTCATCCTAAGGTCGCACAAGTTCTCTTAGAAAGGCGAAATCCTGATGCTGCTCTTATGGTTCTAAGGTTGTGCGGGCGTGATGGTGGAGCACAGTTAGTTTCACTTGTTGAGGCTGTTGCTGCAGTTCGAGTGAGAGTGGAGTGTGGACTTCTAACCGAAGCATTTATGTACCAGAGAATGCTCTGCATGAAAGTTAAGGAAAACAAGTTGAAGCATGGATCATCTCGACACTCCTCAGAGGATTTAAAAGATGAGTGCAGGACTTGGATGGACTGGGTGGAGGCACTGGTGACTGAAATTTGTTGTCTCTGTATCTGGAGAAACTTGGCAGACCGAATGATAGAATTGCCATGGAATTCAGTTGAAGAAAAATATTTCCTGAAGAGCCTCTTAGATTTTGCTGTTGATGACCCCTCAACAACAATTGGAAGTCTTCTTGTGGTTTTCTATCTGCAGGTAACTTCTAAATTTGATTAAAGCTGAAAATATTGTTCTTCCCCTTCATGATTCTGATTCACATAACTTTGAAGTTGTGTTGCCAACTGTCAGTGTCTAATAGCACTGTTAACACTGATATGATGATTGTCTATGTTGTGTTTTCTCTGGCATCTTTCTTTTGAAATTGTAAATGTGTGATTTCATGCCTTTTGAGAGTGCACTGCAACTATTATCTCCTCATGGGGCTCATGGTGACCGTAGGCAAGTCCTGCTAATTTGGTTATACATAGAATCTTTTATCGTTTATTGCAATATTCCATATTTGCTTATTGACGAAACCTATAATCATATCAGCAAGTGGTCGGTTGGTAACGGTTGTGGCCACAATTTGATTCAGTTGGACAGTTATGTTTGGATCTAAGTGCATACTATGCGTGCTAGAATAAATAGATGGCTGATTGAATCCTTTCTTCTCTATGCCTTAGATTCTTACCGGGCTTACAGCCATGTGTGAGTTGAAGTTGGTAGCGTATAATATTCACTGCTTTGCACCCCAGCAGTGCCAGCACATTAGTTGATACTTGATAGCTAGGAAGCACGAACACTCTGTTTAGGGTGTTGTATTCGTCTCTGACACATACTCTTCGTACACGCCAATTGGAGTGTCCTGAATTTTTATTTATTAATTTTTCAATGGACCGTATCATTGCGTGTCTGTGTTCTCAATTTTTTAAAACTGTCACGTCCCATGTCCGTATCTGTATCCGTATTTGTTCCCGTGTCCGTATTTGTGCTTCTTAGCTTGATAGTGAATGTGTAACACTTGTTCAATTGATTGGAGCATTTTCTGGTAGCTTCATCAGTCGTTGCAAATATTTCACTGGACCTGGGGGGAAAATTGGCCTTTTAAGTGGTACCCTCCTTCAGAAGTAAGGTAAGTGTGAGGGAAAGCATTTTACAACAGGCATACAATATATTTCATGGACGATGATATAGATCTGCAAGCTAGTATAATTGACTCAGGTTGCTAATCAAAAACAAAATCAAAGGCATCCTGTAAAGAATGCCTCTATTTAGGGGAAGGGTAACCACTCAGGTGAAGGACATATTTAATGTTGCTTTGTGCTGCTGGCAATTGCAGCTTGGGTGGATCGACATTGAATATCTCTACTCAGCTCTAATTTGTTAACTAATCAACGGGGACAAGTTTAAAATGCCAATTAAACGCTATCTGGATCATCCTCATGTGTCAGTTGTGACTGTGGCACCATGCCTTAAGAAAAAAAGGAAAGAAATTGAAGAGGATGAAAAAGAAGTTAAGAGAATATTTCTGAGAATAGGAGCACAGTTTCCTGCTTGTGGAACTTCTGTCCAGAGACTATTGGAGTTTGCTTCATCCATCCAAAAAGAAGCAAACAACATGGTGAAATTTAGGTGTTTTTGCTACCTGATAACTACCTAACAGTATCAATTAACTGCACGTGACAACCAACAAGAAGGTTGACTTTTTTAGGCAATGCTGGAGAATGTGTACTGCAGTAGAAACAAGCTAGGGTTAATCAAGATGATTTGCAGAGGACAATGAACACTAACGGTGAAACTGAGGAGAATGAATTATTGTTCTTGTAATCAGCTTTGGAGTAAGTTTAAGACGGATGATTGGGATTTTGAGCATGATTTGTGTTGCATTCCGAAATAATAGGGATAATCTCCGTTGAAAAAAGAACAATTCTTTATGTTTCATATCTAATGGCTGAGAATTGAAGTGTCCAGTAAATTTCTAGCTGTCTAATGTTTGACATTTGTTCATGTGGTAGGTCCTTGTAAAGGGTCCTATACGTGTGTTCCACATTGATATCTAGACACAACGTGATATAGCATCTTTATTATGTGCCGGATCATTTATTTCATGAACGGTCATTTGACAAATATCTCCGACTGGTATGATTACAACTTCTTTCACTAATTTGTCTCTTTTTTTATTAACAATTTTAGCGCTACCGATATGTTGAGCCATACCAAGCTGATCGGAAACTTCAGAGTGTGGAGCAGGACTTCATTTCAAAGAATTCTGTCAGTGAAGAAGTCTCATTTAGAATGAGATCAGCGTGTCACTGGAGAGCGGGATTGGTTGTAAGTATTTTAAATTGGTGATGCTTTCTTTCTTACAAGTACATTTAATGAAATTCATATTTTGCCTTAGCCTCAAATGGCTCATAAAGCAGCGTACTACTCACCCTTTGATATCTGATGGAACAAGAAACTACTTCCTTTACTGTAGTCTGTTTAGAGACCGCATGAGTGTTTTGTATTCTAAGTTCTCTCAATATAGACTTCCCCCATTCCCCTTGTATTATATCTTGGCACAAAAAAGTTTTGTGAGATGGTTGAGTGAAATCGCCTCGTGCAGGATTTAGAAATCATAAGCATGATTTGCGTTTGTGATGAGCTTTTAACTTTGTGTACTTTATTCTTGTGAAATTAAAAGTCAACTAGGTATCCCCACCCTTGCTAGGTTCTCTTTTAATCAAAATTTTTTGTGGTGGGTGGTAAAGGTTTGGTGGGAAAGTGCTGTTTATGAAACAGGCTTTTCTAACTCTTTGTCATGGCTTGATGCAGTATAGAGTTTTGCATTTGTTGATATATTTGTTTGTCCTTCTTAAATTTATTTTTCTTTTTTTTTTTTCTTCTCTTTTGTTTTTGTTTTCGTTTTTGGTTTTTTTTGGGTGGAGGGCTATTCTACGCAAAATGTTTCTTGCAGTCCCATAGTTCCTTCGAATGCACACCAACAGAAAGTAATGACCATTACTGTATGAGAAAGTGATTCAAAAAACCCCCCCCCCCCCCCCCCCCCCCCCCCCCCCCCCCCCCCCGTGCACAGACCAATGATGTAGGAGAGAAGAAAAGAGGAAGAAGGAGAAAAAGGGGGGGGGGGGGGGGGGGGGGGGGGGGGGGGGGGGGGGGGGGGGGGGGGGGGGGGGGGGGGGGGGGGGGGGGGGGGGGGGGGGGGGGGGGAAGATGGGGATATTCAGAACAGTTTCATCGTAGAGGAAATGTGCCTATATCAAATTCTGTTTTTGTGGAAAGCGAAAGAAAAAGTGGAATGCTTATATTAATGTGCTTTTAACAGGAAAAGAGCATAGAGTTGCTGCCAGAAGTTCAACAAGAAGAAGCAAAGACAGGAAAATTGCTTGAAATTACTGTTTCTTCCATTAATGAAGTTGATATCCGTGCAAGATCTGATCTTGCTACGATACGAGAACCAAATTTGAAGAGTTTATTGGTTCCCTCCTCCACTGACTCTTCGCTTGTTCTTCGGATGGACAAAGCAATCACTTCCTTGAAACTCCATCAAAACTAGGTGGATTTGCTAATTCCCATTTTGAACTTGGGAACCATGGCTCTCCCTCCATTCTGCAAGGGAACTTATTTACCAATGCAGAAAGAGTCCTGAAGCATCAAACTGGTGTCAGCAAGAAGTTTCAATTTGAAGACATTAGGACTTCTGGTATTCGTCGTGTGAGTCCAATGATGGCAACCCCACTAAAAGAGTTCAATGGAATTTCATCAAGAGTGCCTCAGAATAGCAGCTTCCATGGTAATCGATTTAATGAAGTTTCTCCGGTGAAGGAAGAAAATGGTTTCATTCACAGACTTCAAAATACAAGGCCATATAGCCTCGGGGTCAGAGCTGATTCAGTAACTTCACCCAGCAGCAACAGTTTCTTACTAAAAGAACCCGCTAGAGATCCTCACCTAAATGCGTCTGGTAAACAGGTTGCATCAGATGGATCTCTCAGACCTTGGAATATAGTGCCCTCACATGATCCAATGGACGTCTGTTGGAGGTAAAATCTTTCTTCCTAAACCTTCATAGCTATTCTATTTGTCATTGTTGGGGTATGCAGTTAATTGCATATGAATGGTTGCTGGTATTGTTCGGTTACTCGTAATCCAATTTTCATTTTGTAAGTTATACTTCTTTGTTTTTAGCCACGGAGAGAAGGGTTCGGTCGAGGACGGGAATATAAATGGACGACCAAGATGGAGGTCTGATGACACCAGTGAAGACGAAGAACAGCAGAGTCCAGATAGACTCACAGGACTGGCTTCTTATATAAAACCTTCGAGGGGAGTAAGAAGAAGCAGGTTAGCCAGAAGATGATGACACCTGTGGACATTTTGTAACCTTTATCAGAGAAGCAGTGGAAGCCTGCAACTTTTAGGTGAGAATTAACGATCTGCTATCAGTTTTTCCCTAGGTGAAATGCATCCAATTTTATATTTCCTGGTATTTTAGGAGCTGAGTTTTGGCAAAGGTGATGGCAGCTTTAGTTGGCCATTTCCTTGCTCTCTCTCTCTCTCTCTCTCTCTCTCTCTCTCTCTCTCATGTTGATTAATCGAGTTTTGGGGGAAAACAGTCCCACATTTTTGTGTCTTATTTGAAGAAAAATTCATAGCTCTTACCATTTTAAGTTTTCATCGTCTTTTTCCAACCCTCGTGAGCAGTATATGAACATGTTATGTGAATCATGTTGACAAACTACCCATTTTACCTGATATTGATGATCCCTGGCAAGAACTTTCTGCTTTGTTTTAGCTTTGCCTACTAATGCAGCAATTTCAGGTGCGAATTTCATGCGACTCATTGCAATCAAAAGGTGATATTTACTGTTTAATGCTTTTTTGGTTCGTGGATTTGTTGAGAAAAAAGGATAAGCAAATAATAGAAGTCATTATTCTTTGTTTGGTTACCAGGGAAAATAATAAGAAAAAGAAAATATGTAAAAATATTTAACTTTTTCGTTATTTGTAACTTTTTTATAAAAAAAAATTGGATCCTACGTGAGCTGTGTAGAAGAGAGAACATGAAGGAAAGCAAATTTCCTTCTTGTACGTTTTCCATTCCTTTTTTTTTTTTGTTTTCCAAAGTGTTAGAGTTAGCCACGTGTGGTGAGCATGTTGAGGATATCATCAAGAATTTAATTGTAAAGCTTTTAGATGAGTGGTGTTGACAATTTGTGAAAAAAATAATTATATGGTCGTGTAGTGCTTCATAACCTTGCAAGATTAAATAATTCGTGATAAAATATCCATAACATGCAATGAAATATAAGGTGACAAAATCTCCATAAGATGAAATGAAATATATATATATATAGTGTGATCAACTATCCATGATATGCAATCAAACATAATGCAATGAAAAAAAAATCATGCTTTATGGTCGTAGATTATGTTTTGTAAATAGACGGCAAAAAAATCTTGCGTGATGGTGGTATAAATACACGATAACACTAAATTACCGTCATTTAAACTTAAAAACTTTATAATACGAACTCATCTATTAAATAAACGAAAAAAAATTATAATAAAAATAGCATCTAAAAAGAAGAGTGTTATCATCTGGAAGAATCTTTTTTCCTATAATGGAATGTGCTCACATGGAACGGAAACAGGTCAAAAATGTCAAACCAACGAAGATCACGTCGTCCATAACTGCGGCTTTCGATGCAAGATGAACAGCAGAGATCGGCGGCAGTTGCACCCGAAATTGCTTGCACCTGATTTTTCCCCAACAAATTCAAGCCGTTCAAGTGAACTTGGTGGACAATCCAGTGTCGGCTGTGGATCTTTACTGTCTGTTTGGGTGGGAAGGGAAGGTAGGGAAAGAGAAATTGAAAGAATTGTTTTTTATTTTTTGTTTAATTTTGTAAAAAAAAAAAAAGTAGAAGGAAAGAAGTAAGAGAAATAGTGAGAGTTATTTAAAATCTTCTTTCTCTCTTTTTTTTTTAGGGATGTTTGAATGAGTAGCTCATAAGCTATTAATTATAAGTTAATTTTAAAAATTACTTTTTCAAAAATCGTGTTTGGTGTAAATGATTTTTTAAAATGATTTTTTTTATGATCAATCAAATATAATTTAAAAATATTATAAATTTAAGTCATAAAATATTAAATAACTAAAGGGCAAACCGACATTCATATAATCCCATAAACTTCTTTTAAGTCCTTATTTTTTGTCATAAAATGTTATCATCCGTACGGAATGTTAATAGTCCGGAACGGATTCCTAATCCGACTCATTTTTTGTCACCAAAAGCTGAATTGGCTCAGACACGTAGTTCATTCCGGCCTTAGGCCACAAATCAAACGTGTCATATAAGTTCTTGTAGAAGCATCTATGCATATTTATATTCGTATGATTCCCCTCTTTTAAATCTAGATTTACAGAAAAGGATCTTGCCTTACTTCTTTTCTTTTAAGGCTTAAAATAAAAAGAATGTTTGCATAAGCTCGTGTGTCCTCTTCTTTAGAACTTAGGCTATGTTTGGTATATATTATGAGTTGATTTTTTGGTTTATTTATTTATTTTTTGTTTTTTTGTTTATTTTTATTTGAACTAATATTAGAAAAATAAAATAGTTAAAAAAATTTAACTTTTTTACTAACAAGTTTAAAAAAAGAGAAATGCTAAATGTACCAGATAAAGTCACCGGTTTCTATTACCGGTTGACATGGCGTTCTACGTGGTTATCCACATCACTGACTTACTTCTTTAATATTCTCTTAAAATTACGAAATAAAATTTAAAAATAAATAAAGAATGATACATAGAAAATTGAAACAATGGATAGGCTCTCCCCTCTCTAATGGATATTTACCGCTGATAATTCGAGCTTTCTGTTGTAACAGTGCATGAGGGCCTTAAGCTAGGAAGCACGGACACACCGTTTAGGGTGCAGTTTGCGTGTCGGACACACCGCGGACACGGATACTCCTAGGACACGCCAAAATATGTGTCGGACACGTCAGGTGGCGTGTCCTTTTTTTTTTTTTTTTTAAGCTGTGGACACGCCGGGGATATGGTTGGGACACGTCGAGAACACGACTGGGACATGTTTAGGACACGGCAGGGATTAAAGTGTAATTATGAAAATTTTTAAATGGGGTATATTTTTTAATTTTCTTAACTTCAATATAAAATGTACAAAATATTCCAAATCAAAACATTTCTTCTTCTTCTTCTTCACTGTTCAAACTGCTGCTACTATATTTCTTCTTTTTTCCTTCTTTTTTTGTTCTTATTTTTCTTATTCACTGCCCTTTCTGCTGCTTGTTTCACTACTGCTTATGTTCAATGTGGGTATTGCCCTGCAAAATCAACTAAAGAAATTGGTACTGTTTACCTACCACTGCTTTTTTTTTTTTTTTTTTTTTTTGTGGAAGTTGGATACTTGCTAGTTCATGCTTTAGATAGTAATGAATCTAATGATGTATTAGATGACAATCTTCTTTAACTTGTATTTTTTTCTGTGCTTGATGGATGATGAATTGATGACCTGTTGTCTATTATATTGAGTATTGAATTTTTTAATATTTTTGGTGGTAAGTGAATGTTATATTTATAGACATGAAAAATAAAATATATAAAAATAATAATTTTTTGCCGTGTTCCCGCCGTATCTGTGTCCCCTATTTTTTGAAATTACCGTGTCCCGTGTCCGTATCTGTGTCCGTGTCTGTATCCGTGCTTCTTAAGCCTTAAACAACGGCTGCTTAATATAGTCCTCAACCGCAGTTTCGATGGCCAATGGCAGCACATTAATAAAAGTAGGCTATAGTTTTAAGGTTAAAGCGAGCAAAAAATACAATGGTGGGACGATCACAGTTACGGTGGTGGTTTTGAGGAGAGACGAATGGAAGGAGAAAGAGAGGAATCTACTAAAAGCTTATGGTGATGGTGTTTGATTTTTGAAGGAGAGTAGAGGAATGGGTTTCGAGAATGATGGATGGTAGTAATGAAGTGAGAGGTGGAGATGTTGATGATGGCGGTGGACTTTAGCAAAAGCCTCCACGTTATGCTGGTTGGAAGAGAAAATTAAGCGTGTATTTTCTTGAAGTAATTTTCTTTTTCTTTTTTTTTTCCTGCACATTTTCAGAACTTTTCTTAAGAAACCTTCCAAGTCCTAGCCGATGTGGCTTGCCACAGTAGCCCACCACATCAGCCGGTGGAATAAACCGGTGTATATTCCCGTGATACGTAGCACTGTTCTTGAAAAAAATTTAACTTTTAAACCTTGCCAAGGGCTTTGTAAGGCGAATGACCTTACAAAGGTCCTTTCCAGCAAGCTCCTTTCCAGCATAGATGTGATATCTACGCTACCTACTATCGTGGTAATATCAGCCAACACTCCCATCCCATCCCTATAAAATGTCGATATTCAAGATGAGACTCCATTTCATGAACACCCGTTCTTCAGATCACTGAGCAACCTCAATCCGATGGGGGCAAGTTTTTCAGCAAGAGCTTCTACTTCCTGGCAAGAACAGCGCCCGCTCACTTCCTCCCATGCTGTTCTTGAATTTCTTGTTCAAGGGCTCATCAACTTTGTCTCATTGAAGAATCAAGGAAAGAATGTTTCTTCTTTCGAATCACACCCCAAAACCATGTGGGCTTCCATTGCTAGTTTGATCCTGTATTGCTTGACCTACGATGTCGAACATAGGCTTTCTTCGAACCATCCCACACCCGCTTATGCCCAGTTTGTTCGCCGTGGCATGGTGTTGTTTGGTTCGCTTTCTTGGGCATCTCTGGCATCAATTCTTTTCCCAGACTCGGTTAGGCCAGCTCTGTTTCTGCTGTGTATCCTGTTTTCAGCAGGTGAGTTTCTGAAATTCAGACTTGAAGTGCTCCGGAACTGGCTGCTCCGGCGGAGAATGAGGTGCCATCCTCCCGGTGAATTGCCTTCCCAAGAAAGGCGCATGGGCTTGAACTGGCTTCAAATGCTCTGGAATTGGCTCCGGCAGAAAATGAGGGGCAATCTTCTCCCTGATCTGCATATCCGTGGAAGGCGCTTTGCGGACTGGAACTGGCTTCAAATGCTCTGGAACTGGTTGTGGCAGAGGATCAATCCAATTTGGTCTGTGGCACAGGCCAACAAGGACGGGCGAAGAAATCTTCCAGTGTGAGTGGAAGACACTCCTTGGCTGCCTAGGATTCGTGCTCTTGGAACCAGTCTCCAGAATGTTCTACGCTTTGTGTTAGTCCATATCGGAATCTATTGGTGCCGTTTGATCTGATACGGCTTATTTAGTTGTCTCTTTTGTTCTTTTTCTTCCCTGTTTGGTCCGCTGTTTTTTTTCCATATTTGTGTGTTGGAGGTTGGCTATGTTGTTGCATTGAGAACACTTTAATGGAATAATTTACAGTTCATATATCTCCAGGGTTTTTGATTTCTTTTAGCAATGCATCAAATGTTGTTAAGATTCATAGTTTCAGACTGTTAAGCTACTTTGAACAGTTGATGTGCTGAATTAGCCCTTTCAGACAGCAGAGCAAAACTTTTCACTTACCAGTCAAACAAAGTCTCGCCCACCATTTCTTTAACTCTCTCTTTGAAGACATGGTTGGTCTACATCATTATCGTCATCTTCTATGTATCTTCTCTCTGTTCGCAGAAGCCAAGAAACCATATGGTCTTTATTGTTCTTCTGGAGAAAGTAGTGACGTGATGGTCTCTGCAAATGAAATGATGACTTCTGCAATGACTTGATCGAATCCGTATGAATGCATTTGAGATTTCTTCATCTAATAGTATATTTGAGACTTTTTCTCTGTCTTGTTCTTCTCGCTTCTTCTTATCTTCTTTTTTTATTTTGATGATTTTGGTTGTTCTTTTTTTTTTTTTTTTTTGGAATTTTCAGGGGATAGCTTCCACGATAGACCAGACTTTGGATTTCTGAATTTTTTTTTAATATTTTCTTCTAGGTAATAATATTTTCTTTTGTTATCTTTTTCTTCTTTGCCTTTTTTTCTCTGATTTCTTTTTTTTTTATTTTCATTGTTTTTGTTGTTGTTTTTGCGCAAGGGATAGCTTAGATGGCTGGTGGACTTTGGATTTCTGGTTTGTTGATATTCTTTCACGTAAGAATATTTTGTTTTAAAAAAGATTTACTCAGTTTTCCGTTTATGATTGATTTTTGAAACTCTTTCATGGCTATATATTTTCCAAATTTTAGGTTCCTGTGTTTAGGTTGATAGGGTTTTCCCCCCCCCCCCCCCCCCCCCCCCCCCCCCCCCCCCACCCCCCCCCCCCCCCCCCCCCCCCCCACCCCTCTCTCTTCTACTTTCTTTTCCCTGCTGATTTTGATCTTCTTTTTTTATTTCTAAATTTTTTTTTCTCAGAGGGATTACCTTCCAGGGTTGGTTGACTACCAATCTCTGGTTTGTTGCTGTTATCGGAGGTATTATTCTTTCGTATTTTGTTTATCCATTTTTTTCTTTTATTGTTGAAGGTAATCATTTTTCATTTTTTGTTTTATCTACTTTTCCTTGTCCTTTTTTTTTTTTCCCTTTCATTATTTTTCCATGGTTAGAATTTTCGGTTTTCAGTATTTCTTTGGTTTTTTTTCATAGAGGTACGGTTTGGTTTGGTTGCCATATTGACATTGAGTTGTTGGTTTTCCGACTCTCTTGTGGGTATTGAGCTTTTTTATTCCTTTTTTAACAGAGTTTTATTTTATAAAAAAACTTCGTTCTACCTGTGAAACTCTTTTTTGTTAATTCGTATATAAAATTCGTATTCACGAGTTCTTTCAATTCTTAAATAAAAACAAACAAATTGTTGTTGATGTTGAAAATATACCCATTCTTCTCCAAACTCTTACTGCTACCCATTGTTTCCTTATTTTTTGTTGACGTTTTTTTGTTTAGTTAAATAAATCTTTGTTTCATTGCCTGCATATCTTTGTGCAGGTGCATGGACAACATAACATGAGAAAAAAAGCTGAAGTTTGCGAAATCTCAAAAAAAAGCTGAAGAAGCTAGAGGTATGTGTGCTTGTATAAAGTCATTTCTCTTATTTGATTTTGTGTTTATCAAACTTAGAGTGAGTTTCTCTTCATATGATCAGGACCTGGAAAACTTACTTCTCTTACAAAAAATAGTAACACCTTGAGATATGCTACCAATTTGATCTATATCAATACTTTGTTTCTATCAAAGTTCCTGTAAACCCATGAGTGGCATATATTTGGGTGGTTTATGTTCTCAGAAAATACAAATAGTAGGAGAATGTTTACTTGTTGCTACTCTTTATAACAAAAGAAAATCCCCTTCGGTTATTTTTATGAATCGACCTATGTATTTTGTAGGTTCAAGCTATGCTTAAAAGACGAAAAAGGCAAGTACTATTCTCTAAGGCGATTTGGCAATTTCTCAAGTGATCAACTTGTCAAAGATGGTTTTAGTCTTTCTTGTGAAATGGAACCTGATTTTGACAAAGTCCAGCGAATGTAAGGCTTTGATGAGAATAACTTTTTGCAACCCATCACAGCAGAGAGAGAAATCATATATAACATTCCTGCATCAATTTGTACCAATGGATTTAGGGCAATTAGTGAACCTAATGCAGCCTTGCAAGTTGAGGAAGTTCTCAAGGAGTATAGTGAGACCCACATATGAGAAAATGTCAAAGTTTCTTTCCCCACATCATCCAGTTGTTATAAGAGAGATTAACAACGCAATGCTATGCTTTCATACCAAATGTTGGAAAGATCTTATACAAATATTGTTAACTGCATATGAATTTTTAATCCTTATGATTAGACTCTGCTTGTTGTTACTTATGTGATATGTATTTTCTTGTTGCCTAATAGTGATTCAGGGCTTCTTGTCAATTCCAGTTACTACATATCTTGGGTTTTGAAGATGAGGTGTCTAATTTGTATTTATGTCCTTGTTATGAACTAATTTCTTTTTCTTTAAATTCTTCTTTTGAAAGTGTAGCTACAATAAAAAGAAGTCACAACTGTATAGTTGCGTTTAAAGAAGTAGATTGGATGCTGAGCAGGATTTTTAGGCATGAAACATAAAGACCTCCTTTAGGGCATCAAGCTTGCAGTGCTTTTTAGGTTGGCCTCTATAATTGATTTTTTAGCTACCTAAATTACCATGCACAACATTTAAGGTTATTTTTATAATTCTTGTGGTGTTGGTGTTTTGTAAAACGACATATTATTGATTAGTGTACCAGAATATTTGGGCCTGTTTTGTGTAGTTTTTCAAATTTTAGTTGTTACAAATATGCTCCTTAAAAAATTAAAAACCATGAAATTTGGACAACACAGTGTTTTTAGTCATTTTAGTGCCCTTGATTGAGAAACAGGAAATGGAACGTGTTACTGGTAGGGTTCTTTTGATGCTGTATGTATAGATAATCACATCTCCCTTTGTTGATATTTTTGTGATTAAGGATTACAATTTTTCAATCCATTTTTTCACTTTCACTTAAATCATAATATGATGTGTTATGATATTATGGGAAAGTGAAGAGCCTAAAATTATTGTCAATTGCGTATGAAATTACAAACATAAATTATGAATCATCTCTTTTTGATATTGATAATTTTAGCAGCTTCTCCTTGATTAGCAATTTTGAGCTACTAATTTTTTTGAATTTTTATGATATAGGTATGTAATAGGTTCTTAAATCCTCAAAAACTTAAAGGAGTTCACTTTTTGAAGTAGATATAGCTCAACCATGACTGGAAAAGTTCATCTTCAACTTCTTATTCCTACTTTAATTTTGGGCCTCACTATTAAGCAATACAACTCACTGAGTTAATGCAAGTAAACTGTACTTTTAGATCGACATGGATTTTGAAGTCTTTGCTCGATTATGTCGTTCCAGTATACTTCACCATCCAAAATTGGATCTCTCCTTCATACTATTTTGTTCTATATATTTTGTCTAATATATCTAGGGATAGCCAGTTTGAAAAGGCTACTAACTTTACACCTTAAGGGCATGTTTGTTTGAGCGATAAAGGGTGAAATATAGGAAATGGAACCCAGTGGGCCTCACAAAACCCATGTTTGACAACAAAAAAAAATGTTCTAGATTAGGATATGTAATCCCCTAAAATGGGGGATATGTAATACCATGGGAGAGGTGGTATTACACATTCCTCCCTTGGGATAAGATAGAATTTCTAATTTTACTCTTCTTATATTATTAATATGAATATAATATATAATATTAATTATCCCACTCCTTACCTCATCTTAACCAAACATAGTATGAATAATTTCTCATCACATTATGGTATTATTTATCACTTATCTTCACTTTTTTAATCTCACAGTATTGCATTTTTCCTCTCTCACCACGGGATTTGTAACGTGACGGTAATTATGACTAGATTAGTCAATTAACCTAACAAATCCAAGATTTTTTAAATATTCCTTATTTTTTTATCCTGCAAACAAAAAGGGCCTAACTGCTTTGAGATATGATGTCGGAGGTTTTAATTATAGCCATAAAGATGTATGTGAAATTCTTTTATTTTTAACCCGTGTATATTAGACTTATTTACTTTATATCCGAGACTATGATTACCTTCTACTATACTTGAAGAGCGATTCTGTTGTTTTTCGTTTTGGGTTATTTCTGTACTTTTACCTTTTGATGACTTCTTTATATGGTCGACACGTGTGGATTTCTTTCGAATTAGAAGCCACCATTTCTTATCTTCTTACCTTATGTGCCAAACTTTTAACTTCCTAAACAAGATTATCCTAATAACACTTTTAACACTATTGTCTGTGAGATCATTTTTTGTTTTTGTTTGGGTGATAGAAGACGAGAAAGAGAATATGGTAGAGAAGAAGAAGAAAAATCTGTTTTGATAATTATAGATGATCATGTGATGATTTGCTATTCAGAATTGTCTTTTTATCAGTGTTCAGTCTAGCACCTGTTAGCTGCAATTTCTGAATTGGTGTTTGATTTTGAATAATTTCTTGGATCATTAGTTTTTGTTGGACATGTGTTTAGTCATGGGCATTGATCAAATTGTTTGGTGTTTGAGATAGAAAGAATGGATATAAAGCTTTATATATTGATTATTACTTTAGATGTTCGTTGTGCCTTTGGTAACTTAGTAGTAATCTGTTGTTCCTTCTCTCTCTCTCTCAATAAACAAAGTTTCGTTTTAATCGTTTAGCTGATTATCACGTGTAGTTTGCTATCTATTTTTCGCTCTTAAGTTGGATAAGTTTCAGTTTCTACAATGAAATTTTTTTTCATTTGCTTCACATTTAGTACTCTTCTATGTTTTTTTATATGGGTTTGCAAAGAATTGTCTTTTTTCACTACTGGCTTTACTTTTCTGATTGAATTCAAGAAAATTATATTCTTGGTATGGATTAGTTTCGGAGCAAATTGCCAAGTTCCTCTTAATTTTTCACTTTCTATCTGTTTCCTTTAATGTACGCTAGACTATTAGCACGATTTAAATATAACATTGTTTTGCAAATTCCAATAGGTGTTAATGTTGCTGGTTTGTTCATCTGATCAGGCAATGGCAAATGCATAGCCATGCTACTGGTAAGAAGTCGGACATCTTCGCAATCTTTGCACTTGAAGCTTTTTCTTTTGATTTACCATCGCACAATTAGTTAAGATTAAGATTGCATGCTTGCAAAAATTTGTTCTTACATGAGAACTTCTTTATTTAATTGACGGTTTAGAGCAACAAGGGAAAATGAAAGCGTCAAAGTGAGAATGAAATAGGAGAAGGAGCTTTGTAAAGGGAAACAAAATAGACAGTTTTGTTTCACTTTGATTTGTGTTAAGTAATTAGATTTTGCTTCTTTGTAATCCTAGTTTTTGATATTTTAATTTTAATTGTTCTGATAGTTTCTTTATTCCATCTGTGATTTTTTTGGGTCAGTCGTACTGGTGATGTATCAGATCATTTTGTTTTGTTTTTGTGGGAAGGAGATCATATGTGGGTTCAGTTAGTAGTATATTTGCTGCTTGTTTAGTGAAATGCTTGAATGATTTGTCTGTGTAGGGCTAAAACGAAGAGGTCTTTTAAAGATTGTAAAAGGTTGGACATTTTTTGTAGAATAAAAGTGGGTTTGTTGCATATTACTATTAGATTGAATCTTCTAATTAGAAGAAACATTGTTTATGTGGGGAAGGAAAAAGAAAATGGTTTTGATGGTTTATTTTCTTTTTTCTTCCAGGAGTTAACTTCTTTTCATATTTGAAAAGATAAAAAAGTAAAAAAATAATAAAATTAAAAAATGTTCAAAATCGACCCACCTAACAAGCTACCCCACTTTCTGATTGGTGAAGCAAAGATCACTTCGTGCTCCAACGGCACCGAATAATTTGATTTATTTCCAGTGAGGTGATGCCTGTTGTACGAACACAGTGGTAGACTATTATGGTCTCCCACCTAACCAATTTAATGGTGTATATTGGTTCTCATTCCTCACTGACTATGCTCTTCTTTGGTTTTCAGCTTCATCGCCCTATTGCAATTGTGACATTTTTTCCTTTTCTTTCTGTCAGTCCTTTCTACTCTCTCTTGTATTCTCATTGTTTTTGCTTGTGTGTCAGAAAGTTTATTCAATATTTTGTTAGCTTTGGTGTAATTTTTTTGTTCTTTTTTTTATTTAAATGTTCAAGTAACTTTGTCACTCAACAGGGTGTTTCTTAAGTACCGAGGACCTTGCAGGTCACTACTTCTACTGGTTGATTTAATTTTATTTAGTAATTGTCCGTTTAATTTTAATTTTAATTTTTTAAGTTTTTTGTTTCATGTTCTGGTTATAATATTTTTGTTATTTTTTTTCTTTGCTCTTCTTCTTTTGTTTTTGTTGCTACAGTATTGGTATGCTGATATTTGATGTGTTGATGTTATCTATTTAAATGATTTAAGTTCTAATAGTTATTTGTCTGGACTCTGGCTCTTTTTCCCTAGCAAAAGGTGGAAAGACTTGATTATCTTTTCTCTGGAGCAATTGAAATCCAATAAAACATTTTGTTTGTGTTTTTTTTATTTTTTGTGTGTTTTGGGAGCTAATGTATGATTAAATAATTTTTCAAATTTCCTGTCCAACTTATTGTAATGTTTAATGCTGTGTGTGAATGATTTACGTTTTTGCTATTTGTCTAGCTTTGCAATTATATAAAAAATCTGCCAATGTGCCTTGCAAGATTTCATAATGTTTTGTGAGAAGTACCACTGATACATGTATCCATTAACCAGGTGAAGACAATTTTTTTTGTTCTTTAATCTCGTTTTTCTTTATCTATACCTCACCCATTTCCCTGAGAGCATTATTTGGTGTGTTGAATTATTGCTGGGTATTTATATGGTTTCTTTCTACAGAAGCAGGCCAAAAAAATCTGAAGTATTTCTGTTTAACCATTTTCTAATTTAATACTGTTCTTCAGATTTTACTTTCTCCATATTGCCTTTATTTTGCTTCTAACATGAAGGTTTTTTAGAATTAGATGGGTTCCTGTATTTTGCAATTGCTTTTTAAATTCAATAATAGTATTTTAATCAGAAAAGGGGAGAGTGGAATTTGTTTATGAATCAAAATAGGAGATTAATCATTTCTAGATTTTAATAAGCTTCTGTAGTTTGTTTAATGTATCTGTAGTTATTAGAGTTATCATTACTCTACATTGTCCACATTTTCAGTTTAATTTTAAAATCTGGTGCTTACCTTAATCCATTGTGTTTTTTTCTCCCCCTCAGGTATGTTTTGATTGCAACGTGAAAAAGTATGAGATACTACTGTACAAGATACTAAGGTATTTAATAGCTTGTCACTGGTCTAGAAAATTGTGGCTATTTCTTTTCTTTTAGTGTGATATTTGCCTGTTTATTTGTGACGGTAGAGCTGTTTACCTATTAGTTTTTTTTGGCTTCTTCCTTTTCTATATGAATTTTCTTTCGTTTTTTCTTTTTGAATATATAATGAGATTTGAACTTTGTCTTCAAGGTCAGAAAAGTTTGGTTTATATCAAATTTGACAGGATGCCTAAAATCAATTGAAACTTATAGTCATATGCATGTTACCGTCTTTTCGAATAATTTTCCATCGTCCGGTTAGATTAACACCGCAACAAATTAAGATGAACACTTAATGAACAAACATACACAGAGAAAAACCTCAGAATTTTGTCTCATTTACTCAGCAGAAATATGTCTCTGCATGAAAAGCCGCAAGCCAAAAGCAAAACTAATTTAGCAAGCAACATCCATTCCTTTCAAACAATCACCATTACTTATTGCTATGCATTAACACACTCATACATACATACATACATACATACAGTTGAGTTTATTATACGTTACAAACATTTACCAACTTTGGAATTTCAAACTTCCAACTAACTGTAGCTACCATGCTGTGCAAATGTAAGCAAAGAATGGTATGGGCTGCTCCTATCATATTCTTCCTTCTGCTGTGTGACTTCTTGCAGCATCATTTTTACCCGTGACCAGGAACAAACACCAGGCAATTAAACACAGTCCCATTCTGAACAACTTTATGTTTCCAATACTTCACTTTCTGCATAACAGAGATTGACATGTTCTCTCTCAATTATTTTCAGTGTAATGATGAAATCAAGAAAAACCAGAGTACGGGGGATGAGAATATCTTTATGATGACACTGATATTATGCCATCAAGATGGTATAAACTTATAGTCATATGCATCTTTTCAAAACTTAAGAGAAAAAATTTTGCAGATGAATTAAGATGTAAATAAAATTTGGAATAATCTGATCAAACAGGTGGAATTTTTTTTACAGATAATCATTATAGATATATTGCCTGAGTTCTTCTTATTTCTATTTTGTGTTAGATTGATTATGCATTATAGTTGAATCATTCTCATGTTTATGCATGGTTGTTTATGCATGTTCAGAGTCAAGTTTTTCATGGATGTTTATGCATGGTTGTTGACATGATATTTAATTTGTTTGCCTTCGACAGTGTATATTTGACATATTGAAGGATGTCTATTAATCCTACTCAACCTACTGATAGTAGTAGGAATGAGGATTTTATTGAATTAGGTGAGGAGGTAACTCAAGGTCTTCCAAAGAGGCGAAAACCAACATCTAAAGTGTGGAAGGACTTTGACAAAATTGAAACACCTAGTGGAGAAGTTGTTGCTAGGTGTAAACATTGTAAGAGAGACTTTGTTGGGGGTCGTAGTAAAGGAACAAGCCACTTGTTAAAACATTTAGATGGTAGATATCCAGTACTACAACAACTTAATGTAAATGCCTCTAAGAATGTCTCTACTCCTAAGATGGCAATGTTTAAATTTGATCAAGAAAGGAGTCGTATGGATTTTGCTAAAATGATAATCAAGCATAACTACCCCTTTAACATGGCTGAACATGAGTTTTTTGAGATATTCTGCAACAATCTGCAGCCACTGTTCAAACTTGTCTCCAAAAACACAATTAGGGGGGATGTCCTTGATGTTTACCAAATGGAAAAGGACAAGTTATATCAATTTTTGGATGGACTTTCTTGTAAAATCACTCTTACGACTGATTTATGGACCTCCGATCATCAAAATTTTGCTTATATTTGTTTAACTGCGCATTATGTAACTGATGATTGGGAATTGAAGAAGAAGATTCTTGCCTACAAATACATTGAACGCCCTCATGATGGAGAGGCTTTGTTTAGATTCATTAGAGATTTAGTGTTGGAATGGAACATAGACAAGAAATTATTTGTAATGGTGGTTGATAATGCAACAAACAATGACGTCATGGTAAGACTTCTTCGGGATTGGCTTTGTGACAAATCAATATTAGCTTTGCGTGGGGACTTGTTTCATGTGAGATGTAGTGCACACATACTCAATTTAATTGTGCAAGATGGGTTGAAAGTTATAGGAAATCTCATTTATGAAGTTAGGGAAAGTGTAAAGTATTTGAAGAAGTCTTCTTATGCAAAACAAAAATTTGATATTGCGGTAAATCAAGTCAAATTGCATGGTAAGAAAAAGGTTCCAATGGATGTTCCTATTAGATGGAACTCCACATACTTGATGCTTGAAGCAGCAATAGGGTTGAGAAATGCATTCTTCCTCCTAGAGCAAATTGATAAAAACTATAAGCACAATCCTTCAGAAGAGGAATGGGAAATAGCAAAGGTCATTAGTGGGTGTTTGAAGATTTTCTATGAGGCTACCTCTCATTTTAGTGGGACTTCTTTTCCGACTTCAAATGTATTTTTTCCGGATATATGTCTAATTCAACTCCATTTGAGGGAATGGGAGGCTAGTGAACTCGAATGTCTTCGTTTGATGGCCGGTCCAATGTTAGATAAGTTTGAGAAATATTGGGAAGATTGTTGCTTGGTGTTAGCCATTGCTGTGGTGCTTGATCCAAGGTGTAAATTGGTTTTGGTGCAATATTATTATGGTAGAATTTATGGTAAGAATGCTCAAAGGTATGTTGAAAGGGTCCAAAATGCATTCACTGATCTATTTAGTGAATATAAGGGTGCTTTCTCCTCTTCCATGGGTTCTTATGAACATATTATTGATGATAGTAGCTCAAGTGGCAGTCAGTCAGTTTCTAGTTCTTCCAAGCAAGAGAGCTTGTCTAGTTTCTTCGAGTGGTATATGCGGGATTAAGCTTCTAGTATTCACAATTATCAAAAATCAGAATTGGAGCAATATTTGGAGGAATCGGTGTTTCCAAATAATGAGAATTTTAATATTCTACATTGGTGGAAGGTTAATAGTGCTAAATATCCTATTTTAGCAAGGATGGCTCGTGATATTTTAGCTATTCCAGCCACTACAATTGCAGCAGAGGCTGCATTTAGTATGGGAGGAAGGGTGATTGATGAGGCACGTGCATCTTTACTTCCAGATATTGTGGAGACTTTGGTGACTACAAATGATTGGATTGAGTCACACAAAAAGAGAAGTAAGAATTTATGAGAAGTAATTTATTGTTGTTATTTTTTGAAATGCATATTATAACTGAGATGTGATTCTTTTGGTATTTTCAGATGTCGAAGAAAGTGTACCGGATAACTGATTTGCTGCCTCTACACATTTTGAACTTGGCAGATTTTATTCTCTCTTTTTATATCAATTGCTGCACAACCATAAATGAATGGTGGTTATGGAAGAGCTATTCATATTTTTTGAAATGCATACCAATTGCTGCACAACCCAGTCTATTTATTATTTTTATTTTTTTGGAAAAGAAAATGGGATAAGAACCAGCTAGGCAGAGGAAATGCATGCGACTATTATGGGCAATCCAAGGTTATGCTGGTGGAGTGGACTGTAACTCTGCATTTCAATGACGTTTATGGCGTGTGGGTAAACTTATTTAGTGAAAATGTTTTCCAAAGGCTGCTTAATTAATGATGCATTTCGGTCAATGGGAATTACCCTTTGCTAATGACATCAAAGCAGTGAAAAACATTATTTAATTGGTGATATTAAAGTAATGAAGTAGAAAACGTACAATCAATTATGAAGTAGAAAATGTTTTCCAAAAGCTGCTTAATTAAAATGCTTTTTTTTCTTTGTTTTTTTCTTTTTCTTGCTAATTAAGTTTTTATTACTAAAAAAAATAAGATATTACAGAGAAGATGAGGACACAGCCTTAGAAGTACAAATTATTGAAGAGAAAACACATCAAGATACAGAACCTAACCAGCCCAAAAGAAAACCACTTACGTCGATTCATTAGTACATTCCAGACAGGAAAAAAAAATGATGCAAAAATGAAATTATTAGTGTTTAAAACAATTGAATATAATTTATTCAAAATTTTACTACGATTCTCTACACAAGTTCAGTATTCCCACTATTTGTGTATTGGGTACCCAGCTAGTTGTTGTCCACTATTTGTGTATTGGGTACTCAGGATTTTGATAACAGTTTCCAAGACAACATTTTATGACTATTTGGAACATAAAACTCTTTTAAAAATCTCTGCCAAACGCAGTCTGAGGAATTTTGAAGTCCTTCCAAAGTTTCATACCAAATACGAGTTGTTCAACTGCTTTTGACTAGGCATGAGAACTAATAAGATATGTCATAGAGGTTGTCTTACAGCGGTATGTCCTTATGAATATAAATGGAACTAAATCAAGACAACTGGTATTGTTTTAAATTTATTTGTTTGTTTCGAATCAAATTCATCGTGATCTCTTTTCCCACCATTATGTATAAATCAAGATACAGAAAAATAGTTTTAGTTTTGAATCAAATGCATCTTATTCATGTAGATTGAATAGCTTCCTAGGGATTGATTCAAATTTTCAGGTGCTTCCCTAAATGATATGCATTAGTTATCCTCGTGAAAATTTCTACTCCAAAATAGTTTTATGCCCATTTTTGCTTTTTAATTGTTCTTAACAGGGTAGCTAAAACCTCAGCCTGTTTGGTTATTGCACACACTACCTAGTGGCTGCTACAGATTGTCAGTCTTCTGAGGTGAAAAACCATGAGGGATCCAATATGTCACATAACCTGGTCATGCCTGGCAATTATTTCCTGTCAAGTAATTTAAAAAAAATTCCAAAAGTTTCTATGTTATACATAAAATAAAAATAGTTTCTGTTATATATTTTATCTGAGTTGAAGAATTATCAACAACCGAAGTGATACATTGTTTGGTTGAGCAACAATGCCTGTTCTTATAAGTTAGCTGAATTCTTATTTTGGAAATATAGCTGACAATGAAAGCTCCAGGTTTTCTTTTTCCTCAATTTAATGTAATATTGTCAATGGCAGATTAAGAAGGCAATATTATTAGCAGACCGTTCTGTGGAAGAGCTCATTTCTCAATTCGGAGTAGGTTTTCGACCAAATTATGGTGGCATGGCAGCTGGGAATTCTTTGATAGAGGTCTGGT
Organism: Euryodendron excelsum; assembly: GCA_033060915.1. Classification (NCBI taxonomy): domain Eukaryota; kingdom Viridiplantae; phylum Streptophyta; class Magnoliopsida; order Ericales; family Pentaphylacaceae; genus Euryodendron; species Euryodendron excelsum. Next base: position 5,262,577 of record CM065397.1, on the reverse strand, counting down.
TTAGAAAAAGAAGGTTGCTATTTAATCATTTTTGTTTTGGAAGAGCACCCTCCCTCCCCCCCATCCTTTCAAGTTTGATTAAAAAAAAGAAGGTTCGTGCCCTAAGAAATCTGTTACTTATCTGCATTGCTGCACATTTTGAGCTTGGCAGGTTTTCATTTTGTCTTTTCATAGTCCAAAATTCGCATTAAGCAAGCACTAACTTGTGGAAAGGCATGACATTGATAATTCATTGTCCAGGTTTTCACTTACAGTTGTTATAGAGAGGAGACAATTGATGAAGGATGATTTTCATTTCATGGCATTGTATTTCTAAATGAGTGCTGTATAGTCCAGCTAATGGCAGATTGTTTTCCAGCAATCTTGATCCAAATTGAATAGTTTATAGTGAATGTTAGCCCTCATATTTTGGATCAAATTGTTGACAGAATGGATGCTAAGTTCCTTATACTGACTTAAGGGCAATGATTCCAGTGCTAATTAAAACCAAATGACCTGTGTTAAATGAAATTTTTTTTTCTGTATTCAGTTCATTTTTTATAAGCTTTCAGTAATAGAAAGAAATTATTTATATGTTATTTGTATATAATTTAATTAGAAAGTTGGGAATTTTTTTAATTTGCTGAGTCTCTTGTTAGTCAATTATGCTAGAATAGAAAGTAGAATAATAACAAACCAAAGCAAAGCCTTAAAAAAGAAAAAAAAAAAACGGATCTGGTCGAGTAATCGGGTCAGACCCGATTGTTAATGGGTCGGGTCTGGATCTTAAATTTTCAAACCATCAAATTCGGATCTGGATCGAATCTGTAATTTACTGGATCTGGATCTGGATCTGGTTCAAATTTGGCTCATTGACAGGCCTAGTCCTGAAGCATCAAACTGGTGTCAGCAAGAAGTTTCTATTTGAAGACATTAGGACTCATGGTATTCGTTGTGTTAGTCCACTGGTGGCAACCCCACTAAAAGAGTTCAATGCAAGTTCATCGAGAGTGCCTCAGAATAGCAGCTTCCTAGATCATCAATTTAATGAAGTTTCTCCGGAGAAGGAAGAAAATGGTTTCACTCACAGACTTCAAAATACCAGGTCATATAGCCTCAGCGTCAGAGCTGATTCAGTAACTTCACACCCAGCAGCAACAATTTCTTACTAAAAGAACCCGCTAGAGATCCTCACGTAAATGCTTCTGGTAAACAGGTTGCATCAGATGGATCTCATAGACCTTGGAATATAGTGCCCTCACATGATCCAATGGACGTCTCTTGGTGGTAAAATCTTTCTTCCTAAACCTTCATAACTATTCTATTTGTCATTGTTCGGTTATGCAGTTAATTGCATATGAATTTTCATTTTGCATGTTATACTTCTTTGTTTGTAGCCATGGAGAGAAGGGTTCTGTTGAGGACGGGAATATAAATGGACGACCAAGATGGAGGTCTGATGACACCAGTGATGACGAAGAACAGCAGAGTCCAGGTAGACTCACAGGACCGGCTTCTTGTATAAAACCTTCGAGGGGAGTAAGAAGAAGCAGGTTAGCCAGAAGATGATGGCACCTGTGGACACGTTGTAACCTTTATCAAAGAAGAAGCCTGCAGCTTTGAGGTGAGAATTGACGATCTGCTATCAGTTTTCCCCTGGGTGGGCTGTATCCAATTTTATATTTCCTGGTATTTTTGGAGCTGAGTATTGGCAAAGGTGATGGCAGTTTTAGTTGGCCGTTTCCTCTCTCTCTCTCATGTTGATTAACCAAGTTTTGGGGGAAAACAGTCCCACATTTTTGTGTCTTATTTGAAGAAAAATTCATAGCTCTTGCCATTTGAAGTTTTCATCGTCTTTTTCCAACCCTCGTGAGCACTGAGCAGTATATGAACATTTTATATGAATCATATTGACAAACTACCCATTTTACATGATATTGTTGATCCTTGGCAAGAACTTACTGCTATGTTTTAGCTTTGCCTACTACTGCAGCAATTTCAGGTGCGCATTTCTTGCCACTCAATGCAATCAAAAGGTGATAGTTACTGTTTAATGCTTTTTTGGTTCATGGATTTGTTGAGAAAAAAGGTAAAGAAAATGATAGAAGTCATTATTGTTTGTTTGGTTAATAGTTACCAAAATAGGAAGTGGAAGTGGAAAACGTTAGAGAAACGGAAGCGGAAAACGTGACAAAAAAATATAGGGGGAAAAAAAAATATAGGGGAAAACGGGAAGAGGAAAACGATTGAAAAACTTAATAAGAATTTTTTTCAAAACTCAAAGGAGACTTTTAAGAAACCTAATAAAAACTTTTGGAAACTTTAGTAAAAATCTTTAGGAAACTTAGTAGAGACTTTTGAAAAATTTAGTGAAAATTTATGCAAATAATTTCATAGATACTTAGTGAGAACTTAAGGGAAAAAAAATATAAAAATTAATATTTTAAGCTTTCGAAACGTTTTCCAAACATTTTTTTTAAGTTTCTCAAGAGTTTTCGTTAAGTATTTCAATTGTTTTCTAAGAATTTTCCAAACGTTTTTTAGAAGTTTTCGAAACGTTTTCCTCCCGTTTCTAAAACATTTTTTTAATTTTTTGAAATGAGTTTCGTACCTATCCTAGAAACGTGCTTCTAGGGCAACGTGTTTCTGTCCCTAAATTAAGTTTTCGTGCAACTATGGTTTGGTTACCGAGGAAAATAAGAAGTAAAAGAAAATATTTAGAAATATTTAACTTTTTCGTTATTTTTAATTTTTTTATAAAAAAAATTTGGATCCTACGTCAGCTGAGTGTAGAAGGGAGAACTTGAAGGAAAGCGAATTTCCTTGTACGTTTTCCATTCCTTTTTTTTTTTTTGTTTAGGATATCATCAGGAATTTAATTGTAAAATTTTTAGATGAGTTGGTGTTGACAATTTGCAAAAAAAAAAAAATGATTATATGGTCGTGTAATTCTTCATAACCTTACTAGATAAAACAATTCGTGATAAAATATCCATAACGTGCAATGGAATATAATGTGATAAAATATCCATAAGATGAAATGAAATATAATGTGATCAACTATCCATGAGAAGCAATCAAACATAATGCAATGAAAAAAAAAATGCATTATGGTTGTAGATTATGGTCGTATAAATACACAGCAAAAAAATCTTGCATTATGGTGGTATAAATACACGGTAGCATTAAATTACGGTTACTTAGATTTAAACTTTATAGTAAGGACTCATTTATTAAATAGAAGGAAAAAAATTATAATAGAAATAGCATTTAAAAACAAGAGTGTTATCATCTCGAAGAAATTTTTTCCTATAATAGAATGCCCCTCCCCTTTTATTTTATTTTTAATATTTTTTTGGTTTGTTTTTGAGGCATCATTAGCTCTACGCTACTTCCATTATTTTTTGCTTTTATTTTTGAGTATTTTTATGAGTGAAAATAAAACTAGATTCTCTTATAATTTGGGGGTATTATCGTAATTTCAGTTTATTTTGAATTTGAGAGAGAAAAAGGGGGACGTGGTGTGATGGATATTACCAATAACCGTTTTAACCGCCACTTTCAAATGAACACACCCAGCCAATTTTAAACAAAAGAATTAAAAAAAAAAATCAAAATGTAAGCACAAATCCAGAACATTGCACAGCCCATGACTTGAAAAGGATACAAAAATCAAAAGCCAAGAAACAATTAATCTGATTTGGATATTCAGTAAAGAGAGTGAAGGAAGGGGACTTTGTTTCATGGAAAGAAACAGATCCGAAGAAATGATCAGAAAGGGGCCATGGACAGCAGAGGAAGACGAAGTACTTGTAAATTTTGTGGAGAAATATGGTCCTAGAGATTGGAGCTCCATTCGATCCATGGGACTCTTGCCGAGGACCGGAAAATCTTGCCGTCTCCGGTGGGTTAACAAGCTTAGACCCAATTTGAAAATGTAAAATCCCCAACTCTTTCATGCAAATATATTTGTCTATAAAACTTTTCTTTTAAGTTCAGAAAATTTTGATATTTTTTTTCAGTGGTGGCAGATGGGTTTTAAATTCTGTATCTATAGCTTATATTATGTATAACTTCTGATTGTTAATGATGATGGTCTAATTTTCTACTATGAAAAGTGGGTGCAAGTTTTCGGCAGAGGAGGAGAGAGTGGTGATAGACTTGCAGGGAAGATTTGGGAACAAATGGGCGACCATAGCGTCGTATTTGCCGGGAAGAACTGATAATGATGTGAAGAACTTTTGGAGCACCAGACAGAAGAGGTTGGCAAGAATTCTGCAGTCACCTTCAAAACAGAGCAAGCCACAAAAGAACAAAGGAAAAGCCCTGGCTGTTCATGAAATGCCAACTTTTCAGGTAATATAATTGATATTATTTAAATCAATTCTGGGTTTTCTGATCTAAAATAAGTGGGTCTTTAAATGCTTAAATTTTTTGTAGAATATGCAAATATATATGTATGTATAGCGTTTAGTCATATGAATGCATGCTCTCAGGAACCCAGGTTCAATTTCCCACAGATGAAAGAAGAATCATCTTCAAAGTGTCAGTCTTGCTCCTCTTCTTGCATGGGGGACCCTGAAATGATGCAGATAATGCCACTACTGCCTGATTTGATGACCCCAAACTTGGCCAATCTAGATTCAAGCCTGCCCTTACTTGATATCATAGAGACTGATCATAGAAAACCTTCAACTGAAACCCTACTCCATATCTCCTTCACCCAACTTCCAGACCCCAAAGTAGACCTCCCACTCTTGCCAGAAACCCATGGTTCTCTCAACTTTCTGGATGTGGTTACAAGTGGACAAGCCTCCGAACTTGAAAATGTATCACAGTTTGACTTTGGCTCACCATTTTTTGGATTGGAAGGCACTGGCAGAGACCATGGAAGAGGTGATAATGAGAAGCTTGCAACCCCAGATAGTTTCTTTGATGAGTTACCTGCTGACATGTTTGACTATCTTGAGCCATATCCAAGCTCATCATCCCCACTCTGAATTACTGGTCAGAAGTATATTCTGCCTTCTCAGGAAGAAGTAACTTGTTAATGATACTGTGAACTCTATTACTATATGATACTAGTTAGTGGCAAGTTACTATTCAGCTTCTATTGCAACTAGTGTTTGGGGTTAGTTTAATGCTATATAATTAAAAAATTCATATAGAATCTTTATATATAATAATATAGTTGATTAAGAGTTTTTTTATTTTAAAACAAAAACATCCATTATAATAATTTTTAATTATAAAAATATCACCGCTCCATCTATCTAATGCAATTTTTTGTGATATAGTACGATCAAAAAATTAATATAAAATCTATAAAGAACATGATGTGATTTGATGCCACCTTTCATTCTTAAAAAGCGAACACCAATCATCTGCATTTATAAATATCTCTAAGTTTGCCTAGGTTATGTTTGGATAAGTGAAAGACAAACATTAGGGATAAGATAGAAAATGAGAGTTTGGGAAAAGGAATTTATTAGCTTCGAAGTGCTATAGCTTCTCTTCTTGATGAAGAGCACCTTTCAAAAAATATTTAAGCTAAATGGGCCCTAACCTTTCATGGATCAGGCTCAGGTAAAGAATGTCAACGAAGGCGGTTACATGGGCCCATACCGAATATCAAACGTCGCCATACACACGTGGCTTCCTTCAAAAGGACAAACAAGATAGCCCACAAGCAATTCTACGGTGGTCTCTCTTCAATTAACGGGGACAAATTTTCACTGAGGCCCTTCGATGCGAGATGATCAGCAGAGGAGCTGACTCTAAATTACCTCTTGATATCAAGCAGCAGATGCACTGGAAAATTGGGTGCACCTGATTTTTCCCAACAAATTCAAGCCATTCAAGTGAAGTAGGTGGACAATCCAGTGGTGGCTGTGGATATTTTATTTGACCATACAGTGGGGCCCAGAAAGCGCAAATTCATGGGTTAGAGATAAGTTTTGGATAAGATGATGATAAGCTTTGATAATCCGTGTTGTAGGATAAGATAATCTTATAACCCAATACCCAAGAATATACGCTTTTAGCCTTTTTACTAGTGGAGCTACGTGCCACGTGGACGACCTTTATAAAATCCCTCACCGACCATTGGAGGGCAAGGTTGTATGATGGTAGTAGCCTAGTACACACTCAAATCCACGTGGCCCATGCTAGTTTACATTATCCATTTTTTTAGCAGCAAGAATGATGGGATATTTCAAAAACATGCTATAGTTTCTCATATTACTGTTCCATTCTTATCTCACCTTTTACACCCGTTTGAAATTTCGAGAGAAAAGGTAAGGGAAGAGAAAAGAAAGGAAAGGAAAGAGGAAATGAATAAAAAATTTTTTTTCATGTTTGATTTTTTTTTGAGAGAATTTTTTTTTAAAGAAAATAAAAGGAAAGTGAAAGGAAATAAAAGAGAGAATGAGACATAGTGATTAAAATTTTTTCACTTTTTTTTCTAACTTTTTCTCTTAGGTAGAATCAAATATGGGAATGAGAAAGGGAAGAAATTTTCTTTCCCTTCGCTCCCCTTTCCAAGTTCCAAACAGGTTCTTAACTAAAGGAAAAAGAAAAACGAAAATAATATTTTGAGTATTACCGATTATTGTTTTTAACCACTATGAAGCTTTTTGGAGAAGAGCAGCAACTACCAGAAGAGGCTACAAACAAGCTCAATTAAGTAAAGTGAATTATTTTATTTTAATACCGATTATACTCACTAATTTATTACTCAAAAAGTAGGAGTTAATCAATAATATTTAATACTAAAAAAGCATTCTACACTTCCCATTTCATTATGTTTTGTTTAGAACTCGAATTTTTGATAAAAAAAACAAAAGAAAAGAAAAATATAAAGAAAAAGTAAACAAAATTTTTTTATTCATTTTTCCTTCACATTTTTTTTTCACTGAAAATCTAAATTCCAACCGGAGCCTTAGTAATTATTGTCAAACCAAAATAAGAAGGACAAAAAATCACTCTCTCCTAACAAACAAACTCCTTCTCTTCCTTTTACCTCCATCCAAACAGAGCTTAACTTTTCAGGCAACTTTACTGTATTGTGGCAGAAAAAATTTCACATAGCAAGTTTTGTAAATCTCTCTATTTCTGTTAGTGAACAAATCAACGCTTATGAAAAAAGAAGGCATGTATGGGCTTTGTTTTCTTTCATTTTTTTTGGGCCCTTGTGGGGCCGATGAGGTATACTTGACAACTTTCTCTAGAATACTCATAAACCTTCAAGTTGTGCATAACTTATGATATATTGGAAATATTATCAGGACAATTTTAAGTTTTGTGAAATAAAAAAATAAAATAAACAAAATGCCATTTACAATTCTATAATGTGCTTGATTTAGATAGTATTTCCTTTCACATTTCTTTTTCCTGCCTCTGTTGCAATAAGGCCACCAAATAAAAAAATGAGCTATCTGTTATGGAAAGACTGGTGGATGCCTGCACGTGATTTGTAACCTACCCTTTTCTTTGCCTATATAAACGGAAGAGAGAAAGAGAGAAGGAAGGAAGCAAGAAAGAAAAGAAAAGAGAGAGAGAGAGAGAGAGAGAGAGAGAGAGAGAGAGAGAAGAGAGAGAAAAGAGAGAGGAAGAAAAGAGAAGAAAAGAAAAGCAAAGAGTATAGGTAATCTATTTACATTTCTCTTGTCTTTATTTTGTATCTTATGAATGAAATACATATTTGGGTGATCAAGAAGATCTATCCCTATAGTTCCAGAAGAACTATTTTAGTATTATTTGACAGTTCCAGAAGAACTAGTTTTCTTATCTACTGTGTTTTAATATTTTGCTTGCTGCCAATACATTTCGTTTACAACACGTTATCAGCACGATGCTCTAAATACTTATATATTGGGAATGTACTTCATTATATTAGTGAAGGTACTTCATTCATATTTCAATTCATTTACCTTTATTTTGGGTTATTTACTGTTCACGCTTCACTTCATGGCAAAATTTATATTTATTATATAGTTGGTGAATAGTGATGCATAGTAGATGAATAGTGATGAATAGTAATTTTTCAAAACTTTGTTTGTTTATTTCTCCCAGATTGTAAATATTTGGCCTATGATATTTATAAATTTGGAATCCTTATTTCAATACCTTTCCATAGACATGTGACTTGACTATATTTTGATGTCTAGATTAAAAGTTATAATATGGACAAAAAATAATACTATATATATTTATATATACGTATAATATATAATACTATGCAGCAATAGTGATTAAATAGTGATGTTACTATTCATGCATAGTGTTAACAAATTAAATTTATTAGATTCGGATGTGTGAGATTTGTAGTGTATCGTGATTCTAAAACTTTGTTATCTTGTGAGTGTAGCATTCTGAAAATGTCAAATCTGGCGAAGCTAGAATTTACAGCTCTTGACATTTCAGGCAAGAACTATTTATCTTGGGTAGTTGATGCTGAGATCCATTTGTGTGCAAAGGCCATTGGAAACACTATAAATGAGGAAAATGACGAATCCCAGCATGATCGTGCAAAAACAATGATATTTCTTCGTCATCATATTCACGAAGAATTAAAAACTGAATACCTCACGGTAAAAGACCCGCTGACATTATGGCAAAATTTAAAGGAGAGATATGAGCACCAGAAGACCATGTTTCTCCCCAGAGCTCGTTATGATTGGATGCACCTGAGGTTGCAAGATTTCAAAGCTGTTAGTGAGTATAATTCTGCATTATTTAAAATCAGCTCACAATTGAAATTATGTGGGCAAACGATTACTGATGCAGATATGTTAGAAAAAACATACTCTACATTTCATGCCTCGAATGTGCTCCTGCAGCAGCAATACCGAGAGCGGGGTTTTCAAAAATATTCAGAATTGATTTTGTGTCTCCTTTTGGCTGAACAAAATAATGAGCTTCTGATGAAAAACCACCAAGCTCGCCCGACCGGCTCTATATCATTCCCTGAAGTGATACGATCTCATTTTATGAACGTGGTCGTGGTCGTGGACGTGGCCGTAGTCGTGGACGCGGCAGAAATACTTTTCGTCATCGTGGGGGTCATCGTGGAGGGTATAACAGTTATACGTCTTCAAGTTCTCGAGTTAAGAATATTGCACCACACCACCAGCAGTGAAACAACTCGTGGACCAACTCTGAAACAAAACAAGAAAAGGCAAAAGGTTTACAGAATAAACCTCCCAAAAATTATGAAGATGTTTGTTACAGGTGTGGTATGAAAGGGCATTGGTCACGTACCTGTCGTACGCCCAAACCATTAGTGGATCTTTACCGAGCATCAACACAAGATAAAGGAAAAACTGTTGAAATGAATTTCACAAATTTTGATGACTCAGTAGAAATCACGCACCTTGATGTTTCAGATTTCTTTGCAGATCCTGATGGAAAAATAGATCATTTAATTGGTGATGGAAATGTCCACACCAACTAGTTTAGCTTATTGTCCTGTTCAGTTTATTGTCATCTTGTGTAATATTTTACTACGCATGTTTTATTATATGAATGTTTTTTGTTTTCTTATCAAATAAGAAATTTCATATTTTGTATAGAAACATGGAATCCACCAAAGCATTAATAGTCTCTAAGATGAACGATGAAGATATATGTTTAGTAGACAGTGCAACAACTCATACAATTCTTCGAGAGAAAAAATATTTTGTTAGCTTAACGTTAGCTGAAAATAATGTTAAGACAATATCTGGCAACACAAAATTAATTGAAGGTTCCGGAAGAGCCAATATATTGTTGCCAAAAGGAACAAAACTCTATATTGATGATGCTATGTATTCAACTAGAGCTACAAGAAATTTGCTCAGTTTTAAAGATATACGTAGTAATGGATATCATATAGAGACAACAAATGAAGATAATAAAGAATATCTTTACATTACTTCTATTGTTTCATGCCAGAAGCAGATATTAGAAAAACTTGCTACCTTCTCTTCTGGCTTATATTATACAACTATAAGAATTTTGGGATCACTTGAAGTGATGCACCAGAAGTGTTTTGACCCAAAGACTTTTATACTTTGGCACGATCGTCTTGGTCATCCGGGATCAACAATGATGCGTCGAATAAGTGAGAACTCTCATGGGCATCCGCTAAAGAACCAGAAGATTCTTTTGACAAGTGATTATACATGTCCCGGTTGTTCACAAGGAAAATTAATTATGAGACCATCCCCATCAAAAATAATAGTTGAATCCCCAACCTTTTTACAAAGAATTCAAGGGGATATATGTGGGCCGATACACCCACCATGTGGACCATTTTGTTATTTTATGGTTTTAATAGATGCATCCACTCGATGGTCACATGTTTGTTTGCTTTCTACTCGTAATGTTGCATTTGCTAGGCTTCTTGCTCAAATTATCAGATTACGAGCACAGTTTCCAGATTATTCGATTAAGTCGATACGACTGGATAATGCTGGTGAATTTACATCTCAAGCTTTTGATGATTATTGCATGTCCATAGGAATTGATGTTGAACACCCCATTGCACATACACACACACAAAATGGTCTAGCTGAATCTTTTATCAAACGCCTTCAGCTTATAGCTCGACCGTTACTTATGAGAACAAAATTACCTGTTGTTGCGCTTGGGGACATGCCATATTGCATGCTGCATCATTAGTCCGTGTCCGACCCACTGCTTACCACGAATATTCACCATTACAACTTGTTTTGGGTCAACAACCAAATATTTCACATCTAAGGATTTTTGGTTGTGCTATCTATGTACCAATTGCACCACCACAACGTACTAAGATGGGCCCCCAACGTCGACTTGGGATTTATATTGGTTTTGATTCTCCATCTATTATTAGATATCTTGAACCTTTAACAGGGGATGTATTCACTGCACGTTTTGCGGATTGTCATTTTGATGAAACACTTTTCCCACCATTAGGGGGAGAGAAAACGCAACTGGAAAAACAGCATGAGATTACTTAGAATGCTTCCACGGTATCTCATCTTGATCCTCGAACAAATCAATGTGAATCAGAAGTTCACAGGATTATTTATTTACAGACGATTGCAAATCAATTACCTGATGTGTTTACCGACACCAAGAAGATAACAAAATCATATATACCAGCTGCTAATACCCCAGCACGTATTGATGTCCCTGTAGGACAATCTGCTAGTATAGCAGCAAATGAATCTCAAGCACGCATGAAGCGTAGGAGACCTGTCGGTGCAAAAGACACAGTTCCTAGAAAGAGAAAGGTACAAATGCATAAGCAAGTCAGTATTCCTGAAGAAGCCACAGTATCGAAACCTCTAGAAGAAGGAACTCCTGTAAAAGAATTCCCAGAAGAGAAACCTCCTGAAGAGATATCCCCTGTAGAGGACAGTAATGAGATCTCAATAAGTTATATACATACAGGAGAAAAATGGAATAGAAATAAAATTGTTGTCGACAACATATTTTCATTTAAAGTGGCTCTTGCAATTACAAGAAGTAATGCAGAGAATGAACCACAGACAATTGACGAATGTCAACATAGAAGTGATTGGCCAAAATGGAAAGAAGCTATTGAGACAGAATTAAACTCATTAGCACAACGCAAAGTATTTGGACCCGTAGTCCAAACACCAGAAGATGTAAAACCGGTTGGATACAAATGGGTATTCGTACGAAAACGAAATGAGAAAAATGAAATCTTGAGATATAAAGCGCGTCTAGTAGCACAAGGTTTCTCGCAGAGACCTGGTATTGATTATGATGAGACATACTCTCCTGTAATGGATGCTATTACGTTCAGATTCCTAATTAGTTTGTCAGTCTCAGAAGGACTGGATATGCGTCTGATGGACGTCGTAACAGCCTACTTGTATGGTGAATTAGATAATGATATATATATGAAAATTCCTGAAGGATTTAAAATGCCTGAAGCACATATTTCATCTAGAAGCTTATATTCTATCAAGCTTCAACGATCGCTGTATGGGTTAAAACAATCTGGACGCATGTGGTATAATCGTCTTAGTTAATATATATTGAAAAATGGATATGTGAATAATACAATTTGCCCATGCGTTTTTATTAAGAAATCAAAATCTGGATTTGCTATTATTGCAATCTATGTAGATGATTTGAATCTTGTTGGAACTTCTGAAGAACTGACAACATCTGCTCGTTATTTAAAGAAGGAGTTTGAAATGAAAGATCTTGGAAAAACGAAATTTTGTCTTGGATTACAAATTGAGCATTTATCAAATGGAATTCTCATCCATCAATCTACATATACAGAAAAAGTTCTGAATCGATTTTATATGGATAAAGCTCATCCATTGAGTTCTCCCATGATTGTCCGATCACTAGATGTACAAAAGGATCCTTTTCGCCCTCAAGAAGACGGTGAAGAACTCCTTGGTCCTGAAGTACCATATCTCAGTGCTATTGGGGCTCTTATGTATCTTGCAAATTGCACAAGACCCGATATTGTATTTTCTGTAAATTTATTGGCAAGATATAGTTCTGCACCAACTCTGAGACATTGGAAAGGGGTGAAGCACATATTCCGTTACCTTCGAGGAACAACAGATCTGGGTTTGTTCTATTCAAAGGGACCAGAATCAGAGTTAATTGGCTATGCAGATGCTGGTTACCTCTCTGATCCACATAAAGCACGATCACAAACCGGGTATGTATTTACCTATGGTAACACTGCTATATCTTGGCGATCTGTGAAGCAGACACTAACTGCAACCTCTTCAAATCATTCTGAGATCATCGCAATTCATGAAGCAAGTCGAGAGTGCATTTGGTTGAAAGCAATGATCCAACATATTCAAGAGAGTTGCGGACTATCTTCGATCAAAGATACCTCAATAATATTATATGAAGATAATGCAGCGTGTATTGCACAAATCAAGGGAGGCTACATCAAAGGTGATAGAACCAAACATATATCGCCGAAATTCTTTCATGCACATGAACTCCAGAAAAACGGTGATATTGATGTCCAGCAGATACGTTCCAGTGACAACTTGGCAGACTTATTTACTAAAGCACTTCCAACTGCAACATTTGAGAAATTGGTACACAACATTGGCATGCGTTGTCTTAAAGCTCTGAACAATTGAAGGTACAAACTTCAACTTCATACCAGATGTATGAATGAGGGGGAGTCGCGTACTGTACTCTTTTCCCTTCGCCAATGGTTTTTCCCATAGGGTTTTTCTTGGCAAGGTTTTAACGAGGCAGTTTTTAACGCACCCATGAGGTTTCTTATGGCAGTCATCCAAGGGGGAGTGTTATGGAAAGACTGGTGGATGCCTGCACGTGATTTGTAACCTACCTTTTTCTTTGCCTATATAAACGGAAGAGAGAAAGAGAGAAGGAAGGAAGCAAGAAAGAAAAGAAAAGAGAGAGAGAGAGAGAGAGAGAGAGAGAGACGGAAAGAGAGAGACAGAAGAGAGAGAAAAGAGAGAAAAGAGAGAGAAAAGAGAAGAAGAAAAGAGAAGAAAAGAAAAGCAAAGAGTATAGGTAATCTATTTACATTTCTGTTGTCTTTATTTTGTATCTTATGAATGAAACACATATTTGGGTGATCAAGAAGATCTATCCCTATAGTTTCAGAAGAACTATTTTAGTATTATTTGACAGTTCCAGAAGAACTAGTTTTCTTATCTACTGTGTTTTAATATTTTGCTTGCTGCCAATACATTTCGTTTACAACACTATCTACATATATCTTCCTAGTTTTTCACCTTTGACAACTCGGATCTTACCTGGCTGCCAATTGGCAATTGGCCCCACATGAAAAACTCCAGGTTAGGTCTAATCTCAAACACATGTCTAGCACATCCCCAAAAGTTGAACAATCTAATCTCGAATTTGATTGACTAATCGAACGGTTTATATCAAGGAACCACCTTTCTTTATCATCGTCCGTGCAGCACCGTATAATTCCCACTCAACCTATAACCTCATTTATAGATAGTGTTGTGATCCAAATTGGCGTGTCCTCCTCTTCCTCTCTCTCTCTATCTATATCTCGCATCTGCGAAACTCCGGAGAAAGAAAGAAGAAACTTGTAATCAAAATCCAATCAGACACATCTCTGGAGCTCCACCATCAACAATTCACGAAACCCTAATCTCTCGGATTATGTAACCCTTTCTCTCTATATATACACGTTTCCGGGTTGTGTTGGATTCGATTTGCAGACCCAAGAGGGGATCATGACTCGGCGGTGTTCTCATTGCAGTCACAATGGCCACAACTCTCGGACCTGCCCCAACCGGGGAGTCAAGCTCTTCGGGGTACGGTTGACAGACGGATCGATCCGGAAGAGTGCCAGTATGGGTAACTTGACCCACTACACAGGATCCAATAACGGTACTCCTGTAAACGGCGTCGCCGGCCACAACAACCACGACTCTCCAGGCGACACGCCGGACCACGGCGCCGCCGCCGATGGGTATGCCTCGGAGGACTTTGTTCCCGGGTCGTCGTCGAGCCGGGAAAGAAAGAAAGGTTCGACCCTTTCGCATACATATAGATTTATGTATACATATATGTTCCTTGTTTTTGTCAGTTTATAGGCTCAGTATATCTATTTCAAGTTCATTGTTATTATTAATTGTGTGAAGAATCAAATTCGGAAATGAACGAGGCAAGATTCTGGTTTGACCTTATCTCGATCTTGTATTTTGTTCATTTCTTTATGGAGAAATTTTTAACTTACTCTCCGTTTTGCTGCTAGTAAATCCGTAGAAAACTAAAGGAAATAAATTTTTTGGTCACTATAGATTTGATTGTAGTAGTTTCCAAGGTACGAAGAGCTTAAACCGAGAGATGATAAGCTCAATTGGGTTGATGATGACTTAATGATGAATCTAGGATTCAGAACTTCAATTATTTTTCTCCTACAATTTCTTAGTAGCCAACCAGAGGATTAGCTCATTAGCAACTCTTGATGACTACGTTTTGCCTGGCTGCATAAGAAAGAAGATTTAATAGCAGTTGATTTATTAATTTTTTCCTGTAGAAAAGATTCAATTGAAGCTGCTTTGCAAAATGATCAATCATTAAATTTTTAATTTTTCTTTGTTTCATCTTAACAAATGAATTTTGAACTCTTCTGTTTTTATTTCTGTGCAGTTAATGTGGATGTTTGTGTGTATTGGCAATGATTGACTACTTATAGTACATGTGGTAATGTGTCTGCCTCTCTGGCAGCTTAACTGCTTTTTGTAGAACAAACAATATTTGTTCCTAAAATGCCAAAGTGTATTATTCACGTTTAATAATAAGTTATATTTTCATTGGGTGGTCCAGAACAGTGTTTAAAAGTTTATTATGCAGCGTTCAGATTTTGTTGTCATAGCATAAAGGACCAAATGAAAATTTTAATTTATGTGTATTACGGAGTATATTTATAAAAAAGAAAATAGCATACAACGGAGTATGATACTTTTGGGTTTTAGAGCCATGAAATTATAGGGTTAAATGTTAATCTCCAAATTCTTGAGGACTTTGACCTATGAGGGGTCTGAAGATTTTACATTGATGGCAGGACATTCTACTGATTTCCATGGGTTAACTTTAAGCATTTCCCAGTGCAAATGCAAAATCCCTGCAATGCAAAGGCTGTCTGCTTCGGTGCTTCACATTGATTTATCATTATTAATAACAAGTGTTCCTTTATCACTGCTTGGACTGAATGCACATCATTTTTCATGACTCATCTGTTATGTTCTGTGCGGTTTCTTGTTCATCGGACTGAACGCCCATCATTTCTCGTGGCTCATCTATTATGTTTTATGTGCTGCTGCATACCCTCTTTGTCTTTTAAACAAAGCGTAATTTGATTTGTAGGTGTTCCATGGACTGAAGAGGAACATCGGATGTTTCTACTTGGTTTGCAAAAGCTCGGCAAAGGTGATTGGCGTGGAATATCACGTAATTATGTAATATCAAGAACGCCCACACAGGTGGCCAGCCATGCCCAAAAATATTTCATCAGGCAAAGCAATATGTCTAGGAGAAAAAGACGCTCGAGTCTATTTGATATTGTAGCAGATGAAGTTAGTATCTTTTTTTCTCTCTCACTTTATAAAATAAAATATAAAACAAAAATAATCTAAACATCCACTTGTATTATCTATAATAAATTCCATACATCTTTACTGAAGATTCTTATGGCTATGCATAACATTAGAGGCATGGTCATGAATATGACATGTGACATAAATGCCTGGGACACGCCCATCTCTTTCTGTTATTGACCCTGTGACTGTATATTAGTTACTCCTTTATTCTGACCATAGTATGTGTATTATATGCATGTTATTCTGATTTATTCTGCCGGCTTTAATGTGACCCCTTCCCCCTAGGTAGATATCAACTGTTCTCTTCATCTACTAAAAAAATGGTCCATCGAGAGGTCATAGATGTGTAACATCTTTTCCAAAATGTTTCTGTTTTTAGCTCCATGCAAAGTTGGTATTTAAGTTCTTTTAATTACTTGTACTTGTCACTTATAACCCCTCCCTGTTCTTGTATTTCTGCAGTCAGGTGACACTCTGATGGCATCACATGATTTCTTTGCTGTCAACCCTCCACAGGATGAGACACAAACAAACAACCCATTACCTGCACCTCCTGCCTTGGATGAAGAGTGTGAATCAATGGATTCTACTAACTCCAATGATGGGGAACCTGTCCCTCAAAAGCCAGAGAGTGAACAGGGCTGTTACCCAGTTGTATTTCCTGCTTATATCTCTCCATTTGTACCATTTCCTCTTCCATTTTGGCCTGGGCACAATACAGAGCCAGTTAAAACAGAGGCACACGAGGTGCTTAAGCCAACAGCAGTACATTCAAAGAGCCCAATCAATGTTGATGAGCTGGTTGGCATGTCAAAACTGAGCTTAGGGGAATCCCTTGGAAATGCAGGGCCCTCTTCTCTCTCACTCAAACTGCACGAAGGCTCAGCTAGGCAGTCAGCCTTTCATGCTAATCCTGCTTCTGAGAGTTCACGTGTGAACTCGAGCAGCAGCCCGATCCATGCAGTTTAGAAGTTAAGATTTGTGTCTTGAGGTTATGGGTTAGCTTAGCGGTGGTGGGCTCTTGAGATTTCCTGCTTATACAAGACAATAATGTGCAGTCAAGTTTGAATTCAGTTATAGTTGTCTTTGTTGGATAACCTCAATAAATTTTATTTAGGAGTTGTTAAAGGTCAGTTCTTACCCTGTAGGTTGTGGCAACTTCTGTCACAAATTCCTTGAAGTTTTAACAACTTTGTGTCAGGTTCTTTTATTTTTCCTAAGCTTATTCTGTGTTATATCAACTTACAAATGTCCTGCAGTGTTCTAATACCATTTTATGTCTTGATAGTTTTATGTTTCCTGTCAGAAAATCTCATTACTGTTGTGCATGGGAAGGACTTCCTTTATTTCCTTTGAAAGAGTTGCTCTCTATTTTTTCATGGATGGGTAAGGAACCACCATGCTGTTATCTTCTGGGAAACTCTAATTAGGTTGTTACTAGAAAACGAGGTACATTCTCAAATTTGGTGTTAAGAGAACCCCAGTTCCTGTAATCTTGCATGATTAAGACCTCCTTAGTATGTGTTTCAAGTATCTCCCTCCACTTTTTGCTTTGAAAAAATATGGTTTGAAATTCCTCAAATTTGTACGTGTATCTTGCTGAAATCTAAACTTCAAGCTATAAAACTTAATGCAAATTATATTCCTCCAAGTGATGAAGTCCAAATTCAGACATTACAAATCTATCAACTAAATTTGCTATGCAAGTATGCATTACACTTCTTGCTGAATTTTAGGCTTCTGGCTGCACTTTGCATTCTGGTAGGTCTTGTGGCTCATCAGTGCGGGGCAGAGGATTCCTTCCCTGTTCCTTACAAATTGCCTTATTTTTTACTCTTTTGTAATTTAAATCAGCTATCCGTTTAGGTGTTTAATGAAAAGTTGCTCTTGGTAGTTTGTATATATATATGGGGAAAGCTGAAAAGAATGCTGATCTTTTTAATTCTGGTTTTCTTCCTACATGTGATTGATCAAAATTTGGTAGCCTAGGTGTTTGATGAAAAGTTGCTGGTTTTGGATGTGTGTAAAACAGAGGAATAGGAGCTTCTTGGTTCAGGGACACTTTTAGGCTTTGGAATGGTCTTGTACATCATCATTCCAAGACAGGATTGCTTTCTTGTTCTTTACAATTTGGGTTCCCTTATTTATTTATTTTTCTGTAAAAAATTCAAACCAACCAATTATCTTTCTTGGAACAAGCCCGGTACTATCACTTGCATTTAACCAACTTTGGTGCATATGGAAATATTATAAGGACAAACAGGGAAGAAAAAGAAAAGAAACACTCGTTTAGCAAACACAAAGAAGAAAACAAGAAAAAAAGAAGAAGACACTCCTGATATAGCTGTATCAGATAGTTCCTTTATGTTTTTCACACACCCAGGTAACCCATTGATTGCCGAGCAGAGTACGTTGATTTGTTTATAGGACTTGAAAAAAAATTGTCTTCGTTGGTTCAAGGTGTCACTTCAATTTCTTTGAGTTACACGGCAATGCAGCAACTCACCTGCTGAGAACAATATGTAGGAAAGTAGAGAAGTGGGCCAAGTGAGTCTGGGAAAAGAATAGATGCCAGAGACACCAACGAAAGTGAGCCAAACAACACCGATGCACATGCGGCAGGAACAATGCAGGCGGCATAAGTCGGCAAGCAGTGACTAGAAGAAGAAGAAAATCTCAGTTCAGCATCGTACGCCAAGCAATACATAAGCAAACTAGCAATGACAACACCCATGGATTTGGGGTGCGTTTTAAATGGAGATGTTTCCCTCCCTTGATACTTCAGTTGCAGAAAGTTAAGGAGCAGCGGAACAATGAAGGCAAGAACGGCGTGACAGGAAGAAGAAGTATCCACGCCAGTACGATGTTCTTGTGAGTAGGAGAAGTAGTGTGTCATGCTGATAAATGCGACATTGATCTGTCCGAAGAAATTCCTCCATTCGTTGTGCAGAGGTCGTGTTGTCCATGTCGTAGAATCGGCCATAGCACCTATCTGAAGAAGATAAACAAACTGGTTGCAAACGAGGGCACAAATTATGAAAATAAGAGAGAGAAAGGGAAGAGGTATATGCTATTACCGGGTACTCTGGATCCAAAAGTCAAAGTAGATTCTCCAGTGTTTCGAAGGACATCTTTCCCTATTTTATAGCGTGATGTCTTGGACATTGTTAGTTTTGAGAGTTTTGAGGTTTGGGAATTTTTTTCTTGGGGTATAAAAATAATAATGTTTTATATCAATAATAGTTACGTAAGGTGGTGCGTCATGATAGAATAATTTCAATCTCAGTTTAAAAAAAAAGACTTAAAAGAAAGACTCACATAAAGGAGAAATCAAAGATTTTTTTAATGCTGAGGAGTTCAACCATTAGATGCCATGAAGGGTTTAGAAGAGTTTTATATTTGACTCACGTGGTCCCTTTTCCTACAATCACCGCACATAAATGGACAATTTTACCAAATACCGGTACTTAAACTTAATCCTCTTCTGTACATATATAAGAGACATTTTTTTTTAAAAACTTTTGTGCCCCTATCCACTAGAGAAATATTTAGTGTGATTATGGCGTAAAATTAACTAAGCTACTCGAGTTTGGCTCGATAAAAAATTTATTTAAGATCAACTCATTATGTAAATAAGTCAATCGTGAATATATTTTAAAGTTTGAAAATTTTATAAGTTCGGTTCGATAAACTTCTATATATTAAAAAAAATTCAAACTATTTGAACTCTACTCATTTAAAGCTCGTTTGAACTTGACTCGAAAATTTCAAAACTCATTAAAGTTATCAAATTAAGCTTAAACAATCAATTACTTAGCTGGGTAAAGCACGTTTACAGGTCTAAGTGTGATGGTGATATCTTCTGTTATCGTAATATAATTAAACACAGTACAATAAAACATGCCACACACAAGCAGTTGGCTATCTTAATTACATAAAATCAAACTGGTTAGGAGAGAATTTCTCCACACTACCCCACAACTATTTGACATTTGTTTGCTGATGGCATTTAACCGTGCGGAGTTCCTGGCCACAACAAAGGGAAGAATAAAACCACCCAATTCTCACATCTCGGGTATCGGAATCTCTATTCCCAAAAGTGGAGACACATTTAATGGTCCTTTAGTGATATCACATCTTTAGTTGATGCATATGACAAACTAATTAAATAACTAAATTATATGAATTATATTTTAAAGGGTGATTACATTTTATTTCATTGTGATTTAAATAAAAATTAGAGGACTCTACTAACATATAACAAACCCCATGTGGTTTAGAGTTAATGGAAATTTTGAAAATTTTTGTAATTTTATCCCTTTAAAATGGAACATAAAAAAATGGTTTTGCCAATTCATTTAATAGATAAGTTCAGACCATAAAAGGGATTATGTGTTCACTTTTGAACTACATGAGATTATCTGATTTTTACTTAAATCACAAGGAATAAAGTATAATTGCTCTTAGATTTTAATCACTTAAAATTAAAAAGATATTTTCTCTAATTAGCCCACCAACATTCATGGCGATCAGGATTTTAACATGTTCATTTGTCTTGATTTTGATTGACTTATGATACCATGTCAACCAAATGTGTATATCACGGTTGTGATAAATATTTTCTCCAAATATTGATTTGTTACTTTCACATCTATATTTATATATAAATATAGATATATATGTGTGTGTGTGAATAATTTATTTGGACAATTTTCTTCTCTTTGGACTGGCATCTTACATTGGAGTTGTTTGGTGTATAAGTGAGTATTTAATGGTCCTAGAGTATGTACAAAAGTTAAATTTTTTTGTAAGTTACTCTTGAGTTACTAAAAAAAAAAAGAAAAGTGGTATAGCTCGTGTTTGAAAGGGCATGAGCTGTGAGCCGACATGGAAGCACCGGAACAATGAAGGCATGAGCTGTAATTTTACACTGTTCTTGTGAGAAATGGTATGTCATGCTGATTACTGCAAATATTGATCTGTCCAAAGAAATTTCTTCATACGCTGTGCAGAGGTATTCTTCTTGATGTAATATCAGCCTTTGATTTAATACCACTTATCTGAAGAAAATATCCAGCTAATTACAAACAATATAAAATTACAAAAACAGATATCTAAAGTAGATAGCAAGAGAAGAGAAGAGGTATTACCGGTATTTCTGATCCAAAATCAAAGTAGTTTTCCAATGTCTCAGAGAACCTCTTTTATAGAGTGATGTTGGGGTGATTTGTTGGCAAGTGAACAGCACAATTCGTAAAATGACCCATTGAAATAACCCATATTTTGAACATGACCCATTGAGCAAGACATTGTTGGCGAGTGAACAGTGCAATTTTAAAATGCAGGAAAACCTAAAGTATGTGAAGAGTGCAATTCTAAAAATAACATATTGAGTAAACGCTTTGAAAATGGTCCATTTAGCTAACACTTGAGCAGATTTGCCTGCAGGGATGACAAAAAGAGGGCGCTTTCCTGTGTTCCACTGAAAAAAAAGGACCTAAGAGAAGAGCGTCTTCTCTTAGGTTTCTTCCTTGTGTATTAGTTTTGTCATTTTTTGGATGACAGTACTCAATTCGTTTTATAGCTGGGCAGAAAAGTTTAAACTTTCCGTGGGATGCTCTTTTGTGCTACGATAAAGTGCTTTATTCTTTTAAGTGCGCCACTCTTTCTTTGTTATTTTATTTATTAGTGATTCAATTTGCTTTCTTGATCATCAAATTCTTAAATGCTTTGGATTAGGATAATACTTTGCCCTTGTGAATTGTTTTGGATGTGCCTTGAAAGGAATAGAACAAATCAATACCCATTGAGCTAACACTTTAAGCATATTCGCTTTTTAGAATAACCCATTGAGCAAATTTGCTCAATGACCCATTCAACAAACACTTCGAGCATATTCACCTTTGAAAATGACCCACTGAGCAAACAATTTGAAAGTGACACAATGAGCTAACACTTGAGCAGATTCACCTTTGAAAATGACCCATTGAAAAAACAGTGAGTGCAGATTTGCTCAATGATCCATTGAACAAACACTTTTGAGTGCTCAATGGATCTTTTTTAGAATTGCACTCTTCAGGGACTTTTGTTTTCAAAGGCGAATATGCATTCTTCACAGATGTATGTTTTCAAAGACAAATCTGCTCAGAAGTGTTTGTTTAATGAGTCATTGAGCAAATTTTCTCAATGGGTCATTTTCAAATGTGAATCTGCTCGAGTGTTAGCTCAATGGGCCATTTTCAAAGTGATTGCTTAATGGCTCGTCGAGCAAATTTGGCCAATGGGTCGTTTTCAAAGGTGAACCTGCTCAAGTGTTTGCTCAATGTGTCATTTCCGAAGTGTTTGCTCAAGGGATCCTTGAGCAAAATTGATATTCCAAAGGCGGATGTGCCCACTGGGTTATTTTCGAAGTGTTTAATCAATGGGTCACTTTCAAAGCTGAAACTACTTCAAAGTTTTTGCAAAAGGGAACAATGACCGAAGGAAAGGTAGGTATTGAGTAATATTTATAGAAAAACGATCGACTGATCTCTCTCCTCTTCTCCTCCTTTGTATTCTTCTCTCTATTGATTCGTTCCTACTATATGTCATATCTTCGTCCGATATAGGAGCTTGTAATGCTTATTACAGATTATATTATGTGATGATAGCTGTTCTATAGAGAAAATATTTAATGTAATAGTAATGTCATGTCATTTTGTTGACGTGGTATCACAAGTCAGTCACATCATGTCAATTAAATATATTAAAATTTGAATCATCAAAACATATCATTACTTAGTTGAGTACATCGTTATTTAGTTGAGTAGTTGGAAAAAATCCCTCATTAATTTTAAGTGATTGAATTTTAATACATATATTTGACATAATGTAATTAATTTATGATACCACGTCAATAAAATGATATGACATCACCATTACTCTCCTACTTAGATGTGACGGATTTACGTCTTAACGATACTTTCGTGAAAGTTCACAAACTAAGGGGCTTTTAAATGTTAAGGTAACTTCTTAATATATCAAAAATGGTTTTAATGGTTCAAAAAATTGATTAGTGTCTTTGTCTTGCAAATAATTTGTTTGTGAAGTAGGTTGGTTCACACAAAACTAATGGAACTCTTGCTGAAATGTGGCATGTTTGATACGTAGAGAGTAACAAAATCCAGCTTAATCAACTAGTTTATACCATTAATTTTGACAATGTTTTAATCAACAAAGGCATTCTAAAAGGTCTTGTTACATATGATTACTTCCTACTTCTGCCTCACTGTTAGATCAGAAAATTTCTGATCTGTTGTCTCATAGGGGCAAATTCGGCAAATCAACTGTTCAAATTAATTAGCTCAACGTTATAAATATCTTAACAATATTTGATTCAGGGCTAAAAGGATGAAGAACAATGGTTATTTCCGAAACACCAATATTCTTGATGGTTGCAAAACCGCTCCCCACTTGTCCATAATCATTCTCAATGCTTGAAACGCATCTCGGTACTCGCTCTTTCATTAACCAACGTTGGCTACATATGGAAATATTAGGAGGACAAACAATAGAAAGTAGAGATATCCTGTATCAGACAGACAGGACATTATTTTTTGAAAAAATTATTCAGTGCTCTTTGAGCACCATGTTATTTTTGTTCTTTCTCTTATATGGGGTGGGTTCCCCACTTAACAGAGAACTCCACTCTCATGTGAAATGAGGAGAAATGCCAAGTGACGCTCCAATAGCACTTAATGATTTCTTTATTTTTTGACACACTACGTCATTTTTGCTTCTCTTCTCATATGAGAATTGGTCACCATCTAACAGAAGAACTCCACTCTCATGTGAGATGATGAGAAAGGCTAAGTGGCGCTCTAAGAGTACTAAATGATTTCTCTATTTTTTGACACACTACAATGTACCACAAAGCTCTCCAACAAAGAGATCTGCAAACAGCAAACAAAAGACAACATCTAGACAACAAACCTAAAGAAGCTCCCATGGAGGAGATCCTGGAATAATTATTATTTCTTTAATTGCTTTACACCGGAGGTATAGCTCTTGTGTTTGAAAAGGCATGGGGCGTGAGCCGACTTGGAAGCCTTTCCTGCATCTGCGGTCCACTGGGAAGTGGTGGTCTGCCCATGATTATCTGATGGAGCCAGTTCCATAGGGCCTGAAGTTGGCCGTAGTGCAACAACTCACCTGCTGAGAACAATATGTAGAGAGAGTATAGAACTGGCCCAAGCGAGTCTGGGAAAAGAATCGATGCCAGAGATACGAAAGAAACTGAACCAAACAACACCAACCCACGGCCAGCAATGCAGGCATAACTTGAAGAAAATCTAAGTTCAGCATCGTACGCCAAGCAATACAGGAGCACACTAGCAATGGCGATGCCCATGGACTTGGGATGAGTTTCAAAGGGGGATAGTTCCCTCCCTTGATACTTGAGTTGTAGAAAGTTGAGGAGCAGCGGAAGAACGAAGGCCAGAAGGGTGTGACTGGAACTAGCACTGGAGGTACCCTGTTCTTGGGAGAAGTAATATGTCATGCTGATAAATGCAACATTGATCTGTCCAAAGAAATTTCTCCATTCGCTATGCTGCATAGGTATTCTTCTTCTTATAGCATCCGCCATTTGATTTACTAACAACTATCTGAAGAAGATATACAAGCTAGTTAGATACAAACAAGATACAATTATGAAAACACATTTACAGTAAGTTGTTAGCAAGAGAAGAGAGGAGGTATTACCTGTATTCCTGATCCAAAATCAATGTCTACTCTTTCCTTTTTATAGGGCGATGTTGTGAACATTTTCTACAAAATGACGTCAATGTTAACATCATTACTCCTTCCCCTTTCTTTAATGTGTTCCTAACTGCATTCTCACATAGAAGAGGACTAATAAATATGAATCTGCACCTTTAATTTTTGTTTCATATGTAATTTTCAGTATAGAATAGGATTATATCTATATTGCACTTTGAATATTAGTCTACTCCTTTAATTTTTGTTTCAGACGTCATTTCTCATAGGAAGACTAATGCTGCACTTTGAATATCAATCTATTTCTCAGAGGATTATATCTCTATTGCACTTCAAATATTAGACCACTTGTCTTTTTCAGTGTAGAGGAGGATTATATCTCTATTGCACTTCATCAAATATTAGACCACTTGTCTTTTTCAGCGTAGAGGAGGATTATATCTCTATTGCACTTCAAATATTAGACCACTTCTAATTTTTTCTTCGTATGTCATTTTTAGTGTAGAGGAGGATTATATCTCTATTGCACTTGGAATGTTAGTCTATTTTTGATTTTTCTGTCAGTGTAGAGGAGGATTATATCTCTATTGCACTTCGAATGTTAGTCTACTTTTAATCTTGGGCAAATTACATCCACCTCTCTTCGGATGTCATTTTCAGTCTAGAGGAGGATTATCTCTATTGCACATGAAATGTTGTCTACTTTTGATTTTTCTGTCAGTGTAGAGGAGGATTATATCTCTATTGCATTTCGAATGTTAGTCTACTTTTAATCTTGGACAAATTACATCCACCTCTCTTCGGATGTCATTTTTAGTGTGGAGGAGGATTATCTCTATTGCACTTGGAATTTTAGTCTACTTTTGATTTTTCTGTCAGTGTAGAGGAGGATTATATCTCTATTGCATTTCGAATGTTAGTCTACTTTTAATCTTGGACAAATTACATTCACCTCTCTTCGGATGTCATTTTCAGTGTAGAGGAGGATTATCTCTATTGCACTTGGAATTTTAGTCTACTTTTGATTTTTCTGTCAGTGTAGAGGAGGATTATATCTCTATTGCACTTCGAATGTTGGTCTACTTTTAATTTTTCTTTCAGATGCCATTTTCAGTATAGAGGTGGGCTGGTACTGATTCGTCCCGTTAAACATCTGCAGTGAAAATAACATTTGAAAATGTATTAGTCCTTTGTCAATCTTCCAATGAAAGACTTACATTAAAAGTACCCCCAATCTATCATTTAGCCATGTAAAGACGTGTTGCATGCAAAGGTAACAAAAAGAAAGGTAGCGCAAACTGCCTTTTTCTTGTTGGCACTTGAAAGGTAGCGCTACTTACGGACGCAAGATTTTTGTTGAGGGAGCATATGTAACATTTTTTTTAATTTTGTAGAGGCTAAGGTAAAATTCTTAAATTTTAGGTGAGCCAATACACAATATTTTATCATAAATATTTTAAAAAATATATGAAATAATGAAAATTTTGGAAGTTTAGGAAGGGTCGTCACGGCCCTCCCCTATAATCCGCCAAGCCTACTGCCTTTTGCCGTTCATCTGAATGGTAGGCACATCACATACACCCTTTGAAATTTAAATAGAACAAAGAAACATTGGAGTAAGGCTATACCACCGAAATTTTTGTAGAGAAAATTTAAGCAGTTTATTTGTTTGTAAATAAATAAAATTATTTTCGAGATGGGGGTTCATTGTAAATATTACATATATATATACACATACATAGCTAATACCATTTGACAACTTTAGCCATCACTTTTGCGTAAAAAGATTTAATAGTAAGTGTACTTCAAAAAATGTTCCATAAAGTATTACTGGAAACAAAAGGTTAAATTCCTTTAAATCAAAGTTTATTTTAAGTACAATGGGTCTGGAGTTTTTAAAAATAAAAATAAATCTAAAAACGTTACGGCATCTCATTATAGAATTGCCACCATATATCAAGTTAACTAAACCTAAGTAACTTATGTTACTTTGAGATTCTCTTATTTCTTAGAAGAGTAAGAAATAGAATGTTGTAACTCTAGGCAGAATATCGTGTCATGGCTCAATGATGGGTGAAATTATTTGGATTAGTTGGTTGTTCCAAGAAATGGAGTACATCTCACCTGTCCACACCTATGTTTTGTGATAACTGTAGTGTCATTTAAATTGCGCACAATTACATACTTAATGAGCGGGCTAAGCACATGGAGATTGATTGTCATTTTGTCCGTCATCATTTTGTTGATAAAATTGTGCTCCCTCACATTTCCTCATCCCTTGAACTGGCAAATTTCTTCGCTAAAATCTCACACTTTAGAGAGGTTTAAATTTCTATGTAACAAATTCTTTGTTTTCTTCGACGATAGTTTGAGGGTTACCGATAGTAATAATACAACAAGTCTAGCTGATCTGCTCCCAATGGGCAGACCACGCAAGTTAATAATATAACAAGGTTAGCTGGTCTGCTCCCAACTGATAGACTAGGCAAGCCCAAGCCGCGATCCCAACCCGTGCCCTCAAACTCCCTGACCAGGTCTGCCGACAAACCTTCAAGGACAAAGCACCAGTAGCGTATCAGGCACCACCACTAAGGCACATACTCCGAAATTCTTGCCTGATAGTCGGCCTCCACAATCCCATGATGAAAGCGGTTTCGTTCCTCACTAGGGGCATGGCTTATGAGGCCTAACATGAAGGCATGACACACCCTCCACGATCCCTAATGCACAATTTGGGGGCATGATCATCTCTCCCATTAAGGTATTCACAATTCAAGCAACACTCCTTGCCAACATCCCTATAAAGAGGACAGTCATCATCTTCAATAAAGGTATGAGACACATCAATCCTTGAACATTGTTACTCTGTTAATTTATCTCTAGCTTAACTTTGGCAGCGGAGTATATTTGGCAGACACGACACCGGTGTCCCAAGCAGGAGGATTCATTACCCCAACAGTTTGTATCAGAGATCGGGAAGAACGTATAAATTTACTACATCGTCAGGTAGTGTTGAGGATATATAAAGGTTGTATGTCTTTTCTTCTTTTCTTAAAGGAAGAATTGTATATACTTATATATATATATATGTTATTTTTTAATATATATAGAAAAAAACTCCTCTGTTCTTCCAACTTCACGCTTACTGTTATCATGGGGGAAGGAAGCTGAAAAGAATGGGATCTTTTTCTTTCTGGTCTCCTTCCTGCATTGTTTGACGAAAAGTTGGTAGTTTTCTTCTTGCATATAGTAGTGTAGCTGTTTTATGAAAACTTGCTATAGGTGGTTTCTTTTTGGTTTGGGATAAATGAAAAACCGAAGAATAGTAGCTTATTAGTTAGGGCACACTTCTAGGCTTTTATTGATTTGCGATACACTTTTGAAAAGAACTAAGGTGTCTTTGAGGAGGAAAAGAAGTTTGGATTTAATATTTAGGTATGTATTGAAAGATTGGCATTGGACTTTGGACTGTGAGGGGAGGATGGAGCAGAGGTTGGAGGAGATGTATATTTTATTGGGATCCTCATGCAGCTAGATCGTTCTTTCATGCATTTCAAGTAACTCCATCTTGTTAATTTTAGGCTTTGTTTGACTTGCCATGCACTTTTGAAAAGAATTAAGGTGTGTTTGAGATGGAAAATTTTGGGGTTAATTTATATATATATATATGTATAGATATGTATTGGAAGGTTGGCATTGGAGTTTGGACTGCGAGGGGAGGATGGAGCAGAGCAGATGTTAGAGGAGCAGTGGAACAATGAAGGCGAGAACGGTGTGACAGGCAGTAGTACCGGAGGTACGCCGTTCTTGTGAGAAGTTGTACGAGTATGCCATGCTGATAGACGCGACATTGATCTTTATCCATATGCTGATCAGAGGTATTCTTCTTCTTGTACGATCGGCCACCATGATGAGTAATTTTTTTTAATTTTTCATTTTATTTTATCTTAACGTATGGAATTTTGAACACTTCTGCCTTTGTTTGTGCAGACTTTTGAAACACTTCTCTAGTCTATCCACGGATCTTGTTGAAATCTAGATTTTAGGGCCTTGGAACCAGTTCTTGTCTGAGAAGAAAATTTAAGGAGAGACTTAATGTATTAATTCTTCAGCTTTAATATTTGTTTAAAAATATAATTAATGAGATTGTTGGCTTCTCCTTTACATTTATATTGTCTTGTATATTTTAAATGTCACATATACTCCTATTAATTTTATATATTTTTTAATTAAAAAAATTAATAAATTTTTTGAAGATAAATAACTAAAATTAATTTAATCGCATAACACAGTCATCCTATAACTCCCTGTTCAAAACAAGTTATCCCATAACTCGCTATAAATTTAATGGGGAATCAAAAGGACAAAAATAAATAGGTGAATATAAAAATAAAAGTCATTCAGTTAAGTGTATATATATTTAAACATATATTTTTTTAAGATGTATTATAATTGTGTAGTTTTGAATCTATAATTTATTTTGTGGTCCAAAGCAGGGGTTTAAATTTATTTATTTATTAATATTACTGATGTCTCAAGTGTAATTTTGACAAATTATAAGAGCTTGAATTTCAAATCCCTTCATTAATAGTTGTATTATTTGAGTTTGGAAAACAAATGTATTATTTAATATTTGGCAATATAATACAAACAAAAAATTTATATAGAATTTATCACCATCAGAATTTTATGGTTGGATAAGAACCATTTATTTAAAATAAAACACTCCTCATGATAGCTTTTAATTACAATAATATCACTACCACTGTATAGGACTTTAAACAAGTCGAGTCGAGCCAAGTAGTGGGTTGTTCAAATTTGATTTGAAAACGTTAACGAGCTTAATGTTTGGTTTGTTTAACTTTCAAGTTAATCTCAAACGAATTTTAATCAAGTCGAACATGAGCTGACTTTGAGTAACTTGCATTTTTTAGTATGTATAAGTTAATCGAGTCGAGCCCATAAACTTAACAAGTTTTAAAATGTGTTTAAGTTTAATGTGTTTAAATAATGAACTAATCTCAAAGGAGCATTAACAAGTTGAATGAAAGCCAAGTTTAAGTAGTTTGATTTGTTTTACAATTTTATTATTACATTATCCTGATGAGATTTTATGCAAAAATTTCCTAAAAAGAAATTGTATTCTCCTTCAATATTTTATCTCATTAACAACTAGCAGGACCCAAAATTTAAATCAGCAATACATTATCTTTTGAGGACAGCATCAAAAGACACCAGCATCAAAAATTAAACTGCTAGCATCAACAGTTGTTGCTGGCTGATACCAGCCAAAACAGCTTGGGCCCACCAACAGCAGTGGGTCCTAGCTTTGTTGGCGGCCGTCAGTCAGCCGCTAGCAAACTCTTTTTTTATCTTTCTCTAGTACTAGGAAACAATCCCTGCACTCTCACTTCCATTAACGAACGTTGGCTACATATGAAAATATTATTAATAAGGACAAACAGGGAACCCAAAAAAAAAAAAAAAAAAAATTAAAGGAGACACTCTTGGAATAAAATAGCACGTTATTTTATGACACACACAATAAGCAAAAAAAAAAAAAAAAAAAAAAAAGTTAGTGGTTAAGTACTACTAAATACTTAATAATAATTCTTATGAAATGAAGATACGTGATGTGTAAATATATCAATAATTTAAATTTGTGATATAGTAGAGAAATTTAAAATTTTTTTTTTAAAATCTCTATTACACTATAAATTCAAATTATTGATATATTAATTCACCACGAGTCATTATTTAATAAAAATTATTACTGAACACTCAATATTACTTAACTATTAAACTATTTTTCTGCAATAAGGACCTTGACTGCTGACCAGATTTCGTAGATTATTTATAGGACTCACAATTTATCTTCGGTGATCCAAAAGGTCTTAACTTTTTAACTTCTCTGAGTTACACCGGAGGCATGGCTCCCGTGTGTTTTGGAAGTCGGCAGTGCAACAACTCACCTGCTGAGAACAAGATGTAGAGACAGTATACCACTGGCCTGACCGAGTCTGAGAAGAGAATTGATGCTAGAGACACCAGAGACAGCGAACCAAACAACGCCGATACACAAGCTGGAACAATGCAAGCCTCATAAGTCGGCCAGCAATAAGTACCAGAAGAAGACAATATTCTCAGTTCAGCATCGTATGCCAAGCAATAAAGAAGCAAACTAGCAATGGCGACGCCCATGGATTTGGGATGCGTTTCAAATGGGGACGTTTCCCTCCCTTGATACTTGAGTTGCAAAAAGTTGAGGAGCAGCGGAACAATGAATGCGAGAACCGTGTGACTGGAAGAACTACTACTGGAGGTACGTTGTTCTTGTGAGTAGAAGTAGTAGCATGCCATGCTGGTAAATGCAACATTGATCTGTCGGAAGAAATTTCTCAATATGCTGTGCGGAGGTATCCTTCTCCTTCTTGCAGTGTCGGCCATTGATTTTATAACACTATTTTGAAGAAGATATACAAAGCTAGTCCCTTCTCCTTCTCCTTCTCCTTCTCCTTCCCTCAATTGCTTTGTATTAAAAAAAAAAAAAATACAAGCTAGTTAGTTACAAACTAACAAAATATGAAAAAAAAAATTAAATCTATAGCAAGTAGATAACAAGAGAAGAGGAGATATTTACCAATGTTATATAAAAAGCAAAGCAGATTCTGAATGTTGGTTCCAAAGGATACCTTATCCTATTTATAGTGGGTGTCATGACTCATTACAGTCTGTTTGTAACTTGTGGGAGGGGAGAATGGGGAAGAAAAAAGTGAGAAATTTCTTAATTATGCTCTCTCTGTTTTCCTTTCTTTTTTCCTCGTACTTTTCTTTTACTTTTCTTCCCTTCTCTCGCCACAGTTTCCAAACAGACTTTCCCATGTGGTAAAGTCCACTGGTGGGTACCACCTGGGAAACAAATCCATTTGAAGTAGATTGTGGAAGCAAATCTTGTCAGTAAAGATTGAATAGTTTCACTTTGGAAATCTAATGAAGAAAGATGGGATAGTCCTACTTGTACTAGAGTAGGAAAATATTCATTTTTTAGTTGAACTAGAGTACACGTGTTAACGTTTTGTTACCTTTCATAAAAATATTCATTTAAATAGAAAATTGTGTTATGATGTAATATAATCTCATCATATAATATTTGATGAGTAATGTTATATAATCAAAAAATTTATACAAAATTTATTATTAAAATGATATGTCTAAGTTGTGGTCCTATCACTTTATAATAAAGAACCTATTAAGATACATATTAATTATAAAACTGTCATTGCCACATCATTCTGATATAAAATTCTGTACAATAATTCTAGAAGAATAGCATTTTTCATATTTGATTCTATACATAATATTCTTGTAATACAACTAATAACCATTAAATTCATTTAACCTTATTAATTGAAGAAAGAACTTGTGTAGCTCAAACTTGTGCGCCGTTACTAATATCATGTCATGTATATGTGTATATATATTATTTTCGTAATATTTTTTCAACAGTTGATGTGATAAAATAATTAAACATATTTTTCTATTTTTCTATAACTTCACATGAATAGCTAAAAAATAATATGGAAAACTAAATTTGATGAATTAATCTACTCTTCTATCAAGTCTTGTAAGAATAAATTAAGAAAAATATAATTTATTCATCTAACAATTTAAGAAACTAACATATAAGAAACAAAAATACTAGTTATTAATGCTGATAAAAAGAAATAGCTTATAAATATAAGTGTTTTTTTATGGCGACTTTTTAAACAATATCCGTATAATACTTGTACAATCATATATTCATATTTATGCGTTCTCATTTTTGTGCCAAATTTTTTTATCATATTCTTTAAAAAATGAATCGAATTAGATTAGTGTTTATTAGGTATCATTCTTTTGTTGTCCGGTATTTTACTAACTATGATAGGTAGATAACAAGATAAGATGAGATATTTACCAGTATTATATACAAAGCAAAGCAGATTCCCAATGTCTCGAACAGTACCTTACCCTATTTTTTATAAAAAAATTATTTAATACTTTTGGAGTACCACTTAATTTTTATTCTCTTCTTACATAATGATGGGTCCTCCACCTACTAGGTGAAACATTTGACATTATCTAACGGAGGAACTTCACCGTTACGTGAGATGTGGAGCTAAAAAAACATAGTGTTCTAAAAATAATAAATAATTTTATATTTGTGGAGTTGGTGCCATGACTCGTTAGTTTC
Source organism: Euryodendron excelsum (assembly GCA_033060915.1). NCBI lineage: Eukaryota > Viridiplantae > Streptophyta > Magnoliopsida > Ericales > Pentaphylacaceae > Euryodendron > Euryodendron excelsum. Next base: position 5,229,514 of record CM065397.1, on the reverse strand, counting down.
TCAGGTGGCACCCACTGGTGGAAAGTTCACTTGTTGTTACCAGCTAGAAAACAAATCTATTACAAATCGATTTTGAAGACAAATCTATTTGGGAAAGATTGAACAATTTCACTTTCGAAATCTATTCAACAAAGATTGGACAGTGCTACTCAATCTTTCTTGAATAGATTTGTTTCCCAGCTGGCACCCACCTGAGAAACTACTTTGTAACTTGGGAAAAAGAAGAACAAAATAAAGAAGGAAAAACTACCGTTTGTTTTTTTTATTTTCGTGTTTGATTCTACTTAGAAAGTAAAGGAAAGAGGAAAAAGAGAAATTTTTTTAAATTATTTTTTTTTATCTTTTTACTTTTCTCTCATTTTATTCACAAAACTAAACAAAAAAGGGTAAAGAGTTTTTCTTCATTTTTATTTCTCTCACTTTCCCTTTCCTTCCCTTCTCTTTCCTCCTCAAGTTCCAAACAGGCTGTAATGAGTCATGCGTACCACCTGAGAAGCTAATGAGTCATGGCATCAGTGAGTCTCATACCCTCATGGTGCCATGAGTCATATTTTTGGAAAAAAAATTGACTCATGCCGGTAAAAAAAGATGACTTTGGCCCCAAAACGACGTCTTAGGTACCTGATGTTGTAAAGATAATATACCTTGCAAGGCTAAGTAATATTGGTAGCTCCTGTAAGATTCCACAGTTTAGGTGTTCGATGAAATGTTGCCCTTGGTATCTTCCTCCTGTATGTTATTTTCCGAATGTATGAGAAACAGAGGAATAGGAGGAGCCTTTTTGGTTCAGCTACACTTCTTTAGGCATTGTTTGACTTGCGACGATACATAAATATATGAAAGAACAAATTAAGGTGTGTTCCTTCAGAAATCTCTTGGTAGGAAGGAAACATCGGCCATTAGTTGCAGAAAATTAAGGATTAATTTAAACACACCTATCTATCTGAAGAAGATATACAAGCTAGTTAGTTACAAACAAGATACAATTATAAAAACACATCTATATATATATTAAAATATAAGAGAAGAGAGGAGATATTAATTTTACCAGTATTCCAGATCCAACATAATAAAAAAGGGCTAAAATATCAGGCCTGGTTTACAGGTTTAAACATAAATCTAAACCAACCTATAAAAAAAAAATGGGTCTTAAAGCTTAGCCCAGCCCAGCCTGGCTTACAGGAATAAACAAAAATCTAAAGCCTTACAATAATTGGGCTGGGTGGGCCATAGGCAACATTCATTCACCCCCTAATTCTGACCACCGAAATGACGATCCTGCCGTTTTCTCTATTAAAAATTCACGGGTCAATTATAATTTACACCATTCCACTTTATACTAAATCTCATTTTGATACTTGTACTTTTAATTTGTTGCAATTTTACTCTCTTATAAGCTATTGTTTTGCAATTAATGTCCAAAAATCCTATGCATCTCAAGTGACACTTTTTCAATAGCAAAAATGTATTTTTACACTATTTTAGCTCTCAAATGCTTTCATGCCTCCCTCATGTGAAATCATTGGGGGTATTTTGTAACCCTACTTTCATTTTTAACTTTTTTTTTAGAAGTTCTGAAAGAGATTGGCGAGAGATTACAACATTTGGGCGTCAAAAATGGTATAAAAATACAATTTTTCTCTTAAAAAAAGGCCAAATGAGTCGATTGCACAAATGAAAACTTATAGGAGGGTGACATTGTAACAAATTAAAAGTACAAAGTCTTAATTGTTACAATTAAAAATGCATGTCTTGAAGTGAAATTTAGTATAAAATGTAAAAGTGCAAAGTGTAAATTCATTTATCAATTGCCCCTGGCTGATTTATCGTGTGGATGAATGTACCAAACTATTCATCTAGTTGGCAAAATGCCCCTAAATACCAGAAAATTTTTCCTTTCGATACCACCCATTTTTCATGTAAGCATTCACCCTTCTTCTTTCTCTTATTCTAATGCCTATCTAATTAATCTTCCTTTTTCAAAAAACTCTTTAAACACCAAAAGCCAAACAGGAAAGAAAGGAAAAAAAAGGAGTTCTTCTATTTCGTTTAGCATTCAAGATAAGTATAATAATATAGAAAGAAAGGAAGAAAATATCATTGTCACGTCGTAAAATTATAGGAGTAAGAATACAATTTTTCTTAAATTGTAGAACCGAAAAAAGAAAATAAATATTTTCTTTACGCAAGTTCTATTGTTGTTCTTTTGATGTTTATATCCTATTGCTTTATATGCAAACGTGAGGCAAAACAACGCAAAAAGATGACTCACAAGTCGAAACTATAACTCTATTTTTTTATTTTATAAATGAAACATTCATAAAATTGTTAAGGTCTTATCACCCTTCTTGTTCTCTCCAACTTTCTACTACAACTAGTTAACCAGTGACCAAATTAAATTGTCTCGGATGGGCCCCACCACTAGCTGGTCAAAGTGTTTCTTTTGTTGCTGAATTGCTCAACAATTAAGACATTTCATCGACCGAAGGTTGTACCAGTTAGTTAAGTGGATGTATTTTTTACATTGGTTAATTCAAATTCAATTTTTTGGGTCAGGTCGTAAGAGATTTAATCATTGTGAATACTTTAATCTTGACGTAAATGACCTGTCTTTGATCAAATTATAAAGGAAATTAATCGAGGTAAACATAAACTGGCTCAGACAGTGGACACTCTTGACCGTAATAAAAAATAAAAATAAAACCATTCCAACTTGTCCTATGAAGGGCTTGTAGCAATTAAATATCTGTGTTTTGATTAAAATTTCTGATAGAGTTCCTTAGTTTGTTGAATGTCTTGAGACATTCTATGGCATTTCGTGAAGAGCCATTTCCATTCAAAAGGAAGGTTCCTACCGTCTGGAGATTTAGATTCTAGAGTACGGACAGTTTCTGATAAATACTCCGAAAGAGTTCAAAGGGATCAAAGAGCTGGGCTACCGTTTTTGCCTAAAGAGTGCTTGAGGTTGACATTGAGGACACCAATCCACAAGTTTTGATACAGTTCAAATAGTTAGAAACTTAGAAAGAAAAGGAATATTAAAGGGCGATTTTCTTTACAGGTAGAGAGAGTATTATTGAGAAAAGGAAAATAATGGTATATTTGAATCTTAGATTTGTTAAGGAAAAAAAATGATAAAGAAAATACAGGTAAATAAAATTAAGTAAAATAAGCTTTTTTTTTTTTTTTTTTAATTTGGTTGGGTTAGGAAAATAATAAGAAAATAAATAGAACTTTATCCTAAAAAAATCAATTTTTTGTTTGTTTATTCATAAAAAAAATGAATACTATATCATTTTTTTTTTCCTTAATAAATTCAAGATTCAAACATAAATGTAAGTGTTTGTAAATTGTAGTGAATACTACTGATTATATTATGTAACGGTAACCAAGAGGGGCTTGTAATTGTTGAGGGTAACTTCTTAATATATTAGAAAGAATTCAAAGGTTCAAAAGGTTGAATTTTGTACCATGTTTGTGTGAACTGAGGGGCTTGTGGAGGTGGTGAGAGAGGGTTTCCAAAAGTGGAGTTGTAAACCAACTGGACTAGGCTAGAGCCTTTGCCTCTTTTGAGTGGTCAAGGGTTCGACTTTTTTCAAGTGTTAGAGTTGGCCGTAAGCGATTTATTTCTTGTGAATATTTAATCTTGGCGTGAATGACCTATATTTGACTGGACTAGAGAGGAGATTAGTTAGGGTGCGCAGAAGTTAGATCCAAACACTCTTGACCGTCGAACCAAAAACAAAAATAGAGTTGTAGATAGTATCTTTGGATTTATAAGAGTCCTTTAATGTTAGTTAGCTTTCAATCATAATAGAATATGTTTGGATTAATTTAATAAGCCTCATTAGTCTGTAAATAGTCCTTTAATGTTAGTTAGCACTCAACGATAATGAATGATAATATAATATCTTTGGATTTATAACATATTTAATAGGTGTCTAACCAATTGTGCTTGTGATGTAGTATTTTAAAAATATCGAAACATTGAGAGCGCAATGTAGGAGAGAGACAAAATACAGGGGCAAACAAAACACACACACACATATATATATATATATATATGATTGATGTCTTCATCGCTCCATTTTATTGCAAATTAAAATGACGGCAGAAAAAATATATTCTGTTTCAATTGATTCATATGCCTGGTAGGATGAATGGGTTCTCTCTTTATATGTTAGAATATATATATATATATATATGTATACAAATATATATGTAGATATGTGATGGTTTTTTTGTGTGCATACGTAGTATATTGTGAAAGGAGGGAGCGATTTATTTCCTTTGCTACCGGATGCGTTCAAGGGTATTAAGCAAATTGGTGTTGTCGGGTGGGGGTCACAGGTATCTTTTTACACTTCTTCATATTATTATTAGTTCTTTTGGTTAATGTCCCAATCAATTTGAGCATTATCTGTTTAAGGTTCTCTTATGATTATTTAATTTTCTGTTCTACTCGTTGTATAGAGAATTCACTCTGCTTGAGGAAAAATGAAGGGAAAGAAAATTGCCATAAATTTTTAAGCATTGTGCTAAAAGGCAAACAATGCTTAAAAGGCAAACTGAACTTATCTAAGCAAAATAATTTTGATGGGGCGGAGAATTTAGGTATCTCCATGTCCAAAGCAACAAATAACTCTTAAGCTTTGAACTTTTAACACTTGTTTTGTTTTTGCGAAAGAGAATTTGGGAAATGGTACGGTCTGACATTGCTATTTGGAAGTTGGAAAATGAGTTCCTTTACTTAGTCAGTCCATTTTTTTTTATATTATAGGCCACGTGAATTCTCGAACTATTTATTTGCAACTTTGTATGATGGTGCAGTCTCAATTGATTATCGAAACACATTTCTTTTCCTAATCTGAGCATTATCCATCTTCCATTGGAATTAGATTGGAGCACTAAGTTTTGTCTCTCATAGATGTCGACTTGTAATTTGATACCCCCGTTGTTTTATTTATTCTATTTCTATATCGATGTGACTGCAAGCATGAGTGCTCAGGTACGCCTAGAGTCTAAATTCCTGGCAGTATTTTGCAGTTGTCTTAGTTTTTAATGAATGATCATTGTTTGGAAACAAAAGAATAAGACTTGAGGGCTCGCTATCGCAAAAATCACATTCGCTCTGTTGTGTTTGTGTGCTTGTTTCCATTAATATTTCTACTTATTTTTATTTGGTGGGATACATATATTGTATTATTTTGAAAGCACATACTGGACATCATTCTTTTTCATTATAGGGCCCTGCTCAATCGCAGAATCTTAGGGATTCTCTTGCAGAAGCAAAATGGGACATCGCGGTCAAGGTGATGTTTGTTATTCTGTATTCTATTTTAATTTTTTCTAGTGATTTTGTTGGCATTCCTATTACTTTTGATATTTTGTTTATTTATTTATTTATTTTCTCTTGGAAGTAGCTAATTATGCGGTTGAACGGGTTTTCTCGTAACATATTTGTTTTTTGTATTTGCTTTGTAATACAAATTGGTCTTAGGAAGGGTTCTCGTTCCTTTGCTGAGGCACGGGGTGTTGGTTTTACTGAAGAGAACGGAACCCTCGGTGACATATAGGAGACAATATCTGGTAGTGATTTGGTGCTTCTCTTGATTTCTGATGCAGCACAGGGTGCTAGATTATACAATTGTATTTTTCTTAACTATCTTGACCAAAACATTTGAGGTTTTGCTAGCATGCTTATATATTTCCAGCAACCACAACTGACTGGGATTAAGGCTTTTAGTTTTGGGTTGGTTTGAGTCGAGCTTAGTTATACATTGCCATGCTTTTTGGTTGCATCGATCAGGTGTTTAAGCAAGAATATGATCCACAAAATTGTTACTTTCTAAGTTTTGTGCTTTTTTAATGCTGCATCGGAAATAATGTCCTCTTGAAAAAGTTGAATTCTGGTGAATCTGTGATTTCTATTGTTGAATGTAGAAGAAATGGCTTCTTGCTTCGTACAGAAGTTATTAGTTTCTTTGTTCCTGCTTCAGTGCCCCAAAATAAAAATGCAGAATTAAATTAATGAATCTTCCTGACTAATCACACCTTTGCTTTTGGGGTTTAAGAAGGAATATGATCCATGAAATCATAACTTTTGCCCTTCATACTCCCTTAATGCCGCATCTAATAAACTTTTAGTTTTGCCAAATCTGTTATTTCGCTGTCTGTTTGGAAGTGCTGTCAGTTTTTGTTTTTTGTTGTCTGTTTTTATTTTTTATTTTTGTATTTTGTGTTTTATGGTCTAACGATGAGATTTATAGGTTACCGTTCTGCTAAAAGTACTATATCAATGTTATAAAATCAGAAAATACATCTATTTTAGTATTTTTTTTTTATATTTTCATTTTTAAAAAAACAAAAAACAAAAACAAAAAACAAAACCAAACGCACCCATCAATTTCTCCTATTGCTATTCTTTCTTTTCTGTGCCATGTGTAAAAGATATAGCAATCAATTAATGAATTGCCCCAATTATGTATTGTGATCACAGTGGAGTAGAGGAAAGCAAGATGAGAGCTACTTTAGTGATATCTGTTAAGTATCTGAAATTGGTCTTAGAGGCTTGCATATAATTTTTTTTAAAAGAAAACATAATGTTTATCAATGTGAAGGGATTCACTGCAAGGATTAGAGATCCTTCAAAGAGGAAGAAAAGCAAAAGAAATACAGCTCAGTGCAACTGAAGGACAAATGGGGGTAAATTAACAAATCCTACATCTACCAATTCCCTGCAGAACCTCAGGGGGTGTTAAAAGTGACCTCTCATAGGAATAACCAGATTATGAGACTTAGTTGGAGGTGTAGCCTATCTAGTGTACTAATGACAAATAGAATGGTAAGTATTGCTGGCTGTGTGGCTGTCTGTTATGTTCTTTATACTATTTCAGTTCTCTTGTTCTTAATTTCGTAGTGTATTGCAGGCTTATAATTATGAATAAGTATTCTCCCAATGAAGCTAAACAAAATACTTAATATCAAGTTATATTGCAGGCTCATAATTATGAGAAAGTACTAACCTACATGAAGCCAAATAGCATACTTGGGTTTTCCCACGGGTTTCTTCTTGGCCATTTTGCAGTCAATGGGCCGTGATTTCCCCAAGAACATCAGTGTGATAGCTGTATGTCCCAAGGGAATAGGTCCGTCTGTGAGGAGACTCTATGTTTAAGGGAAGGAGATAAATGGCGCTGGAATAAATTCAAGTTTTGCAGTCCACCAGGTCTGTCTCTGTCTTTGTCTCTCTCCCTTCATGCACTTTCTCCTTGCCTCATTGTGTTTCATATGACTTCAGGATGTTGACTGTAGGGCCACTGATGTTGCCCTTGGATGGTCAGTTGCCCTTGGTTCTCCTTTCACATTTGCCACTACGCTGGAGCAGGAATACAAGAGTGACATATTTGGCGAGCGAGGTGATTGTGGTTTGGTTCACGCTTATTTTGTTATTCACCACAACATTATATCGAATACTTTTGCTCTTTTTGATTAATAGGCATTTTACTTGGTGCTGTGCACGGAATTGTTGAGACATTGTTTAGAAGATATACTGAAAATGCAATGAGTGAAGATTTGGCTTACAGGAATGCTGTTGAGTGCATAACAGGGATTATTTCAAGGACCATATCAACTCAGGTTAATGATCAATTCCTGGATTTCATCCCTTTGCGTTTCTATGTGGATTTGCTTGTGTACTTACTTGGGTGCTGTACAGAGAATTTGTGGGCTGATTTTTTACCTGTTTTGACACTCATTTACCCTTTCATGGTGAGGATGTTTACCTAACCTATGTTGCTTTCTTTATTCCCTCTTAACAGGGCATGCTGGCCTTGTATAATGCTTTGTCCGAAGATGGCAAAAGGGAGTTTGAGGCTGCATATAGTGCCTCTTATTATCCATGCATGGATATATTATATGAGTGCTACGAGGATGTAGCCACTGGTAGCGAGATCCGAAGTGTTGTCTTGGCTGGGCGTCGCTTTTATGTATGTGTGTTTCCTTATTTGTTATTTACACGTGTCAGAATATGTTAATGAGATATTGTTGTCTCAAATCATCCATGTTATACTACATGTAGGCTCGTGAAACTTTTGGTTCTTAATGATGTTTCTGAAGAAGTGTTAGTAAGGAGACATTATCATGCCAGTGTTTCTTAATGCCTTATTCTTCCTTTTCTTTTTCTTTCTCTTCCTTTCCTTTTTGGTTCTTTTTTCCCCATCCTATAGGTAAAGGATGGTTTGCCATCTAACCGAGTCTGGGAAGAGAATTGATGCCAGAGATGCCCAAGAAAGCGAACCAAACAACACCATGTGTCACAGAACGACTCTGGCGGATGATACATATCTGTTACCGGCTAGGAACGTTCACGTGCGGCGCTTGCTATGCCCTTGAGCAAGCCCGCCAAGCAACAAAGCACTCCCCACAATTTACAGCGGTTGCACAGAATTTAAGACAAATGGCACTGGAATAAGAACATTCTCAGTAATTGAAAGGCAACATTTACAACACTTACAATGAGCTTGAAAGCTTTACAATTCACTGGGTAGGAGATGGTCAATACATGTACCCCCTAATATAGCATTCTGAGCCATTACAAAACTGACACATGAAAACATCAACATGGCCGAGGAGTTATAATGCCACGGCAGAAAATCCAAACGAAATCCAAAAATTACAAGATTTGACAATGGAAAACTACATGATAAAAGCTATACATGGAAAAAAAACCTAGCTTAATTTGTCCTCCGGAGCTAGGAGAAGTGTCACGCCAAAGTTTGACTAAAAGGAGAAGTGTGTGCAAATCTTAACATTGGCCTTTCTCATAGCTCGGAGGGAATTATATTGAGAGCTTGCTAGGTCAAAAAATTCTAACTATATACAATGTTTTGGACCCCAAGTTGTGCAACAAATTATGCACGAATCATCTTGTTGACACGGGGCCTTTGTTGCTGCCCGCTGTTGTGGCTAACTGTTGGCACGGCTGGGCACCAGGGCGCGCAAGTGCTGGGGCACTAGGGCGCTGTTGGGCGCTGGAGCGCACAAGTGTAGGGTGTTGGGGCGCGCAGGTGCTGGGGCGCTGACAACCCTTTGGCCACTTGATGAGCGTTCTATGACCCCTTTAGCAAGGAGGTTTGGGCACAGAAATGAGACGTTATGGGGTGCCAAAAGGTGGCCCGTGACACCATGCCACGGCGAGCAAACTGGGTATAATCGGGTGTGGGATGGATCGAAGAAAGCCTATGTTCGATATCGTAGGCCAAGCAATACATGATCAAACTAGCAATGGAAACCCACATGGTTTTGGGGTATGATTCGAAAGAAGAAACATTCTTTCCCTGATTCTTCAATGAGACAAAGTTGATGAGCCCTTGAACAAGAAATGCAAGAACAGCATGGGGGGAAGTGGGCGGGCGCTGTTCTTGCCAGAAGTAGAAGCTCCTGCTGATAAACGCGTCCATCAAATTGAGGTTGCTTTGTGATCTGAAGAAGATAGATAAGGATGTGTTAGAACAAGACAATAATTATGTATTCACCTAGAGAGTGAGAGAGAAACAGAGAGAAGGCGTTACTGGGTTTTCTTGAAATGGAGTTTGGTCTTGAATGTCGACCTTTTATGGATTTCATGATGGTACAAAGAGCTTGTTAGCTTCTAACTTTAGGAAATTCGACTCACCTGTTCTGAAGAAGGGTTTGAAGGGGTTCATAAAGGCCACATTTTGATAAACTTTACATGGGTGTGGCTTGTGAGGGCTTAAGAGGTTTGGTTATTTAGTAAATAGTGCTGAAAGGTTCACAGGGTTCAATGAGTTGATCTATATGTTAAACCGTCAGAAAAGCAACTCTGGTTTTATGCATATTAGATTGTGGACACACGTGATGGTGTATAATTATTGCCGCAAATGCTAGTTGTCGTAGATTGGATGGAGGTAATAGTAATAATTGTCACAATCACTTGAGATGATTTTGTCAATATTAACAAGAAAATAGAATATGTAGACTTTGAAGTTTATAAATAATTGCAGCAGTTTATTATGATAACTATCATCGCTCAGCTTCAAAGACAATTATTGTGATTCTCTCTTTATATATTAGAATAGTTAGATTAAAGTCTTTGACAGAGACAAATTTATTTTTATGGGTAACCATTTTATATTATCAAAAAAATTTATAAATTTTTTTTTGTACAAAATGATATAGCTAAATAAAAGTTTTTTTTTTTATAAGAAAACTGAAGCACAGAGGCTCACGGAGCTAACCACAAGGCTGAGGAGCAACACCTACCGTCCACGTTGTCCAAAGCCAAATGGCGCTTTTAAGTACCGTTAAGGATAACATTTCTCACTTGTATTTATCAGCTGAATGGGTTCAGATGGTTCAACCTCAATTTTCAGCCGCGACCTGTGATTTTAATTATGTTTCCAATTTTTTTTGGTGGGTGGGTCCCGTTGGAAGAACATCTTACCAAGTTTGACAAAATAAGGATTAAATGAACCATGTTTCCATCTCAATTTGGTAGGTGGAAGATCCTTTCCTTCTGATCTCTTAACCGTGTTTCGATGATGGATTTATGAAAAAAAAAAGAAACGAAAAAAGAAAGTAAAAGAAAATATAAGTAAAGAAAATGAAGTGAAAGAGGATAAATTATTTTCTCTTTAGTTGGGTTAGAAGAACAAAAAAAAAATAAATAGATATTTGTTTAAAAAAAAAATCTAAAAAGAGAAACCAACCACAAAGCTTTGGAATGGTACTTGACTTCATTAATAGCTACCCGGAAGTTATCCAAAATCAAATGAGGCTTTAAGTACTGAAGAGGATTAATATTTCTTACTTGTATCAAAGTGGTTCAGATAGTTCAACTTCAATTTCATGACGTGTGATATTACTTGATTTTGCATGTGGTTTCCGATATATTTTTGGTGATGGTCCCGGTTGGCGAACAATCTGAAAGGGATTACAAATTGCACAAATGGGGCTTATGTAGTGTTACAAAGTAGGGGTTAATAGAATTATAAAACCATGTCACCATCTCAATTGGTAGGAGGAAGATCCTTTCCTTCCAATCCTGGTGAAAAGGATAAACATAGGAAAATAACATGAAGTGAAATAAACTAAATTTCTTTCATTTGTTTGGTTGGATTAAGAAAATAAAAAGATAAAAAATATTTTAAACATTTTTTTTCTATAAACATATCGTTAAATTTAATTTCCAGAATTAAGTCGTAGTGGTTAGGGCAGGAAAAAGTCCAGTTGGTTGGTAGTATCAACTACTCAATACTCATCCTTATTAAATTATAATATAGGATATTTTATTACATCAGCAATATAAATTTATAATTAATGAAAAATTTTTTTATATAGTAAATAATATTTGACAAAATCTGACATATATGCGTATCAAAAAATTTCGTACTACCTTATTAATGGACTTTTTTCTTTGAGTTAGAGCGTTCTTTTTCGTACTACCTCACTTTGGCAGGCGAAGCTGTTATTTTGATGATTGTGAGAAGTGATGTAAGGAGTTGTGATCCAAAATAGTTATAAGATATAATGAGCATCATGAATTATTATATGAAATATAATATATCTGCACTGCTGGAGCTGTATCTCTTTCACAAAACTTGAATCATAATGGCTAAGAGCGCGCGTATCCATTTGGCTACGACTTTAGTTCATACTTTTTTTTGTTTTCCTTTTTGAAATTTGATGAATCATGTTTAGTAGATTGATTTTAAAAATTATCTTATCAGAATTGCATTTGGTAAATCGATTTCAGAATTGTTTTTATTCAAAAATAAAAACGATAATGTTGTATCTCATTTTTTTTATTTTTGAAACCAAAAAGAATGAAATATTTTCAAATTTTTGGTTTCTAAAAATACGAAAAACAAAATCGAAGCTAAAACTAGAACTATAACAAAAAAAAAAAAAAAAAAAAAACTAGGAGCTGTGGTAGCGCTTTTTTTTTTTTTTTTTTCCGCCCCAAGAGAGTTCTTTTCTTTTAATTTTATTCGGAACAAACATCAGGTTGTGATCTCCTGAATTCATGAGACTCGCAGAGGTCAAAATATCCATTCTTATTTTTCGTTTCCTATCATCCGTATATCAATATGGTCGGGGTCGGATCCAACAAGGGTTCAATGGAGGCAGTTGCACTTACTGAGTTGATTACTTCAACTACTTTTAATTTTTTTATATGTATTTATTTGATATTAGGTTATAAATATATATTTGTCTTCACTGAATTTACAAATAATTATATTTGACCCTACTAAATATCACTAAACTTGTAAAAAATATATATATATTTCATTAACCCATTATTTTAAACAACACAATCCCAATTAATCCTGTATTTGTAAACTCTTGGTTACCTAAATTTCAAAATTCTTTTTCGAAATTTTAAATCTTACCCAGCCAAATTTGAATTTAATTTTTTATATGTACAACTTTTATACATAAGCAGGATCTTTTTTTGGCGTTTTTAATATGATTATTTCTTTATTCATTAAAGGAAATACATTGTCAATTAAAAAAAATAATGTATGATACTGTGTAAATTTTGCTTTCACTAAACAAAAATTCAGAATCCAACCTTCATTATGGTGATGGTGAAGAATTTAGAAAGTCATAAAAAAGACTTTTTTGTTTGGTTAGCCAATTCTCTCATCCTTACTTTAGTGATGACAATCCAAATTACAGTGAGAAAATTATGTGACTTTGTAAATTTTGATTTGTGAAAAAATTAAATCTCTCGTCGAATTGAAATTGTGTTTCAAAGACACAACTTTAATAAGAATTTGTGTTTTTACGACATAACTTTTTGAATAATTTAAATTTGATAAATAAATTTAAAACTATCTAAAATTGATAATTAAGTATAAAAACAACTCTAATTTTATCATAAACTCGATGTGAGCCGTTGCCGGAAAGAAAACAAAATAGATAAAAAGTGAAAATGACATACTCAGGAAAAAACAAAAAAAAAAAAAGTGAAAGGTGACATTGTCGCGACTATAGGTGAAAACAACATTCGCTCCTTTGTTTCTTTCCATCTTCTTTTCCACAAATGTTGCTGGAAAGAAACAAAACCTGTATTAATTTTAATCCACCCAAAAAGAATTAATTTGGTTGGGTCATGCCATTTTTAATTTGTGAGTCAACCACGCGGGCTTTAGTTTTCTATTAATTTTAGCCCTAAACACAAAGATAATAGTAATGAGCAACCTTTTCTTTTTAACATTTAGAAAAGTTTCAAATTTTAAAAGTGTTTTGATTGCTTTTTAAAAAAGTCATAATTTATAAGTTTAAATTAGTTTTAAAAAATTACTTATTTAAATAAATTTTTTAATATTATATTGGATCTAAAAAGTCACTTTTAAACTACTAGAAAATCTACCATTTAAACACCTCCTTAATAGTATCTCAAAGGCTAAATTATTTTATAATTAAGGTAAATTTCAATAACCCTTTTTGAGGTATTTGACAAAAACATACAATACTTATGTAGTTTTTGAAATGACATTGACATTTCTTGTCAAATTTTGTCTCTCAACGATGTTAATGGACGATAGCATTTTACCTCTTTACGGCTCATTTGACCAAATATTTTCAAACTACAGGAGTTAAAAAAAACTCAACAAGGCCAAATGGAATCTTTCTACAAACGTATCCCTCTCTCTCGCTAAAAGGAAAAGCTAAACCCACATAGCTGAAGTTCAAAACACCCACCTCCACCTCCACCATGGCCACCATTGTCAAGCTATCTCTTCGGCAAATTATTCTGACCATTAACAAAAAATTTATCAAAAAAAAATATTTCTCCCTTTGAATTAGTCACCAGCCACCCATCCCCAGCCTCCACTATTTGACAACCTTGCCTCAACCTCCATTGTCAACCAACCAAGGCTCAGCCTCCTTGTCACGTCCCCACGAACTCCACCGTGGCATATGATTCTTTTATTTGAAAGAAAGACAAAATTTCAACCTAAGAATCCAACCCCTCTCTACTGCTCATCACCATCAGTATTCACCATGGACATATCATCCGTAGAAATGGGTGGTAATTGATTTGAGTTGGCATAAAATTTTTCACAAATTCTTTTTCCTTCTATCTCCCTCAACTGCCCGCCCAAATGTTGAACAATTGATTTCAATGGGGGCATATATATATATATATATATGTGCGTGTGTGTGTGTGTGTGTATTTTGAGAAAATAATAGAGTTATATTTTGAGAAAACAGTGGAGTTGTGGTTTTGTTCCTATAGGTGATGGGGTGGGTTTTGCTGGCTGTGTATATTCGATATATATACATTATTGGTATTCAATTCGAATGAAAACCAGTGCTTGAGACTAAGATTTTGAAATTATTTTTGGGGTTTTTGTTTTACAGCGGAGAGTAACACAATTCCTTTGGGGATTGTATAAATTAAAAAAAAAAATCGCAGTGGAGGGTTGGGGTTTGGCCGGCGACGGTGATGGCACTGGTTGAGGAGAGAGAGAGAGAGAGAGAGACCCAGTTGTTTGGATGGTTGCTGCCAGAAAACAGTGTCGGTGGGGGTGGCATATGTGCGAGGGAGAGGGCAGTGGTGGAGGAAGGAGGAAGGCAGTGGTGGTGGTGATGACAATGTTGGTAGGTGATGAAGGTGACGGTGGGGTGGCATTGGTGCGAGGGAGAGAACTGTGGAAAGCTGATTTGGGTAGCAGTGCGGTGGAGAATCTGGAGATTGAAGAGGGGGGGTCGTCGGACTGGTTCGGATCGCTGGTGTGGTGCTCAGCATTGGGTAATGGTATAGGGCAAAAGATTGTATTTGGTTGTAGGGTAAATAACAGAGGGGTGTTTGGTTTCAAGAAGAAGAATTGACCAAGTTTTTTTTGTTTTACATTTAATTCTGTACTGAATAAGGGTAGTTCTAGTATTTTAAAAAATATTAAGGGATGACATTAGCAGTGACCTTTGACGTTAGTAACAGCGTTGGCACAGAGGAAAAAGTGTTACCAACAATAAAATGACAAGTGATGTCGGTGTTATTTCAGAAATCACGAGAAAATTGTCTCTAATTGTCAAAAACTTTAAGAGATGTTATTATAATTTACCCTTATAATTAACTGCACAACAGGATTAGAAGGTTTTCAATTTCTACTCCAAAATTTTTTTTTTTTTTTTTTGGGATCTAACGATTGATGGGAAGCTTTATAGATAGGAAACTATCTTCCAGAGGATACATCCCTCCATAGAGGGCCCATTACTTTGGAACACTCTTTACCAATTTCTACTACTGCTGGTCGCTGAAAGTAGCCTGAATGAAGTCTGAAGTTGCATTCTGAGCTTCGTGAGTAGTAGGTGCTGGATTCAAAGGAGTCCATTGAAGACACATTCATTTTTGGATTTTCAGATTGCCCATTAGCAATACGAGCCTGGGGTTGATTTATAGTTCATGTTTTCTAACAGAAACCTTATGTGCTTTGTGTATTGGAAGGTTTTTTTTTGTTTTCTTCTTCTTTTCTACAAAAATTGAATTTCTCTATTTTGCCAAGGAGGGGACCTAAAAACTCTATGTTACTCCAAAGCAAGGTCAAGAGATGCGGTGAAATTAAAAAAATAACAAACACTCAACACAATAATTTTATATGATTCAATAGTCAATGTGACTCATTACGTTCGTAGCGGCAATGAGATACCCTTATAGCTTCGTGAAAAAAAGCGTTACAATTTATTAGGGTTACAGAATTTATAATGAAATCCTAAATTGAATATAATGATAAAATTTTCAAAATATTCATATCGTATGGCAGGAGACTTTTTTTTTTTTTTCTAAGGAAAATAAGAATAAGACCAGGACAAGATCAACAGAAACAAAAAAACAAAAAGAGGCCATCACTGTCACATCACGGCAGAACCATCAGCCTCTCTGGCTTGAAGAACAGCAAGGGGAGCTCAGACGCGGAGAGAGAGTTAAAAAAAGGGTTCCGGAAGGCCCAAGCAGCCATCGCATGAGCCACGCCATACCGCAGGGGGCCACCACATCTTTGTGTTGATGATATATTGACATTGAATGAGTTCCTCGAACCGGGGAGGTCCCCAAACCAGTGAAGAGGGTATTGACGTAATTTGCTGATGTACTGTCAAAGAAGTTGCCAAAGGAGTTGTCGCAAGTTGGGGTGTGGATCATGCTATTGAGTTGGTAACGGGGTTGAGGCGACAGCATGTGTACCTTATAGGATGGCTTGATGTGCTCATGCTTCTCTGCTACACTCTGTTCTGTTTGCAAACCCCATCATTTCTAGAATTTAGTGTCACAAATATGAATCACTAACTCTAAGACGCTATATAGTGCTCTATTTACTTAATAGGGTACAATCTGGAATTTGGTATTGATTGTTCAAAATCAGGCTCATGTAAGGTTCCACAGTATAGGTATCCCATGAAATGTTGCACTTGGTATCTTCCTGTATATTGTTTTCGAAGGTATGAGAAACAGAGGAATAGGAGCTTATTGGTTCAGCTACACTTTCACTAAAAGGCATTGTTTAGGAGGAATAGGCTCATGTAAGGTTCCAGAGTCTTTTAGGCATTGTTTGACTTGAGATGGACTTATGAAAGAACTAAGGTGTCTCCTCTTGACTTGCCAAATCTGTTCATTACAAATCCATTCAACACAAATAAGACGTGATGCCTGTTTTGGCAAGGATCACTTGGAAAGATGTGTCTATGCGTTAATTTCCATTCCTGCTGAATTTCAGGACCTTGGAACTCTTGTTTCTGTCCTCGTTCCTTTGGAATGGTCTCGTGCCTCATCAGTCCAAGACAGGATTGCCTCCTTGTTCTTTACAAATTGGGTGTTTTTTTTTTTTTTTTGTGGAAAAAAATAACTCAGCGCATCATTACCTTTCTTAGTACTTGGAAGTTGGAACATATCCCAGTGCTATCGCGTTCATTAACCAACGTTGGCTACATATGGAAATATTACAAGGACAATAGAGGGAAGAAAAGTACGTACAGAAGACACTCCTAAGTCAAGATATAACCGTATAAGACAACACGTTATTTTATGACACTAAAGGGACATCCATTGGTTGGTGTGCAGATTCCGTAGGTTGTTTATAGGACTTCATAAAATTATATCTTTGGTGGTCGAACGAAGGATTGCTGAATTAATTTCTTTGAGTTACACTGGAGGTATGGCTTCTGTGGGCGTCTGAAGTCCCGCGGCAGTGCAGCAACTCACCCGCTGAGAACAATACGTAGAGAAAGTAGAGAAGTGGGCCAAGTGAGTCTGGGAAAAGAATAGATGCCAGAGACACCAACGAAAGCGAACCAAGCAACACCGATACACAGGCAGGAACAATGCAGGCAGCAGAAGTCGGCAAGCAGTGAGTACTAGAAGAAGAAAATCTCAGTTCAGCATCGTATGCCAAGCAATACATAAGCAAACTAGCAGTGGCGACACCCATCGATTTGGGGTGGGTTTCAAAAGGGGATAGTTCCCTTCCTTGATACTTGAGTTGCAGAAAGTTGAGGAGCAGTGGAACAATGAAGGCGAGAACGGTGTGACAGGAAGTACTGGAGGTACGCTGTTCTTGTGAGAAGTAATATGTCAGGCTGATAAATGCAACATTGACATGTCCGAAGAAATTTCTCAATGTGCTGTACGGAGCTATTCTTCTTGTTGCAGTGTCGGCCATTGATTTAATACCAGTTGTCTGAAGATATACAAGCTAGTTACAAAACAAGGTACAAATTATGAAAAATTTCTTGAAGAGAAGGGAGGAGGTATTTACCTGTATTCCAGATCCAAAGTCAAGATAGAATCTCAATGTTTTCAAAGAACATCTTCCCTTATTTAATATTTCTGGGGGTGGGGGTGGGGGTGGGGGGGTTGGGGAGGGGGGATTCTGACTCATAATTGTGGTACCCACAAGTGAAAACGACTTAGACGAAGAGGGGCGTTTCTGACTCAGAATTGTGGAAAAAGATTCAACAAAAACAAAAACAAACCTCTATTCATCTGAGATGAAGAAGGCGTTTCTGACTCAGAATTGTGGCACCCACACCTCTCTTCATATTTGTCGTCTTCAATTTTGGGTGCAACAGTTCTGAGTCAGAAACATCTCTTTATTATCCAAGTTGTTTTCACGCAACAATTCTGAGTCAGAAACATCTTGTGGGTGCCACAATTCGGAGTCAGAAACACGCCTCGTCGTCTAAGCCTTTTTCACTTGTGGGTGCCACAAGTGAAACTAATGATTCACGGCACCCATAAGTCTCGGGCATAGAAAATTACTCTTGACTCCCTAATGGCGGCTTGAGTAAGTCATTTGTCAACATTATTATCTTGTAACCAAGACTCCAACATTATTATCTTGTCAACAGGGGACAATGCATGCTTGACAAAAACCTATAATTACTGTATTACTTGGACAATTTAGATGCTTTAAGAAAATTAAGGGGTCAGGTTCAGAGGATCCAAATCAATCTATATCCAACCTGCTTGTATCTGACCACCTTTTAAAATGTGCAGATTCGAATTGATCATTTCAATTCCGTCCCATATTGAACTGGTGTTCGGGATAGTTTGCGTAAACTTGACTAATTTCGAAACCTATGTAATTCTCTCATCCTACACAAATCGAATAATTATAAGAACAAGTCTTAAATAGTTAGTAGCATCTAAAAAGTTTCGAACTTGAGATATTGGAGTTAGCATATCTCTAAATTCACCCATTTGCCACCCCATTAATAACACAATCCGGAAACATTGTACTCTCGTCTGGTCCATAATTTCGTGGTGCGGTTTCAACTTTGGCTAGGTGAAGATTGTACTTTCTTAGTTACTTAATTTGATACTTCTTTCATTGATTGTTGCTCATCTACTTATTGTGATTATATTAGCTCATCCAATCACCCGTTCTTACAAACGTGCAAACAACTGTATAATTTTTTTGCCCCTTGCTTGATACAAAATTTCAATCCTCTTTTCAAGTTAACTAGAGTATGTGATTGTACCCCTCTCTTTCATTGTAATCGAGCAACTCAACTTCTTTGCATATCAAATGGAGATTGATGTACAATAATTCTAAAGTTTTTTTGTATGCATAACATAATATACATAAACTTATATCTATAATATGCTAGAAAGATGGCATGCACTATGTGTGTATATTACACTACATTCAATAACTGTCTCTACCACTAATTTAGTAGTGGGATGAAGAAGTAGTTTAGTTATAAAAATTACATAATTATCCTTACATGTGCTATATGTAAACTAGACAAACTTCCTACTGTGGTCTCATCAAAATAGAGGCTTTACCAAAAAAATTTACTTTATAATAGTATAGAAGATAAAGAGATCTTTAAAAAATAATTATTTAATAACGGTATTTATAAATTTTCAATAGGCCAATTGAGAAATATTTCAAAATTATATGTACAAATATAAATTTTAATTACTGGCGTTTACAAATTGGCAAAAGGGTGCAAATTGATCAAATTTGTTAAAATGGTAGATCAAAATATGATTTTTGAAATTTAATTAGCAATTCGCACCCTGGGATGGTCCCGTGCCTTGTCAGTGTGGGGCAGGATTCCTTCCTGTTCCTTCCCTGTGCCTTATCAGTGTGGGCCTGATTTGTTCTTCTATTGTTATTTAAATCAGCTATCCCTTCAGGTGTTTTATGAAAAGTTGTTCCGGGTAGTTAGATTACATATATGGGGAAAATCCGAAAAGCTAAAAGGAATGCTGACTTTTTCTCACTAAATTTCTTCGAACATGTGAGTGATGAAAAGTTGGAAGTTCTCTTCCTGCATATGGTAGTTTAAGCGTTCGATGAAAAGTTGCTATTTGTAGTTTCTTATTCGTTTCGTATGTATGAAAAACAGAAGAATAAGAATCGCTCCCTACACATCCTTTAAAATAACAAAATTCTTATTCACTTGCATATTATTGATATCTAAAAGTTCAAGACCTTTATCAAAGATAATAGCTCTCTCTAAAGAGTCATCAATATACTCTTCATCATTTTTGACTTTCTTAGACTAGTTTTCTCTTTCACTAGTTTCTTCACCAATCTCTTCCTCACTTTTGTCTTGTTTAAAAGCCTTAATCACAGGCTTCTCTATCTTGGGTTTCTCTTTCCTAATTTCATTTTTAATAATTTTCTCATTCGCCTTAGGATCTTCTTCATTAGATTTACAATCTTGGAGAATGATGATTTGATCAATGATTTCCTCATGCCTAAGGTTAGTGATGGGATGAGTTGGCTCATGGCTAAGAGTAGGATTAGGAGGTGTGTCACTTACAAGAATGTGCCTAGTGAGAGCGAGTGGAGATGGTATAAGAGTCTTCTCTTCGAATTGAACAACCAAGGTTTGTATCAAAAGAGTCGATTAACTCTTTGTCTCATCAAGTGTTTGTCCTTGCCTTATTTACTCTAAAGTTCATTTTTTCATGAAATTACATGACGAGTTGGATAGTGTCCTCTAAAGTATTCTCAAGTGTCTTCTAGTGTGCCATAGTGAGGAGCATGATATGCATCATGTGTTTGTGTTGGATAATGTAGAGTTGAGGGTTGTGTTTGATGGAAGAAAAGTTGGTCTTGGAAGTGTTCGAAAGGAGGTTGGTAGGATTAAGGTGGGGCTAGACGATGAGGTGAAAAAGTTCCCTCATATCCTCCAACAAAGTTGTGTTGCTCATGCCACCTCGGATTGTAAGTTGGTGGAAAAAAATCTCATTAGCCATTAGCTTGGATACAATCTCTAAAAGACCAGCAAGATGGTTCTTGAGCTCTAATCTCATTAGCACGAGTATAGTCTTTAAGAGATCAACAAAAAGGTGCTTTCACACCACTATAATCATGAACGCCTCCATTACCACATTCTCAACCCATTGAGAGGAATACTTCATGGTACCTATGTCAAGGCACAAAGATGATGATGTGTAAAGATAATATGTAAGAGATTATGCAATGCACACATAAATTGGCAATTTGCGTTTCAACAAGTCAATTCACAATTCCCTTCCACTAATTTTTCTTCTAAACCCTTCAATTTTCACATAAATGTACCACCAATTCACAATTCACAATTTTAATTTCAAACCAACCGAGCCTCCAATCTCCTTATGCCATAGTAATACCACCAATAAGCATATATCACATAAGCCTATTCACCAATTACTATCCACAAATTGAGTTCTTAATACAATTTCACAAAAAAGAAAAAAGAATATTTAAACCAGTCAAACCAAACAATCCTAAAATAAAGGAGAAAATCAAAAATCAAAATCTATCATGCTATCCCACAAAAAGGATGGAACGAAGTTACCCATGACCTTAGGCGAAGATTACTCTGTCATAGTAGATGTGATGGAGATCCAATGCATCAATTGCTTTCCAACCCAAGGTCCTTTAGTGTTTGCCTTCATGCCTTTGGTTCTCGATAACAGCGTCAAAACTTGATTCGCTCCTAATCATGGTGTAAATTTGAGTTTCTCCGAAAGAGAACGGGTGTCGCGATTGAAGTATAAAATTCATTAAGCACTAGAGTCAATTTCCTTGAGGACCAAGTCAAATAGAGGCTAACAACACTCAATAAATACTAGACTAGCTTGAATTGAATTACAACTATGTAAACTGACTGAAAAATTTTTAGGGTTTGATGAGAATTTGGATTACTAAACTATTACAATGCAAATAAAAGTAATTAACAACTATACAATCAAATTAGAGCAAATTGAAACTAGATTTAAAACAATTAAAAAGGATTTGAATGTAATTGATCTAATTCTCCAAGTTTAATAAGAATTTCAATAGAGGTTGTTTAACTCAAATCAAGGATCACTCCATGGATCATTGATTCTGAAGATTTTGACCATAAACACATAAATTCATTCCCAATTGAAATTAGAAATACAAGCAATTGATAGAATCATAGAAGCAAATTATCAATTGTTCAATTTCTATACCAATTTGACAGTTGTGCACAGAAATTACCAATAGTGATTATAAATCTAGATTTTTAAAAGAATATAAAATTCAATCTTAGAATTAGAGAAATCTTAAGATATTTTAATGAGATTTATATACCTCCATAGAAACCCTTGAAGATCCTTGAAAAATCTTCACATTTGCACCCAAATTGAGAAGTTAGCTACTTGAATCCATTAGAGAAAGTATGTAGAAGTAGAGAGAAAGCATGTAAATATAAAGATCTAGAATTTAATTGAACAAAACTATTGTTTGGATACAAAGAAAATGAGAGAAAGCTACAGAAAATACAATAAAATAAAGTTTCTTTCTCTAAAACTACTCCTACAAAACTCTATCTAAGTTAAAAAATAAGAAAAATGTGAGAGATCTCCATTTTTTTTTGGGTAAAAAATGGCCTTTAATAATAATAGTGTATTGTCAGGCATTTGGCGGGGTCCAGATTACTGTTTTTGCATTCAAAGGATTGTTCGAACGCTTAAAAGACCGTTCAAAGGGCGTTCAAACGCACTAAAGACCGTTTGAACGCTCCAAAGACCGTTCGAATGCTACTTCGGATGGCATATCTGAATAGCTCTCAAAAAGTTATATTAAATCGATACATTATGGGCCCCGGTAGCCTTTATGATTTGGGAGATATAATCCTCCAAAGTTTTAATTCTGCGTGCTTCAAAAGGTTGTACCATAGCTTCAACAGCTTGTACCTTGACAACATTCTCTTGAAAAACACATTCACCCTTTATCCAAAATGTGCCCAAAACCCTCCAAATTAGGCTGAAAACCTATAAAAATCAATCTAAACTTAACTAGTACTAAAATCTAATTAAAGAAGTATATAAACTCCTACACTAAGGCTAATAAAGGACAAATTAAGGTATTATAATTATATTTTTGGAATGCAATCAAAGAGCTTATTGGTTTAGGCTCAGTCATAGACTTTTCAAAAGATTTAAAAGTGTGTTTGAGATGAAAAAATTTAGGGTTAACACACACACACACACACAAACAAATATTTACGCTGGTAGACCTATAAGGGGACAGGGCATGGCCCCTTCATATTTTGAAGATTTATTTCGTCACGACCCATGATTCATATGGTATAATATTGTTCGCTTTGGGCTGTGGCAAGCATGGTTTAAAACGCATTGAAATGTTTTAAATTAGTGTCAGTTCACAGCTCAATGAATAATAAGTTTTGCAATAATACACTTGATAGTTAAAAATAAAATTTGCCATACACGGGATAATGAGCTAAAAAAAGTTCTTAAAACTTTTTCAATACGCATTCTTATACTTTGCATGCTTTAATAAAATAGAACAAGTAACTCTTACAAATCTCAATAGTTAAGCAAAATCATCTCTTATCATCTTACAACTCAATGTTGCAATAAAGTATAATCTCTTGAATATAAACAGTGCTATTTTAAATGGTAAATGCAAAAGCTCAGGGAACCAAAGAAAATCTCAAATCTCAAATCTCAAATCTTAATGCCAAATCTTATCTCGGGACTTAAGCTCAATGGATCCACATCGCACTTAGTGTCATCTCTAGGTGACGTCTGGGTCTTTCCCCTAAGCTAATCCAGTTGAGGTTTTCCTACAATCGTTAAAAATTAGGTTTATCCCCTAGTTGCCAGAGTCACCTAAAAGATAGAATGTATCTCCTAAACTTTCCAGAAATGATTACAAGCACAATATCATAAAGTTTGCACCATTTTATAAAATAATTTTAAAGCATGCATGAAAATACTTTATCAAAAGAATAAATTGTATCTCTCAAAATTTTTCTCAATAAACAATGTTCTTTGTCAAGTAATGAAAGTACTTTATCAAAAGAATAAATTGTATCTCTCAAAATTTTTCTCAATAAACAATGTTCTCTGTCAAGTAATAAAATATTGCGCTTCTCTAAAAAACAACACATAATGATCTAAAACTTATGCTCATTCTCAAAATTAAGAATTTTCTCATATCAAAATAAAGCATTATTTTTCACTAAAATAAATGTTTATGATAATTAAAATCATTCTTTTCAAATCTCATCCGCATGGAATTAAACTTGCAAATCTCATACTAACAAGACAAAACCACTCACCTGATATTCAAAGAATATAGATCTAAAATTACAATGCGAAACTAACGAGTATTACCTAAATTACAAAAATAAAAACCTAATATTAATATACATTCTACGATTGAAATTAACTAAAAATAACTTCAAAATTGGAATCTACATGTCGAAATAATTAAAACTCTGTCCAATTAAACCAAACTACTATGTGGTACGAAACACCTACACTTGACCACACTGGATAATTTAACCAATTCTTCTCCTTCTCCTTTGCAGGTTCATGTTTCTGCAACTACGGTTTTTCCCTTTCTCATCAACTTTTCCTTTTCCTTCTTTCTTTTCTTATTTCTTCTGCTCTTGTTTCTTTCTTGTTTCTCATGAACTACCCATTTCTCTCTCTTCTACTCTAGTTGGCCCACACTGTCACTTCACATGGCAGCCATGGCACCTAGCAAAGCAACACTTTAAATTACTCCTTCCAATGACTCCAAACTTTACATCGTATTCAACCACTTAATGCATACAAAACCTAACATCTTTACTGCTATCAAAATCAAGACTCATAATACAAAAGCAAGAAACAGATTACTCCATTAATACTAATATACTCCTCCCTTGCCGACTCATAATGCTCTCTCTCCATAAATGAGTCAATTATAATCAATTATATAAATTGTGACTCTAAGAACATTGCAATATTATAATGGTTACCTTTAATACTTAATATACTCCTCCCTTGCCGACTGTAATGCTCTTCTCCATAAATGGCGTAGGTCAATTACCTCCAAATCGTAGACTAGCAGATTAGAATTACAGTCAGGTCTTCTCTTTCTCTATCTTGTTGCAATCACCACAGAAAAAGCCAGCAATCCTCTCTCTGTCTCAAAAATTTTCTTAAACCCTATATACTTTTGAATATTTATAATAAAATAATTATATTGCCCCTTTGAAACTCAAGTAATTTTACCTTTTCTGTCCCAAATCCAACTAATTTTCCTTGCCCATCTAGGATAGAAGAAAAAGTTTAGAGAGAATGTAGCGCCTTTGATTTTGATCTTTAGCTTCTTTATATTTAATGAACACTACTATAAAGCTTAGCTTATATTGTCACTAGTTAGTAGTTAGTATAATGGTACCATTAAAAAAATTTCTTACTTGGCCCCATTGCGAAATTTTTGGATCTGCCACTGTATACCTATATATATATATATACATACGTATTAGAAGGTTAGCGTTGGAGTTGGGGAGGGATAGAACAGAGGTTGGAGGAGATGCATACTTCATTGGGATACTCGTGCAACTAGATCGTTCTTAGCATCATTTCAAGTAACTCTCATTTTCTTAATTTTTCGAATCAGCCAATTGAAGGTTCTCAATTCTATCCATGCATCTTGTTGAAGTCTAAATCTTAGCTATTAAACCTCTCAGTCAAAGTTTTCTTTCTCAAGTAATTAAATCTTAAACCTGTTCGTTACAAACAGGACCTGGTATCAAAAGGCATTGCTTTGAATTTGGAATGAAATAAGGTAAGTGTTATATTAATGGGTGACATTTTGATGATACAAGAAGGAAGTTCGGCAAAGGCAACAGGAAAAATTGCTTAGATACCAATGAGTGAGGCCTATTTGGGTCGTGTTATAAATGCTTAATTTAAGGACCTTGGAAGTTCTTCTTGTGCCTGTGTCTGTACTTTGTAGCTTTGGACTGGTCTTGTGCCTCATCAGTCCCAGACAGGATTGCCTCCTTGTTCTTAAGAAATCGGGGATTTTCTTCCCCCTTTTTTTTCCTAAAAAAAAAAATTTGAATCAGCAATCCCTTATCTTTCTTAGGACTTGGAACAAAGCCCCGGTGCTATCACTTTCATAAACCAATGTTGGCTACATATGGAAATATAATAAGGACAAACAGGGAAGAAAAAGGAAAGAAGGCGCTCCTGATATAGCTGTATCGATCAGACAGTTCTTTATTTTTTTTCACGCACAAAGGGGACTCATTTATTGCCGAGCAGAGCAGATTCCGTAGGTTGTTTATAGGACTTACAGAAAAAGAAAATAAGGTCCACTTTCAATTCCTTTTTATGCCGGAGGTATGGCTCCTGTTTGCGTCTGAAGTCGGCAGTATTGCAGCAACTCACCTGCTGAGAACAATATTCAGAGAAAGTATAGAACTGGCCCAAGCGAGTCTGGAAAGAGAATTGATGCCAGAGACACCAAAGAGAGTGAACCAAACAACACCGATACACAGGCAGGAACAATGCAGGCCTCATAAGTCGCCCAGTAGTGAATACTAGAAGAAGAAAACCTCAGTTCAGCATCGTAGGCCAAGCAATACAGAAGCAAACTAGCAGTGGCAGCACCCATGGATTTGGGGTGAGTTTGAAATGGGGATAGTTCCCTCCCTTGATACTTCAGTTGCAGAAAGTTGAGGGGAGGCGGAACAATGAGTGTGGGAACGGTGTGACAGGAATTACTCGAGTTAAGCTGTTCTTGTGAGTTGAAGTAGTATGCCATGCTGATAAATGCAACATTGATTCATCCAAAGAAATTTCCCCATAGGCCATGCAGAGGTATTCTTCTTGTTGTAGGACCGGCCATCGAATTCATAACACTCGTCTGTAGAAATACAAGCTAGCATAAGTGGATAGCAAGAGAAGAGAAGAGAAGAGGGTATTACCAGTATTAATCTAGAACCAAAATCAAAGTAGGTAGATTCTCAATGAATTCAAAGGAAGCCTTTCCTTTTTATAGGGTGATGTTGTCGTGGACATTGTCCACTTAATGAGGTCTGGAAGAAACATCCTTCCCCTTTTGTTTAATGTAGAAATGGGGAGGATCACAAGGTAACAAATGCTTTGTTTGGTTTGCAGGCAGAAAGACCGTCTTTTAATGTACAAAATGGAGAAGGCTAGTCCGTCCGCATTTGTAAATGTTTCTTTACTGTACAAATAGGGAACTAATATCACACTTCTTTTAATGTTAGTCTACTTCTTTAATCTTAGAATTGACATTTGAAGGTACATGAAAATGATATTTAAGTTTGAAAAAGTCATTTAAAAAAATAATTTTGTAAAATTATCTTAAACTTATGACTTGTGACTTTTTTAAGTAACAATCCAAACAGGCCTGAGTTTGAGACTTGAGAGTTTAGACTACAGTGCACAACCCCCTTCTCAATAACTCCCTCTTTGTATCAAGGTCTTTGTGTAAGATAATTTAATGAATGCATAAATTAAAATATTTATCCAACTACATAATCGTGAGACGAGTTTTTTTTACAAAACCCAACTCTTAAAAAAGTCAAATTTACCAATTCCAATCAGTTTTTAACTAATTTACGAAATGCAGCCAATTTCTAAAATCGTGGAATCAAAACACGTTTTTAAACTTGAAGTTGGGGATTCAAACCACGTCTTCATTAATGCGGGACAAAAATGATTCGAACACCATAGGGGAAAGAGATCGGTGGCTGTGGCAGTGGCTAACTGAGGGCAAAAGTGCCGGGCGGGGACCTCTCGCAGCCGAATTAACCCACTGACAACTTGTTTTCTTCCTTTGAATCAAACTTACTTTTACTGTAAGTCTTGAATCAAATATATATATATATATATATATATAGAGAGAGAGAGAGAGAGAGAGAGAGAGAGAGAGAGAGAGAAAAGCCCAGAAAACAATAATCCAACAATTGAAGAGATAGTTATGGATCGCATTTGAGTGGACGAGTTGCTTTAATTGAAGAAACAGATCTCATTTGTCATGTGTTTTTTTATGGGTTTTAGAGGAAGAGAGGGAGGGATGTGTGAGAGGGAAGAGGGTCTCTTTAACCTGGGCGCTCTTAGAGAGAGAAGAGAGTGTAGTGGTAGAAAGTGGTGGACATGGCCGCCTGCTGTGATGAAGCAGATCTGATTTTCACCGATTGATGCCTGATTGAAGCCGCGATAAGTCGTGGTTTGAATCCCCAATTCATGTTAAAGACGTGGTTTGATTCCACGATTTTATGGCTGAATAAGTGGAAAATTTACTGGGATTGGTAAAATTGACTATTTAAGAGTTGGGTTTAGTAAAACACTCATCGTGAGACATTTTGTGAATGCAGATGGTTTAGTTACCAATTCTTGGTTTTTTTTTTTCCAGGATGAAGAGTAACAGAGCTTCAACGCAATGAAGGAACTGAGAGTCCACTTTGTTGTATTTACGTAACAAGGCAAAAATGTCTTTTTATGAAAATATATGGCGGGAAATGCTACCACTTGAATCGTTTTCAAGCACGTGCACATCACTCACTGTTATCTTGGATTGAATCATTGACGTTTTCACTTTAGTCCAAAGTATGGGGGTGTAAATGTAAGTTTTTAAAGTTAATAGAGTATATGTGTTTTTTGAGCTAACCACGAGATGGCAAAATGAAATTAACCCAAAAAGAATGAATATATTACAGAGGTTATCATGAAGAAATATTGCAGGTTGAAGTAAATGTGCAATATGTTTAGCAGCCACAATCATTATAAAAGGAGAAACATGATTACGTGGTACTCTAAAAGTATAGGGGTAGGTTTTTTTTTTTTTAATTAGCTCAAATACAGAGAGGTATAAACAATACTTGGGTTCAATTAACTTGAAAACTTAAATTTATTTGGATATGAACAATATTTAGTTCAAAAAATTAAATTTATTTTCTTATATATAACAACTTAAACTCATTAATTTTCAAGTCCTAGTTGAGATAACATCATTTGATCATTTTATTTTTCTTAAAATAACATTATTCTGCAATCGATGGAATGAAAAGAATCTAATTCCGTAAAAATCTTAGAATAACTGACTTGTTATGAAAATGAAGATATGCTTCTCAAATCAGCAAAGCTGCGTATTTAAATTTTAGAACCTTTTAAGGATATCCCTTGTCGTCCAAAAAGAAAAGAATAAAAGTGTTTTTGCTCTTTATGAGCGAGCATGCCTTGTTTTATTTTATTTTTTCGTCTCTCTTTTGACGTTTAAATTTATGCTCGCTAACATGAGGAGAAACCATGCAAAAATTTTGACCCATGGCTATGACTTTTTTTTTTTTGTTTCGGTGTTAATAAAGGGACATTCATAGGCCTAAGTAGGAAAACAAAACGATGTACGTTGAATCCCTCTAGCATCAGCATATAACTGATTAACAAAAAATTCCAGAATAGATTGAAATGAAACAAAGCCTTCTTGTTGAGACATTTCATCATGTCTTATAAAATTCTTGCTAATTGTGCTTTTAGAGTAAAATCAAACATGCATTGTTGAGTTGTACAAAGTGTGGAGCCACATTCTTTTTTCACACTTTTCTCACATTGTATAACTTTATGCTGTGTTCGGAATTCGAATATTAAATAAAAAGCAAAAGAAAAAAAAAGATAAAGAAATAGAGAACAAAATGAAAAGAAATATTTTTATTCTCTTTTATCTCATTTTTTTTTTCTTATTTTTTATTATCAAATTCTTGATATACACACCACCTTAAAGGCTCATGCTAGTATTTGCCAATTTATAATAGAGGTCCTTAGTTTGTTGAATGTCTTGGCGACATTCTATGTTACATCGTGAAGAGCTGTTACCATTCAAAACGGTTACATTTTGATAAATAAAAAATAATAATAATTTACGGTCTGCTGTCTGGACTCTGGAGGTTTAGAAAATGACCGTTTTTCCGATAAGTATTCTGAAAGAGTTCATAGGGATCAGAGAGTTGGACTATATTGCTGCCTAAAGAGTACCTTAGATGTTGACATTGAGGGCACTACTGCAAAAGTCTTGAGACTGTTCAAATATTTAGAAGACTTTGATACTGTATTTAGAATTTGGATTTTAAAAAAAATGAAAAGAAAAATAGAAGAAAATAAGATATTTGAAATTTTTATTTATTTTTTTATATTTTTATATTTTTTTATATTTTTTATTTTGCCAAACATATAATGTAATTTTAAATCTTTTTTTCTTTACTGCTCTGAAGAAGATTCGCTCACCTGTTCTGAAGGAGGGTTTGAAAAGGTTCATGAAGGCCACACTTCGATAAAACTTTACATGGGTGCGACTGACTCGTGAGGGCTTGAGAGGTTTGGCTAATTTCCTTTATTTTGAGTAGTGCTGAAAGGTTCACAAGGTTCAATGAGTTGGTCTATATGTTTGCTGTCAGAAAAGCAATTCTGGTTTCTTGTATATAGATCGATTCATCGAGTCTTTGACAAAGACGAGTATATTTTCCTGGGGGTAATGCTAAACAACCGAAAAATCTATACAAATTTTTTATAGATGATGATTTGGCTGAAAAAGGAGCAATTCAGGTACTCGATTACAAATTTTCTATTACCCCATCATTTTTGATGAAATTTTCTCAGATTAATACATTTTTCTATTTAGGTAATGCTATATAAACAAAAAGATTCATACAGAATTTATTTCCAGAATAAAGTAGTTGGATAAGAGTCATTTACCTTCTAACAAAATACCTATCATAATAACTCTTAATTATAATAATATTATCACTACATCATTCTGGTAGATTTTTTGTATAAATTTTTTTGAAAGAATAGTATTTTCCTTCCCATTTTCATACTATATGGTGATATAAATTTTTTTTAAAAAAATGGTTAGAAACAGCGCTTGGTACTATCGCTTTTATTAACCATCTTGGCTAGACGCAAATATTAGGAGGATAGAAGGAGAAAAAAATGAAAAGAAGAAACTCCTGATATAGCTGTATAAGATAGCAACGTAATCTTGTGATACACAAAAGGGTCATTGATTGCTGAGCTGATTTAGAAGACTATTTATAGGACTAAAATTAAGTGTTGAAAGGTAATATTTTTTGATGGATGTGTAAAGTAATCTATCTATATATCCATTTAATGAGTTAAAAAAATTGACGTATTCATAAAAAATAAAAATAAAAAACAGTGAAAGATGAAACCATCGCTTGAAAGAAGCAAACTAGACTATAAGTGAAAATGACAGTCAGAAAAAAAAAAAAAAAAAAAAAAAAAGTGAAGATGACACACTCGCTTGGAAAGAAAACAAAATAGAAAATAGGCGAAAACAACAGAATTTGGATTCTCTACATTTTATGATTTGAAATGGAGATATTCATTTCATAATTAATGGTTTAAATGTAATCTTATCACATGTTTTACTAAAACTACGTCGTTTTGTATTAAAATTTATTTACTTATATGTAATTATAAAATTATTTATTTTTAAATAAATTTTAAGTTAACTCATCAAAACTCTTTATTTTTATATTAGTTGATATGTCAACGCCTCAATCAATGGAATTGAGATCTTCATTCTAAATCCAAAACAATATTCGCTTCTTTGTTTGTTTCCATCCACACCTTCTTTTCCACGAATGTTGCTGGAAAGAATTTATTTTCAATCCACCCAAAAAGAATTAATTTGGTTGGATCATTTCATTTTTAATTTGTGAGTGAACCAAGCCGGCTTTAATTTTCTATTATTTTTAGTTCTAAACCCGAAGATAATGGTAATGAGCAACTTTTTTCTTTTTTACATTTAGAAAAGTTTCGAATTTAATAGGATCTCAAAGGCTATATTAACTTATAATTAACTATATAATAGGATTAGAAGGTTTTCAATTTCTACTTCTATTATTATTATTATTATTATTATTATTATTATTATTATTAGTTTGGGGATCTAACGATTGATAGAAATTTATAGATTTGAAACTATCTTCGAAAGGATATATGCCTCAATAGAGGACCCATAACTTTGGAACACCCTTTACCAATTTCTACTACTGATGGTAGCTGAAAATAGCCTGAATGAAGTATGAAATTGCATTCTGAGCTTTGTGAATTGTAGCTGCTGGATTCAAGGGGTCCCACTGAAGACAAATTCATTTATGGATTTCCAGATTACCCAACAGAGGTTGGAAATTCGAGCCTGGGATTAATTGATAGTTCATGTTTTCTTACAGAAACCTTACGAGATTTGTGTATGGGAGGGGTTTTTCTTCTTTTTTTTTTTCCCTTTTTGAGGTGAACCAAAAAATCTATATGGTGCTTTATTTACTATGTCATTAGAGAATTAAGGTACAATATGGAATTTGGTATTAATTGTTTAAAGTCAGGCTCCTGTAAGGTTCCGCTGTGTAGGTGTTTGATGAAATGTTGCTCATGGTATATTCCTGTATGTTGTCTTCGAATGTTTGAGAAGCAGAGGAATAGGAGCTTTTTGCTTCAGCTACACTTTTAGGCATTGTTCTTTAGAAATTCGGTGTTTTTTTTTTTTTTGGAAAAAATCAAAACAGCAATCCATTGCCTTTCGTTACCCAACGTTGGCTACATATGGCAATATTAGGATGACAAAACCGGGAAAGGAAAAAAGTAAAGACACTCCTGATATAGGAAGAGCAGCAATCCGTTGCCTTTCATTACCCAACGTTGTCGAATTTCTTTTGAGTTACACCGGAGGAGGTATGGCTCCTGTGAGTGTCTGAAATCGGCAGTGCAGCAACTCACCTGCTGAGAACAATATGTAGAGGACGTAGAGAAGTGGCCCAAGTGAGTCTGTGAAAAGAATTGATGCCAGAGACACCACAGAAAGTGAACCAAACAACACCATCGCACAGGGAACAATGCAGGCTGCATAAGTCGGCCAGCAGTGACTAGAAGAAGAACACAATCTCATTTCAGCGTCGTATGCCAAGCAATACATAAGCAAACTAGCAGTGGCAACACCCATGGATTTGGGGTGTGTTTCAAAGGGCGATTCTTCCCTCCCTTGACACTTGAATTGCAGAATGTTGAGGAGCAGCGGAATAATGAAGGAGATAACGGCGTGACAGGAAGAACTACGACCGGAGGAGGTACTCAGTTCTTCCGAGTAGAAGTAGTATGCCATGCTGATAAATGCAACATTTATCTGTCCGAAGAAATTTCTCCATGTGTTGTGCAGAGGTATAATTCTTCGTGTTGTAGTAGTATCAGCCATAGATTTAATAACACCTATGTGAAGAAGATATACAAGCAAGCTAATTACAAACAAGATACAACTATGAAAATTAACTCAAATCTATATTAAGTAGACATAGATAGCAAGAGAAGAGGAGAGTTATTTCAAACATCTTTCCTCCTATTTTTATAGGTGGAATGCTAGAGAGGGTCAAATTGTCAATTTGACTGTCCCTGGCCATAGAGTGGGTCAGGGGTCCCATATTTGGGGTGAATGTCTTTGTCAAGAGTTTCAAGGCACATGCGCCGGGCAAATACTTTTGTAATGAGTATAAGAAAAAGAGAGGCTAGGAACCGTGGATTGTGTTAGTTAGTGTTACAGTCACGTTGTTCTAGTGATGCGTGTCAACGAATTTAAAAGCCACCATCGAAATCTGATAATATCGGTTTAGTTTGCCAATTGCGGGGGTTAGACTATTGGTACTTTCGAGTAAAATATGATACTCGCACCGCCATAAGAAAAAGAGCGCTGCTACGTAAATCGAAAAAGTTTACCCCCTACTCGCACTGCCTGACATGATCAGTTAGTTGGCCAACGAATGTGGCCCTATTGTGATTCTCACAAAGACTTAAAAAATATATATCACCAGCGCAGAGTAATGAAAAAGCCATCTCCCATTTGATTCTTTGTTGTCTAGCTCCTCTCCTTGCCCATCATTCCCTTTCCTCTCTCTTGTCACCGTGCTTAGGTTTACTTTTGGTCACCGTTTAAAAAAGGTTCTGGGAGAGCTCTTCTCTCTCTCTCCCTCTAAAACTTTGCGAATAATATAGAGATTCATGTCTCATGAACTATGTCAAGCTTGATTAGCCTTCGATCAAGGATTTCACGTATGTGAAAATTAGAATCGATATGAGAATTTATAGAATTTTTTTGTCATCAAATTTGCACTAAAGGTATGTTGAAAAAATAATCCCTATTTAAATATTATGTGTATAATTAGTGATCACCAATAATAATAACAGAAATTTATCTAATTATTAACTAGAAGTAATTTTAACTAGAAGATAATTAGAATCTAAATAAAAACAAACTAAATTGTAACGACTTATCTGGTTGTCGTTCGCAAAAACAAAAAATCTAGAAGTTGCAAGATAGACTAAGTCTAGTGTTTCACACTCTCTTTGTAAAGACATATTCACCCCCCATAGTAGGTGCTCACGGGATGATGGACATCTAACTCCCAAGATAAAACGATTTCAGCAGTCTTTAGACAGCATTTCAATAAAAACTGCTTAACGGCTTTACAAGATGATCTGAACTTTCTCAGGAAAATATGAGAGGAAGAAGAAGAATAATTTGTTGTATGCAACAATTCGGAATTCCAGAATGTTGTGAATGCTAGGATGCTGCCATTTTTATAGAGACCAAGTGCCTGTTCGAAACATTGGTTCGAACAGGTACCAGCAGCCAAACAGCCCCTTACCGGAGGGACACATCTGTTCAGTCAACAGACACATCCGTTCGGTCAAACCATCAGAAATAATTAATTTAATTAATATAAAATTAATTACTAAAACAATTAATTAATTTAATTCCAACCCTGGCCCAAAAAGATAAGACTCGAACCGAACCGAACCGAACCCACGGTCACATCCCGTCCCGACCTGACCTGGACCGGACGGCCAGGCGACGGTGGTAGCGCGCGCGTGTGTGGAGTATTGGGTTAACCTATGGGTTTTATAGATCCTCTCCCCTTTCACAAAAGTGGGGTGCCCCTTGGGGCCCAAACCTTACTCCAAACTTGGGTTATATATGGACAACATATTTCCTATAAGAAATCAATGTGGGATAACCTACTTTCAACTACATAACCCATATTCAAGGGGGTGACTTTGGAGGCCAATAACTTATTCAATCCTACATGGATTTGAGCAAGTAAATAGTCTAGATTCATCTCCTCTCGGAGGTGAATCCAACGCATCAATGACCCGATACAAGGGATGTATGGGTCCCACATTTATATTGGCTCAAAGATCAACAAAACAATGGGTTTACATCCATTTTTTCTAACAATCCCCCACATGAATGAGATTGGCTGGAAATGAAAAATGCAAATGAGAATGCTGACTTGACACAGAGAGAGAGAGAGGTAGAAAGTTGCTGCATTGGGAAAGGTGGCTTTTGGCTTTGAACCTTCCCTAGTGAAATATCATCAGGTTTATTTGGCTAACCAGTGAACATGATGTCTTGAACTATTCAGCCATTTATAAACCAATGCAATAGTACTCACACGGTTCCTTTCCGATCATCTAGTGATCCATTCGGTTGTGTTCATTTTGGCCCTGAACAATGCCTGGCAAATTCATGAGTACTCTAGAGAAATTAGCCTTAAGAATTTCTCATAGAAGCGGCCCCTTCATACTCATAGAGGTGATCTCTTATTAAGAGTATCCTGCTATACTCCACTTGGAATTCCAAGATATAAGAATCATTAAGAGCGAAGCTCATCCTAAACACTATCTACATGTTATCACTATTTCATCATAGAAATGGACAGCGGAACGAGTTCTTCAGTGATTTGTCCTAAGTCAAGCATAATTCGGTTGTCCCGTTGAACTTAGATCTTGGGATCTCCAGTCAGCTAAGTTGGGTTGCCATTATGGCGACTTTTTAAGTCATAGGCTTAAGGCCCATTCCCCTCGATGAATTCTCTACTTGATCTTTCGTCAAGCCTTTTGTAAGCGGATCCGCAATGTTGTCCTTAGACTTGATGTAATCAATGGATATAATTTCATTAGAAAGCATTTGCCTCACAATATTGTGTCGTCGACATATATGTCGTGACTTCCCATTATACATGTGGTTTTGTGCTCTTGCTATTGCACATTGACTATCACAATGTATGCAGATAGCAGAGACTAGTTTAGGCCACACGGGAATATCCTCCAGAAAGTTACGAAGCCACTCTTCTTCCTCTCTTGCTTTATCTAAAGTGATAAACTCAGATTCCATGGTGGATCTGGCTATGCAAGTTTGTTTTGAGGATTTTCAAGATATTGTTACGCCTCCTAGAGTAAACACATATCCACTTGTGAATTTAGAGTCTCTAGTGTCAGATATCCAATTTGCGTCTGTGTAACCTTCTACAACAGCTGGATATCTTGTATAGTGCAGCCTATAATTCAAGGTGAATCTCAGATACCTGAGAACCCTAACTATGGCCTTCCAGTGGTTTGACCCTGGGTTACTCGTATATCTGCTCAATCTGCTTACCGTATAAGTAATATCCGGACGTCTGCAATTCATGAGATACATTAAACTGCCAATTATCCGCGAGTATTCTAATTGAGATATGCCCTCATCATCGTTCTTATATAGATGTAGATAACAATCCATGGGTGTGTTTGCTAGATCGTTATTAGACTTACTAAACTTATCGAGTATCTTCTCGACATAATGAGTTTGTGATAACGCATATCCTTCAGATGTTTTAGTAATCTTAATACCAAGTATAACATCTGCAATCCCTAGATCTTTCATGTCAAACTTACTCTTCAACAATTTCTTAGTAGCTGTAATGACATCATTATTGCTACCAATGATAATCATATCATCTACATAAAGACAAACAAGGACATAACCATAAGCAGTGTTTTTCACATAAACACATTTGTCGCATTCATTTATCTTGGAGCCGTTTGACAGCATAGCATTGTCAAACTTCTCATGCCATTGTTTCGGGGTTTGTTTTAGTCCATATAGAGACTTAACAAGTTTGCATACCTTTTTCTCTTTGCCAGGAACAATGAACCCTTCAGGTTGCTCCATATAAATCTCCTCATTCAAATCTTCATTTAAGAATGTCGTCTTAACATCCATTTGATGAATCTTAAGATTATGTAAAGCCGCAAAGGTTATCAAGATACGTATGGACGTTATTCTTATTACAGGAGAATGTGTATCGAAATAATCCACTCCCTCAGTCTACTTGTAGCCTTTGACTACAAGTTTGGCCTTGTATTTGTCAATTGAACCATCTGCTTTCATCTTCCTCTTGAATATCCACTCATATCCAAGGGGTTTATTACCAGGTGGAAGATTCACTAGTTCCCATATATGATTTTGCAGAATTGACTCAACTTCACTATGAATAGCCTCTTTCCACAAAGGTTCTTCCGGAGAGGACATTACTTCTTTGTAACTCTGAGGTTCATTTTCTAATAAATATGTTAGAAAATCAGGACCGAATGATTTTGCAACCTTTGTCCTTTTACCTCATCTAGGTTCAACGTCGTTTCCTTTGTCCACAAACCCATGGTTTTCATCTACAATGGTATCATAAGTTCGTTTAAGCGAACTTGATCCATATGTAGACTTATACGAAAACTCCTCCTCAAAGAAGGATACATTCCTAGACTCCATTATTGTATTCACATGAATATCTAATATATAGAAAGATCTCCCTCCGAATTTAATAACCGTTTTTATATATTTTGTTTTATTTCTTTCTCTCTCTCTCTCTCTCTCTCTCTCTCCGAGGAAGTGCTGCGACACCAACGAAGTGCTGCCTAGATTCTGGCAAGATTCTGTTCATTTTTCGGTGACTGTTCTAAGTGACTTTCTGACTGTTCAATTAGTCTTTTCTGATTGATTTCATCTTCACTTTTAGATTTAGAAATTCTATACGAGTTTTTGTCAAGGTTTTTCTGTCCAATTAATTCTATGTTTTACTAGTTCGTGTTTTCAAATTAATTTCTGTATATGTTGTATGGTGAATTTCAATAAAAATTCAACCACTTTGTTCTGTGTTTCTTTATTGAATTTCAGTATTAAAATTCTACAGTGAAGGTTTCTGTATGAAATTTGTTGTCATAATTCTGTGTTAAATTATATAGAAATTTTTTTCTATTTTCATTCATACTGTACATTGAAATAGTAGAATCTGACATTTGATTTGCTTGAACCTGAATATTGTTGTGCTACTTAGTCAGTGTCGTGATCATTTTATATTGGAGATGGATACCCGTTAATCTCTTGAGCACCTGTGTTGGGGGGGTAAATTTGTCTTAAAGAAAGGGTGTAAAACACTTGACTTGATCAGCCTTTCTTTGTATATTTATTGGATTATTACATTTGAATTATTAAGTATGCTACGTCACATTATTTCACACACTTTATTTAATATTACTAATTTTATTTTATTATATTGGAGACATTATACAACATATTTTTTCAACAGATTTTGATACGGTCTAACATAAAGCTTAGAAGATTTTGGAGACTGGTTTCAAGTGCACGAATCGTCGGCAACTAAGGAGTATCTTCCATTCACACTAGAGGTACACCTCCCCTGTCATTGTAGGCCTGTGCCACAGACCATATTGGATTGATACTTTGTTGGATCCAATTCCAAAGCATTTGAAGCCAATTCTAGCCCGGGCGTCTTTCCCAAATGTGCAGATCAGGGAGAATATTGACCCTCAATCTCTGCCGAAGTAGCCAATTTTGGAGCTTTTTAGGTCTAAATGTTAGAAACTCACCTGCTGAAAACAGGATGCACAACAGAAACATAGCTAGCCTAATCGAGTATGGGAAAAGAATTGATGCCAGAGATGCCCATGAAAGCGAGCCAAATAACATCATGCCACGGCGCACAAACTGGGCTTAGCAAGTGTGGCATGGT
Organism: Euryodendron excelsum; assembly: GCA_033060915.1. Taxonomy (NCBI): domain Eukaryota; kingdom Viridiplantae; phylum Streptophyta; class Magnoliopsida; order Ericales; family Pentaphylacaceae; genus Euryodendron; species Euryodendron excelsum. The sequence continues at coordinate 5,190,829 of CM065397.1, read as the reverse complement.
TTGGAGAAAACCTCTGTTCGACATCGTAGACCAAGCAATACAGAAGCAGACTGCCAATGGAAACCCACACGGTTTTGGGGTGCGTTTTGAATGAAGAAACATTCTTTCCTTGATACTTCAATGAGATAAAGTTGAGTAGCCCTTGAACAAGAAATGCAAGAACAGCATGGGGGAAGGGGGTGGGTGCTATTCTTGCCAGAAGTAGAAGCTCTTTATGATAAATGCGCCCATCGGATTAAGGTTGCTCTATGATCTAAAGAAGATAGATAAGGATGTGTGAGAACAAGATGACAATTATGAATTCACATACAGCGGTGGACCTATTAAGGGCTGAGCGGCAGTGGCCACTGCCACTGAAATTTAAAAAAAAAAAAAAAACTTTTTTTAACCCGACCCAATTACCTAATCCAATTATATATGGATTTACCCCGAGCCTATACCCGACCCTACCCGACTCAACCCAAATAATATCATCGTTTTTTTAGTTTCTGTTGATTAAACTCTCTCTCTCTCTCTCTCTCTCTTTCTTTCTCTCTCTCTCTCTGTGTCGATTCAACCGAAGACGATCTCTCTTTGTAATCTGTAGGCAACGACGAAGGCAACAACGTGGGAATCTACGGTCTGTCGATCTGCGGGCTTGCAGCTGGTATGTGCATAAATTGGTGAAATCTTTTAAAACTAATAGATTCATGTTCCTGTACTTTTCTCCTCTTTTATTGAGTTATGAGGCTGATGCTTTGAATTTGGGTCTCCCTTGGCAATCAGTTGAATAATTTGAGTCCCCCTTTTATTCAAGTAGAGTGATAAAGTTTTGTTTAGAAATTAAATGGCAGGGGCTATGGTATTATCATGGCAGGCAGTAGGAGTTTGATTTCTTAGCTTTATGACAAAGCACTTTGTCTTTTGGGACTTGAATCATCAGAAAGGGTGGGTAGGACCGTGGGGGCATGGAGTGCTTGTGGGCGTCAAATTGAACACAAAATAATTGATTGTTTGTTTAGATTCAATTGAACTTGAATCAATTGATTGTTTAGATTATATTGAACACCAAATAATTTTTCTTCAATTAAAACTGCAAATTAAATTTTGATTTTGTTTTTGCTGAATTAATGTCATTGAGATAAATCTACTAAACTTTGATAATTAGAATCTGCTAAAATTAAAGATGATAAATCTGATAATTAGATTCTGATTTTATTTTTGCACTCTTGTTCTCCAATAGTTCTTTATTTAATTTGATAATTATATGTACTGACCTATTACCCCACTTGGAATAGAGTTTAAGAATCAACTTTTGATAGTAAAGAAAAGATTAAAAATATAAATCTACTGAAAAACTCATCTGAGTTTAATTATTGTTTTAGGTCTATGTCAGTGACAAAGAATTAGAAAGTTAAGGTTAAGAAATAAGAATGTTGATGGTGGAAAATGTTTGATGTTTCGTACAGGTCAGTTTGAGTACATTTGCGCTCTTGTTTTCAGAGATATTGCGGAGTTAGAAAGAAGGTAATCATCCAATTTTCACAATATCAATAATCCTATAACTATTTTACTTTACAGATATAGCAAAATTATTATACATTTGCACAAGCGCACAATACATTTGTATAGACGCACGATAGATAATACATTTGCACAGGCGCACATTTATTATATATTTAAACGTGTAAAATTTGTTGAATTAGTGATACATTGGCACAGGCGCACAATACATTTGCACAAGCGCATATTTGTTATATATTTGAATGTGTAGAATTTGTTGAATTAGTGTTGCATTTGCACTGTTTGAGTTTTTTTATTATTAATTTATTTTGATACAGTTGTGGAAATATACTTTAAGAAAAAAACATTAGAAGAATCAAATGCCCAAGACAGTCAAGGGTCTATTAATAAACAAGCTTCTTCAAGTAGTTTATCCCATATGGAGCTCAATGTAGATGATCTTGAAGCAAACCCTGGGTTAAGGAAAAACATTTATGCTTATGATGCTAATGATAGAGAGATAGTTCAAAGATCATACTTGCAAAAAGGCCCTCGCCAACCTCGAGATCAGTTTTTTCCTTGGACAAATTTTGGGACAGAACAACGTAGATTCACCCATACATGGTTTAATGATTATAGTAGTTGGTTGGAGTATAGCAAAACAAAAGATGCTACATATTGTTTGTGTTGTTATCTTTTTAAGCCTTAACATGGTGACCAAGGGGATGGTGATGCATTTGTTGGTGAGGGGAAAAAAGAGACTAGATACACATGTTGGAAACCATAATAGCACACACAATAAATGTTTGAGGGCTTGTAAAGATCTAATGAAACCAAGCCAACACATTGAAGTGTGCTTATCCACTCAATCTGATCAAGCTTGAGTTGATTATCGTGCTCGTTTGACTGCATCAATTGATTGTATTAGGTTTCTTTTACGTCAAGAATTGGCATTCTGTGGTCATGATGAATCTGAGGAATTCATAAATCAAGGAAACTTTCTCGAGCTTCTCCACTTTGTTGTCGATCACAATGAGGACATTAAGAAAGTTGTATTAAAAAATGCTCTTGAAAACCTCAAAATGATAGCACCCAAAATTCAAAAAGATATTGTGAATGCAATGGTAGTTGAGACTACAAATGCTATCTTACGAGATGTTGGAGATGAGCTATTCTCAATCTTAGTTGATAAGTCCCGTGACATACCAGTAAAAGAACAAATGGTAGTCATTTTACGTTACGTGGACAATAAATGGTGCATCATTAAACGGTTTCTTGGCATTGTACATGTTCATGATACTACTTCTTTGTCACTTAAAGCATTTATTGAGTCTCTTTTTGCCAAACATGGATTGAGTATGTCAAGTTTGCATGATCAAGGTTATGATGGAGCTAGCAATATGCAAGGTGAGTTCAATGGTCTAAAAAGTTTGATTATATTAGAGAATAAATATGCTTTTTATGTTCATTATTTTGCTCATCAACTTCAATTGACACTTGTAGCAATTGCTAAAAAACACAAGAAGATTGGTTCATTCTTTAACTTAGTTACAAGTTTGTCAAATACTACGGGGGCCTTATGTAAATGTAAGGACATTCTTCGAGAGAGACAGTTTGACAATGTTATTAAAGGAATTTATAGTGGTGAAATTATAACTGGGCATGGTTTGAATCAAGAGGCAACATTGAAAAGAACAGGAGACACACGTTGGAGTTCACATTATACTACACTTTTGAGTGTGATTTTGTTATTCTCCTTGGTGATTGATGTCCTTGAGGTTGTTGAAAAAGATGGCACACTTTCAAAGCAAAGAGCTGAAGCAAGTGATTTATTGGATTTCATCCAATCTTTTGAATTTGCATTCCAGTTGCACTTAATGAAGACGGTCTTGGGATTTTCAAATAAGTTGTCACAAGCATTACAAAAAAAATTCATGATATTGTAAATGCTATGAGGCTTGTTGAGGTAACCAAGGAACGTCTATAGAAATTGAGAGATAAGAGATGGGAATTTTTGGTGAATGAAGTGTCTTTGTTTTGTGATAAACATGAGATAATCATTCCAAACATGGATGACTTGTTTGTAGTTCGAGGAAGATCACGTCGCAATGCTCAAGAAACCACACATCTTCACGATTATCATGTTGAATTGTTTTATACGGTGGTAGATATGCAAATTCAAGAGTTGAATAACTACTTTAATGAGGTGAGTACAGAGTTGTTGTTGTGTATGGCATCTCTTGATCCAAGCTTTACATTCTCTTCCTTTGATAAGAGAAAGTTGATTTGGTTTACTGAGTTTTATCCCTTTGATTTTTTCTCAATGCAGCTTATGATGCTTGATAATCAACTTGAGACCTACTTTTTAGATGCAAACTCTAATGATCAATTTTCAAAAGTGATAGGGATTAGTGGTCTTACTCAAAAATTAATTGAAATAAAGAAAGAAACTGTCTATCCATTGGTCTATGTGCTTGGAAGTTGGCACTAATCTTACCGGTTGCAACTGCATCTGTTGAAAGAGTTCTTTTTGCTATGAATATTATCAAGACTTCACTCCATAATCACATAGCAGATGAGTGGATGAATGATTGTTTGATGACATACATTGAAAGAGACATATTCAACACCATAGACAATAAAGTTATTTTTCAAATGTTTCAAAATATAAAACAACGAAGGGGATTATTGTAGTTTTTCATATTAATGTGAACATTGTTTTGTCTAAGAAACATTTATTACTGATGTGTAGAATTTTGAATGTTATATTATTTTTTCATTTCTTGAAATTTATCATCTTATTAACAAACTAATTGTTCAAGAGTATTTTTTGTCTCCACTGAAAAAAATTTCTGAGTCTATCACTACACATACATAAAAGATTAAGAAATGAGAGAGAGAGAGAGAGAGAGAGAGAGAGAGAGAGAGAGAGAGAGAGAGAGAGAGAGAGAGAGAGAGAGAGAGGGCATTAGCGGGTATCCTTGAAATGGAGTTTGATCTTGAATGTCGACCTTTTATAGATTTCATGATGGTGCAAAGAGCTTGTTAGCTTGTAGCTTTAGAAAATTCGCTCACCTGTTCTGAAGAAGGGTTTGAAAAGGTTCACAAAGGCCACACTTCGATAAAACTTTACCTAGGTGTGACTGACTTGTGAGGGCTTGAGAGGTTTGGCTAATTTCCTTACTTAGAGAAGTGCTGAATGGTTCACAAGGTTCAATGAGTTGGTCTATATGTTTGCTGTCAGAAAAGCAAATCTGGTTTCATTTATATAGATCGATTCATGGAAGTCTTTGACAAAGACAAGTACATTTTCATGGGGGTAATGCTAAACAACCGAAAAATCTATACAAAATTTTTATAGGAGATGATTTAGCTGCAAAGGAGCATTTCGGTCGCTCGATTACAAATTTTCTATTACCCCATCATTTCTGATGAAATTTTCTAGGATTAATACATTTTCCTATTTAGGTACTATTATACAAATAAAAAAAATCATACAGAATTTATCACTAAAATGATGTAATTTGATAATAATCATTCATTTTCTAACAAAACACCCATCATTGTAGCTCTTAATTATAATAATGCTATTACAACATCATTTTGATAGATTTTTTGTACAAATTTTTTTTGAAATAATAGTATTTTTCTTTCCATTTTCATACTATATGGTGATATAGAGTTTTTTTTAAGAAAATGGTTAGAAACGGCGCTTTAAGTATTATTAAGGATAATATTTCTCACATGTATTTCAAATGAGGGTTCGGATGGGATCGACCTCAGTTTTCTGCGTCGTCCTGTGATTTTTGGTTTGTCGTTCTTTTTGTTTTTTTGTTGGGTGGTCCCGTTGGGAGAACATTCTAAAGCTGATGAAGTTTGACAAACTAAGGTTTAAAGAAACCATTTCACCATCTGAGTTTGGTAGGTGGAAGATCCTTTCCTTCCGATCTCAGTCCTTAATTGTGTTTGAATGACGGATTTATGGAAGGAAAAGAAAAAAAAAAAAAATTAAGCAAAGAAAATAAAGTGAAAGAAGCTACATTTCTTTCTTTTATTTAGATGTGTTAGATAAATAATAAGAAAATAAATAAATGTTTTGTTTTAAAAAAATCTAAAAAGACAGAAACTAACCACAAAGCTCTGACTGGAACGAGACTTAATTTATAGCTACCCTGGGAGTTGTCCAAAACCAAATGGAGCTTTAAGTACTGTAAAGGATTAGCATTTCTCACTTGTAGCAATTGGTTCAGATGGTTCAACTTCAAATTTCCTGTCACCACGTGTGATATTATTTAGACTTTGCATGTTATTTCCAATATTTTTTTGGTGATGGTCCCGGGGGGCGAACATTCTAAGAGGGATTGCAAATTGAAAATCTATTCATGAGGGGACTGCCTCCTTGTTCTTTACAAATTGGTTTTTTTTTTTATTGGAATAGAAACCAAATCAGCATTCTATTATTTTTCTTAGTACTTATAACAAGCCTGGTACTATCGCTTTTATTAACCATCTTGGCTAGATGCAAATATGAGGAGGACAGAAGAAAAAAAAAATGAAAGAAGAAACTCCTAATGTAGCTGTATAAAATAGCAACGTAATCTTGTGACACACAAAAGGGACATTGATTGCTAAGCAGATTCAGAAGACCATTTATAGGACTAAAATTAAGTGTTGAAGGGCAATGCTCCTTGACAGATGTGTAAAGTAATTTATCTGTATATTTATTTATTGAGTTGAAAAAATAAAATGACTTTTTTATAAAAAAAAAAATAATAAAAAACAGTGAATGATGAAACGATCGCTCGAAAGAAACAAGCTAGATTATAAGTGAAAATGACATACTCAAGAGACGAAAAAAAAAAAAGAAAAAAAAATAAAAAGTGAAGATGACACACCATCGCTGGAAAGAAACAAGCTAGACTATAAGTGAAAATGACATACTCAAGAAAAAAAAAAAAAAAAAGAGAAAACATGAAGATGACACACCATCGCCGGAAAGAAACAAGCTAGACTATAAGTGAAAATGACATACTCAAGAAAAAAAAAAAAAAAGAGAGAAAACATGAAGATGACACACCATCGCTGGAAAGAAACAAACTAGACTACAAGTGAAAATGACATACTCAAAAAAAAAAAAAAAAAAAAAAAAAAAATGAAGATGACATTCACGCTTGGAAAGAAAACAACATAGACAATAGGCAAAAATAACAGAATTTGAATTCTTTTCATTTCATAATTTGGAATGAAGATTTTCATTTTATAATCAATAATTTAGATGTAATCTTATCACGTGTCTTATTAAAATTATGTCGTTTTGTATTAAAATTTATTTACTTATATATAATTATAAAATTATTTATTTTTAAATAAATTTTAAGTCAACTCATCAGAACTCTTTTTTTTTATGTTAGCTGACGTGTCAACACCTTAATCAATGAAATGGAGATCTCCATTTCAAATTATGAAATTGAGAGAATTTAAATCCAAAACAACATTCGCTTCATTGTTTCTTTCCATCCACACCTTTTCCACGAATGTTGCTAGAACGAATTTATTTTCAATCCACCCAAAAAGAATTAATTTGGTTGGGTCATTTCATTTTTAATTTGTGAGTGAACCAAGCGGGCTTTAATTTTCTATTATTTTTAGTTCTAAACCCAAAGATAATAGTAATGAGCAACTTTTTTCTTTTTTACACTTAGAAAAGTTTCGAATTTAATAGGATCTCAAAGGCCATATTACCTTATAATTATACAGGATTAGAAGGTTTTCAGTTTCTACTTCTACTACTACTACTATTATTATTATTATTATTATTATTTTGAGATCTAACAATTGATAGAAATTTATAGATTTGAAACTATCTTCCAAAGGATACATCCCTCAATAGAGGACCCATAACTTTGGAACACTCTTTACCAATTTCTACTATTGATGGTAGCTGAAAATATCCTGAATGAAGTCTGAAATTGCATTCTGAGCTTTGTGTATTGTAGTTGCTGGATTCAAGAGGGTCCCATTGAAGACAAATTCATTTATGGATTTCCAGATTACCCAACAGAGGTTGGAAATTCGAGCCTGGGATTAATTGATAGTTCATGTTTTGTTACAGAAACCTTACGAGATTTGTGTATGGGAGGGGTTTTTCTTTCTTTTTTTTTTTCCTTTTTGAGGTGAACCAAAAAATCTATATGGTGCTTTATTTACTATGTCATTAGAGAATTAAGGTACAATATGGAATTTGGTATTAATTGTTTAAAATAAGGCTCCTGTAAGGTTCCGCTGCGTAGGTGTTTAATGAAATGTTGCTCATGGTATATTCCTGTATGTTGTCTTCGAATGTTTGAGAAGCAGAGGAATAGGAGCTTTTTGCTTCAGCTACACTTTTAGGCATTGTTCTTTAGAAATTCGGCGTTTTGTTTTTTGTTAAAAATCAAAACAGCAATCCGTTACCTTTCATTACCCAACGTTGGCTACATATGGCAATATTAGGATGACAAAACCGGGAAAGGAAAAAAGTAAAGACACTCCTGATATAGGAAGAGCAGCAATCCGTTGCCTTTCATTACCCAACGTTGTAAGAGTTTTAAGAGTAGGTTGTGACTATCATAAGAAAAGTACGTTGAACGGGTGCTTAGAAGGTTCAACATGAAAAATTCCAAGTCAGTCAATACTCTATTGGCTAATCACTTCAAGCTGAGTAAGAGTTCGTGCCCCTCTTTGAAGATTGAGATAGAAGAAATAGCAACTGTACCCTACTCTTAAAACAGTCGGGGGAGGAATTAGGAGTACAATTAACAAGTCAAAAAATTTTAACTGTGCCGTCAAGCGGTGGGGTGTCACGTGGGGTGGGAAGGTGGGTGGAAAAAGAGTTTTTCCTCCCTTAAAGATACATATATATACATAGAGAGAGAGAGAGAGAGAGAGAAAATGCTCTTCAATGAAGCATTTATAATAAGAACCGGAACCCACTGGAAGTCCGGTACCGAACGAATCCACCCGTATTTTCGAAATATTTTGGTACAGAGCGAATCAGAACCAAAAATGGGTGTACCGAATTTATACTTGTACGGTACTGTCAATACGAAGCGGGATTATTAATTATGATCACTTCTTGTAGTGATTTAATAATAAAATAGTATAAAAGTTAAAAATTCTTGCAGTGATTTAACAATAAAACAGTCTAAAAGTTAACAAGTAACTCTCTGTCCAAAGTAAGATATTTAAAATACTCCCCTTCGAAGTGAGAACTAATTGGTTTGAGGCTAATGTTATGGAAAGATAGTCCGTCAGGTGCAGCGTGATCGTGGTTGCATCAATTTGATCCCTTATATTTAATAAAATCGAGTTGACGTGCCAATAATTAGGTGACATCTAACCGACTATCGCGACAGTCGGCAGTCGTCTTTTAGTTTAATGGTCATTTATTGCACACACATATAATTTTGTACTTACATTTACATGAGTCAAACTAGATGTGATTTTCAATTACGGGTATTTTAGTTAGTAGATACTCATATTATTTATGTATAATATATATATATATATATGTATAAGTAAAAAAATTATCGTTTTTTGTCTAGATTTGAAACTTAATAAAAAATATTTTTTTTTTGAGTTAGACCGTGTAGTACACGTATTTAACGTTTTACGTATTATATTTTTAAAAAAAACTTGAGTAAAAATTAGATATAATTCAATATACTTTTAGCATATTATTAATTCTATACTCAATATACAATTATAATAGTAAAATTATTAATCATTAAATTTATTCAACTTTATCTATTGCAGGAAAGGTTGTATAACTCATGATTTGTGCATCTTTACTAGTGTTCGTATAATACTCAGATAGTTATATATTTATATTTGTATTTTTTATGTTCTCGTATTTTTATGTCAAATTTTATTACCGTACTTTTTTTAAAAAATCGTATTAAATCCGTATATATTACATACCATTCTTTTATCGTTTTGTATTTTACTAAGTATGGCAGGCATCTGTTGGTGTTTCACTTTTTTTTATTTCATCATCATCACCATGTAGCTTTACAGGATTTAATTTTGAGTGTGGAAACATGAAATACCAATTTTTATCTATTAATATAATTATTAAATAAAAATTTTATTTATCTAAAATTTTATGAAAAAACAATGATGTTTTTTTACTTTAAAATTGCGAATCAAAATAATAGGTGTTTTGGTTTGAAATGAATAGATTACAAACAACCCATCATTCTGTCCATATAAAAGTTTTTTACAAACATTATGTTTAGTATCATATTACTCGCATTATAGTTTAAGTTTGATTTACACAAAATATTTCTAAGTTCAAGCATGAGAAATATATTAGCATGCAAGACTAATTTCAACAAATCCTAAGGTGTTTGTCTGGTGGTTAAGGCTTGAAGCTTGGTGTTTGCTTCCTTGAAGGTCTCAAATTTAAAATTTTTTAAGTGCTATCAACACTTGGGGGTCACCTTCAAGGTTATTAGTCTGGTAATTATTCAGTTTTTGTAAGATAGAGAGATTGCACAGACCTTGTTTGGTTGAGGTGTGCGCAAACTAGCCTGGATACCCGATTAGCAAAAAAATGAAAAAAATGAAAAAAAGACCAAATTTCGTCATGAAAAATAAATAACTTCTATTCCACTTCAACATAATTTATAAAAAAAAATGACAAAGTAATTGTTTGTTAGGCAAAAAATAAGACAAACAATATATACTATACAAAAATATTGATATTTTAATGAGTTAGGTAGGATTTTAAATTATTGAGTTGCTAGTAAAATAAATTTTTACTAAGATCGTTATACATCTACACAATATACACAAAACTTGATCAAAAGTTGGGATGTCATGGCACTCCACCCATAAAGGAAAGTTTTACCCCCATATATATTCAAGGGGAAACAAGGATTTTTTTTGTAAAAAATACATATATTTTATAACACCTACCACGTTTGACATTAATTACAACAAAAGTTATTTTTTATTACAAATACAATAATTACAAAAATAAAGAAAATGGTTTTTAAGTAATGCTTTACAGTTAAAAAAATTCATACAAAATATTTGAACAGAATGACGTAAAAAAATGAGAGTTTTTTATTTTGAAACAAAATACCCATTTGTTCCAAATCCATTATGTAGCTTAATTTTTAGCATAAAAATACTCATTGTCACCCATTTTGGTAGAAATTTTTGTACAATATTTTTTTGATAAATTATATTTTTATTTTTTTATATGGTCATTAAAAAATCTCAAATTTCCTTCATTCCCTCTTTTTTGAGAGGTGCTTTTTGCACCCCCCCTGACACACCCCCCTCCCGGCCCTACTGCAAAGTTTAGTTTTGTTTACGCTTATGCCCTTTTACCTATCATTTGATTTTCGCCAGTTTCGTTTTCCTACTTTTTTTTTTTTTTTTAGTTTTGTTTTTTTTTTTTTTTATTGGTTTTGTTTTTTTTGTTGACCAGTTTTTTTTTTTTTTTTTCAATTTTATTTTTTTATCAGTTTTATTTTTCTTTTTGAATAATTTTTTTTATTATATGTTTGTAATCTTTTGTTTATTTTTTAGTTGTAGATTTTAGGAGTTATTATTTGTAAAAATTTAAAAAAAGTATAAAAATATGGATCAAAATAAAAATTATATATATGAAACTAACAAAAATACTAACAATTAATAGTAAACACATTTATAGCTTACGAACAAACATTTTTTTTTCAAACGAAGAGTACATGTACTAATACACAAAAAAAAAAAAATACACGAAAATATATAAAAATATAAAATTTAATCAATATTGCCTCCAAATTCTGCTCCTGACGCGTTTGGTGGTGTACCTATTAATTCGTACCACAAATGAACATATGTCCTATAACGAGTGACCTATGTGTCAAGGGTTGGATGTGGGTAATTTAAAAGGATAAGAGGTTCTGACATGTGTCATGTGTCAAGGGTTGGAGGGCGGGTAATTTAAAGGAAGGGGAGGTTCTGACATGTGTCAAGCGTTGAAGAAGGGGTAATTTAAAAAAAAGGGAGATTTTGACATGTATCAAAGGTTGGATGGGGTAATTTAAAGGGAGGGAGAGGTTAGAGGGTAATTTAAAGGGAGAGGGAAGTTTTGATATATGTCAGGAGTTGTCAAGGGTTTGAAGAGAGATAATTTAAAAGGAATGTGAGGTTTTGACATGTGTCAAAAATTAAATAAAACAACACTGAAACTTACAAAACTTATTAAAAAAAAAAGAAACAAAACTAATAAAAAAAAAAAAAAACAAAACTAAATAAAAATTAAACAAAACTGAAAAAAAAGATACACGAAAATATATAAAAAAAGTAAAGTGTCGAGTTATGAAGGTAATTTAAAGAAATGAAGAGATTCTGACATATGTTAAAAATTATATAAAATAAAAAAATAAAAAAATTTGATGAAAAAAATAATAAACAAAATTGATTAAAAAAACTAAATAAAAATTAAATAAAACTGAAAAAAAAAATACAAGTAAAAAAATTTAAATAACTTGTTATTTTAAAAAAAAAAAAAGAGTATAAAGGTCATTTAAAAGAGAGACAAAATCTATCCGCGGAGGGGTGCTGTCAGCCGTGAGGTGAGAAGCAATTTGCCTCTTTTTTTAGTCTGCATATAATATTGAATATTTTATTTCATTTCCAAGTCATCAATTTTCTTGTGGCGTGCGAGTATCATATTTTACTCGAAAGTACTCAACAGTCTAACCCGCTTGCAACTTGCAAACTAAACCGGTATTATCAGGTTTCAGTGGTGGCTTTTAAATTCATTGACACGCGTCACTAGAACAACAAGACGGTACCAATAACTGAAAAATCTCCTGTTCCTAGCCTGTCTTTTTCTTGTACACAAAGACATTCACCCCAAATATGGGACCCCCGACCCACTCTAATGCCAGGGACAGTCAAATTGACAATTTGACTCTCTCTAGCAATCCTCCTATAAAAATAGGAGGAAAGATGTTTGCTGAAACATTCGAAATCTACTTAATTTTAGATCCAGAATACCGGTAATAACTCTCCTCTTGCTATCTATATCTACTTAATGTAGATTGAGTTAATTTTCATAGTTGTATCTTGTTTGTATATCTTCTTCACATAGGTGTTATTAAATCTATGGCTGATACTACTACAACACGAAGAATTATACCTCTGCACAACACATGGAGAAATTTCTTCGGACAGATCAATGTTGTATTTATCAGCATGGCATACTACTTCTACTCGCAAGAACAGCTTACCTCCTCCGGTCGTAGTTCTTCCTGTCACACCGTTCTCTCCTTCGTTGTTCCGCTGCTCCTCAACTTTCTGCAACTCAAGTATCAAGGGAGGGAACTATCCCCATTTGAAACAAACCCCAAATCCATGGGTGTTGCCACTGCTAGTTTGCTTATGTATTGCTTGGCATACGACGCTGAAATGAGATTGTGTTCTTCTTCTAGTCACTGCTGGCCGACTTATGCAGCCTGCATTGTTCCCTGTGTGATGGTGTTGTTTGGTTCACTTTCTGTGGTGTCTCTGGCATCAATTCTTTTCCCAGACTCACTTGGGCCACTTCTCTACTTCCTCTACATATTGTTCTCAGCAGGTGAGTTGCTGCACTGCCGATTTCAGACACTCACAGGAGCCATACCTCCTCCGGTGTAACTCAAAAGAAATTCGACAACGTTGGGTAATGAAAGGCAACGGATTGCTGCTCTTCCTATATCAGGAGTGTCTTTAATTTTTTCCTTTCCCGGTTTTGTCATCCTAATATTGCCATATGTAGCCAACGTTGGGTAATGAAAGGTAACGGATTGCTGTTTTGATTTTTAACAAAAAACAAAACACCGAATTTCTAAAGAACAATGCCTAAAAGTGTAGCTGAAGCAAAAAGCTCCTATTCCTCTGCTTCTCAAACATTCGAAGACAACATACAGGAATATACCATGAGCAACATTTCATTAAACACCTACGCAGCGGAACCTTACAGGAGCCTTATTTTAAACAATTAATACCAAATTCCATATTGTACCTTAATTCTCTAATGACATAGTAAATAAAGCACCATATAGATTTTTTGGTTCACCTCAAAAAGGAAAAAAAAAAAAGAAAGAAAAACCCCTCCCATACACAAATCTCGTAAGGTTTCTGTAACAAAACATGAACTATCAATTAATCCCAGGCTCGAATTTCCAACCTCTGTTGGGTAATCTGGAAATCCATAAATGAATTTGTCTTCAATGGGACCCTCTTGAATCCAGCAACTACAATACACAAAGCTCAGAATGCAATTTCAGACTTCATTCAGGATATTTTCAGCTACCATCAATAGTAGAAATTGGTAAAGAGTGTTCCAAAGTTATGGGTCCTCTATTGAGGGATGTATCCTTTGGAAGATAGTTTCAAATCTATAAATTTCTATCAATTGTTAGATCTCAAAATAATAATAATAATAATAATAGTAGTAGTAGTAGAAGTAGAAACTGAAAACCTTCTAATCCTGTATAATTATAAGGTAATATGGCCTTTGAGATCCTATTAAATTCGAAACTTTTCTAAGTGTAAAAAAGAAAAAAGTTGCTCATTACTATTATCTTTGGGTTTAGAACTAAAAATAATAGAAAATTAAAGCCCGCTTGGTTCACTCACAAATTAAAAATGAAATGACCCAACCAAATTAATTCTTTTTGGGTGGATTGAAAATAAATTCGTTCTAGCAACATTCGTGGAAAAGGTGTGGATGGAAAGAAACAATGAAGCGAATGTTGTTTTGGATTTAAATTCTCTCAATTTCATAATTTGAAATGGAGATCTCCATTTCATTGATTAAGGTGTTGACACGTCAGCTAACATAAAAAAAAAGAGTTCTGATGAGTTGACTTAAAATTTATTTAAAAATAAATAATTTTATAATTATATATAAGTAAATAAATTTTAATACAAAACGACATAATTTTAATAAGACACGTGATAAGATTACATCTAAATTATTGATTATAAAATGAAAATCTTCATTCCAAATTATGAAATGAAAAGAATTCAAATTCTGTTATTTTTGCCTATTGTCTATGTTGTTTTCTTTCCAAGCGTGAATGTCATCTTCATTTTTTCTTCTTTTTTTTTTTTTTTTTTTTGAGTATGTCATTTTCACTTGTAGTCTAGTTTGTTTCTTTCCAGCGATGGTGTGTCATCTTCATGTTTTCTCTCTTTTTTTTTTTTTTTTCTTGAGTATGTCATTTTTCACTTATAGTCTAGCTTGTTTCTTTCCGGCGATGGTGTGTCATCTTCATGTTTTCTCTTTTTTTTTTTTTTTTCTTGAGTATGTCATTTTCACTTATAGTCTAGCTTGTTTCTTTCCAGTGATGGTGTGTCATCTTCACTTTTTATTTTTTTCTTTTTTTTTTTCGTCTCTTGAGTATGTCATTTTCACTTATAATCTAGCTTGTTTCTTTCGAGCGATCGTTTCATCATTCACTGTTTTTTATTATTTTTTTTTTATAAAAAAGTCATTTTATTTTTTCAACTCAATAAATAAATATACAGATAAATTACTTTACACATCTGTCAAGGAGCATTGCCCTTCAACACTTAATTTTAGTCCTATAAATGGTCTTCTGAATCCGCTTAGCAATCAATGTCCCTTTTGTGTGTCACAAGATTACGTTGCTATTTTATACAGCTACATTAGGAGTTTCTTCTTTCATTTTTTTTTTCTTCTGTCCTCCTCATATTTGCATCTAGCCAAGATGGTTAATAAAAGCGATAGTACCAGGCTTGTTATAAGTACTAAGAAAAATAATAGAATGCTGATTTGGTTTCTATTCCAATAAAAAAAAAAACCAATTTGTAAAGAACAAGGAGGCAGTCCCCTCATGAATAGATTTTCAATTTGCAATCCCTCTTAGAATGTTCGCCCCCCGGGACCATCACCAAAAAAATATTGGAAATAACATGCAAAGTCTAAATAATATCACACGTGGTGACAGGAAATTTGAAGTTGAACCATCTGAACCAATTGCTACAAGTGAGAAATGCTAATCCTTTACAGTACTTAAAGCTCCATTTGGTTTTGGACAACTCCCAGGGTAGCTATAAATTAAGTCTCGTTCCAGTCAGAGCTTTGTGGTTAGTTTCTGTCTTTTTAGATTTTTTTAAAACAAAACATTTATTTATTTTCTTATTATTTATCTAACACATCTAAATAAAAGAAAGAAATGTAGCTTCTTTCACTTTATTTTCTTTGCTTAATTTTTTTTTTTTCTTTTCCTTCCATAAATCCGTCATTCAAACACAATTAAGGACTGAGATCGGAAGGAAAGGATCTTCCACCTACCAAACTCAGATGGTGAAATGGTTTCTTTAAACCTTAGTTTGTCAAACTTCATCAGCTTTAGAATGTTCTCCCAACGGGACCACCCAACAAAAAACAAAAAGAACGACAAACCAAAAATCACAGGACGACGCAGAAAACTGAGGTCGAACCATCCGAACCCTCATTTGAAATACATGTGAGAAATATTATCCTTAATAATACTTAAAGCGCCGTTTCTAACCATTTTCTTAAAAAAACTCTATATCACCATATAGTATGAAAATGGAAAGAAAAATACTATTATTTCAAAAAAAATTTGTACAAAAAATCTATCAAAATGATGTTGTAATAGCATTATTATAATTAAGAGCTACAATGATGGGTGTTTTGTTAGAAAATGAATGATTATTATCAAATTACATCATTTTAGTGATAAATTCTGTATGATTTTTTTTATTTGTATAATAGTACCTAAATAGGAAAATGTATTAATCCTAGAAAATTTCATCAGAAATGATGGGGTAATAGAAAATTTGTAATCGAGCGACCGAAATGCTCCTTTGCATTACCCAGAAATGCTCCGTTGCCTTTCATTACCCAACGTTGTAAGAGTTTTAAGAGGGGATCTCAACAACAAATGAGTAAAATAACCCGAATGATATGTGTCAAACATGTGCAGTACAAAATTGTACCTTCATGCGATGACAACTACCATAGAGATCATGAATTTACACTTAAAACAAATCTAAATTCTTTTACTTTAGTGTTTTTTAAAAAAATTTATGTTAATTAGCTTTGCATTAAATTTTATAAATAGAGAGAAATTTAAGAAAATTTAAAAAATTTTGATCAAAATTTTTTTCTTTTATAAAAATCTGGAGGTGGAAATAAAAGAAATTATAAAATTTGATCTTGAAATTTTTTTATATAAAAATTCAGGAGGTGAGAGAAAAAAGAAATTAAAAAATTTTGATCAATTTTTTTTAATAAAAAAAGGGAGGTGGGAGTAAAAGAATTTTTTTTTTAATAACCAGGAGAGATGAGATATGCCAAAAAAGTAAAATTGGCCAAAATTTTGTACGAAGCCGTTCTATCGTCCCACTCTTGTGTCAAAGAGGTGGGAATAAAGGCTCTCAGAAGGGAGAAGACATCTTATTATTATTTAATGTAATATATGTGTTTATGAGCTATAATTTAATTTTTTATTATTAAGTAAACAAAATCTTAATCCTGTTAACACAAAACAGTTGATTTTTATTTTGCTATAAGTTTATCATCAAAAACTTCATTTATAAATGCTTCATTAAAAAAAAACAGATTATTTATCAACTATATTTACTATTTATGTGAAAATGGTTCAGTTTTGGACAAATATTTAATATAGATAATGTTAGAGTACATGCACCAATTTTTTAAAAATAAATATATATAATCTTATAAATATATAATATTTGTAGTAATAAATTCAAAACAATACGTTACTAATATATATTATATTAATTAAAAAATAGTACACTAACTGCTACAAGATTAAGATTGACAAGCATAGAAGTGATGGAACGTTAGAATGTTAAGACAGTAGCTCGACTTCCTTACATTGGGAAATGAAATGCCACGCGTCAGTCCATTAGACTCAACTTTCCAAAAGTGAGTGTTAAATGGATAGTGGCTATCATTTCCCCAAAGAAAAATGTGTTGGAGCAAATGTATTTCTCCACGGCGAACGTCTTTGTCAAGAATTTAAGGCCACGTTTGGGGCAAATGTCTCTGTCAAAGTTGTCAATGCACATTGGCCTTGGCCTCAAACTGACAAACGGCAAATGTCTTTGTCAAGAGTTTAAGGCAGATGTGCTTTGTCAAAGTTGGTCAAGGCAAATTGGACTCAAACTGACAAATCACATTGGGCTCAAACTATTGACACACTCATGGGTGCCCACTATTTTTGCCGATGTTGGCAAAATCTGATTGGAAAATATTATTTTTTAAAAAAATTTGTAAAATGTTTTTTATCAAAATAATGTGATGACATTTATGTATTAAAAAACCATGAATATAGGTGTTTGTTTTAAAATAATTAATTCTCATGCAGTGCATTATTTTAAAAATAAATTATGTATAAACTTTTTAATTATATAGTCTTATTCAATTTGATTTTGTGTTTCATACTATGGGTACCCCTCTAATTGAACTTTCACCCATATAAGTCATTGGTGAAAACGGAAAAATTATTCAACAGTTATGTAGTGTTATGACGGATTTGTTCCTCCTCTCTCTTGGGATGAGGCCCCCATTTGTATGGTGGGAAAATGCTTTTTCTTACATAAAATTTATATAGAAATACTCATAAGAATGATGTGACTGTGACACTTTTGTAATTAAAAGTTATTATGATAAGTGTTATGTTTTGAAATAAAAATATTATTATTAAGACACATTATTCCGTATAAAAATTCTATATAAATTTTTTATGTGTATAATATTACCTTTGTTTGGTGTTATGGATGGAGAAGCAGTCCACCATACGCTCCACGGGCACTAATAATTTCTTGTAAAAATGATAGCTTCTTACATTGCGTAAAACACCCTGCTGGAAAGAATCTGGAAAAACAAAATAAAAATCCATTTCTTTCCAAAAGGTTTGTATGTGGTACCTAAGGAACGAAGAACTCAACTTGACAGACGCGCACTTGGATAGATAGTTTCCCTTTTCAAGCTCCAATTAATGATGAACCAAAGATTCCGAACCTTTCTTTCCTTCATTTTCTTCGACACCAAACAGAATGTTAATTTATTGGTAACACGCATGGTGACTCCTAATAATTGATTTGGCTAATCTTTATAGGAAGGAGCATGTGGGAGCAATTAACTTGTTGTGATCGAATACAATTAATTAATTAAGGTTAAAAATGTGTCTAAGTGCACGTATTAGCCGATGCTAATTCGAGCGTCTCTACCCTTAGTCATGCTTAGAGTGTAAAAACGAATCCAAAAAATAAAAAACGGGATCAATCTAATCTCTATGGCTATATGATTTGGGCCTATAGCGGGTTTATTTAGGTTTTGGATCAAAAAAATGTCAACCCAATCATATAAGACCTGACATTCATAGCTTCTCTCTGAGTATTTTAAGCACTTCCTGATTATGCAACTACTAAAGTCAATTTTAATGAATTGTTGAACGAATGGGGAACGGGTATTTCTCCCTCCCGTGATACAAGAAATTGCAGAAAGTTGAGGAGCAGCGGAACAAAGAAGGCGAGAATGGTGTGACAAGAAGTAGTACCCGAGGTACGTTGTTCTTGTGAAGTAGTAGTAGCAGTATACCGTATATCTATCTTACATTTTAAGTGAGTTTTTGACAAAATGTCAGTAAAACACAATTGGTTTGAAGGGCTAAGATTCATTTTGTACAAAATTCAATGTTGGAGATCACTTATCAAACTTCGAAGGCTGAGATCACACAGACATTTCAAGGTTGAAATCAAAATTTTGTCTTCTTCTATACTCTCCTTACACTCTGCACACACACCCTCTCTGTTCCTCTCCTAGCAGCAACCAAATCAATATTTATCTTTTAACTTGGGTTAATTTTACTTTTCATCCCTATATTTTTTCTCAGTTTCACTTTACTTACTCTACTTTAAAAAGTAGTAAATTCTTAGAGTTTTGGTCAAGTATCACTTTGACCTTTTCGTAATTACTGTTATATTATTTAACGAAAAATTTTAAAAAAATAGTATAATCTTAAAACAAAGTATAATTAGAAAGACAAAAATTAAATTTTTTAAAAAATAACTTCAATAGGTGTGTTAGTTACTTTTTTAGCGAAATGAGATTGTATATATCATCTTTAAGATTAATTATTAACACATCCTTTGAATTATGAATCAGTATATAATTAATCAGTGTGAATCAGTATAATCATAAAAACAAAGTATAATTAGTATGACAAAAATTAGATTTTTAAAAAAATAACTCATTTCACTAAAAAATAACTAGGTGTGTTAGTTATTTTTTTAAAAATCTAATTTTTTTCTTACTAATTATACTTTGTTTTTAGGATTATACTGATTCACATTGATTAATTATATACTGATTCATAATTCAAAGAGTGTGTTAATAATTAATCCTAAAGATGATATATACAATCTCATTTCACTAAAAAAATAACTAACACACCCATTTAAGTTATTTTTTTAAAATTTAATTTTTGTCTTACTAATTATACTTTGTTTTAGGATTATACTATTTTTTAAAGATTTTTTGTTAAGTAATATAACGATAGGTTACAAAAAGGTCAAAGGGGCATTTCACCAAAATTCTAAGGGATTTGACTGTTACTTTTAAAATAAATGAGTTAAGGTGAGACTGAGGATAAATTGCAAGGATAAAAAGTAAAATTAACCTTTTTTAACTTTGTACAACTCACTATCTCAGTCTTTGTCTAACATCTACTTTTCAAAATGCACCATTACCAAAATTGCAAAGGGAAAAGCTTGCTTTTCTCTAACCGTCCTTACCAGAACATACACCAGATCTCTCTTTGTAAGCCCACCCTACCTGGTGATGGCAGCCGTGAACAACCTCACCAGTTACCACCCTCATAAAAGCAACCAACATAGCCAAGACGCACCACATTTCTCTTCCCTCTGTCTCTAAGCTCACCCATCTCTCTTTCAACACCTCCTTCGATGCTCTATAGAGACAACCCACCTCTTTTTTTCTACTATTTCTCTAAAACCCCATGGCCAAAGCACTCACAGAGTCGACTATCTCGCCCATCTTCTTCACACTTGATCACTCTGAAAGATTTCAACCTCCCAAACTTTCTCTCAAACACCCACTCATTTTCTAGATCCGTAAAAAAAATTTGAGTTAGTTTTGGTTGTACTATCTTAAGTTGTGAGAACTGATGATAGTAGCTTTGGGTTTTGTTCACCATGGTTGTCGTAAGTTTATATAGACAGAAAAGATTGGCTTTTAAAGGACGAGAGGGGATGGAATTGGTTCGCCATAGTGGACTTTAAGGGCATTGTATGTTGGGCCAGAAATCAAATACACACTCACACACTAATAAATTGGAGAAAGGATTTCACTATATAGAGAGAGGGAAAAAAACATAGAAGAAGGAGGAGGTTCGACTCTCTCTCTCTCTCTCTCTCGACTCAACTCAACTCCTCACAAAAAACTCTCATTGGTTGCTTGCTCTCTCTTGCTCTTGCTTGAGCTTGCTTGATGATATCTTCTTTCATCTCAACCCTCTATTTATATGGGAGGAAGGAGCTGCTCTTTCTTGACAAATCAGTAAAAAAATCTATTGTTGGTGGCAGCAAACTTTCCTTGACTTTTTCTTCTTTAACCTTCAATCTTGGTGGGTTGTGGTTGGTGGTCGAAGTTCTCGAAAGTTAGCGGCTGGCGGGTATGAAATCATTAATTCTCCCCCTTCATACCCATTGGAGGATAATGCAATCAGACGTCCTTCAGTTAGTGTCCATTCCGGCTATGTCTTTACATAACTCGAGCTTCTCACGAGTAACCACCTTTGTTAACATATTTGTTGGATTCTCTTTTGTGTGAATCTTCTCTAGCTTCAACAACTGTTGATCCATCACCTCACATATCCAATGATAGTGAATGTCGATATGCTTTGTTCGGGAATGGTACATTAAATTTTTGCTCAAATCCAGAGCACTCTGATTGTCACAATGTACTTATATTCCTTTTGCTTGATTCCTAGTTCTTGGAGAAATTGCTTTACCTACAATATTTCCTTCCCAGCTTCCGCTGTAGCAATATATTCTACCGCCATTGTAGATAAAGCTCTCCTTACAAAGGTGTAGAGGAATCCTGATGTAGATTTCCTACCATCAAGATCACCGGCCATATCTGAATCTGTATAACTTTCCAAGACTGGTTTAGCTCCCCCAAAACACAAGCATAGCTTTGTTGTACCCTTTAGGTACCTGAGAATCCATTTGACTGCTTCCCAATGTTCTTTCCCTAGGTTAGAGAGAAAATTGCTCACAACGCCTATAGCGTGAGCAATATTTGGCCTTGTACACACCATTGCATACATCAAGCTACCTACTGCTGAAGAGTAGGGTACTGTTGCCATTTCTTCCATCTCAATCTTCGAGGAGGGGCACGAACTCTTGCTCAGCTTGAAGTGATTAGCTAATAAAGTATTGACTGGCTTGGAATTTTCCATGTTGAACCTTCTGATCACCCGTTCAATGTACTTTTCTTGTGATAGTCACAACTTCTTAGCTTTCCTATCCCGAACAATCTGCATGCCCAAAATCTGTTGAGTAGGGCCTAAGTCCTTCATATCAAAGGATTGAGATAACTCCTTTTTGAGCTTGCTAATCTTAGTAGCATCCTGTCCAATGATCAGCATGTCATCAAAATAGAGAAGGAGTGTCACAAAGCTACCATTCGAGAATCTCTAAATATACACGTACTGGTCTACAGCAGTCCTCTTATACTTATGACCCACCATGAATGAGTCAAACTTCTTATATCATTGTCTCTGCGCTTGCTTTAGGCCGTAGAGACTCTTCTTCAACTTGCGGATTAAATGTTTTTTTTTCGGGAACTTCAAACCCTTCTGGCTGCTCCATGTAAATCTCTTCCTTTAGATCTCCGTGTAGAAAAGCTGTCTTGACATCCATCTGTTCAAGCTCCAAGTTCAGGCTAGCTATCAATTCGAGTATAACTCGAATTGAGGTCATCTTCACTATTGGTGAGAAAATCTCGTCAAAGTCAATTCCTTTCTTTTGTTGGAATCCTTTGATGACCAATCGAGCCTTATGCCTGACTAGCTTTCCACTATCATCTTTCTTCAGCTTCAAAACCCAGTTATTCCTTAAGGCTTTTCTTCCTTTGGGAAGCCTTACCCGATCATATATCTGGTTCTTGTGCAAAGAACTCATCTCATCTTGCATGACTTCCATCCACTTGGCTTTTTCTGGATAGGTCTGTACTTCCTTGAAGTCCTCTGGCTCCTCCTCATCCATGAGCATGATGTAGTCTGATTCTGGATATCTGGTCGATAGAATCAGGACACGGCCTCTTGTAGATCTCCTTGGCTGAGGTTGGTCAATCTGGGGAGGCACCTCACCAATTGGCTGTGGAAGTTCTTCTACTTCTGGTGGAGGGGGTTGTTGCTTCCCTTGCTCAACACCCATTTTCTTCTTCATCTTCTAGAATTGCCTCCTATATTCTAGTATCTGTGGTGAGTTGGAGTGGTGCTAGATCTAGAGTCATGTCAGGAGCACGGGAATTAGAACTACTAGACTTAGTTGGTTCCTCATAAAACTGGTTCTCTTGGAACACAACGTCCCTACTTCTGATGAAATTCTTTGTTGTTGGATCTCATAGCTTATATCCATACTCTTCATCTCCATAACCAATGAAGATGCATGGAATGGACTTTATGTCGAACTTCTATCTCTACTCCTTGGACACATGTATAAAAGCTTTGCACCCAAACACTCTCAGGTGAGAGTAAAAGATATCCTTTTTGTCAGTCCACACCATCTTCGGAACTTCAAACTTCAACGACACTGATGGTGATCTATTAATCAGGTAGCAGGTAGCACGAACAACTCCACCCCAGAATGGCTTTAGCAGATCAGCCATACTAAGCATACACCTGGTTCTTTCCATAATAGTCTGATTCATCCATTCGACTACTCCATTGTGTTGTGGAGTGCGTGGAACCTTCTTCTCGTGGCAGATACCACATTCTGAGTAGTATGCCTTGAACTCCTTATATGTGTACTCGCCTCCATTGTCTGTCCGGAGACACTTCAACTTCTTGCCAGTCTTCCTTTCCATCATGGCGTGGAAGATCTTGAAGTTCTTGAGTATTTGATCCTTGGTCTTCAAAAAATACATCCACTCATCTATGAAGGTAACAAAATACTTGTTACTGCCCAATAACTCCTCTTCAATGGGATCGCAAACATTAGAGTGTACCAAACTTAATAACTCTGATCTTCTTCATGTAGAGGAACTGAATAAGACTCGATGTTGCTTGCCAAACAGGCAATGCTCGCAGGGGTTTAGTACAATCTCATTGTTTACTAGAATAAAAGCCTTCTTCACCAGCATGAACAACCCTTTCTTTCCCATGTGATCGAGTCTCTTGTGCCACAGATTTGGTGATACCTCGTCTTCAACTGCATTGAGGTTGTCTGAACAAACCTTCACATGGGTTTTGTATAGTGTGCTATAAATATGCCTCTTGGCGATAACCAGGGCACCTTTTGACAGCTTGCAAGTGCCATTATTGAAGCGATTGTCATAACCTTGTTAATCAAGGGCTATGCCAGAAATAAGATTGAGCCGGAGGTGAGGCCCGTGTCTAATGTCCTTGAACACTATCATGCAGCCAATGTTCATCTGGATCTGAACATCACCAATTCCCACAATCTTTGATGAACTGGTGTTCCCCATTCTCATAGTACCAAAGTTTCCAGCTTTGTATATCGTGAAGAACTCGTTGTGGGGAGTGGCATGGTAGGAGACTGTTGTGTCTACCACCCATTCGGAATCTTGGCTGGCAATGTAGAGACACGTCTCTTTTTCTACGGAGAGTACTGCGACACCTGCCTTAATGGTGACTAGGGTGTCACCATCTTCCTTGTTGTGTTGGTGATTGCCACGACCTTACTCCCTTTTTAATTTTTGGCAGTCCTTTTTCATGTGACCTTCAATGTCAGAATAATAACAAGTAAACTTGCCATATCCGTCATTCGATCTACCAAAATCCTGTGACCTTCCTTTGCTTCTGCGTCTGCATCTACCTCTACCTCTACCTTGGCCTCTGTTATCTTCCTGAAGCCTTCCCTTGCTTTCTGTAGTGAGGGCATATGATTGCTCCATGCCAGCTTTCTTTCGTCTAGCTTCTTCATTGAATGGGGCATTCTTAACCATTGTCATGGTGAGTTTGCCATTTGGAACAAAGTTGTTGAGGGACACCATCAACGTCTCCCAACTATCTGGTAAAGAGCTGAGAAGTAAAAGAGCTTGCTCTTCATCGTTTCGCGGCAGTTCCATGGCTGCAAGTTGGTTCACGTAGTTCTGGAACTAACTAGTATGCTCAGCAATTGATGTATCACTATTTAACTTCAAGTTGACAAAACGCTTCATCAAGAGAGCTTTGTTTCGAGCGGTTTTGGCTTGAAATAGATTCTCTAGTTTCATCCAGAGAGTATATGTATCTGTCTTTTGGGTAACATGGTGGAATACACTATGGTCGATCCATTGTCTTATCAAACCGATAGTTTTCTTGTTCTTCCTCCTCCACTCAGCTTTTGTTGTGTCTGTCGGTTTCACCCCCACTTCATCCAAGGGATCAAATGAATCCCAGCAGTTCAAATAGTCCTCTATTCGAGGCTGCCAAATGACGTAATTCGAAGAGGTGAGCATGATCATAGCTTTTGAGGTTGATGTTGATGGCTCCTCCATGAATTTACTCTCCAATTGGCTTGTATAGTACTATAGAAGTAGAATTTGTCAAAACAGAGTGCATAATTTCCAGAAAGTTTTTGGGGCTAAACTATAATTTCAAGAAAATTATGGGGACAAATGGTAATTTTTAAAATTTTTAATGATGTGGCAGCTTTTGTCGACTGAGTCAACGATGACGTCAGCGATGATGTCAGATCGTCTCCTCCAGCACTAGTGACGTCGCTGGAACAGAACTTTGACTGGCTTGTACGGATTCGTTTTAATTCCATTTTCAACACACTAGTATGATCGAAACACGATTTCGACAAACTTAATTTATGGACAAAATTACTCTGGCGAGTCAAACCTTACTCTGATACCACTTGTTGGGCCAGAAATCAAATACACACTCACACACAATAAATTGGAGAAAGAATTTCACTATATAGAGAGAGAAAAAAAAAATAGAGGAGGAGGAGGAGGTTCGACTCTCTCTCTCTCGACTGAACTCAACTCTTCACAAAAAACTCTCTTTGGTTGCTTGCTCTCTCTTACTCTTGTTTGAGCTTGCTTGATGATATCTTCCCTCACCTCAACTCTCTATTAATACGAGAGGGAGAAACTGCTCTTTCTTGACAAATTAGTGAAAAAATCCATGGTTGGTGACAGCAAACATTTCTTGACTTCTTCTCCTTCAACCTTCAACCTTCAATCTTGGTGGGCTTTGGTTGGTGGTTGGCATTCTCGAAGGTTGGCGGCTAGTGGGTATGAACCTATTATTATAGAGATGGTTCGGTGGTTACGTTGTGTAAATGGCTTAGGTGGGTGCTGTATGGCAAAGGACGAGGAAGAAGAATGGAAAAGAGAGGGCCGCAATACATTCTCTTCCAACCTCATATATCACTCAATTCTCGACATTAATTCTTGCACCGTGAGGGCTGTTTTTTCATTAAAGACTGTCACAAGCGGTGTGTAAGCACCCCATTTTTGCTCGCTCAGCACTCTCTAGCTGGACCAGGTCCAGTTTTCAAACATCTTAGCACATGCAAGCTCAAGACGAGCCATTCGATCTCCAATCCAACCAACCGGTCGCTTCTTGGGCCCACAAGGACCTGCTGGAGTCATAAGCACCATTGTTCCAGGCAGCTTTTCGGACCAAGCGGTCTTGGAAACCAACGCCATCCAGGTAACTTCCTGGGATTGGGTGATCTCGGGGACCAACACCTCATCAAATTCCAGATGGTTCACTTTTAGCGCCTGCTAGCCCGCCAATGTAGAATGTCTGTCATTTGGTAGTTCTCCGAGACCGGGCGTTCTCAAAGACTAACACCACCCCTCCAAGTAGCTTTCTGGGACCAGGCGTTCCGAGGAACCAACACCACCCCTACAGGTAGCTCTCTAAAACCGGGTGTTCTTAGAGACTAACACTGCACAGGTAGTTTTTCGAGACTGGGCGGTCTCGGGAACCAACACCTAGGTCAACACCGGTGCCTGCTAGCCTAACTCGGTAAAAAATGACCAAACTTGCCCCTAGGGCCTCCAGGCACGTTTTGAGAAAGTTTAAAATCCCTCAAAATGATAAGTCCATCATTTCAAAATGTTGTTAAACCATTAAGCGTCCCCCGGCATGCCATTTGGTCCAATTCCGATCCAATTCCGGCTCACTTCGGTTAAAATGACCATTTTGCCCCTAAACACGACAGCATTGCACAAACCCCGCCGAACGGTAAAAGATTCTTCCAAAACCATCCTTGAACAACCCTACACGCTTAACACAACACACCAAACCATTCCTAACCATTTCCAGCCAATCCTGGCCAAAATGACCATTTTACCTCTGGCAATCCAAATATACCCCGAAATAGCACCGGTCATGGGATTTCTAGCAAAGGGTTTCACTAGACACCCTTATTTAACCCAAGGAGGACCCTACGACATTAAACGCTCACGACTCGATAAAATCCCCTTGGAGCGTCTCGCAGACACTCTGCCTAAATTGTCTTTTCTCCCAATTCCCTGGTTGTAATGCATCGCCAATTGACTTGAGAAATGCGTAAATCAGGAAATTCTCGAAAGCTCGTTCATAGATCTTTCGGTCGATACGGCTCGATCGGATAGAACGCTTCCTAAAGCCCTCCATCGTACGGTACGAAAACTATAACTTTCAGCAACCCCTGGAGCGTCTCGCAGATGCTCCGCTAAGGCTGACTTTTTCTCTAATTCCCTGATTAAAACGCACCGTCAAACGACTTGAGAAACGCGTAAATTTGGGGATTCTCGAAAGTATTTCCAGAGTACTTTCCATCGGTAAGGTCTAATTGAAAAGATCGCTTCCCGAAGGCCTCGATCACACGACACGAAAACAATCACTTTTGAACACCCTCGGAACGTATCACAAACGCTCCGCAAAAGTGTCCTTTTATGCACGCTTCCCGAGATGATATCCCATACTTCCAAACACAATTCAAACTTTTCAAAAACATGAAAGTCCACGAGAAACCCCAAGAGAACACTGTGGGTGCAACCGATTCCTCCGAAACCTTCCCAATTGGCTTAATTATCGAGGCAAAGTTTGGACGAACCTTCCCGGTGGTGGAGCATATGCTACAGGCGCTCAAATTTTGATCAAATCGACCAAATTTTGATCAACAGTTGAGATTTAACCAGTACACAGGGTGCCACGTGTCATTCTAGCAATGGAACAATACCTTCGCATATCTTACATGCGCTAGGTCAAATTTTGGCCAGGCGCGCCAGGCCTGTTCCAAATTGCCTATAAATACCAGACCACTCCTTTGCATATTCCATCTCCGCCAGGTCGACACTCGAAGGTGTCGACCTTCCGCTGTTTGATAAGAGAAAATGTCAATCATCTCAGTTGGAGCAGTAATCCAAAACAAAGTAGTTTTTTCATTATTGCAGCACATGTTAGATGTTTCATGATTGAACAACTTTGCCTCACAATATAGGCATGTAGTTGTTGCCTGTAACTGCAATATTTGTAGTTCTTCATTGTCATGATAATTCCTTGCACAGTTGTGATATCTCCGTTGCGGAAATGATCGAGTGTGTAAAATTACATTGATGTCACTCAAGTCATCGTGTTCTTGTTCAATGTTAGTGACATTTCCTATATAAACAGAATGATTGCATGTTAATGATTAATATGTTATATTTTTTTAAGTGTGCTAGTTTTGCTTCTAAAGATGTTTGTGAATATTTTGTTTTTTTTTTCTTTTTGTTATTGTAAGTACTTTAACTTTGTGTCTCCTAACTAATATAGATTATATTAATATTCATATTCAATATATGAAAAGAAGAAAGAGGGAAAAAAAATATGATTGTATTCTTGGAACAAAGCCTGAGATTGGGGCTGCTCCTGTGGCGCTTGTACCACCATGTTCATAAACTGAACCAATTGGTGCAAATCGAAATAAATGTGTTAAACTACTCATTATTGAGCCTGTATAAATGAAGTTAAATAACTCTTAAAAAAATAAAATATTGCTTACCATAAATTAGAGAAACTTTGTATGTATGGTGAAAACACTTTTGTGTTGTACGAGTACAACCCAAATACATTACTCACAATTTAAAGTTGACTCTGAAGAATCATGTGTACTTGAATTTCCATCAAAATTTGTACGTGTATGCACATTGCCTATGTGAGGAGTAGCTTGAACATGCTGAGGTAAAGACCTTCTCAATCTATAATTTGTCCACCTTCTAGCTAGTTGAGCTTCTCGTTGTTCGGAAGTCATTGAAGCTCTTTTTTGCCTTTGCCTTTCATGACAATTTTCAATTCGTTGGTCCATGTCTCGAACACTCATAACACGACGCTCTTGATTTTGACTTTGACTTTGACTTTGACTTTGACTTTGACTTTGACTTTCAGACCTCCTTTGTTGTTGTGTAACTTGGCGCCTTTCACGTCTTTCTACAACTTGTGTAGGACTCATATTCCTAAGCCTGATTTGCTCTACCTCTTTGTCCCTCAATCTCATCTCTGAGCTCATGTGTTGCCTTCTTCGTTGTTGATGAATGCGATTTTGTTTTCTAATATCCATTGATGGTTGTCCTCTTTCATTTTCATGTGTGGCATCCAAAGATTGTAACATGTTTGTGTCACTGGATTGCGATGAATCTTGCATAATTCTATGTTATTCAGAAGCACAATTACATACACAGACAATCTAATTAATGCGTAAAAGTGCTAATTTATTATATGACTTTGTGCATATAGTTGAAATAGCAAATGAAGGAATACACGCTTAGAAATAGTGAAATGATTTTACATTTTCGTACATGTTAAAAAAAATTCTCAACCTAGTGATTTTGATGTCATATTTAGAATGAAAAAGCTCATACCACATATTAAATACGAATAACATTTATAAAAACTATAAAAATACTACAAAGTTTAAAAGGCATGCCGATAGGAATTTTGATAGTAACATAAGATCGAAAAGGATTAGTAATAATAAGACTTACTGGCCATGCACACGCGCGTGTGTAAGTTTTTATGATTTATAAACTAAGTAGGAACTGTTAAATGTCCTATTTTTATAAGATTTTCATAAAGCCCTCCATTTTCATAAGGTCATTAAATCTTTCAATTCCAAGTTAAATAGGATTTGAAATATGAATCAAAGAGATATTTAAAGAATATTACCTTACACCATTTGAGATAGATACTTCCAATTTGCTACCACCAATCAATTGCAAGTGAGGCTTGCCTAAAGATTCTTGTCCATGTAATGAACATCAAAGCACTACAACACATTATGGTGGCACAATCAGTAAGTGAGATTTAGAAAAAGGGAAAAAGAAAAAAGAAAAAGAAAAAAAGGAACTCCAAACCTAGTACAAAGCACTACAACATGTTACAGTAAATATCCAGTAAAAATTATATATCCTATTCTTTTTTTGTGGCACAGTAAACACTAAGAAGCTTTAAAATTATTAGAACGCAAATTGACATTAACGCTCCGTTTGGAATCTGAATTTTTGGTGAGAAAAGAAAAAGTGAAGAAAAATAGGACAAAGTCAAAGAATATTTTTGTTCTCTTTTTTCTCACATTTTCTTTTTCCTTTACTTGTCCAACCAAAAATCCGGGTTCCAAATGAAGCATAGGTGTTATTTTTATTTATTATAGTAAATATCCAGTAGAAATTATATATCCTATTTTATTTTTTTTGTGGCACAACAAACAATAAGAAACTTAGAAAATATGATGATACAAATTCACATTTGGTGGCAAAATGGTCTCATACATATGTATTACTCAATGTTCTTTTTATTTTTATTTTTGTCTTCCTATTGAGTTGGGAGATTTTATTTCTCTTAATCTAATTCATGAATATTTACGTGAAATGAACAATAGAAGCATGAAACTGATAGGAATAAATAAATTAATAAACACAAAAAAAATTTAGAACTTGGAATTTTTTAATTTCCTAGGAAGGAGAAAGAACTGTTGTAAAAAAAATTCCATAGCATACAACTACCTGTTTATTGCGTCAATGAAAATATGCTTGACAAAATCAAAAATAACTATAGGTAGTCAATGTTCTCATCTGATTTGAAAATAACTTACGTGGTAATCAATTATTAAATTTTTGTAGGTTTTTTTTATGATTATATCATGTTAAATGATTTTAAAAGTTCAGTCAAATCACAATTCCATTTTTAAAAGTTTCACATATCAACTCAAGTGTTTTCTTTTAATATTACTACTGGTCCTGCACACGCGATACATGTGTAATTATTTTTATTTGACAAAAAAATAACAAAAACAAAAACAAAAGTCTTTGATAAATAAAAGGAAAAAAAGAAAAAGAAAAAGAAAATACTAAAAGCTGCACAAAATCATAATCAGGTGAACATCCATCAAAGTTAACTCAATTTCCCAATTTTAGATAATGCCATAAAACAATGTGCAGTTTATACACCATTCATATATGCATTCATGCATCAGCCTTTTTTCAATGCAAACTTACCATTTAAACCTTGGCTTGGCAATGAAAAAATAATGGGAAACCACCTTCCTGGAAACCAACAAATCACCTTGTCGGAGCCAGAAACGTTAGCAGTGCGATGGCTATGATTTCAATTAAAGTAATTTCATTGCGTCAGTGAAAATATTCTTAGAAGAGAAAACATATGAACAATTCCCAGATGTAGCAAGTAGAATGTTTCAAACCTCAAGTATACGGATTAGTTGGGCGAGCTGCGGGTGTTAACACTATTGGAAGATCCAATCTGCTTTTTACCTGAAGAACAATTTTGTATCAATAGTGGAAAGAAACCTACAGAAAAAATTTCAATGTATCAGAGAACAACCGGCAATTAGAATTTCAGCAAAGTTTTTGTAAGCTAACAAATTTAAGTTCAAATATAGCCAAATATAATTGTAAGAATTACCCCACATATTAAATAAGAATATTTAAATAAATAAATCAATCAATCAAACTAACGCACAGGCAATACTTTCTAATTTAATAAATAGGAAAACATTATAAGATCAATATATGCATTTTTAAAAAATACAATGCAATCCATTTTTGTGTAACCAATTTAATGTGAATCAATTCAATAAATAAATGCATACTCATGCCAAACTCAATATTTTTAATGAAGAAAGTTTCGCAATCATAAAACCGGCAAAGCAAGAAAATATTATGGCTAATATGTGGCTGAAAATCTATTAGTCTCAAGTTACCAATTCAAGCAGCAACTTATCAGGGTTAGCATATAACTCCTCTTCTTCCCTATATCAGTGATATTGTCTCTGAAGCAAGCAAAATGTAATAGCTGTCCCCAAATTCCAAAAAGCACAAACTAAAAGTTTTGGGGTTGGTAAGGTTTGTGACTTGGCAATTGACAACAATTTAGACTCACTATTGAAGGGAAGCAAAATTAAAACCAAAATTGAAGAAATGATGTTCTTTCTACCCACATTTACAAATCGTATGAATTTCACTTCACCACTGTTGCTTTTCAAATTGAAAAAAATTTCAAATATTTACATACAAAAACAATAACCAAAAAGACTTTTTTTTTCACCAAGGCATTTTATCAAACAAATTGTAGGCAAAAAGCATGAGTAGGACAAATAAGAAAATGGTATCATGCTAATAATTATTATACATTACAATCTCCTAGTAAAAAAAATACGTCCAGTAATAAAATAAAATTCAGAAGCAAAGCTTTTAGTATCATTCGACAGAGAATGCCTCAGATCAAGTGTTGGATTTATTTCAAAATTGCTTCATCCTCATCCACATTATAAAGCATCAGATCCAAGTGTTTGGATTTATTTTAAAATTGCTTCATCCTCATCCACATTATAATCAACACAGTAATAAATAAAATTATAAGAATATTTTTGTTGTTTTGAACAAATTCAACCGATCAGAACAAACCAAGAAACAAACAATAACAATAACAGAAAATAAAATAAAATTCTTCGAAGCGAGATATGAAACTTGAAAATATCATGGAGTCATCAGACTGACGCACAGGCAATACTTTCTAATTTAATAAATAGGAAAACATTATAAGAATCAGGTTGACGGAGACGACGGTACTTGATGGCGTGAACAAACACCTTGCTGGAAGTGTTTTGAATCTAGTGATTTTAAAATTTGTTTTCTACCAGGAATCAATTTTCCCTTTTTTTTTCTTGCTCCAAATATAGAAATCAGGAGTGGCAACTCCCCCAGTGCTGGAACCAATGTATATACCATGCACATGTATAATGTTGATGGTCAAAGGCACAGAATAATACCAGAGGATCGATGTTGACGGAGACAACGGTACTTGGTGGCGTGAGCAAACACCTTGCCGGAAGTGTTTTGAATCTAGTGATTTTCTATGACCGAGAAAAGATCTTGCCAAAACCAAAGGACCACCTGGCCGAAGATGTTAGTTGTACGATTCCGGAGATGTTAGTTGTACGACTGTTATTGTTGGTTAGACGCAGAATGTCGTTGTAGGATGGTTGACGGAGATTGAGATGGTAGGGAGTTGTAGATAAAGTAGGAGTGTGGGGAGAAAAGTAACTTCATTGGAACGTGAATTCTTTTTATCAGATTTGAATAGGCTGAGTTATTTTTACAAAGTTACCCCAATTGTTTGAAACACATATTTTGTATAATAGAGTAATGCTGTGGGTATTTTTGAAAAAGCCTAATGTGGTATTTTGTGACAGGCTTCGGCAGTTGAGGCTTCACTAAGTACACAGGTGTTGACTTTTTATAATAGTATAGATGTATATAGATTATTTTGTGATATATTCCATGTCATCATGCCACATCATCACATGATGATGACATGTTTTGCAACATAGCATTTTTTTTAAAAATATAATAGTTAGTTGAGATAAATAGTTAAAATTAAAAGTAGAATTGGAGTTGTTTTTTAAAATTTGCTCTTCAAA
This sequence comes from Euryodendron excelsum, assembly GCA_033060915.1. Classification (NCBI taxonomy): domain Eukaryota; kingdom Viridiplantae; phylum Streptophyta; class Magnoliopsida; order Ericales; family Pentaphylacaceae; genus Euryodendron; species Euryodendron excelsum. Next base: position 5,157,124 of record CM065397.1, on the reverse strand, counting down.
ATAGAAGTGTATTAGTTTATAATATTTTAACTCTACAAAATAAAGAGTTGAGTTAGAAATGCTATAAATTAGCTCTCTTTGTCTCGTCCCTTAGCAACCCTTAGCAAATTTCTCCTATAAAGAATTGTGTGTGAATGCACTTTGACTTGTGAATGAAGTGAGTATAGTTTGCTTCACAAGGTTTTATTATATTTTATCACGAGTAATATGCAGGTTCTTTAACACTTTGGAACATCTTTGGTTAGTATTATTGAGTCCTCCTGTTCTGAAATGTATATTCGAGTTATGTCTTCGTGCGTTGTTTACCTATTTACACTACCATTAGTTGTCATTTATGTTCATTTTATTTTACTTACTTTCACTAAAGTTAGAAATGAAGCTATTAATAGCGCTGTATAGCTATTTGAATTTGGCTCACATTAGTTAAAAACTTATTTGAGATAGACTTGATATGTAAACGAATCAAGCTTAAACACATTTCAAAGCTCAACTCAAACTCGGTTCAATAGCTTATATATATTAAAAAATTTAAAATTAACTCGATTAAAGCTCATATAAAATTTTTAAATTAAATAAAGTAAATTTAAAATACATTCTTAAGCTCGATAAAAATTTTAAATAATACTTTATAGCCCACTAGGCGGTCGGGCTCGATTACACCCGTAGCTGTTAGTCATTCACTTGGGTTTCTGAGAATTTGGCTAGGAGAAGAAATTTGTCGCATGTGGTAAAGAAAAGCATTAACTTTTTTAATTAATAGATTCATTTATTAATTCATACCGAGTCAAAGTCACGTTTCAGAAAGAAATTACATTGTTTGCTTCCTGCCCATAGGGCCACAGGCACTGCCGACTTTCCAAACCACGTCGCAGCACACGACTAGTCACATGCCAAACGGATTCAGCTTATAATTAGTTGGTTTCTTTAATTAATTTATGACTTTTTATTTTTGTTTTCAGTGAAAAATAAAAAAAATATATGACCTAAAATTCCATAGGTGAAAAAATTAAATTTTGACTTAAAAAAGTAGAAAACACAAAAAAAAACTAGTTAAAATAAGTTGATCCAAACCAAAAAATGTTTTGCCATGCTAGTTTTCACCAGGTCCCAAGGTTAAAAAAATAACAGGTTTAAAACTATATATTAAGGGATGGTATGCTGGCTTTAGCCCAACCTAACTACTGCACAGTAAAAGTGAAATGAATAATTTATTTAAAAAATATTAAAGCTACCAGAGTGGCTTAGAGGTTTTGAGAAGTTTTGCAATAGTCACAACATGAGTTTATCTATACGAATCCCTTTAAAGACCACGACATTCCACACATTTTACATGCAAGCATTCAATGCCTCTCCAAATACTCTTCCTTTTCCAAAAATCTCTTTAAACACCCAGAGCCAACAAGTAGAAGAAAAGGAAAAAAATAAATTTCTTCCATACTTTTTAGGATTGAAGATAAGTATAAGAACATGAAAAAGAAAGACACATCATAAAATTATAGAATTAAGAATGTATTTTCATTAAATTTATGATCCGAAAAAAAAAATAAGTGTCTTTTTTACGCATGTCGTGTTTTTTTTCTTTTGATGTTTATATCCTAATGCTCTATATGCGAACGAGAGACAAAACAACGCAAAATTTTTTGACTCACAAGTCACAACTATAACTCTATTTTTTTAAAATTTTATAAATGAAATGAAAACCGAACTCTGATATTGAGTCCCTCAATTGCCAGCATATAACTGGTTAATAATACATGTATTGTTAAGGTCTATCACCCTTCTTGCCAGTGACCAAATTAAATTGTCTCCGATGGCCCACCTCCACTAGCTTGTCGAAAGTGTTTCATATGTTGCTGAATTGCTTAAGCATTAAGACATTCCATCACCAACTCACTCGTTGGTTAAGTTTGTGTACTTGTACGTTGACCAACTCAAGTTAAACTTTTAGAGTCAAGTCGTAAGTAATTTATTCATTATAAATACTCTAGTCTTAGTATGAATGATTTTTTTTTGACCGGATTAAAAAAAAGAATTAGTCGAGATGTGTGTAAGTTGGCCTACAGCGCACAAAAAATAAATAAATAAAAAAACATTCCATCATGTCTTATGAAGGCCTTGTACCGTTGTACCAATCAAATATTTGTGTTTTGATTAAAATTTTATGATAGAGTTTCTTAGTTTGTTGAATGTCTTGAGACATTCTATGGTATTTCATGAAGAGCCATTTCCTTGCAAAAAGATACGTTTGGATTATTAAAAAAAAAAAAAAAGGAAGGTTCCTACCGTCTGTAGGTTTAGTATTTAGGGTATGACCGTTTCTGATAAATAATCCGAAAGAGTTCAAAGGGATTTTGAGAGCTGGGCTACAGTTTTGCCTAAAGAGTGCTTGAGGTTGACATTGAGGACACCACTTCACAAGTTTTTATACAGTTCAAATATTTAGAAACTTCGAAAGAAAGGGAATATTGAAGAGGAAAGGAAGATAACGGTATATTTAAATTTTAGATTTGTTGAGGAAAAGAAAAATAATAAATAAAATAAAGGTAAAGAAAATGAAGTGAAATAAGCTAAAAAAATTTATTTGTTAGCTTGGGAAAATGAGGAAAAAATAAATAGAAACTTATCCACAAAAAAATACCCATTTTATGTTTGTTTATCCATAAAAAAATGAATATGTTTGAGTAATTTCATTTTTTTTTAACAAATTCAATATCTAAATATAATGTAAGAGTTTGTAGTGCATGCTACAGATATATGGGTGCGGTTTTGATGCGGTTGGAAAAGCTGCAGTTGCTCAGGTCAATGACATGGCTCAATGGAAGGCTGCTGCGTGGCAAGCAAGAAAAGTCCTTGCACCAGATTTTGTACCCATTAACGACGCTGCTGTTTCAAAAGAAAAAAAAGATTCCCTTTCATCTCTCTTAAAATTCTTTGATTATTTATACTTCGTAAGATGAGATCAAATCTTGATATTTAAGAAAGGAAAACGTTATTCTTAAAAAAAAAATTCATACAAAATTTACTTATAAAATGATGTAGTAGTGATAATTTTATAATTAAAAGTTACTATAACAGATTTTTATTTTAAAGTAAAAGACACTCATTAAGATACATAATTTTGTATAAAGTTTTTATTTATTTAGCAATACCATCAAGAAATCATGTGTTTTGATCAGGCTCACTTTTGCACCACCATTTTCTATCAAGAATGAGGAATGCCAATGTAAAACTCTTTTACTGGAAAGAGAATGAAAAAAAGGTAACAACAGAATGTGAGAAAATGAAGGAGAAAACATTACAAAAGACAGAGAGAGAAAAGAAGAAGAAGAAGAAGTGAGTGGAAGATGATTCTTTTCACCAAAAGAGGCAGAAGAACAGCAGACGTCGTTAATAGGTTTAGAATATAGTGCAAGGAGGACAATTCCCGCTTGTCCCCGGGCGGCCTTCCATTGAGCCACCTCATTGACTTGAGCAACTGCAGCTTTTTCAACTGCAGGAAAAGCACGCCCTGATTATATTATATAATGATAACCGAGAGTAGCCTTATTAAGTGTTGAGGCTAACTTCTTAATACATCAGAAAGGGTCCAAAAAGTTCAGACGGGGCTTTTCAGAAGTGAAGTTGTAGACCAAGGTGACAATCTCAATTTGCACTCAAACTTTAAGGATCAGTGTCCTTGTTTTACATACATTTCGGTTGTGAATTACATTGATTCAGATAAACTAATGAAACTCTTGCTGAGATGGGGGCATGTTCGATATGTAAATTGTACTAAAATCCAGTTTAATTAACAAGTTTATACCATTAATTTGGCCAATGTTTTATCAGTAAGGCATTCAAAAAGTTCTTGTTCCATATGATTACTCGCCATCAGTGTTAGAGAAAGTTTTGATCTGCTGTCTGATAGGGGCTAATTCAGCAAATCAACTGTTCAAATTATCTTAATAGTCAAAAACTATGAATCTTAACAACATTTGATTCTTTACTAAAAGGAATCAAAAACCCTGGAGATGTATGAACCGTAAATTATTCCATTAAACTGTTTTCACTACAACAACACAACCAACCTCCAATACATATATATGAAAAAGCAGAGGACCAAAAAGGGAATAAAAAGAAGAAAAGAGACTACTAAATAAACCATATCAGAATAGATGGCACCCATATCAAATAAACCGTAAACCAATCCTCAGCAATCAAGAAGTATCTTCCACTCACACTGGAAGTATACCTCCCCTGTGATTGATCCTCTGCCACAGCCAGTTCCAGAGCATTTGGAGTCAGTTGCAGTCCAATAAGCGCCTTTCATGGATATGCAGATCAGGGAGAACATTGCCCCTCATTCTCTGCCGGAGCCAATTCTGGAGCACTTCAAGTTTGAATTTCAGAAACTCACCTGCTGAAAACAGGATGCACAGCAGAAACAGAGCAGGCCTAACCGAGTCAGGGAAAAGAATTGACGCCAGAGATGCCCAAGAAAGCGAACCAAACAACACCATGCCATGACGAGCAAACTGGCCAAAAGAGGGTGCGGCATGGTTTCGAGAAAACCTCTGTTCAACATCGTAGGCCAAGCAATACAGGAGCAAACTGGCAATGGCAACCCACATGGTTTTGGGGTGCGTTTCGAATGAAGAAAAATCCTTTCCCTGATACTTCAACGAGACAAAGTTGAGGAGCCCTTGAACAAGAAATGCAAGAACGGCCTGGGGGGAAGTGGGCGGGCGCTGTTCTTGCCAGAAGTACTGGAAGCTCCTGCTGATAAACGCGCCCATCGGAGTAAGGTTGCTCTGTGATCTGAAGAAGATAGATAAGGATGTGTTAGAACAAGATGACAATTATGAATTCACATACATAGAAGATTAAGAAATGAGAGAGAGAGAGAGAGAGAGAGAGAGAACCAGGTATTCTTGAAATGGAGTTTGATCTTGAATGTCGACCTTTTATAGATTTCTTGATTGTAACTTTAGGAAATTCCACTAACCTGTTGGCCAATTACCTTCTCTTTGAAAGTGCTGAAGGTTCACAAGGTTCATTGAGTTGGTCTATAAGTTAGATGTCAGAGAAGCAACTCTAATTTTATGTATATGGATTTAAGCCTTTGAAGGAGACAAGTTTATTTAAATGGGTACCCATTCTATATTACCGAAAAATCTATAAAATTTTTTTATACAAAATGGTTTGGTTAAATAAGAACATTTTAGAGGCACTAAATTACACATTTGTTATTACTATATTCTTCTAGTGAAATTTTATATACAATTTTTTTAGGATTACTAGCATTTTTCTATTTTCATTTTGTGGGGGTGATAGATTATTTTTAAGAAAATAACAGTAACGAGAAATAGCTACCATCCACGTTGTCCAAAGCCAAATGGCGCTTTTAAGTACTGCTAAGGATAACATTTGGGGTTGAGATGGTTCAACACTTCAACCTGAGTTTTATGCCGCGTTCTGTGATTTTTATTATGTGACTTTGCTTGTGCTTTCCAATTCTTTTTGGTGGGTGGTCCAGTAGGGCGAACGTTCTAGAACTTATGAAGTTTGACAAACTAAGGGTTAAATAAACCATGTCACTGTTAGTTCAGAAATCTGTAAAAGAAAAAAGAAGATGAATAATCGCATTCAAGGCACGATTAATATCGCTTTTCTTAAGACGATATTCGCCCCCACCAATTTTCAGAATCTGGTGTGCACCGGGTTAATGGCGAATCGCCTCCAAGATACAATGGAGTCCAGAAAAATCTGTAATTCTGACTGCGTGTTGCACACACGAAATCAGACCCGAATACTCTCTGATTATCAAGTCTGCCAAGAATCTGAATGTCTATTTTTGCAGAAACAGACTTCAGAGATGATAAATAATAAAACTAGAAAAGAATCAAGAACTGTATTGCCTTTCAATACATAGAGAAGTTGTAGGAAAAAATTATGTATTTTTGTCTACGAATTTGTCATGTTTTTATAAACATTTTGGTGTCTTTTTGGACCAGACATAACTGTTAGAATTCAAATAATAACTAATTTCTAACAGTCACTTGCAGGTTTAAACACAGCCGTCGGATCGCTCATTTCTTAATCTAACGGTGTAGATCGCATCAATTTATTATTTGATCATATCATACATCATACCTCTATGATCAGGTGTGGTTCTCACCATACGATCTTTTTTGCTTATGTATTAGCCATCCAATCGTTGATCATCATGATTGACAAAAATCAATGGTCTTGATCACACGCCACACGCGCAAGTGCCAAGTGCCAAGTGCCAAGCGCCAAGTGCGCCACTAAAGCGCCACGCGACTCGCACGCGAGACGTGCGCGTGGCGCACATGTGGCTTGGCACACATGCTCACACTTGAGTGCTACACCCAATCATTGCTCTAAAGCAATACATAGAAAGTTGTTGGTATTTATGAATGCCTTACAAAACTTCTCACTTTTCGATGTGGGATTCATTTAATAAGACAATAAAGACTTTCTTCAAAACTAGTCAAAACCAAAATGAAAAAACCCCAAAACTACTATATATATTATATATTTTGAAAATAATTTCAACAGTTACAGTCTGAATTTAGTAGGTAGAAGTTCCTCTCCTTCCGATCTCAGTCCCTAACACTGTTTGAATGATGGGTTTATGGACGAAAAAAAAATAGAAAAAAGAAAGGAAAAGGCAAAGAAAATATAAGCAAAGAAGATAAGGTGAAAGAATTTTTTTTTTATTCCTTTTTAGTTGTGTTAAAAAAATGAAAAGAAAATAAATAAAATTTTTTTAAGAAAATCTAAAAAGACACAAACTAACCACAAAGCTTTGGAATGGGACTGGACTTCATTTATAGCTTCCCTGAAAGTTGTCCAAAACCAAATGGGGCTTTCAGTAATGTAATTGATTAACATTTCTCACTTATGTATCAAAGTGGTTCAGATGGTTCAACTTCAATTTCCTATCTCCACGTGTGATATTATTTTGACTTTGAATTGGTTTCGAACCTTTTTTTGGTGATGGTCCCGGTAGGCGAACATTTTAAAAGGATTGCGAATTGAACAAATGAGGTTTACGTAGCTTTACAAAGTGGGGGTTTAAGAGAATTATAAAACCATGTCACCATCTCAATTGGTAAGAGGACGATCCTTTCCTTCTCGGTTCTTAACCATGTTGGGTCTTGAATTTATGAAGAGGAAAGAAATGAGAAGAGAAAACCATAAGAAAAGAAAATAAAGTGAAATAAACTAAATTTTTTTCATTTGTTTGGTTGGGTTAAGAAAATATAATATTTGTTAAAAAAAATTGTTTTTAATATTTTTTTTCCCCTAAACACAGTGCTAAATTTAATTTTCAGAACTAAGTCGAAGTGGATGGAGTGAAAAAAGTCTAGTGATCAAGTAGTATCAACTACTCAGTACTCATTCCTATTAAATTAGGACATAGACTATTTTATTATAACAGCAACAAGAGCTTGTAATTATTGAAAATATTCTTATTGCAATAAATAATACATTGCCAAATTTGATATGCATGAGTATCAAAAAATTTCGAACTACCTTGCTATTGCACTTTTTTCCGGGTAGAGCTTTCATTTTTGTCTGATTAGGATGGTAGTCTTGAGTATATGATAAATTCACAATATATTGACAGAAAAATAAAGGAATCGATCATTTTGGTCAATGCATATTTGAAATAGCAAAAGATGATTAATTTCTTCAAGACATCCTAATGACCCTTGTTACCAAGACCAAAAAATAACATAAAAAAAACATATAAAAGTCTTTTTAATTAAATTAATAGTATAATTTATTTTCTGCTGTCTAAATTAAGAACAAGAAAAAAAGAAAATCTAAGCGAAATGTAACAAAATGTTTTTGATTATCTTCTCTCTCGAGTTTTTTTTTTCTAAAATAACACTTTTTCTAAAAATAATTTCATAACTAACATTCTTTCAAAAATAATTCTCATTCTAACATCGTTAGTGCCACTCATATTACTTTGATAGAAGTTTAATTGATACGTGAGCATTTCTTGACTTACAAAAAATTCAAAAATAAAATAAGGTAAGAATGTTTTCTTCCTCTCTTCCAATCGTTTCTGCCCAGAAAGAATCTCTCTCTCTCTCTCCATTTTCAAGAGTAAAAGTTGGAGATAAAAAGTTGTTGCCTGGTGTCCTAGACTCCAGTCATGAGGCCACCTCTCAATTGTCATTCAAATTTTTGGTTCTTCACTATTTCTATATTTCTATTCAACAAATAATAATGATAATAAATTTTTAATAATTTAATTGGGAACAACAAGATGACTGTTCGTTCATTTTGGATATCAATTTTAGAAAAATTCACATATTTAGCAGGCCTTGCAAGAATCAAAGTTTACAAGACATCAATAGAAGCCTGGGCATCAAAGATTTCAATTAAAATGTTAAAGATAATTCACTGAGCTTGGAAATTTATATTTTCCTACTACAGATACGCATCAACCATGTGAAATTCATAATTCAATATTCCACAATATCCTGATGGTGGGTGAACCAACCCATTACTGCTATCTATTCCAAGATCCATAGTTGTCAAGATTGAGTCATTGATGATGTTAAAAATTAAATGTATTCTTGTAAGCTAGCAAATGGTTAAACCATTCTATCACTATCACATTTAAGATGTCAATCTCCCACACGATCTTAGAGATCGCCATTGATGAAATTTTTGCCACTTCCTCAATTAGGGACCTAGGGTTTGCTTTTTTATTCCTCTTCCTTCTAATTTCCTAACCTTTTTTATTTCCTTTTCTTCGGCAAGTGTTTGATGGTAGAAAAGATGCATGATATATATTTTTTAAATATGCATATTTGATAGTTTTATTATAATAAAAAATTCAAGCGTTTATGATGGAATAACTGACCACTTAGCTGCATGGTTCTTGCTTAGATCTCTGTAGTTTGAAACATGTTTTCTAGTTAACTAACCCAAATAGAAAATTATTTGTCAACCAGAGTCCTCTACCTACTTGCCTTTTCTTTTGTTTGGCTGATTAGTCATCTATCTCTTAACCCAACCCAACCCAATTATGAATTTTTGGTTTCTGAACGGTACATAACAGTTATTCCTTCTTGCGAACAGTACCATATGATTATGTTCAATTGACACTGCCTAAACTTCGATTGTTGACAATTGACATGCATAGAAGGTAAAGTGTTCTAGTTATGCCAGAAATGTGGCCTACTAATTCTCTTGGCACATTTTGGTTCTTTTCTCACTTCGAAAGCTATATTTGTTGCCATAAAGGTAAAAATGAATTTTTTTTTACTTTGGGGATACAATCTCATTTACTCAATTTTAATGAAATCAATCTGGTGGCCCACTAGTTAAGGGCGAGTCCTGCTACAAATCACAAGCTCGAACTTTCTAGGTCGACTCTTAACTACTTCTGAGTGTTATATCCGGTCTTACCTAGTGCCCACAATAATAAACACACCTTGTTCTTTACAATTGGGGATTTTCTTTTCTTTTTTTTCTCCTGAAAAAAAATTAAATCAGCATCCATTATCTTTCTTAGTACTTGGAACAAACCCGGTACAATCACCTCGATTAACAAACGTTGGCTACATTAGGGAATATAATGAGGAAAAACAGGAAAGAAAAAGTAAAAAAACACTCATATATATATATATATATATGTATCTATGTCTGTATAAGACAGTACGTTATTTTATGACACACAAAAGGGTCTTATTGATTGCTTAGCAGATTCCGTAGGTTGTTTATAGGGCTTAATTTTATTTTATTTTTGGTCTTCTGTGGTGGTCGGAGCTAGGATTGCCGAATTTCTTGACCTCCTATGTTGGTCGTCTGAAGTGAGCAGTATAGCAACTCCCCTGCCGAGAACAATATGTAGAGGAAGTAAAGAACTGGGCCCAGCGAGTCCGGGAAAAGAATTGTTGCGAGAGACACCAAAAAAAGTGAACCAAACAGCACCGAAACACAGGCAGGAACATTAATGCAGGCATCATAAGTAGTAGACGAGCACTGACTAGAACATAGTCTCAGTTCAGCATCGTACGCCAAGCAATACACAAGCAAACTAGCAATGGCGACGCCCATGGATTTGGGGTGAGTTTCGAATGGGGATAGTTCCCTCCCTTGATACTTGAGTTGCAAAAAGTTGAGGAGCAGTGGAACAACAAAGGCCAGAACGGTGTGACAGGAGGAACTAGTGCTGGAGCTATTCCGCTGTTCTTGTGAGTAGAAATAGTACGCCAAGCTCATAAATGCAACATTTATCCGTCGACCAAAGAAATTTCCCCACACCGTGTTCAGAGGTATTCTTCTTCTTCTTGTAGGGTCGGCCATTGAATAAATTTCACTACTTGGTCTGTAGAACAATTACAAGCTAGCTTGTTAAAAGCAATATAACATTTAATGAAGTAAATCGCAAGAGAAGAGAGAAGATGGATTACCAGTATATCAATCCAGAGACCCAAAATCAAAGTAGATTCTCTTTACTGCCAAGGACATTGATATTTCCTTTTTATAGGGTCCGGAAGAAACATTGAAGTCATCCCAGTAAACCTCCCCCTTTCCTTTTTTTCCTTTTTTGTTTCCTTTGGATTTCTTGAAGATGATGTACACCAAAATGAAGACAACCACTGTTGCTGGAAAGAAAACAAAATAGACTACTGGTAAAAAACAGCATTCACTCCTTTGTTTCTTCCCAGCAATATATTCTTTTCCACGAAGGTTGCTGGAAGGAAGCAATACCTTTGTTTACTTTCAATCCACCAAAAAGGATTAATTAGGTTGGGTCATTTCATTTTTAATTTATGAGTGAACCAAGTGGGCTTTAATTTTCTATTATTTTTAGTTCTAAACCCGAAGATAATAGTAATGAGCAACTTTTTCTTTTTTTTACATTTAGGAAAGTTTCGAATTTAATAGTATCTCAAAGTCTAAATTACTTTAGACTTAACTGCACAATAGGATTAGAAGGTTTTCAATTTCTCCTTCAATCTTTACTTTTATTTTTGGATCTAACGATGGATAGAAATTTATAGGTAGAAAACTATCTTCCAGAGGATACATCCCTTGATAGAAGGTCCATAACTGTGGAACACTCTTTTAACAGTTTCTACTACTACTGCATGTTGCTGAAAACAGCCTGAATGAAGTCTGGAATTGCATTTTGAGCTTTGTGAATGGTAGCTGCTGGATTCAAGAGGGTCCTGTTGAAGACAAATTCATATATGAATTTCCAGATTGCCCTACAGATGTTGGAAATTCGAGCCTGGGATTAATTTATAGTTCATATTTTCTTACAGAAACCTTATCAGATATGTGTATGGAAGGGCTTTTTTTTTTTTCTTTTTTCTTTGACGGGACCAAAAAGTCTATATATGGTGCTCTATTTGTTTTGTCATCGGAGAATAAGGTACAATCTGGAAATTGTTATTGATTGTTTAAAATCAGGCTCCTGTAAGGTTCCACAGATTAGGTGTTCGATGAAATGTCTCACTTGGTATCTTCTCGTATGTTGTTAACGTATGAGAAATGAGTAATGCTATACAACCAGAATATATAACCAGAAAATATAATCAGAATAATGTGGCTGAGTTGTGAGCCTATTACTTTAAAATAAAGAACCCCAAGATGCATTTTAATTACAAAACTGCCACTGCTACATCATTCTGGTTCAAAATTCTGTACAAAAATTCTGAAAGAATAGCATTTTCCATGAGAAATAGAGGAATAGGAGCTTATTGGTCCAGCAACACTTTTTCGCATTGTTTGTCTATTCATTAATTTCCGATTCCTGCTGAATTTTAGGACCTTGGAACAAGTTCTTGTGCTTGTTTCTTGGAATGGTCCCATGGCTTATGAGTCGGAGGTAGGATAGGAAATATTTGTTTTCATTCTATCGTCAGAATAGAAATCTTCATTCCGTTGATTGACGAGTTGACACATAATTAAAATAAAAATAAAAGATTAATTAAGTAATAAATAATTTTATAATTATATATTTCAATACAAAACGACGTAGTTTTGATAATAAAACCAACTAGTCTTCATCTAGTTCATTAATTAATGAAACGGAGATCTCTGTTCTAATAATGGAATGGATCCAAATCCCACTTTAATTAACCGATTGACTACATATGGAAATATTAGGACGACAAAAGAGGGAAGAAAAAAATGTGAAGAACACACTCCTGATGTAGCTGTATCAGACATCACGTTATTTTACGACACACAATAGAGACATAAATTGATTGCTGAGCGGCTTCCGTAGGTTATTTATAAGGACTTCATAATATTTTATCTTTGGTGGTCCAAGGATTGCTGAATTTCTTTTTGAGCTTACACTGGAGGTATGGCTCCTGCGTGCATCTGAATTCGGCAGTGCAGCAACTCACCCGCTGAGAACAATACGTAGAGGAAGTAGAGAAGTGGCACAAGGGAGTCTGGGAAAAGAATTGATGCCAGAGACACCAAAGAAAGTGAACCAAACAACACCGATACAGAGGCAGGAACAATATTGCAGGCAGCATAAGTTGGCGAATGGTGCCTAGAAGAAGAAAGTCTCAGTTCAGCGTCATATGCCAAGCCATATAGAAGCAAACTAGCAGTGGCAACGCCCATGGATTTGGGGTGCGTTTCAAATGGGGACGTTTCCCTCCCCTGATACTTGAGTTGCAAAAAGTTGAGGAGCAGCGGAACAATGAAGGCCAGAACCGTGTGACAGGAAGTACTTGAGGTACGTTGTTCTTGTGAGTAGTAGTAGTATGCCGTGCTGATAAATGCAACATTGATCTGTCCAAACAAATTTCTCCACATGTTGTGCAGAGGTATAATTCTTCTTGTTGTAGTATTAGTATTATCGGCCATTGATTTAATAACACACCTAAAGAAGAAGCTACACAAGCTAGTTAATTACAAACCAGCCGACGCAATTACGAAAACACATATTAAGAATATAGGAGTAGAAGAGAAGAGAAGAGAGGACTAATTACCAGCATTCCGGATTCAAAATCAAGGTAGATTCTCAACGTTTCAACGAACATCTTTCCCCGGTTTTTTTATTTATAGAGAGTGGTTGTGTTATGGGACGGAAGCTGTTACTTAAGCGTGGTAACCCCACGAGTGGGGGATATTATTTTATAGTTCTATAAAGATAATCTATTTTATAGTTCCACAACGATAAATTACTTTGTTATTATAAAATTATTAAGTATGTTATCTTTATGGAACTATAAAATACTTTCCCCCACTTAATGGGTTATAAAGTCGTGAGTAAAAATCATGCATGCACTGCATCAATCACACGTGTCGGTAAGTCTAAAAGCAATAAAATTTTCAAAAATTACCGTATCCGCTCCCCAATAAATAAAATGTTGTTGCAGACGGGAAATCTTTATTTCATAAATTAATGAACTAGATGAATTCATATTAAATGTTTAACCAAAATTATTTTTTTTTTATAGAAAGGATCAAATACAAGTATAATTAGTAAGGAGGGGGAGTTGGTCAGTGGCGAAGCCAAAAAATTAATCTATGAAGCAACCATTAATCACAACCAATTTTTTCCTTTTTAATCAACATTGGGATGTTTTATTTCATATATATATATATATATATATGTATATAATGTCTATTAACTTTTATTAATATATAAATGGGTCTCAAAACAGAATAACTATTTAAGTGGATATTTATAAATTTTTAGAATAGAAAATTGAAAAATATTTTTAAAAATATTGGTAAAAATAGAAATTTTTAAAAATTTGAGGGGGTAAATTAAAAATTATTTCTAAAATTAAGGGTAAATATATATGACTTTTCAAAATTTGAGGGGTAAATAAAAAAATTATTTCTAAAATCATAGGATAAAATAGGATTTTTCAAAATCTTAGGAGGGGCATTTAGAAATTTTAAAGGGTAAAATTAAAAATTATTTTTAAAATTATGGGTAAAAATTAAAATTTTAAAAGTTGAGGGGCAACACGTGACCTCCGCTAGTAGAGTTAGTAAGGGTGGGAGAGGTAGTATATTAATAGACTAAATTTTACGGAGAGAAAATGGCATGAGCATCAGATATTATTTATTTCAGACGCCACAATTTTGCCGCAACTTGAACCCCCGAGATCTCGTCTAAGTTGAGGTAGGGTCCTGACCATTGGCCCAAAGGCCTTGGTCAATTATATTGTTTTACATTTAAAAGAATTTTTTTACTTAAAATTACAAACTCATTTTATTTTTTTAGGTAATTTTTAAGTTATATTATCCAATTCATTTATTTTATTTTAATTGATGTGTCAAATTCTCAATCAATTAAAAAAATGAAGATCTCTATTCGAACTATGGAATGGAGAAAATCCTCTATGTTGTTAGGCAATAGGTAAACTATATATGATTTGGTAGTATAAAATGTGAGATCCACATATGGAGAAAATCCTCTATGTTGTTAGGCAATAGGTAAACTATATATGATTTGGTAGTATAAAATGTGAGATCCACATTTTTTTGCATTGCATAACTGTGTTCATGCATACCATAGTCGTTAACATCTTCCTAAAAGGGTATGTGTGTGGAAATTTTTTTTCAGTTTGTTGCTCCATCACTCACATAGTGATGAGGCTCCTCATATTAGGTGAATTCAACTATCCAACTAGTAGACGGGGACAAAATTACTTTAAGACACTGCAGGGCTATGGCTCCTCTTACTTTGACAAAATTCCGTATAAATCTTATGAATTTCAAGTATTTATGATAAGGAATAGAGCATTGACCCCCAAAATTCAAAAGATTTTAAAATACCCCTTCAAAATATAAAAAAAAATTTACTTTAGTCCCCCACAAAATTTAAAAAATTTTACTTTTACTCATCGAAATTTAAAATTTTTTTACCTTAACCCCCTCTCGACAAAATTCCTGTTTGTCCCTACTAGTATGTGGTCACTTTAACTAAATGAAAGAGTAAAGACACGCGGCACTTAAAAAGCATTGAATAATTTCCCATAGTTCTCAAAAATGAAAAACTCAACTTGACAGAGAGATAATATGACATTGCCCACATGAATAGATAGTTTCCTTTTCAAGTACGAATCAAGGATGAATCTAGGATTCCGAACTTCCTTTCCCTAAATTATCTTGCAAACCAAACATAATTGACTTGGCTCATCTTCATACGAAGGAGCGCGTGGGAGGAATTAATTTATTATGATGGAATTAAGCATGCATGAAAAAGAACAGTACAGCTGGAAAAAAACATAAAAAAGAGTAGTACAGTTGCTCTTCTTTATTTATTTATTTTTTTGTTTCCTGGTAAATAGCTCATCTCCTGTTACTAGACATCTAGTATCCCCTTTGTGTGAGCAGCACATCAGATAACAACGCAAACAGTATCTAATATGGGTGAATTTATTACAATACCAGAGATGCTTTTTACACTTATTTTTTTATTTTTAGGTGATTTTAAATTTATTTATGAAATTCAAGTTGAATTTGGAAAACACTAACTTTAAAACAAGGCTAAAGTAACACAACTTATGAATGGCTTGTACCAAACAAATATCTATAATTTGAACGTGAGGGGCTATTCCCATCCAAAAAAAAGTAACATTTTTATTTGTTAAAAAAATGTTTTCTGCCCTCTGGAGGTTTATAAAATGACCGTTTCTGATTAATATTCCGAGAGAGTTCAAAGGGACCAAAGAGCTAGGCTGTAGTTTTTGCCTAAAAAGTAGTTGAGGTTGACATTGAGGACACCACTCCACAAGTTTTTATACAGTTCAGAAGTTTAGAAACTTCGAAAGAAAGGGAATGAAGGGTGATTTTTTTTGCAGGTAGAGAGAGTACTGAGAGAAGGAAATTAACGGTATATTTGAATCATAGATTTGCCAAGGAAAGAAAATTGAAAAAGAAAATGAAGTGAAACAAGCTAATTTTTTTGTTTGGTGGGATTAAAAAAATTTGAAGAAAATAAATAAAAATTTATCCAAAAAAAACTTTTTTTTGTTTTTTATTTAAAAAAATGAATACGTTTGAGTAATTTAAAATTTATCCAAAAACAAAAAAACCCCATTTGTTGTTTGTTTATCCATAAAAAAAAAATGAATAAGTTTGAGTAATTTTATTTTTTTTCCTTAATAAATTCAAGATCTAAACATAAATATAAGAGTTTGTAATGCATGCTACTGATTATATTACGTAATGTGATTGAGAGAGGCAGCTTATAAATGTTGACGGTAACTTCTTAATATATAAATCAATTGGGCTAGCCTAGTTAGCCAGAACTCATAACCTCTTAAAGAAAGGTTAAGGTTCGACTCTTGCCAAGCGCAAGAGTTTCTCCAAAGCCTTTGGCCTAATAATTATCTGGTTTGAGTGGGATGGGGGGACTACACTAACTCCGAGATTAGTTGAGGTGCACGCAAACTGATCCAGACATCCAATTAGCCAAAAATAGAAACTTCTTAATATATTAGAAATGATTCAAAGGTTCTTAAGGTTCAATTTTGTACCATGTTTGTGTGAAGCTTGTTTGAAAATTGTGGAAAGGAAGAGAAAGTACTGATTATTATCGTTTTCTTGTTTGATTTTGGAAAGAAAATAAAAGAAAAGTGGAGGAAAATAAAAGAGAGAAAGAGAGATTATTTTCAAATTTTCCCTCCTTTTCTCTTTCTTTTTCCTTCATTTTCTCTCTCCTCCCCTTTCCCTTCCCTTCCTCAACTTCCAAACAGGCTGTAAGGGGCTTGTTGGGGGTGGGTGGGTGTGTGGTGGGGTTTCAAAAGTGAAGCTGTAGACCAAGGTGACAATCTCAATTTGCACTCAAACTTTACGGATCAGTGTCCTTCTTGTTTTACATACATTTTGGCTGTGATAGCTTGATTCATACAAAAAAATAATGGAGCTCTTGCTGAGATGGGGGCATGTTTAGTATGTAAATAGTAATAAAATCCAGCTTAATTATCAAGTTTATACCATTAATTTGGCCAATGTTTTATCAGTAAGGCATTCCAAAATGTCTTCTTCCATATTGTTTGTTGCTATCACTGTTAGAGAAAGTTCTACTCTCCTGTCTGAAAGGGCTAATTCAGCAACTCAACTGTTCAAATTATCTTAACAGTCTGAAACTATGAATCTAAACAACATTTGATTCATTGCTAAAAGGAATAAAAACAAAAACCCTGGAGATATATGAAATGTAAATTATTCCATTAAACTGTTCTCAATGCAACAACACAACCAACCTCTAATACATATATATATATATATATATGAAAAAGCAGAGGACCAAAAAGGGGAGAAAAATATCAAAAGAGACTACTAAATAAACCATATCAGATCAGATGGCACCCATATAGATTCTGATGTGGACAAACACACAGCTTAGAAGATTCTAGAGACTGGTTCAAGAGCACAAATCCTCGGCAACCAAGGAGTATCTTCCACTCAGACTGGAATTAAAACTCCCCTGTCATTGTGGGCCTGTGCCACAGACCAAATTGGGTTGATCCTCTGCCGTAGCCAGTTCCAGAGCATTTGGAGCCAGTTCCAGTCCAAAAGGCGCCTTTCATTGACATGCAGATCAAGGAGACAATTGCCCCTCATTCTCTGACGGAGCCAAATCCAGAGCATTTGAACCCAGTTCTGGAGCACTTGAAGTTTGAATTTTAGAAACTCACCTGCTGAAAACAGAGTACACAGCAGAAACAGAGCAGGCCTAACCGAGTCCGGAAAAAGAATTGATGCCAGAGATGCCCAAGATAGCGAACCAAATAACACCATGCCACCGCGAACAAACTGGGCATAAGCAGGTGTGGCATGGTTTGAAGGAAACCTCTGTTCAACATCGTAGACCAAGCAATACAGGAGCAAACTGGCAATGGAAACCCACATGGTTTTGGGGTGTGTTTCGAATGAAGAAACATCCTTTCCCTGATACTTCAACGAGACAAAGTTGAGGAGCCCTTGAACAAGAAATGCAAGAACGGCCTGGGGGGAAGTCGGGGGGCGCTGTTCTTGCCAGAAGTACTGGAAGCTCCTGCTGATAAACGCGCCCATCGGATTAAGGTTGCTTTGTGATCTGAAGAAGATATATAAGGATGTGTTAGTACAAGATGACAATTATGAATTCACATACATAGAAGATCAGGAAATGAGAGAGAGAGAGAGAGAGAGAGAGAGAGAGAGAAGGCGTTACCGAGTATTCTTGAAATGGAGTTTGATCCTGAATGTCGACCTTTTATAGATTTCTTGATTGTAACTTTAGGAAATTCCACTAACCTGTTCTGAAGAACGGTTTGAAAAGGTTCATAAAGGCCACACTCTTGAGAAAACTTTCCAGGGGTGTGGCTTGTGAGGGCTTAAGAGGTTTGGCCAATTACCTTCACTTTTAAAAGTGCTGAAAGGTTCACAAGGTTCAACGAGTTGGTCTATAAGTTAGATGTCAGAGCAGCAACTCTAGTTTTATGGATATGGATTGAAGTCTTTGACACAGAGAAGTTCATTTTCTTGGGTACCCATTCTATATTACCGAAAAATCTATAAATAATTTCTGTACAAAATGATTTGGCTAAATATGAGCATTACAGAGACAGTCAAGTACAAATTTGTTATTATCATATTATTTTGGTAAAATTTTATATACAAATTTTCTAGGATTACTACCATTTTTCTATTTTCATCTTGTGGGGTGATAGGATATTTTCTAAGAAAATGACACAAACTAACACAAGCCAGAGGAGAGTTAGCTTAATTAGTAGCTACCGTCCACGTTGTCCAAAGCCAAATGGCGCCTTTAAGTACCGTTAAGGATGACATTTCTCACTTGTATTTTATCAAATGAGGGGATTCAGATGGTTCAACCTCAAATTTCTGCCGCGTCCTGTGATTTTAATTATGTGACTTTCCTTGTGCTTTTCAATTCTTTTTGGTGGGTGAGTCCCGTTGGGAGCATTCTAAAACTTATGAAGTTTGACAAAATAAAGGTTAAATAAACCATGTCACCATCTCAATTTGATAGGTGGAAGATCCTTTCCTTCCAATCTAGATCCTTTAACTGTGTTTGGATGATGGATCTATGGAAGAAGAAAAAAAAGGAAAAAAAATGGGCTTTAAGTAATGTAAAGAATTAACATTTCTCACTTGTATCAAAGTGGTTCAGATAGTTCAACTTCAATTTCGTGACGAGTGATATTACTTGACTTTGCATGGGGTTTCCAACATTTTATTGATGATGGTCCCGGTAGGCGAACATTCGAAAAGGAATCACAAATTGAACAAATGAGGCTTATGTAGTTTTACAAAGTAGGGGTTAATGGAATTATAAACCCATGTCACTATCTCAATTGGTAGGAGGAAGATCCTTTCCTTCCAATCTCTGTTCTTAACTATGTTAACATCTTAGATTTATGAAGAGAAAAAGGATGGCAAAAAAGAAATATAGAAAAATAATGACGTGAAATAAACTAAATTTCTTTCATTTATTTGGTTGGATTAAGAAAATAAAAAAAATAAATAGATAATTGTTAAACAAATTGTTTTCGATATTTTTTTCCTAAACAATTGAATTTCCATAATTAAGTCAAGGTGGTTAGAGCGTTGTATGGCGTTTAGCCAATTATGAATAGCAGGATTGGAGTTATTTGTTAAAAAAATATTTTTTTGATCGACTGACTTAAACTTTATGGAAAAATGTACATTTAGTCTTGGATACTGCTTGATCTTTTGAGTATATGATAAATTCATGATACACTGACAAAATAAAAATAAAGGAATAGATCATTTTGTACAATGCATATTTGAAATAGCAAAAGACGATTAATTTCTTCAAGACATTTTAATGACCCTTGTTACCAAGACCAAAAAATAACATTATATATATACATATATATGTACATATATATAGGTCATTTTAATTAAATTAACAGTAAATTTTATCTTCTGCTGTCTAACTAAAGAACAAGAAAAGAAAAAAAAATCCAAACTAAATGTAACAAAATGTTGTTTGATTCTCTCTCTCTCTCTCTGTGGAAAAGAAGGGGGGAGTGTTGCTACCGTTATTTCAATCTGACCACTTAGCTGCATGGCTCTTGCTTAGGTCTCTGTAGTTTGAAACATGTTTTTTGAAGTTATCGTCTTGAATTCCTAGTTATCTAACTCGAACAGAAAATTGTTTGTCAACCAGAGTCTTCCACCTACTTGCCTTTTCTCTTGTTTGGCTGATTAGTCATCTACCTCTTAACCCAACCCAAATTTTTGGTTTCTGAACCGTACATAATAGTTATTACTTCTTGCAAACAGTACCATAGGATTATGTTCAGTTGACATTGCCTAAACTTCGATTGTCTGACAATCAGGCCGGCCCGATATTTGAGATTGTCCTAGCCTAATTTCAAATATGGTTATTTTTTTACTATTAATTAATTACGAAAACAAATCATACAAGTTATAAATAGAAGAAAATCAAAATTAAGGTTACATTATGCGTTTGGTTTAAATTACATTAAAAAATTAAAATTAAAATGTAACCCTAATTAATCAGTTATGGTGCTTTGTGATTAGTACAATCTGATTCAAAGAAAATAACTTCTACTTGCATTTTTTTGAAGCAAATTCTTTAATTAAATCATCGTACTTTAACTTATTCAAGAACTCATTTTCAATTGAAATATTAACCAATCCAATTAATCTCTCTCGTGACATAGCAGGCCGAAGGTAATTTTTTTATCAATTTTAAATTTTTCAACAAAATATTAATAAAGCCCCATTTTTTATTCAACAAAAGGTCAATGATTAAAAAAAACTCTACTTTTTATCGAATAAAACCTTCACAGAATCACAAAGGGGGGAGTGTCAATGCATTTGGGATCTTTTCCCTTTTTATATGAGTAATGTTATGTACACGCCTACCGACTACTCTTCCAACTACTCCTGCTGAATTTGCACACGTTGATAGACCGACCAATTCCCACATCTCTCTCTCTCTCTCTCTCTCTCTCTCTCTCTCTCTCTCTCTCTCTCTCTCTCTCTCTCTCTCTACTTATTAGCGCGTACCAACTCAACAAGATTCGGTAGAAGAGTGGTCAATAGAAGTGACCCTAGCATTATTGTCTTTATATAGTTCATATGTAAAACTTGAACTTAAGAAGATTTACTAAATTATTGTATTTATACATATATATATATATATATATTTTTTATACAAGAAAAATATAATATTATTGACAAAATCAAACACAATCTTAGTTCTTCTTCCGATCGAACCTTTCATGGCTCTATTTTAATCTGTTGGTAGGGCTACAAATCAGACGCACTCAGCCTCTCTCTCTCTCTCTCTCTCTCTCTCTCTCTCTCTCTCTCTCTATACATTCACACTAACAAAGTAATTTATTTTTTGATATTTTTTTATTCGGTCAATAAACATATAATTATAAACTATTCAGTTTTATTGAGTATAGAAAATTCACTAAATAAAGTCTATTTTTTGTCATATTATTGGATAAGATGTACAGTTGTATATAAAAAATAAATAAGATTAATAATTTATTATATAAAAATTTTAAAAATTTAGTTACCTGGCTAAAAGGTTACTCAAGCCCAGGAGTTGTTGGACTTACCCCAGGGCCGGCCCAATGACAATTGACATAATACAAGGTAAATTCTGCTAGTTTTGCCAGAAACATGGCCTACTAATTCTCTTGGCACATTTTGGTTCTTTTCTCAGTTCGAAAGTTATATTTGTTGCCATAAAGGAAAAAATGATATTTTTTTGACTTTGGGATCCAATCTCTTAAACTTGAACTTTCTAGGTCTACTCTTAAATATTTCTGTGTTATGTCTGGTATACACTTGTCTTGCGGGTGGGTGCGTCTGTCTGGGTTTATGGGTTTATCCAATCCATATTCCATACATGGATTTAGTGGGTGAAAGTCTCCTGGAGAAAATATCCAATCCAATTGTAATATATCGTGCTAGAAGAACATTCTAAAATCCTAATCATCGTAACAAATCATCAGTTGATGGATAGTTAAAAAAAATATAATCATCATGTCACGTCATTAGTTAATGGGTTATTGAAGGAAATATCTCCACAATTAGAATTTTAACTTCATTGATTTGTTATACAACGTCACTAAAATGATATGATATCACTATTACTGGATATTTTATCGTCAAACACCTAAATCGTCTGCCCCCTCCAAATCAATTCAGGTCTAGTATTAATTGGCTTTTGCTCACAGCTTTGGTATGACGTCTAACATGGAAAGACACGATTTTATTTTTTATTTTTTGCTTTGCAAGATCTTCCAAACAAGGAACTAATCGCGTATGATCAATTGAGCAATGACACAAAATGTTAATAAAAGCTGGTGACGTCTATAATTCACCTTTGATTGTTATATATACATCTATATGTATACATTAATATGTGTATTTTCACGTAATAGTAAAATTGTGGTTATTGGTTTTCAATTAGTACGTGACAGAAAATATTATGCATAAATTAATTTTTATTCATTTTTTTTACTCACAAGACAAAGTGAATGAGTCTCACGTATTTATTAACGTGAGTCTCGCTACATTGTGTCTTGCGGGTGAGAAAATAAATTGAAAAATTAGTTTTATGTATAATGTTACTCATATGCTAAAGGCTCTTACATGCCTAGAATAGGAGCTTGGTCACTTGTAAATAATGTGATTAAAATCTGTCAGTGTACGGTTATGATGGAGTAATAATTCGGTAAGTCAAGATCGAATCTACAAAAATAACTCGGTAAGTCGAGATCAAATCCACAGGAAACAAATAACAGAATATGCAAAATGAGATGCTAAAATTTACTCAAAGTAAAAAATTAGATACCGATTAAGTCGTGCTAAATACCGTAATATTGCAATGACTTCAGTTGGAACCTAAACCAACCTATTTGAATTTCACCAAGAATAGTACCGCTGATAGTTGGACAATTGGTGCAGAAAAATAGTAACCAAAAAAATATTTTGCTTTAGAAGGTTTGATGATTATGAAACTAGATTTTGAATAACAAAAAATGGTCTTGTATCCAATTGATTTGATGCCCCGATTCACTCGAAATTTCAACGAAAATTTTGTAACTCAAATCATTAGTTTCGTCTTGAGCCTTTAATTCGGAAGATTTAACGATTAAAACAAAATTCAACAATAATTAAATCTAAAATAATAAAAATTAAAGTCATAGATTCATACCATCGATTTGTGCAACAACTATATCAAACTAATATTTATGCATAGAAATTACCAAACTTAGTTAAGAATATAAGTTTGCTTAAAGATCTAGAATTTAATTACTAATAATTGAAATATTCAAAAGAAATATAATAAAAACTCAATTACCTCCGTTAAAATTTTAAGATTCTCGGATGATCTTCATAGATGGTTTCAAGAATAAAACTAGCTATTCATAATATGAAAAATACGTGATCTGAAAAATAATTTCTAATAATATAAATTGTAATAAAATACAAGATTGAAAATAAAAATAAACTAATCACTAAAGAAATTTCTTATGCTAAATTCTCTCTCTATATGCTCTTCGACTTGTAATCTCTCTATCCTCTACTTTCTCCTGCCTTTTATAGAGTTCTCAGCCTCTTTCTTTTTCTTTTTTTTTTATTCGCCGCTCACCTGCTCCATTTGTTTTATTCTTCTTCTTTCCTCCTTTCCTACTTCTTTCTTTCTTTCCCTTTTTCTTCTTTCTTTCTCTTCCGTCTCCATCTCACCTGCCATTCAACAACCAATATACATAATATACTATATTATAATATAATATATATGATATATATATATATATATATCTATATATAGATTAGTAAGTGGCTGTGAATGACATTGACAACCACTATATTAAAATAAATAAATATAAAGTTAGTTATATATTATACGCCACACACACTTTGTATGCATGTTATTTTTATTTTGTTTAATTTTAATTTCAAATCTATACAAAATACAAAAATATAAAAGAATATCAAAATTATATTAAAATAATAAATAATATATAAATAAATAAGAACAATATCTTTCAATTAACGACTCTAATTATACGTTTTGAAACACAATCAAAGCTTATTGCTTCGGGCACACTATGAGGCTCTGTTTTACTTGAGAATTGAGATACAATTTTGAAAAGAATGAAGGAGTGCTTGAGATGGATAATTTTGGAGTTAATATTTACACATGTATTGGAACATTGGCATTGGAGTTTGGACTGTGAGGGGAGGATGGAGCAGAGTTTGGGGAGTAGATGTACAACTAGATTGTTCTTAGCATGTTTTCAATTAACTCCATCTTGTTAATTTTAAGAATCAGCCAATAGTAGGTTCTCAAATCTATTCATGCATCTTGCTAATTTTAAGAATCTGCCAATAGAAAGTCTCTTGTGCTTGTGTCTTTACTCAATTGCTTTGGAATGGTCTTGTGCCTCATCATTCCAAGACAGGGATTGCCTCCTTGTTCTTTACAAATTGGGCTCTTTATTTTTCTCTTGTTCCCTGAAAAAAATATATTAAATCAGCTATCCATTACCTTTCTTAGTACTTCAGACCAAAAAAAAATATATATATATATGTATATATATGTATCTTTCTTAGTACTTGGAACAAACCCGGTACAATCACTTCGATTAACAAACGTTGACTACATAGTGGAATATTACGAGGACAAACAGGAAAGAAAAAATAAAAGAAACACACTCCTGATATATATATATATATATATATGTATCTATCTGTATCAGACAGTACGTTATTTATGACAGACAAAAAGGTCTTATTGATTGCTTAGCAGATTCCGTAGGTTGTTTATAGGGCTTAATTTTATTTTATTTTTGTCTTCTGGGGTGGTCGGAGCTAGGATTGCCGAATTTCTTGACCTCCTATATTCGTCGTCTGAAGTGAGCAGTGTAGCAACTCCCCTGCCGAGAACAATATGTAGAGAAAGTAAAGAACTGGGCCGAGCGAGTCCGGGAAAAGAATTGTTGCCAGAGACACCAAAAAAAGTGAACCAAACAGCACCGAAACACAGGCAGGAACATTAATGCAAGCATCATAAGTAGTAGACGAGCACTGACTAGAAGATAGTCTCAGTTCAGCATCGTACGCCGAGCAATACACAAGCAAACTAGCAATGGCGACGCCCATGGATTTGGGGTGAGTTTCGAATGGGGATAGTTCCCTCCCTTGATACTTTAGTTGCAAAAAGTTGAGGAGCAGTGGAACAACGAAGGCCATGTTAGAATAAATGGGTGTAAACTCATTATTTTGTTGATCTTTGAGCCAATATAAATGTGGGACCCATGCATCCTTTGTGTCGGGTCATTGGTGCGTTGGATTCACTTCCGAGAGGAGATGAATCTAGACTATTTACTTGCTCAAATCCGTATAGGATTGAATGAGTTATTAGCTTCCAAAATCACCCCCTTGAATATGGGTTATGTAGTTGAAAGTGGGTTATCCCACATTGATTTCTCATGGGAAATAAGTTGTCCATATATAACCCAAGTTTGGAGTAAGGTTTAGGCCCCAAGGGGCACCCCACTTTTGTGAAAGGGGGAGGACCTATGGAACCTATGGGTTGACCCAATACTCCGCGCGCGCCGCCGCCGCCCGCCCGTCCGGTTCGGGACGGGTCGTGGGTTCGGTTCAAGTCTTTCCTTTTTGGGCTAGGGTCGGAATTAAATTAATTAATTATTTTATTAATTAATTTTATATTAATTAATTAATTAATTTCTGACGGTTTGACCGAACAGATGTGACCGTTGACCGAACAGGTGTGTCCCTCCGGTAAGGGACTGTTTGGCTGCTGCTACCTGTTCGAACCAGTGTTTCGAACAGGCACCTGGGCTTTATAAATAGAGCAGCATTCTAGCATTCATAACATTAGAAAAATTCCGATTGTTGCATACAACGAATTCCTTCTTCCTCCCGTATTTTCCTAAGAGAGTTCAGATCATCTGGTGAAGCCGCCGAGCAGTTTTTATTGAAGTGCTGCCTAAAGACTGCTGAGATCATTTTATCCTGGGAGTCAGACGCCCATCATTCCGTGAGCACCAACTGTGGGGGGTGAATCTGTCTTTAAGGAGAGAGTGTGAAACACTCGACTCGATCTATCTTTCGATTTCTACATTTTCTATTTTTGTGAACGACAACCGGGTAAGTCGTTACGATTTAGTTTGTTCTTATTCAGATTCTAATTGTCTTCTAGTTAAAATTGCTTCTAGTTGATAATTAGATAATTCGTGTTATTTTATTGTTTGTGATCACTAATTATACACATAGTGATTAAATAAGAATTATTTATCCAACTATTTAAACAACAGGCCAGAACGGTGTGACAGGAGGAACTAGTGCTGGAGCTATTCCGCTGTTCTTGCGAGTAGAAATAGTACGCCATGCTAATAAATACAACGTTGATCCTTCGACCAAAGAAATTTCCCCATACCCTGTTCAGAGGTATTCTTCTTCTTCTTGTAGGGTCGGCCATTGAATTAATGACACTAATTGGTCTGTAGAACAATTACAAGCTAGCTTGTTAAAAACAATATACCATTTAATGAAGTAAATCGCAAGAGAAGAGAGAAGACGGATTACCAGTATATTAATCTAGAGACCCAAAATCAAAGTAGATTCTCTATACTGCCAAGGACATTGATCTTTCCTTTTTTTATAGAGTCCGGAAGAAACAGTAAAGTCATCCCATTGATCCCAATAAACCTCCCGCTTTCGCTTTTTGTTTTTTGTTTCTTCTGGATTTGTGGTTGATGTCATCTACTCCGAAGATAACTAATAATGCACTTGTCTTAATATTTAGTCTACGTCTTTAATGTTTGTTTAAGATAGGACTGGCCATTGGCAAGATCGCCCAAGCCCTTTTTTATCAGTCTTGTAATTATTTTAGGCAGAAGGGTGTTCGATGTAATAGACACCCTATACAATGGTAAGAGTAGATCACTTTACATCTTCGCCCTATATAATGGCAAGCAACTTTTTCTATTCTTTTCTTTTCTTTTTCTCGGGCTTTTTTATTACAATTCTCTTTTTGAGATAAAATTTTCAAGTTTTAAGGAAAAAAATATTTGTTACAACCGTTGTACCACGTTATCATGCTGATGTTATATAACAGATCAATGATTCATAGTTATACGAGTTTATTAAATTCTAATCATCAGGAAGTTTTTTTTTTGTTTTGGGCGGGATAATTTATAGCCTGGTTGGAGCTTGGGAAATGAAAGGGAAGAAAAGGAAAGGAAAAGAGAAAATGAAGGAAAGTTATTTTCCTTCATTGTTTGATTTTGTAAAGAAAATGAAAGAAAAATAGAGGAAGGAAGAGGGACAAAGAGAGAGAGTGAATATTTTTTTCAGGGTAAATTACACTAACCACCCTTAAAGTTTTGTGAAATGTAAAATAGTACTACTCCGTTACTGACAATTACACTGTCTTCTCATCTTTTTAAACTATTCTAACAAATTTCTCCTTCTACTGGCAATAGGGCCAAGCAAAAATAAGTAATTATCACCTACAGCAATTTAGGCTTCATTTGCTGCCTACAAATGGTCAGGAGAAAGAAAAACAAAGCAAGATAAAAGAAAACTTGTATGTGTTGCATTTGTTCACCTGACTTTTTAAGCATAAAATTATGAAATTATAAAAACTTCTTACAAATCAAGAAAACAGGAATGAAAAAATAATATCTAAAAGTAAAAGCTTCTTTAAATTTTCAACATAATTTTGTCTCCTTTTTTGTGGGCGACCAAAACAGTAAAAGTTTATTTTTCTTTGAAGTTTTTTCCTTTCCTCCACCACAATTCCTAATCAATCACATATTATATTGGAACAGCGCACAGGCACAATAAAAAGCCTGTGGACAATGATTGGGTATCGAACGTGTCAGCAAAATTTAATAGCATTTGTATTTTAGAAACACCCAAGCATAACAACGACCATCCAGAACTATTTTCTTTGGATGGCTTCATTGTCAATAGACAAAATTGTCCACCAAATTAATATTTATAATCTTATGGCTTCTAAATGACAAGTTTGTTTTTTCACACAAAATTACCATACGAAATCTGAAAGAACAATAATATCTTGTTTGTATATAAAAAAAAACGTATAGAATGATTACTGAATTGAGACTTACTATTTAAAAACAAAGTAATCAGTTTATCTTGCCTGTTTTTAATTCATATGTTTTTGGTTTACGGTGGTGGCCTCACCATCACCTCCAATTACAAACCCCATTTCATCAACCATGAGCACATAATTTCAACTTTGCCAATCAAACCCACCTTTCCAATAAATTCCACCCAAACACAGCGATGGCTTGGGGTATGGCGTGGCAGTAAAGGTGGTGGAAGTGGCATCGGCAAAGCACCCATCAAACCAGTCATTATCTCATGGCATGACCCCATCAAACCGGTCATCCAAAGCCACCTTCACCTTCTCCATGGCCTCCATTGATCCATAGACCAGTCATCATCTCACGGCAAGACCCCAATTTGGGGGAAATTTGGAGAGGTATCGAATCGAAAATTCGGGTTTGATGGTGGTAATGGTTGGTAATGGCTGCAATGGTGGCTCACGGCGATGGTCAATAGTGGTCCGACCTGACTGATGGAGTTGGATGTGGCTGTTTTATTTGATGTATGGTTTGTTTGATTTTATTTTATTTAATCAATAGATTAAATACATGGTTTGAGGATTATGATATGTATGATTATGATGCGTCTGTAGAGGTCTTTTCAAACCCAACCCTTTAGTTATTTTAGAGAGTTAGGAATCTCTTTTTTTTAATCTAAAGGGCTTTCGACTTTGCTAGCGATTTTATATTTTGGCAAAATGGCTCTCTACATGTAGGGAGCGTCTCTCACGCTCGCTTCTCTTTTTTTTTTCTCCTTCATTGGGTATGGTTCTCTCTCTCTCTCTTTCTCTCTCTCTCTCACAATCACTATAAACCCCTTTCTCACCCAACTCAAAAACCCTTCCCTCACTATAAACTCCTTTCTCCCCCATCCAAAAACCCTTCCCCTATCTCAAGCCCTCCGACCTCACCTCCCCTTCTCTACAATAGATCTAACCCTCTCTAGAAATATGGTTTCTTAGATTTTTTTCTCAATATTTCTCAAAAACAGTATGTAATTTTTTATTTGTTTAATCTTTATTCTTGAAAATTAGTCAGATAGTTAAAATAGAGAATGTGGTTGCAGTAAGTTTGTAAAAGTGACTCTTCAAAATAGAGAGTTCATTAGTTTAATATATTTTGGCTCTCCAAAATAAAGAGCACCCTTGGAGATTCTCTAAGGGGATAAAAGTAAATTTAATTTTTTCGTTAGCTCTAACTGGGAGGGAGAATTTGTTCAAGTATTTTTAAAAAAAGAAAGACAGTGTAGTTGTCTGTGAATAAGAAGTATTATCTTACATTTCATGAAACTTCAGGGATAGTGTAATTTACCCAATGGTGAATTTTTTTTTCTTCTGTCTTTCTTTTTTTTCTCTTCCTTTTCTCTCCTATGTAATATTAGATAAGAAAATGACAAAAATTTAAAAAAATTTCTTTATTTCCCTTCCCTTCCTTAAGTTGCAAACGAGCTATTAAATTCGAAACTCACAATAATTCTAATTTGTTGATCTATCATACTATATTAATATGATAACGTGACACTACTATTGTATCCAAATATTTACTCCGTCAGTTGAGTGTATTTTGGATATGTTTCCTCGAAAAAGACCCCAACGTGCTGACAAGATTTCTGTTAGTAACAATTTCTTTAATTTTTTTTCTAATTTAAAGGGCTTCGGATTACAATTTTTTGCCCATAGAGCGGCTGGGCAGATTTTTTTAGACCTGAAAGCAATTGTGGAGTGGGCTCGGCAACTACATTTGTGGCCCGGGCCAATCTAATATATATATACATTTTTTATATCTAAGTGGTGAATTGTTTGATATTGGGTTAAAAACCATAAAAAGATTCACAATATAGTTAAATTTGACTTGCTTAATTTTTATATTGATCTTAAATAAGTTTTAATTAAGCTTAGCTCAAGTAACTTTTTTTTTTTAACAGAGTATAAACTTATCAAGCTAAGCTAAAAATATTTAACGAGTTTTAAAACGTGTTCAAGCTTAACTTGTCACGTAACAAGTTAATTTCAAACAAGTTAAACACGAGTTGAATTCGAATAGCTTGATTCGCTTTTGTAGCTATTCAGGGAATGATTATACTGGTGTGTTCAGTAGGAGAAATTATTCAATATTCTTATAGCATCTCCACTATTTACATAGAAGTAGGTCCTCCATCTAATGAAGAGGACCCACCACTATGTGAGTGGTCTAAGAATACTGAATAATTTTTCTTTCAATAGAGAGAAGTGTTATTTACAACTCTCTAGTCTCTAGCTCCATTTTCACTTTCTAAAATCTCCCATCCCCCTCTAGCTTCAAACATGGTTTCGTTTTTCGTTTGGCTTTCAAGAACTGATTATATTGTGTGATGATTACTTTTCTATGGCGTTCCATTGAGGATTGTATTAAGGGTGTTTGAATTACAGCTTGGCTAAAAACTTAAGTTCTGGAAAGTTACTTTTTTAAATGACTTTTTAAAACTTAAACTAGTTTTAAAAATGACTTTTTCAAACGGAGAGCCGAACATAATTTTAAGAACCATGAACTACTAAGGACTCGTTTGGTATAACCTTTTTTTTTTAGCTTTTTTAGTTTTAGTTTTTTGCCTTATAAACAAAAAAAAAAATAGAATTTTTTTCCTTTTTGCTTTTATAAGTTAAAAATAAACAAAAGAACAAAAAGAAAAAAGTCAAAAAATTAAAAAAAAATTGACTTTTTTACTTATAAACTAAAAAAATATTAAGAAAAAATCCCTATCAAATGGGCCTAACAAAGTGCATCCAAACCCGTTGCGATGAGTTTAGGTCTTAACAATACTTTCGTGGAAGTTCAAAGGGCCACTGCGTACCAATCAAAAAGACTGTTGTGGCTACTGGACGATGGAATGGATTTTGGTGTTTACTAACATTCACACCATGTGACAAGCTCAATTTGCACTCAAACTTTTAGGATCGGTGAGCTTGTCTTAGAGGTATTTCGTTTGTGAAGTAGATTTGTTCACACAAAAAAGAATGGTACTTTTGTTAGAGATGGGGGCAAGTTTGATATGTAAAGAGTAATAAAATCCAGCTTAACCAACTAGTTTATGCCATTAATTTGGGGAATGTTTTAATCAACTAGCTTATGCTTCTGCCTCGTCACTTTTGAGAGAAAGTTTTGATTTGTTGTCTGACATTATGAAACTATGAATCTTAACAATATTTGATTCAGGGGTAGCTAAAAAAGAATAAAAAAAAACTGTGTTTAGTTGGGATATACGAATTATAATTATTGCCTTAAACTGTTTTCAATACAACAACATAACTAACCTTGAATATGGAAAAAGCAGAGGATGAACAAGGGGGAGAAAAAAAACAAAACAGACTCCCAAAGAAGCCATAGGAGATCAGAATTAGGCACACAAAAATTCTAACATGGACTAATACATAGCTGAGCAGATTCTAGAGACTGGTTCAAGAGCACCAATCCTCGGCAACTAACAGCCTGTTTGGAAATTGAGAAAGGGGAGGGAAGGGAATGAAAGAAAAAACTATTATTTGCTATTATTTTTCTATTTGATTATACCTAACAGATAATGGAAAGGACCCTGTTTGATTCGGGGAGGGAATCAAGTTCCAACAGACTGTAAGGAGTCTCTTCCACTCAGACTGGAAGTAGACCTCCCCTGTCAGTGTAGGCGTTTGCCATAGACCAAATTGGATTGATCAGGGCTCGTCCAATGCGCCATTCTTCGCCAGAAAGATCGCCCCTCGTTCTCAGCCGGAGCCAGTTCCAGAGCGCCTGAAGTCTGAATTTCAGCAACACGCCTGCTGAAAACAGGCCATATAGCAGAAACAGAACTGGCCTAATCGAGTCCGGGAGAAGAATTGATGCCAGCGATACCCAAGAAAGCGAGCCAAACAACACCATGCCGCGGCGAACAACACCGGCATAAGCCGGCGTGGGATGGTCTGAACAAAATCTCTGTTCGGCATCGTAGGCCAAGCAATACACGAGCAGACTCGCGACGGCAACCCATATGGTTTTCCGGTACGTTTCAAGCGAAGAAACGTCCTTTCCCTGATACTTCAATTGGAGAAAGTTGACGAGCACTGTAACGAGAAACGCAACAATGGCGTGGCGGGAAGCAGGCGGCGGGCGCTGTTCTTGCCGGAAGTAGAAGCTCCTGCTGATAAATGCGACATTGTAACCTCCAGAGAAGCTGCTACCTCTGCTTGTTCCTGCGAATGCTGCCATCGGAGATTTAAGGTCGGCCGCTTTATGATCTGAAGAAGATAGATACAGATGAGTTAGAACAAGACAGACTCTTATGAAATCAGAATTAAGAAAGGAGAGAGAAAAAATAAGGCAGTATTGGTACTATTACCTGAAAATGGAGTTGATGATCTTCAATGTGTCAAATGGGTCTCCTTTTATAAGAGTTTGACGGCACAAAAGAGCTTCTTAGGAAATTCCACTGTCGGAGATCTTGTGAAGGGTTAAAACTTGAAAAGGGTTCAAAAAGGCCATCTGTAAGAAAACTTTCAATCGTGCCCTTGATGAGAGGTTTTGGTAATGACTTTCATTTGCAAAACAGGCTGAAAGGTTCATAGGGTTCAATTAGTTGATCAATTGTTTGTCGGCAGAAAAGCAATTCTGGTCTAATGCATATAGATTTGAAGTCTTTTGACAAGGACAGATTACTCTCCTTTTGTATGAAACTACCCGGAAAGCTCAGTAGGAATGGGACTTTGCTTAATTAAGTACTGTTGAGGATAACACTTCTCACTTCTACCAAAGAAGGTTCAGACGGTTCAACTTCAATTTTCTTCTTGAGTTCGTGTGATTTTTATGAGACTTTGCTTGCGGTTTCCCAATATTTTCTGTTTTTTTGGTGGGTGGTCCGGTTGGGCAACATTCTAAAGGGATTACAAATTGTACAAATAAGGCTTATGAAGTTTGATAAAATAAGGGTTAATAAAACCGTGTCACCATCTCAATTTGGTAGGTGGAACTGGAAGATCCTTTCCTTCCAATCGCGGTCCTTTTAACTGTGTTCGGATCTTGAATTCATGGGAAAAACGAAAAGAAAGGAAAGACATTGGAAAGTAAATTATTTTCTTCGTTTTATTAGGTTTAGGAAGATAAAAATAAATAAATAAATATTTATTCAAAAAACTATTTTTTATTTTTTTTCCTTGATAATTTAAAATCCAAATATAGTGTTAAAATTTGACCTTAAAAATTAAGTCGCAGTTGATAGTGCGTTTTTGTTTGATATGCATGGTAGTAGGTTTAGCCAATTCTGATATGGCAGCGTTCCTAAATTTGGAACTTAACAATCATTTTGTACCATGCATGTCACAAGAGATTTTTCTTTCATGAATTCATTAATCCTAACGTGAGTGACTTGTTTTTTTATATACCTGATAATTAATTAAGAAGCGTGTGAAGTGGTGGGGAGACTTTTCACCTCATAACCCAAAAAAAACAAAAAAAGTGATCATTGACCAAAACTTTGCACTTAAAGTTTTGGATGCTGCTTGATTTGTTGAATGTATCATAAATTCATGATATATTAACAAAATAAAAGAAAGGTATTGATCATTTTCTACAATTCATATTTGAAATAGCAAAAAATGATTAATTTTGTCAAGCCATTCTAGGCCCGCCCATAAATTATATGGTTGGAGAATTTTGTTTAGACTCAATTAGTTTAATGGGTGATTGCACTGTAAAATTGTAGTTATAATCCTTTAATTCGCTTTTGTTAGAACTTGAATTGTTATTTGGGAGTTAAATTAACTGTTTATTTGGTTTTGATAATCTTTCGTATGTTTGTGTAGGTAATTGAAGTAGTAGGAGGCAATAGGTTAAGCCAAGCAAAGGTGGACCGTCAGGACAAAGTTTCCAACCGTCCTACCTAGGGGTGCACAAAAGAATCCGAAAAACTCGAGAATCGAACCAACCCGACCTCTTTAGATTAGTTTGGTTCAGGTCTATAAAAGGTTCGGTTTAATTCTGGGTCTGAAAATGCCAATCCGATAATTTTGGTTTGGTTCTCGAGTTCACACTTTCTGGACCCGAACCGACCCAAGAATCAAACCAAATTGAACTGAAACCCGATCTTATATTTATAAAAAAAAGTTTACATATATTCTATATATGCCTTTACATCATGGTTATTTAAACTTAATTACTATTAATTTATGTTTGTATGTTGTTTTATTATTTTTTTAAAAAATTAGGATCCAAGATTAATATTGTTTTAAATTTTTTTAATAAAAAAATCATGTTTTGAACAATAAAAGCGGACCTGACCAGAACCAACCTGCGGCATGAAACCGAACCGAACCGACTAGAGTTGATTCAGTTCGATTCCCCGAAAAGATCAATTCGATTCTGAGTCCAAGATTTTGGAGTCGATCAAGATCAAGTCAGCTCTCGATCTAGCACGGACCCAACTTAACCCTACCCATGCACACCCCTAATCCTAACGACAAGAGAAGAGGAAAGTTCAAATTGGCTTACCGTCAGGACAAAGGATTCTACCGTCCTGACGACCAGAGGGGCATCAGATTCTTGTTTTGCCTTACCATCAGGACGAAGAATCTATACCATCTTAACAGTCGGGTGCAAATTAGGTTTTCCAGCTTTATTTTCTTATGCCTCCTTGTAACTAAAAATAGAAAACGTGTTATTTTCATTAGGGTTACAAATTTTTTAGAGTGGAGAGAGCTTTTTGGAGGCACAAACCTAGTTTTCTTTTATTGTTCTTCATCATTCTCCATTATTATTGTGATTCACTTCAAGTTTTCTTCCAACACAAGTTATGTTTTCAATTATCATGAATAGGTAATCATCTTTTTGGCAACTGACAAGAAGGTTGCTAGGGTTTTGAGCATTCGCACAAGATAATCCATTGAGAGATCATTGTTTTTACCTTTCTAGGGTTTTGAGTATTCACACAAGGTAATTCATTGAGAGATCATTGTTTTCATCTATATATTTCAAGGGTTCCTTCTACTTCATTATCTTTTTTCCGAACTCAAGTTTTTGTGATCATATTCTAGTGGATTCTTGCATGGCGTTGTTTTGCATGGAATTCGCTTGAATCCCTGATATGAATGCTTTGAAAATCAAAGTTTCAAATATTGAATGAAGTGAGAGAATGCTTTGTTGTTTTAATTGTAAAATCTTCCGATTCAAAAGTATAAATTGTCACCAATGAATTAAGTTAAACCGATACATGGTGAGTCTATCAAACACCCAAGTAACTAAACTGTCTTACACCAAGATTTTCTCTTATATTTTTAATATATGTTTTCCCTTCTTTAGTTTACAATCAAACAACCTTTACAAGCTAAAATCATTTTACATTTTTTTCTTTGTTGTTGTTCTTGTCTTTTGTGTTTGTATTAGATTGAACAAGAGTTCTCTTCTGAAACACCGAGTGCCTTCCTTGTGACTCAATCTTGGACCTTCCGAGTATACTACATCGTAACCGTTCGATTGCGGTTCTTCTATGACACATCTTGGAGATGATCAATGGGTATGCTTGAAAATTATCATTGAAGCCCGACCTGACCCAAAGTACATATATAATGATATATTATTATATTTTAATATTATATATATGTATATGTAATTAAATTTATATTATTTAATATTATTTATAAAGAAAAAAATTATATATGAAATAAATTTTATGTTAAATAAGCAGGCTTGAGAATGTAATTCTTTTAATTGAGCAGGCTTGTGATTTAATTTTAGACTCAATGAAAAAATTTTTTGTGTAAGCCCGATCAAGCCGTCCAATGTTTACGCCTAAGCCATTCTAATGCCAAGACCAAAAAGATAAATTTAAAAAACTTTTTTTTTTGGTGCCAAAATGTTCAAAAAAATGAGAGGGTATCCCATTTCAAGGCTAGTGCATACCACTAACTTTAATAAAAGTTTATAGTGGTACTTATAAATTACTTATAAAAAAAATTACTGAGAGTCGAGTTTGAACATTATAAATAAAGTGCACAATACTCATCAACCCAACTAATCCGTGTCGGCAATATAAAAAAACTTATATTAGTAGTAAAATTGATTTTCTGCCTTCTTGCCAACCAGAACAGCTATACCAATGAACCATTTTCAGAATACCACCAGTTTAAATCAAAATCAGTCATTTTCAGAACACCAGAAGACAGTGATGGAGGCTCTCAACTTCGACAGAGCCAACAACAGATGGAAGAAGAAGCACCCTCACAGTTACAGATCAACAACTCTCCTATCCATCTCTCTCATATCTCTCCTCTTCTCTCTCTTCTTCTTCATCTCCTACAAGCATATTTCCAATTCTCTCCTTCCCATCTCAAGAAATTCCCTACCAGCCCTGTTGAACCACCAGTGTAGCGCACAAAAAACCCTAGCAGGGAAAAAGTTCCTCTGGTACGCACCCCATAGTCGGTTCAGCAACCTGTTGTCTGAGTTCAAGAATGCCATTTTGATGTCCGCGATACTGAATCGTACTCTAATTGTCCCGCCGGTTCTGGATCACCACGCTGTTGCTCTTGGTAGCTGCCCTAAATTTAGGGTTTCGAGACCCAAAGACCTTCGATTTTCTGTCTGGAACCACGTGATTGAGCTCATTCGGAACCGCAGGCAAGTAATTTGACCCTTGTATATACGTGTTGAAGGAGTGCTGTTGAGTTTCTCAAGACTGGTTGTGGGTATCATTGGGTCCTGATAATTTTTGTGCACATATATATATACATATATCTATATATATTTATATACACGCAAACGCATTTATATAGCTGGGTGGAACTGCTCAAATTCTCATTATTAGGTTCTGTGCGTAATTGGGTTTTTTTTCTATACTTTTGCCCATGTACACTACTAAGGAAATTTCTAAATAATAATCAATTTTGTGTTTGTTTGGCTTGCTGTTAGTTTCATAATTGTAGCACAAGTTTGGATTTTTGTTTGAATGGAATCTTGATTTAGGGTGATTTCCTGATATTTTACTTAATTTACTGGTTATAGATACGTATCCATGGCTGACATAATTGATCTCTCAAAAGTAGTATCTGCTTCAGATGTTCGAGTTATAGATTTCAGAGTTTTTATATCTGTCTGGTGTGGTGCGAGTGTAGACTTGGCTTGCTCTAAAGAGTCAAACAAGCTGTCCTCTTTTCTTGACACCCTGAGGGAATGTGGGTCTCTGCTATCTGGGTACAATGGTAATGTAAGTAATTGTTCACACGCCCTGGTTGGCCACTGTTTTGGCATTTGGAAGCCTTTTCACTGCCCCTTACAAAGGTTCTGAGCTATACATTGATATCCATGAAGCTCCAAGAGATCGAAGAATGCAATCTTTAATTGAGAAGGTCAGATTTCTTCCATTTGTCCCAGAGATCATTAGTGCAGGGAAGGAGTTTGCTTTGGAGACAATTAAGTCTCCTTCTCTGTGCACTCAGCTTAGATTGTTGGATGGGCAGTTCGAGAACCACTGGAAGGCTACTTTTCAGGGTTTACAGCAAAAGGTAGAATCTTTAAAACATGAAGGTCCTCTCCCAATTCATATTTTTGTGATGACTGATCTTCCAGAAGGTAATTGGACTGGAAGTTACTTGGAGGACTTAGCAAGAGATTCAGATGCCTTTAAGCTGCATGTTCTCAGAGAAAAAGATGAGCTAGTGGCCAGAACTGCAAAGAAACTTGCAGCCCTTGGACGTGGAATGAAGTTTGGGTTTCTTCCAGAGAGTCTTGATGGAATGAAGAAGCATTGCCATTCTCCATTGTTACCTGATATACTTCTATACATTCAGGAAACTGTTTGCAGCTGCGCTTCTCTTGGTTTTGTGGGGACTGCAGGGTCAACAATTGCAGAGAGTATAGAGCTGATGAGAAAATATGGTGCATGCTTGGGTCAAAACACTGCTGAGTCATAGCCATTGGCTTTTAGTATAAAGGTTAGGCTCATTGAAGATGGAGTTCATTTCATCAGCTGCAAGTGCACCCAAAATCGGTCATTTTCGTTGCATGATGAAAGCTTCTATAATTTGAACTTCCTTCACTTCCACGGCAAATTTGAACTGTGAAACATGAAAGTGGTTAGCTGTCTTATTTCAAATTGTTCTGATTCATGTTTATTAACAACTCAGCAGGCAGACTGGGTAGAAATTTTGGTGCAAATGAGCTGCCAATTCTCAGAGGATGGACTATCTCAATTGAGCATGGCTGGTATTGCATTCTGTTGAGAGTGAATATATTTGGACAACATTAATCTACAAAACAAGAACCAATCTACAAAAGAAGAACTGCTGTTCATTCAGATTTTACGGATACTGTTTTTCATTGGTGCTTATCATCTTTCAACAAATGCTTCTTTCGCTATTTGGACAATTTCAATCAAAGTGGAGCACTCTGAGAGTCTCGGTAGTTTTGTCATTGTAAAGGATCAGTTAAGGTCTTTTATGTTCTGATATACCGTTTGAAGGTAACTAACTGACGCTGATTTCCATGTTGTTATCTGTTGAACATGATATCTAACATGTTGAGTTTCTTTCTCTTGGCAAGTCATGCACTATGTGGAGAAACTAGATTGTCACATTCTTAGATGTCAAATTTTTCATGAACATGAACATGTACTTTGGACTGGTTTATATTGAAAATGTCTTTATAGATTAGTATAGTTTTGGGCTGAAATGGCATTGTCATGCATCGTGAATTGCTTGCTGCTAACTACAAACATGATGCTTATACAATCACTGTTGATTTTTTTTTTTTTTTTAAATTCTTTGGTTTTCGCTTAACTACTAACGAGGTGCTAATATAATCACCTTAGGTTGTTTGATTGTCCTCTCTATGCTACCCATTATTTCAAATATGACCACTTCGGTCTGTTGTGTATAGCTTAGCTAAATTAGCTGCATGATTCTCACTTAATTCATTGTAGTTTGAAACATGTTTTTCTGGAATTATCCTATTGACTTTAGAGTCATCTCCCCCTAACAGAAACTTGTTTGTCAACTTGAGTCTTCTACCTACTTACTCTTTTTTTGTTTTTGTTTGGCTGAGTCATCGACCTTTTGACCCTTCCCAAACATTTATTTTGGTTTCTGAACAGTGCATTACAGTTATTATTTCTTGCAAACAGTACCATGGAATTATGTTCAGTTACACTGCCTAAACTTCGATTGGTTGCCATGCATGGAAGGTTAGTTATACCAAAAATATGGGCCTATTTATTCTCCTTGCACATTTTGTCTGGTTCTTTCCTCACTTAGAAGTAATATTTATTGCCATGAAGGTAAAAATGGATATTACTATTAGCCGATCTGTTGTAACCATTTCAAAACTTTGTTAACTTTTGAGTAGAATCACATTTGCTCAATTTCAATAAACTCGACCTGCACGGTCCGGTCTTGCTGTAAACTGAGTACTCAGAAGACCATTGTACAAGTGAGAAGTTGGCAGGGACTAGGCTTTCATACTAATCTATTTGCTTTCTCTGAGATATTGTTGTGAATCCTGAAGGATAGATTCATTTGGTGGGTCACCAGGGCTCTATATTCCTGAGAAACTCTTAAAACTGTGCCTTCAGTCAAGCCATTTTTATCTTTACTAGTATTGTTCAAGTCAGTGGACAAAGTGCCCCTTTCGTGCAATGTCTTCTTATTAGTTCTGTCCTGCTGCTTCTGTCAAATTAGGCACAGAGGTTTTGGTCGAAAATCTACCGGGCGTTCGTTAACACTATCATTTTTTCTTTTTTTCTGCTCATTCCAAATGAATTCATATCAAATCAGGTCAAGTCTTAATTGGCTTTTGTTGACAGCTTTGGTATGACTAATAAATGGGAAGGCATGATTTTTTTTTTTTTTTGCTTTACGATATCTTCCAGGGAATGCTAGCGACAGTCATAATGATAGTCGTGTCGTGTTTAGACCATCGCAATGGGATAACTAACACGTGAACCACCCTAAGAAATAAAGTAAAAGCTTTCTCTCTCGTTTTAATCATGTCGTCAACACCTTGCTTCCTCTCTGTACTTCCAATCACCAATTCCTCACCACAAACCCAACACAATCTCACCATGGCAGTCACACCAATCTCCAACCAGCCAACCTTCATTGCAACAAATTCAAATTTTCTCCCTTCTTTTCTCTTCTGTTTCTTTTTCCACCCACATAGTTGAACGTCCACCATGACAGTCTTTTCCATTTTTCTCTCTAAATAACTCTTTCAAATCCATAAACAACCCAAGACCTATGTCTCCCTCTCTCACTAAAACAGGCTCCTCTATTTGTCTCTCTAAATAACTCCCTCTCTCGAAAAACTGTAGGCAACCCAAGACCTATGTCACCCTCTCTCACTAAAACAACTTCCATTTAATTTTCTCCATATTTCTATCTCTAAGAACGCCTTCAGCTCCGGCACCCGATGGCCACCTCCGGCAACCCATGGCCACCACCTTAACAATATCTTCTTCCTCTCTACCTCCGGCCAGCCCCTCCTCACAGACCCACCTTTATCTCTCTAGAGCGCACTTCCCTCTCCATCTCTCACCCTCACCGACCACCATGGTCGATCCACAGATTTCACACCCATGGCCAAACCATCGCCCCAGCACAAGCAGGTGGGGGGAATTGGGCTTAATTTTTTTATTCGACAATTTTCAATTGATGGAAACTCCTCACGCTTAATGTTTTAAAAACATAATTGAATTTTTAAGATTGTTGCTGATCAAACTGAAAAAATCAAATTTAGACAGATAACATGTAAAGAAACAGTCCATAAGAAGAAAAAAAAAATCCTCCACTGAATATCAAATCTATTTACACTAATGTTAGCTTTTACAATCCGTAGCAAAAATAAAATAAAAAATGTAGGCGATGAGACAGAAAAATTGGTGTGAATTCTACGGGGATCTGTAGGGGAAAAAAGAAGAAGATGTCGAAGATGAAGACCAGATGTAGCTAAGGAGAGAGAGGGGAAGGGACCACTGAAGAGAGACAAAAAAAACTTTTATGGAGTCTGTTAAAAAAGGGAAAAAAGAAGATGTAGTGTAGGTGAGGAGAAAGGGTAAGAGATCCACTCAAACCAACAGCATTAATTTTGGTATTTTAATATTATTGTCCAATCAAAAGGATTGGAGAAGGTTGCCCTTCCCTGTAGCCGATTAAAGGAAAAACTGAAATGCTACGTGTCATGTTCATAGGAGTGAGTGCCGGAAGGTGATGGTTGAAACATTTATTGCTGGCATTCACCTATCTTCCAAACAATGAACTAATCGCGTGCATTCAATTGAGCAGTGACACAAAATGAAATGGTAATAAATTTTGGGGACAATATAACATTTCTGAAGATATAATTCACTTTTGATTGTGATATTTATATTATATATTATAGCAATAGGTAATTAGTCATTGAATTTGAAAATCTTGATTCATTTTTTTAAAATTTTTAAATTTAAAAAATAAAAAAATATACGCGTCATATACCCACTGATTCTTTAACTACTTTGGCACTATTTTTTCAATATGAAAACTCTGAAAGTCACTCGAGATAATATTTAAAATCTAAATATAAATGTGTTGTAAACGATTCTTTAAAATCAATATGAAAATTTAATCTAATAGTCTTTTTAAATTCCTAAACAATAATTCATTTCCAAAACGTTTTAGCTTCTTTCAAATTTAATTTTAGTTGAATTTACATACATGTACATCTAAATTTTACTCAAATCTTATTATCTAAATTTTTCTCAAATCTTATACTTCATTTAATGAAGGGGCTCAGTGAGATTCTTAATGAGTTAATCCAAATTTTAAAATATTAACATGTTATTTTGAAAATTATTATGCTGATAAAAGATAATGAGATATAAGCACAAGTCAAGTAACTTTAGTAATCTTAAACTTTTAGACCTTACTTTTAATGTAATTGACCTTATATAGAATCAAAACAAGTTAACATTTTTTTGCCCTTTTAATTTTAGAAACATAGAATCAAATAAAATTAATTTCCAAACTTATAACCAATATTTTTCTGTCAGTGGACATAGATATATTAAAAATACAACTTATAATAGTTTGTTATATACTAAATATTTTTATTCATTTTTCTTTTTATTAGAACAAAGAAAATGTTTTAAACATAACTAATTCATTTACAATGATATTTAAACGCATATGATCCTGTAACAAAATTTAGAAAATAATTTTATTAAATATCATCTTATAATTCTAATATCTATAATTCTATGCATAGCACGAGTTTACTGCTAATATATATACACAAAGGTTAGCAAAATTTAAAGACTATAATTAATGTGCCTCTTTTAATCAAAGCTTAGCAAAATGTTGTGTGGTTTTTGAGCTTGAAAGTTCTAATCCAATTTTTTCAGATTTTTGTATTTATAATACATAAAAATCCACATGTCAAATAATAATTGGTTCCTTCACTTCAAATGTAATCTTTGATTAATGGAATAATATGTAATATAACCTTTAGATTTCTTCATTTACAACATTTTTCTTAGCATTCATGTTCCTTTACTTAAAATGTAATCTTTGATTAATCGACAAATATGGTAATATAGTCTTTAAATTTCATAATTTTTATGAATTTTTCTTAGCATTTATGTAACCATATAAATCGAAATTTTAAATTACTAAAAATTTAAGTACATTAATTTTTCTTCACTGATTTTGGATCAATATGACAATGTTATTCAAATCTATCATAGATATTATGAGGGTATTTGGTGTTAGAAGTCCTTTGGCCTAAAAGAGGGATGAAAAATAGGTAATAAGTCCTAATCCATTTTTCTGAATTTTTAATATTTAATGAAATAATAAGTCTCATGCTAGTATTCGTCATCCTTAGTCTTTTTATTTTTTTAAACTTCAAAAATCTATCCATTGGTTAATGTCAAAAAATTTCAAATTTCCTTTTTTCCTGCTCCTTTTAAAGAATCTTCAATAAATTGATCAAAATGGTAAGTTTTTCAAATTTCTTGTACTAGATTGGATTAGAATTTTAAAGTAAAAAGTATTATTTTTGTTTTCTATTGTGGCATTAGATGTTAATTACTTGTTCACATTTCATTGTACATATAAATTAGAACCCTCAAAAATAGTTACAAACTAAAAATCAAATTGGAAAGGAAAGAATATAAGTACGTGCCACAAAATTATTGATTGTTTTGATCTTATTCTTCTTTCTTTTTTTTCCACTAATATGTCACGAAATAATTTTTTGTTTCCATCTCATATTTTTTTGTCCTTTTCTTTCTTAACTTCTATCCCTTGATCAATATAATAATATTTTTGAATACCATTATATCATAGATTTTAAAATATAGAAATGTAATTTTATTCTATTTAAATAGTAAATACCTTAATTATAGCAATACGTACCTAAGTTTTTGATGTTGAAAAACCCAATCAACTTTTTTAATTTTTTAAAATTTTAATAATATTACATGTGCCATAATAGTATTGGTCTAATCATGAAATATAGAAATTTGACCTTTTAATTTAAATTGTGAAATTTTATATTTAAATTTTCTTTTTAGAAGGACAAATAAATCTACATCCGTTAATATTTGTTTCTTACACACTTAATAGCCCTTAGCAAGATTTTAAGGTAGAAAAACTACTTTAGAATGTTTATGCTAAAATTATAGTTTCTTATTATAAGTTAAAATTTTGTTATAATTCAATATAAATCATATTATTAGTGTATACACTTGATAATTTATTACTTATGAACCTAATTTTATAATTAGCATCCATGCATACCATGGGTTTGTAGCTAGTGTACATCTATATGTATACATTAATTTTATATAAGGGAACAACTATGCGTGAAAATGATACCTTCAGAGTACTTAGCATTCGGACGATTCAGACGGATCGTTGTTAATAATATAATTGATCAAAGTTACTGCTACGAGTTATATACATGATGAAAAATACTATTTTTTCAAAATTTTTATACAGAATTCTACACCAAAATAATGTGACGATGACAATTTTATAATAAACAAGCATCTTGATAAGTTCTTTATTTTAAAATGATAAGTTCACAACTTAGTCACATTATTCTGGTAATAAATTCTGTATAAATTTTCTAGTTCTATAACATTACTCATATACGATAACAATTGTTTTTAAAAAAATCATCCCCATTTTGTTAAAAATTCCCATCCAATGATCATATTTCCTTTATTTTTCAATTCATGGATTGAAATGGTAAACGTATTAATATTGTAAAACCCATCACGGCACGGAAATTTTTTTTCTGCCTATAATAAAGAGGGGTAGTTGTAAGGCATGAATGCTGGATAAGGTTGCCTCGTAAACAACAGCGTCTTCAACTTTTCCACAATAAAAGACTGGCTGTAAAGTTGTTGGTCAATCTAATACAATCCTTACGTTCAAGAGAAAACTAATGTATGGTTGGCAAAGTAGAAACGGAAAACTGCATAAAAAGTCTTACCTTTTCGTCTTAATTAATATTT
This sequence comes from Euryodendron excelsum, assembly GCA_033060915.1. NCBI lineage: Eukaryota > Viridiplantae > Streptophyta > Magnoliopsida > Ericales > Pentaphylacaceae > Euryodendron > Euryodendron excelsum. Next base: position 5,112,478 of record CM065397.1, on the reverse strand, counting down.
AAGTTTTAAGAAAGTTTTGGTAAGACAATAAAGTCATACTTTTAATAAAAGATGAATTATGCACTTAATTTTCCCTTCTTAACAATTAAATATAAAAGATGTCTTTTTTTACATCAATTTTTTTTAGGACGAACACAATTGGATCTGAGAATAAAAATTATAAAATTTTAGTTGCTACCCAATATTGCTGATCTCTCATGGTGTTAAGTTTTTTCTTTAAATATTAACAATTCTTTTTATTGCCAAATCTTCTTGAATATTTCTAAAATTACTTAGAAATTTTGTAATAAGTATTTGAAACATAAGATTTTTTTTTCAATTTGTGCATTGTTTTGTTTCAAATTTTTGAACTTTAAATATGTAATTGCATCTTACATAAAAATAACAAAAATGATAATGGTAGTTTTAAAAACCACAAAAATTTTAACTTCAAATTTAAAAAAAAAAAGGAACGAAAAGATTATGTTGTCCTAACAAACTTTTATTGAATTTGATGGTTCTATAAATAAATAAAACAAATGCTGAACTATTTCTTAAGGTCCGTTTGGGAACAGCTTTTTTGATTAAATAAGTTGTTTAAAATATTTTTTATTTTTTTATACAAAAATAATCAAAGGACCCTCAAAGTAATTTAGATTGCATATTGGTGAAATAAACAAAATTTAACATTAGTTATAGTACTATGCTAATTATTTTTCAAATTATTAAAATAAATTATTTTTTAAAATTTCAACTACAGTAGAATAAGCAAAAAAAAAAATTTAAAAATTTTGCTTTTTGGCTTATAAGCCTTTAAAAAAAATTTAGCTTATTATAAATTAAAAAAGCTCACCATCAAATGTCAAGTACTTATTTTAAATAAAAAATTAAAAAAAAACATTCAAAATAAATTATTCCCAAACGCCCGTTAATTTTTCCAAATAAAACACGTTGTGAGCAAAATTTTTGTAAAGACAAAAATCTTATTATCGATATGGACTTTCAAAATTCTCACCGCACTTTATATATCTTTTGACTTCGACAAAATACACCTTTGGCCGGCCTGTGGGGAAATGTTTAACGAAGGTGAGTAAATTGATCACGTGGAAAATGTCTATCAATATTCAATCTTCGTTGGGAAACAGTAACAGTAATACCATCATTAGTCAAATCAGTGGGTGTTAATTACAGGACACGATACAGAATATATACGAATATGTACATTTATATAGACACACAACAAACGATTTCGGGAGTCACAACGTATTGAGATCTTGATCGGCAGAGAAGCAATAGATTTCTGTCCTCTAGAGAGCATCCAGTGGTAGTATATGCTGCTCGTCTTCTCACCAAACAAGGAACTCCGCGAGCCAATAGCCCAACTCTTTCTCTCTTTATAAACAGCTGGAGTGAATTAGGGTTTGTGTTAATTTTGATCTGAAGAGGGAAGAAACAATGGAGGGAGTGGATCAGTTAGCTCAAGAGAGGAAGAAGGCCCAGTTCGATGTTGATGAAATGAAGATCGTCTGGGCCGGTTCTCGCCATGCTTTCGAAGTCTCCGATCGCATTTCCAAGCTCGTCGCCAGCGATCCTGTGACTCTCTCTCTCTCTCTCTCTCACACACGCTAATTTTTTATTTTGTCTATTGACGGTGTTGGTGAAATTAGAGCATTCTTTATTTCGGAATGTTAATCCATCGGTGTTGCTCTTTGATGTCTTGGCACCTGTAGATTTGAACTGTCCGTTTAATTAGTTAAATTTCTGGTTTGGAGTACTAATTTGATAATTTAGTTGGTGAAAATGTGATTTTCTTGCTATCAAATTGAAATTTGATGGTTTTGTAATTTTAATCTTGATGAGTACCAATTAGCATTTAGTGGGCAAGTGCTCTAGTCAGCAAATTTCTATCCTTGGCGCTAAAATAATAGTTCAATTAAGATATCCAGGAAAAAAATTGATAATTTGGTAGGTTATAATTAGAGACTCGATATGATGGGGTTTATAGGAGATATGTATCACCATTCACCACACAGATGGTAACTAGGTAGGTAGGTAGATAGGTAGATAGATGAATCAACATATGCCCATTGTCTAATAGAGGGTTTCCATGTTGGCACAACTCAGCGAAAGCAAGCATTTTTGTAGTGCTTTTATGGCTTCATTCTGCACACTAATGGCTTTAGTACGATCCTTTCCCAAGCATCTGGTAATTCTGGCCGCCTTTCCACTCCTCAATTTGGTTTCCTGTGAATTCGACTGATATTGTTATGATTCTTGTTTATTGGCATGTTGGTGGCTTTGGGTGTCTAATTTTTATTTTTCTAAATTGTTTTGGAACATAGGGCTTTCGCAAAGATAACAGAACTATGCTTAGCAGAAAGGAGCTGTTCAAAAACACTCTTAGAAAAGCAGCTTATGCATGGAAAAGGATCATTGAGCTCCACCTTTCTGGTATGCCTTCATTTTAGGTTCCCCTATTATTGTCATTAATATCGTTTTCTGATCAGAGTTGAGAGGCTTTTGAATTTTGTCTTCATTTTGTAATCTTAGAGGACAATTTTGATTATTGCAGAAGAAGAGGCATCTAAGTTAAGGTTTTATGTGGATGAACCTGCTTATACTGATCTTCACTGGGTACACTCTAATTCTTAACTTCTTGTCATGTTGTAATTGTTTGTGTGCCCATTTCTTAAGTTCCAAGTGTATTGAAGCCTACTAGAAGGGGGAAATTTAAGTGCATTGACATCCTTGTAATTTTAGCTTCAGTTTTAATTACTTGAATGAAGAGTTAATTTTTGGGTGCTTTGGAATTATGAAATCTTCTTTCATGCTTCAAGGCTTTAAAAATGTGAACATTTGTTTCATCATTCTCACTTACTATTGTTCTCCACCACATCTGTAGGGGATGTTTGTACCTGCTATAAAAGGACAAGGCACTGAGGAGCAGCATCAGAAATGGTTGCCATTGGCGCATAAGATGCAAATCATTGGCTGCTATGCACAAACTGAACTTGGTCATGGCTCCAATGTACAAGGTCTTGAAACCACTGCAACATTTGATCCCCAGACAGATGAGTTTATCATTCATAGTCCTACATTGACTTCAAGCAAGGTGAGTAAAATCGTCTACAAGAGTCTTTACTTGATTACTGGGGAAATATAGATCATCATTATTTAGGATGAACGTTACATAGCTCGGAGAACCAATGCTGCTCTTTGTTCATTATAGGGCATCTTAAATGAAAAACAAGTAATCCTTGTTCAGCTGCCCTGTATAGCACTTGAGTCTTACATTCTTCTTATTGTCGATTGGTGTTTTTATTCGTTATCTTCTGTTGCTAGTATTATGTTACATAGAATTTTTCCCTCGGTTGAACTTTCTTTGAGTGGGTTCTTATACTTCTTACTTGTACTATGGTTTACAGTGGTGGCCTGGTGGACTGGGTAAAGTATCCACACATGCTGTTGTTTATGCCCGTCTTATGATAGATGGTCGGGACCATGGAGTGCATGGTAACTACCACATCCTCTGTTTATAAGCATAGCATGGAAAATGATCTACTTAAGTTCATATGCAAAACATCATAACTACTGTAACTTTCTATTGAAAATTTTGTCTGTTCTTTTAGGTTTTATTGTCCAACTACGGAGCTTGGAAGATCACTCACCTCTTCCGGGCATAACTGTTGGTGATATTGGAATGAAGTTTGGAAATGGAGCATACAACACCATGGACAACGGCGTGTTAAGATTTGATCATGTGCGCATCCCGAGAGATCAGATGTTGATGAGGTGTGTACATCTGTACTTGTGCCCTATACCATGCACTTTGCCATGCTATTTCTAGGACTATCTATTTCATCAAAGTTTAGAGTTTTAAACTACCATATCTAAAGCAATCATTTTGCGGTATGTTACATGGAATCAAGCACAGGTTTGTTGGTTGTGGGTTTACCTTAGTTTCAGTTTCATCTACTTTCATAAGATTTATGTTATTTTGAATTTTCAAGTATGTTCACTCATACTCACATTTTGTCATGTTGACATGGGTATCATAGATTGAAGTAAAGAACCTGGGTGACAGAGATGCTGGGAATTACTATTCCGTTTGTTCTAAATGGTGTAAACCCAAGATAATCTGTAGGTTGTGCTCAGATGGAGAATCTGTAATTACTTGGTAAATCTGATTCTGTAGAAAAGGGATTTGACAAAGGAAGGAAATGAAAACCTTGTCATTCTGAAATTTGTTATCTGAGAATTTTTAAGTTCCAATAAATTGTTCAATATGGTAACGGTGAGGGTGCCATATGTGGTGAAGATGATGGTGATAGTACTATGATATTGTTTGTGGTAGCAGTGGCAATAATGGTTGCTGGTAGTAGTAGCAGTTTTTCTATTTCTTTTTTCCTTTCCCCCCTTTTTCTTTTTGTTTTTGTTTTTGTTTGTTTGTTTGTTTGTTTGTTTTTTTTTGTGGGTGGGGTGGGGTGTAGTTGGGTTGGTGGGCCAAGGGGGTGGCATGATAATGATTATTTGGTGGAAGCTAATTTGTCAATTACTATGTAATGTTATTAGTGGTGGTCCTAGCAGTGTGTCACAAGCCACACATTTTGGCTAGACAGCCACGCTCGTGATCATTGAGTTGTCATTAGAGGGTTAGGCACCAAGTGTGGAGGTATTTTGCGTGCTATTGGCTTGCCGAGCACATTAGTGTAGTCTAGTTCCATTTTTGTAAATAATGAGAACTCTGCCTTGGAGGGGTACAAGTATTGTTTGGAGTATTACACTTTTCTAGAGGTTTGCCAAGAGTCCATAGAAAACAGCAAATTGAATTCTAGAGGTGTGGAATTTTCTAGAGGCCATTATGATATCTTAAACATGGGAGATATTTCCTCTGTCACTTTGGAAATGGCCTAGAATGCTATTTTGAGACTGGTCTTGGTGTGCTTCCTACCTCTCTTAATGTCTCTACAGGACAGTGAGCAACCCTAAGGCAACTTGGGGCTTGACTCTAGCATCCACGAGGGGTGTTTGGAGTCTCCATTGGGGAATGGGAACCCCATGGATGGTGCTATCAAGGCAAGTGTGCCGGTTCCTTGCGGTGTTTCTAAGCACAAGGTTTCAGGTGTGCATCCACTGTGCCCCATGGACTATGCTCTTTGGGTATTTTGTCTTGGACTGAATGAGCTATTGAGGCACCATTAATGCCTTCTGTGCCAACCTATAGATGTTGACTTGGGTTAGGCCTCAAGTCTTGTAGCCAAAGGCATGTGGCAAGTAGGCAGTGTCGCATTAGTGGGCTGTTGATGATGGCAGGGAGCTGTGACTTGTATTGGGCCACCTTGTGCTTGGTGTGTTCGATGGCATTGTGTCAGTTGTGAGCTACGGATTGTGACATTACCTTACTCTAGTGGCACTTTGGTGTGAGACGCTATGGACTCACAATGGTCTATGTTCCACTTGTCAACTTCAGAGAAATTTATCATGCTGAAGCATCTTGATGATAGGAATACAAAAACATGAAAATATGGATGACCCATGCACACGCGCACACAGGTGCACTCACCTTCTGTGTTTTACACCTTCAATACAGATTTAAAAACTGAATTTACTTGTACTCTTCCTTCATAACACTTAATCATTACATCTTGTTACTTTTTATATAGCGGAATATATAGGATGGCTATTCTGAAGCTTCTTTTAAATGCCTCAGGGTTTCCCAGGTTACACGTGAAGGGAAGTATATGCAGTCCAATGTTCCCCGGCAGCTAGTTTATGGTACTATGGTGTATGTCCGTCAAACAATTGTAGCCGATGCTTCTTGTGCTTTATCACGTGCAGTTTGTATTGCTACAAGGTATAGTGCTGTTCGTAGACAGTTTGGATCACAGAATGGTGGACTAGAGACCCAGGTAATGAAGAAAATTCTCTATATGAAAGTTATTGAGGAATTCAAACTTGCTTTTAAGTATACATTAGTGTGGAGCTTTGCACTTGCATGCGGTCTCGTAATTCTTACCATATATTCAGATTTAGAGCTATCTGTGGTGGTCATCACTACAGAGGAGATCTTAATTTCCTCCTTGCTGATTGCAAGAACAATACTTTCAGTAATCAGTCTAATCTTGGTGTTTCCTTGGCTAAGAAATGAAATTGTCAAGAAGATCCTAAATAGTGTTTTGTTTAAATAAAATTTTGAAATAGTAGAAATGAATGAATTTGAGTATGAGGCCTTGATTCTACATCCCATGCAGGTCCACTATATATCCAACACATTCATGAGCCACATCAATGTCTTGTCATATTAAAATGAGAAAAGTTAACTTTGAAGAGCCCTCATGGCACTATATTACTGCCATTAAAGGATCTTTTTCACCAAAGGAACTATGTGGATTTGGGCCTGTGTTTAGGCAATAGATGAAGCTATGGACCTAAATAGAATTACTTAAGTGTTCACTATTTCTTCCTTGTCTGGCATGGGTGCTTCGCCTATTTTGAATTAATCGTTTAATGAAGGAGCAGACTCCTGAAGCATCCTTGGGTATTCAGTTTGACATGTACCCACATTAAGGTTCATCTATATTACCATGTTCATTTGCTGGTCATGCTTTATCTTAAGTGTCTGAGCAACTGGGTTTCTAGTACCGAGATGATTGTGTCTGAGAATTCCTCTTTTGCTGTGGGTGAATTTCAGAAATTAGTTCTTGATTGTTGTATCAGCTCTAAATATGTCACAAATGCTTTTGCTATCTGGTTGTCCTATAGGTGATTGATTACAAAACTCAGCAAAGTAGGCTCTTTCCTTTGCTGGCTTCTGCTTATGCTTTCAGATTTGTTGGTGAGTGGTTGAAATGGTTGTATACGGATGTGACCCAAAGGTTGCAAGCCAATGATTTCTCGACTTTGCCTGAGGCTCATGCTTGTACTGCTGGGTTGAAGTCTCTGACTACTTCTGCTACTGCTGTAAGTGATAAAAACTGACTCTTCTTACTATCTTGCTGATCAAACTTTTTCTCACATGATTTTGTGCAAGTGCAAGTATGTGTATGTGAATAATTGGTTCTTGAGATTTTTGATTGGTTGATATACATGTGGGCATGACTGTTAGTAGTTTAAGTCTATTAAACTTTGCTCCTTGCACTTTTGAGTAGATGAAACTACTTGTTCAGAGTGCATCAGATTGGAGTATTAAAATGTGTTGTAATAAATCAGCATGTATTATCCCCATATGTTGAGACCTCTAGATAATGACTGCAGCCAACTTTCTAAATGAGCCTTTTACTTCATCAAGTGCAGTGCAAATTTGTGATCGTGAAATGAATTCCATACCATTCACCAGGTGTTACTTTCTCCTCTGTTGAGGGGCTACGAAACTTGTTGGCATGTTAGTTTGAGATTTGGTGAAATTGGCTCTGCCCTATAGTGCTTGTGAATGCTTGTTTACCGAGCCTATAATCTGCTTCAAATGCTTGTCCGAAATTTTGTAAAACTCGAAAAGAAGAGGAATTTTTGCCCTGCTGCAATTGTAGGTGAATCTCAAGATGTGATATCAATAGACGATGCTATCCTTATTAGAAGAGAGTATGGGTGATAATGCATATCTTTCTACCATGATTTGACTACTATTAGTTTTAATTAATAGTTTCTGTTTCTCTGTGGTAGAACTGTAGCTTCTGCCTTCTCGGGCCATACTAGCAGGAGCTGCAGGACATCTTCATAGTACTTGTAATGTGTCAGTGTTTTTTTTTTTTTTTTTTCTGTTTTCCAAAGGCCTACTTACGCATTGGAAGTTCATAATTATATTTCCTATCAGAAATTCTGTCCAACTTTCATTATTTAACAGTTTACATGCAAATGTTCTTTGACTCATTTCGAACACATTTAGTGCTAGATTCTTGTATTTTCTAAGGAAGTTCGTTTCTTTGTAGTATAGGCAAACAGGTAATAACAAACTAAACCGTTATATTTTGCTTAAAGATATCAAGTAGTCAGATACCAAAAAAATTAATAAAACTGTTTTTTTTTTTTCCTATTATAGATGTTGAAATTCTGAACCTAGGTTATGTATTGCATGTGTGCTCTACCGAGGCTTTTCATTTCATGGGTACCATATTGTGTATCTGACTCTACTGAGTACAGACCATATGTGAGAAGTAGCAACAGCAATTTATTGATTTTCATGCATGCTGTGCTGCATATCCTGCGATACTGATAATAACACCTGTTGATACGTACAACAACTAATATTTCAATTTTTGTCAACAAAAGTTGATTTATGCGAGTGCATTTTACCTGGAATGCTGCTAGATTTATAACCACCCATGTTTGTTACAGGATGGTATCGAAGAATGCCGGAAATTATGTGGCGGCCATGGCTACCTTTGTAGCAGTGGGCTTCCTGAGTTATTTGCCGTTTATGTCCCTGCCTGTACATATGAAGGAGACAACATTGTGCTTCTTCTGCAGGTATGTAATATGAGTTATATTTTTAACATTCTCTGTAATTCCTGTTATTTCTGTTACATACTTCATATGGAAGGTTTTGAGATGCAGGATACTGAATGAACTTAACACACTGCCATGTAAGTACTATTTGGGTGCAAACAAGATTTGTCTTCGTTGTATTGAAATGCCCCAAGAAGTATTCTCACATTGATAGATAGTTTAATAGGTATAGGAGACAATGGTATAGTTGCCACTTAGAGCTTCCAGATTAATCTTATAGAATCTGAAACTCATTAATCTCATCTGGACCTTAATTTGAATATTTGAAATTTTGACTTTTAAATTGTATTTTTATATATAAGAATATATGGTGGAACTTATTAAGTCGACGGAATGATCGAGAATATTTGGTTTGAGTTTGCACTTTGGTTCCAATCTGCCAAGTAAGTCGTTTATGTCTTAAGACTTGGATTAGGGTGCATCTTGTTGGAAATGCATGCTACTGTTAATTTTTGGAAAGGATAAACAGAATTATTTTGCCTAATGCATTGATTCCTTCTTGTTAAAGAGTTCAAGCATTGTGTCTATGCTATTTTAGGGAACTAGATAGCTGGATGATGTTTTAATCAAAACTCCTATGTTGACTAAAGTTTTGATAGGTTTAAACTATAAGTTTCCGTGTATACCAGTCGAGCACTTGTGTACTAATGTGGTTAGATCTCAGCTGGATTATTCCAATTTCCATCACATGAATCAGGGATGCACCGGTTTCTCTTCAAGTATTTTCTACTTATGCTAGCGTTAGCATCATCTGCTCATGTGCTTTTCTTCTGTAGGTTGCAAGGTTTCTCATGAAGACTGTTTCTCAGCTGGGGTCTGGAAAGCAACCAGTGGGTACAACATCTTATATGGGCCGTGTTGAGCATCTAATGCAATGCCATTGCAATGCTCAAAGAGGTAATTGGTCCTTTCTGAATGTGCTGATTATTCCAATTTCCCATTGTTCAAGCTTTCAGGAGTTGGAGGGCTGAAAAACACATGGTGTAAAGCTGCAACCTAAGCATGACAATTTGCATATAACTATTTATTATTGCCTCAAGAAGCTATTAAACTGCAACCATATCATTCTTATTTGTAGTTTCTATTGTTTAACTCCATAAGACGTCTTAACTAGTCACTCTTCAAAGAGACATTGGTCACTGTTTGCATTTGCTTCTTTTGATAATCTCTCCCTTCCTTAATGACATGCAGCCAAGGATTGGTTAAAGCCTAGCGCAATATTGGAGGCATTTGAGGCAAGGGCTGTTAGAATGTCTGTTGCCTGTGCTCAAAATTTAAGCAAGTTCGCAAATCCGGAAGAAGGTATTTCTGCTGTGATAAAAATTAAATCTTTTGTGTTTTCTTATGTCCTTATGTTACTGTGTCAAATTTCATCGAACTTTAATGGAGGAATGCGGGAATGATGGGAGAAGTGAAGCTGACCCAGTTTAAGGGAATGGTTAGATGCTTTCGTCGTTAGTTATCTATTTTGTATCAATCGGGTGCTTAAATGATGGGAATTACATTAACTGGATGAGATGTTCTGGTGGGATTACATAACTAGATGAGATGTTTTTGGTGGGTTCCCTCTCCTTACAAGCATTCAGTATGACAAAAAGGTTGGGAGGAGGGTTTTCCTTGAAATTTCAGCTGAAGTGTTTCCCTCATATACTTGTCCTTATAGAGAAATACATTTACATTTCTACTCAATCTTCCTTTCTGTTCAGGCTTTGCTGAACTCTCAGCTGATTTAGTGGAGGCAGCAGTTGCTCACTGCCAATTAATTGTGGTTTCCAAGTAAGTCACTTCTACTCTCACCTCTTATTTGTGATGCAACAATAGTTCTGAGGAGTCAACAATATTTTTGGTTGACTCTCCAAGAAGAATGCAGAAGGCAAATTGTCATTTGGTTTTCTGTTAACTTTTGTTTTTGGTTGTTGGGAATAAGAAACTTTCATCTTACTCAGGTTCATTGAGAAATTGCAACAAGAAATTCCTGGAAAGGGGGTCAAACAACATTTAGAGGTACTCTGTAATGTCTATGCCCTATTCCTTCTTCACAAGCATCAAGGTGATTTTCTCTCCACTGGCTGCATCACCCCCAAGCAGGCTTCGCTTGCAAATGATCAGCTCAGATCTCTGTATTCCCAGGTTTGCCTTTACTACTCTCTTTAACCCTACTCCATGGGAAGCTGCCAATCTGCTTACTCGCTTCAAACTCATGTTTTGTTGTTTTTAGGTTCGCCCAAATGCAATTGCTCTTGTTGATGCATTTAACTACACTGACCACTTCCTTGGCTCAATTCTCGGCTGCTATGACGGAAATGTATATCCAAAGCTCTACGAGGCAGCATGGAAGGATCCTCTAAACGAGTCCGTCGTGCCTGATGGCTACCGTGAATATATCCAGCCTTTGCTGAAGCAACAGATCCGCGCTGCTAGACTCTGAAAGAACCTCTCTGTTTGTTGATACATTTTGAAAATCTAATTCCCTTATTGTGTAATGCCAATAAAGTTACCTGGATTGTGCCCTGTAGACGGAGTTTGTGTAACATTAGAAACACATTCTGGTTGATAACTTATAATTGCCTATCTCAGATCAAGTTAAGACAGAAGAAATAAGATTATTTGTGTTGTTGATAGAACATTACCATTTATCTTACAGTACTTGGAAATACCATAAATCTCCCCATATCCTATCAGATTGGTATGATGGAATTGCCACTTAGGGAGTCGCGAGTTGATTCTACTCAGGAGACTGGCAGATCAGAGATGCTGCCCATATAATTTCTTAAATTTTTTTATTTTTTTTAGGTTACATGGGAGGCCGAAGCTGAAGAAAGAAAAGCCTTTGTGTGTTTTCTTTTAATAGTAAGACATATGAAGCCCTTGAGTTTATTATTCAAGGAATAATGTCTTATATATCATTGTTATTATACATACATATATTTCCATTTGCCATTTATACTTCGTTAGTGTACCCTTATTCAATAGATTCGTTGCATCATGTTCAATTTGACTAAATTGGGACCAAGTAATCCCTTATCAAGTCGAGTTCAAAAAAATTTTAAGTTTCAAAATGTGTTTTAGTTTAGCTTGTTGTGCATAACGAGTTGATCTTGAACACGCTTTTAACAAGTCGAATATGAGCAGAGTTTAAAGTATCTTTAATCATTTCAGCATTACCAATCTATTATTTGTCCATTTTATATCATGCAATCCTAGTTTTTTCACGGGAATTTGATACATATTATGAGGAAATACACTTAGGCCTAGAAAATCAAATGGTTTTTGCGATAATTAAAAGACTAAAAGAGAAAAGCAAGACCATTGGCTCAAGGCTTTATATAAATGTTTTTAGCACTTACGGGCATTGCCAAAATATGAGATAATAAAGTAAATTTAAATATCACCAACGGCTACTCTTGTACCTTTTGGCGCCAAAACATTTCCTACTTTGAAGGGTCAGAATAAATGTGGGAATACCTTTCTTTAAACCCAGGCCCCAAGGGTCACAGACTCACAAACATATCTCTCACTACTCCCTATATATATATATATGTATAGGGCAATGCAACGTCCCTCAATATGCACCCCTTCACCTTCCAATCACTTACATTGGGTTTGGAGTGATCACTTTCTCTCTCTCCAAACATGGCGGGCATAGGAAGCCTGGTTGATCTTTTGTTGTTCTACACACTCGAGAGACTACTCTTCAATAGAATGGTGAAACAACTGGGTAAGGATCCACAGCTGGTCAAGGCGGCCATCGCCCTCTGGCTCATGCTAGAAGAAATTGGCTACTACGACTTGACTCGAATGATCAACTCGTTCAACAATCAGACCATCGAAGCCATATTCAACGAGTCCTTGTCATGCTTGGAGTGCATTCAACCCGGTTCAGCAGAGCCCATTGAACCGGACCAAACTTCGGTTTTCCTCAGCTTCTTCGATGAGCCGATGAACCGGCGGTTCTTTTACTACAACCGCGAGTTCATGCACAGGCGGTTTATGCATATCATGGAGGCTGTGTGCAGTAAGATTTTTGGTGAGAAGGCAGCCATTGAGATTGATGAGTCCGAATTCAGACCGGTGGCTCGAGGTGCAGCCCTTGGTGCTTCTGGTGTGGTTGGGCAATCAACCCTAAATCCTAATGCGAGTGAGTTTGTCCCTGGACAAACTCATGAGGATACTCGGACTATGTTCTTGACCTTTTCCAAGGGCTTTCCACTGACCCGTCAAGAAATCTTCAACTTCTTCACTTCGTACGTATAATACTCTCTCTCTCTCTCTCTCTCTCTCTCTCTCTCTCTCTCTCTAGAATTATTTTCATTTCACAGTAGCACCAAACATGTCGAGATTGGTTGTAACTTCTTACGTTAATGGCACCGTTCATCTTTATTTTGTCTCTTTGACTTGTCATACTGCTCATATCTTTACCAAGACATATTTATCAATACGTTTTCAAATTTTGGTTTCCAAATTTAAGTTATCTCGGCTAGACTACATTGAGTTTGAGGAAAAATTTTAATGTATATTATATTTATCTTAGACTAAGTTGATAGATAACTTACGTTTTTCTAGTTTATAGGTGTTTTTTGTACAGTATTTTTCCTAATGCTATATATAGTGTATCATATCTGCTTTTGTATTCATTCAATTCAATACAATAAAGATTATTCTCTTCAATTCTATCTCTCCTTCTCATGATTCAATCGGTGTAAATGGTTGTTTTTGCAGGAAATGGGGGGATGTGGTTGGAAATGTGGTGGTAGAACAACCTGCTGGAGGCCAGCCGCCGCTATACGGACGCGTGATATTCAAGTCGGCCATGACAATTCCATTAGTGCTGAATGAACAAGCGAAGGCAAAGTTCATGGTGGGACGAAAACATTTGTGGGCACGAATCTATGTGCCCCGTCGTGGATGAAAAGGGAGCTATGAATTTAGGGTTTGTAGCAAGCAATCAATCTAACGATTTTTCAGGTCCTGGTTGCTTTGTAACAATGTCAACCTAGCTCTTTAATACTAGTAGTAGTTTATACTTTATAGTTCGGTCTGATCCAGCTCTTCACACAAATTGTTGTTACACTGCTTCATATGTATAAGGTCCCAACTCAATTTGTATTAGGCTAAATTTAAAACTAGAACCTGATCACCAACGAAAACCGCGGATACGAGGCTTTTCGAGATGAAAAATGTTATATGTAATTTTTTTTTCTCACCTTCTAGATATAAGTAAATGGGTACCACAAGAATTTTTTAATGTAAATCTCATAGTCTTGTATCTAGGAATGAAAAAAGAAATTGAAAAATTAGATTATATATAACATCACTCTTTTGAGATTGCACTTGCCACTCCTCAAAAAATAATACTATACATAAACTATTTTCTCAATTTATTTTCTTGTCCATAATATACAATACAGTGTGACCCACATTAATAAATGCATGTAAGATCCATTTATTTTGTGTCTTATGGGTAATAAATTAATTTATGCATAGCATTTTTCCTCCACAAAACATGATATTTTTCGAGAGACAGAGATATAAAATTTCCCTTTCTCACCCAAAAGCTTAGGCACATCATCCATGAGTCAAATTGTAGGCTCTTACATGAAGCCTAATTATATTATATGCATAATGGATTAATTATACTCTCGATTTTGGAGTGATGTAAGGGAAATTTGTGATAAATTGTTACAAAAAAAGTAAAATTTTACACATTTACCCCTTAAAAAAGACTATGAGCTTATCACTTGTAAATTTTTTTTTGGTATATTTTGCTAACGCAAGTTCATGCATACGAGCAGCGTGCACTGTAACTTACATAAGAAACAACTGTTGAAGTTAGTTTTTCAATGTGATCACTATTGCCCTTAGTTACGAAAATTTTTAAAAAAATAAAAATTGAAATAAGCCATAATGCTTTCATCAAATTTTCAAATGGAAGTATTTTGCAACTGTCATACTGTAATTTCATGCAGATTTTCAGTTATTTTAGTCCTTTAGCATGTTCATACAAACTTATATAGTTTCTTTTTTCTTCAAGAAAAGAAATTAAAGATTACGAAAAGTGAAAAGAAAATTGAAAAAAGACAACCAACGCATTGTTTAGAATCTTAATTTGATTGAAAAAAAAAATCTTTGATTAATTTATTTCTACTCCACAGCTAGTGTAGAGATGACAACGGGATGGGTTTAGGTGGAGGGACTTTTATCTCATTCCTGTCCCGCCATGGTAACCCTTTCCCCCAAACCCATCCGGTCCCACTCCGCCCCACTTCCTTTATCTTATTATTATTTTTAAATACATCATAGACAAAGCAAGAGATAAAATTACAAAAAATAAGAAAAAAATCACAATAATTATATTTTAATGAAATGTATAGAGATTTTTAAATGTATATATTAATAAATAGGACGGGTTTAGATTGATATGAGTTTTTACACCTTATTTTCAAACCTGTCTTACCCCGATTAGGGGCGGGGCGAAATCAGACATATTGGGTTATTTTGCCAATTAAAATAGATTAGAGTACCTCTAGTTTACTTCTTCTTTCCAATCACTCAGATATTCAGCTCATTATCCACACTAGCGAGTAAAGCTACAATAACAGAGGCCAAACCAACGAGGACAAACTAGATTGAGTACACCGTGTTTGAATGATCCAAAACATAATTTGTCAGTTATAGGAGGTAGCGGATGAAGAATTAGGCCTTTTTAGACAACCCTACTTCTATAGGTTAGGGCTTGACAACAACACTTTTAAATGTTAGTTGTCCCTTGCCAAAAGCCTCCCATTACATAACGAAAGAGGGTCCCGACTATAATACACGGTGTTAGGAGTTGGCACTAGTTGTGACGTGTGTCAAGAGTTGGCACTGGACTTTGACATCATCGAGGACGATGATGGTTGAAGTGGTGAAGAATGTCACGGGTTGCCACCCGTGGCACGTCTAGGACCACGAGGGACCTTGGCGTGGGGCATGTCTGAGCATGATTGGCCGGTGGCATGGCAATCTCGTAATTTATATTTTTCATATTTATTGGATATATAGATTATGGCTCCTCGAAGGAGTAGAATGTTTCTTCCTATCAATTTGGAGATGGCTCAGAATGCTATTATGAGGGGGGCATGGTATTGACTCTACCACCCCCTGGTGCTACCGAAAGGGACAACATTCAAGTGAGTCCCCCAAGGAAGTGGGAGAGACTTGGGGGCCGACTGTGGCACGTAGCTGCAGTCCTCATATTAGTCAAGGGGCTACATGAGCAGCATTATGCCCGGTAAGGCAGATGTTGGGCATTAGCGTCGAGGATGGGGTTGTGGCATTCGCACTCGCTACGCCATAATTATATAGTGGTGGGGCTTATGTCTATGACGGATTGGACCTCGGTGTGTACACTTGCATGCCGTGTGTCTCATGTGCACTTGCGCATTGGGTTCACGCTTGTGCACACGGCCGCTTGGTTTGGCTAGCATTGGTGTCGTGGGACACAATGTTGTGGGCTTATCAGTCGCTATTCGGTGGTGCCTTTCCTTGCGGGCAACTTTGACGCGGGACGCTAAGAGCTTAATGGATGGAAGCGTTGTGCCTAACGGGTGATGCTTGGCTGACGCGCATGTCTAGTTGCACATGGCTACATTGCTTGTGTTTCGAAAGGGACTGGCGTTAAGCACATTGCTTGTCATGTGTGTGCGCATTTGAGTATGGCGTTGCTATCGCCTATAGCTTGGGTTGCCTTATAGCTTGAGCATCAGAGGTCCGAGCTTAAAGAGATATGCGGGGCATTACGGATGGATCCTGGACAAGCGCATAATCTTATGCCTTGGTGTTTGAGTTTGACGGGACTATTGCTTGGAGCATAGTCTCCTCACGGGTGTATTCCGCTGCGTATGATCATGGCGGGTCGCAATACTGTCACTGTGTGGTGCCTGGCCTGTCAGCCCGTGACACACGGCCTTACACAATTGGTTGGAAGGACGAACTTGTACTATTGTTTGATCCATGACTGGTCCAAAGAGTGTGGTTCGAATTTCCGTCACTGCAAAAGTTTTGCACGTGTTGTGAAGTCGGTGTGAGGGACACCAACGAAGGAAATTTTCTCCAAGGGCTCGTTTTCAAGGAAAATCCCTCATGTGGTCATCTTTTTTTTTTTAGTATATATTTTAGCAATTTATAGACAAATGTTTGAAAATAGCTTCTCTACTCAACATGATAGGGCTGCTTGCATAGGAGATTCGCACTCGCACAACCGACAGGAGCCTTGTACACTTTATATATATACATGGAGGTTAATTTTAAAGTACTAATAGTATAAAAAATTTTTTACATAAGTGAGTATTAGAATATAATTTATTTTTTTAAGTCACGATTTTTTGTGTTATACTTGAATTTTAAAAAACACGTGTTACATTTTGATATTTCGTTTACATAAAAAATATATACACTATTAATGCATTAAAACTAAATTCATATATATATATATCATGTCAATTCAAGTGTCTTGATATATATATATCTAAGTAGCACTCTAACCGAAAAAGCAACAAACCATTGCCAAAGGCATGGTAACTGTTGCCGAAACTTGTTACGTGAATAGAAAAAATTGTCCCAATATTTATAATTTTTCAAGAGTTTTAAGTAGGGTATTTCTGTCCATTCATTATAAGTTACCCTGTGTATTAAGGCCACCCAATTATGAAGCAAATGCGTATGAGCTACTAGGTCTGGCCTCAGCGTGGACAAATTATTCAGTACTCCTAAAATGCCACTTAATTTTACTCTTCCACTTAAATAGGGGTGCATCCCTCACTTGTTAGGTGTGATCTTTAATCTCACCTATCAGGAGAACTCTATCACTATATGAGTGGTGGAACAAGGAGATATGGTACTCCAGAAACACTGAATAATTTTTTCTCTGCACAAATTCTGGGATAAAATGGGCTGGGCAGACTGTTCGGCCTAAGCATTGAATTGAACGGGTACAGGGTATTACAAACAACACCAATAGTAAAGGCCCATCCTGACGTGGTGAGCCCATTTCATTTTTCAATATACTCGATCCAGCACGAGAAAGACCCTTGATTCAAGACCAAAAATAAACATATAATTGAAAAGAAGAAAGGACCCTTGATTAAATCAGCTTACATTAAAAATAAACAACGATTTATTTAATTGTATCCATACGTACCAAACTATTGCTTACCTACTTTTAATATTTTCTCATCCTTCTAATATTGTTACGCTATGTTTCGATTTGGTTTGTCAAGGAAAAAAAATTTAAAGGAATGAAATTACTTATACAAATTATTATTTATGGGTAACTAAACAAAAAATGTAATTTTTTAACAAATATCTATTTATTTTCTTCTTATTTTCCTTGACCAACAAGAAATATTTATAAATATAAATTATTTCACTTTATTTTCTTAATTCATGAATAAAATACTTACACAGCTAAAATTGTGAGGGGAAAAAAATGAATATTAGGAAATTTTTCACATGGAAAAAAACAAGAAGGCACTGTGGCCTTTTAAGCACCACAAATTAAGAGGTTGTGTGTATAGGGACATAGCCATACAAACTTAGGGTACCTGTCCTGCTTTGCAGTCATTAATTAAGAAGTTTCCTAACGTGTTCCGTACCACAAATCTACAGCATTCTACCATCGGATTTGGATACCCCAAATTTTGGTACTTAAAATGGAGAGTCACTTTCATAAAATCCCAACCACAAATTAATTACAATCTGCTAATGTTTTGTCAAGTATTTAAAAGCGTGTGTTAGAGTTTTAAATGAAAGCGCGTTTATAAAAGCGTGGCTGGCAACCAAGCTTTAGTTTAAATTCTAATAACATGACAAAATCGTAAATGCTTATTTTTCAATGAATAATTGAGATCTCTGAGAGAATCTAAATTTCAAAATACTAGTTTTTTCTTCTTCTTTTTTTCACTTACCTAGTGTAAAAAAGAAACACGGGCTTTACCATTTTAGTATTCATACAAAGAATTTAGGACTAATCGATATACTTATTTCGCATTAGCCCAGATATTTTATTGCAAACAACTACATTTTCATTCTTTTTCATTGATTCCTGTCATCCAACCATAGTCTAAGAAAATATTACAAGAGAATGGAAGTCACTCAAATAATTGTTTGTTTCCATTCCTTTTTGTATGCAGATTAAAACATGTGGTAAGTTTTTGAACTGCGTAGCTTATTTTTTTATTTTTATTTTTTTTTTAGGAATAATTGACATGACTACCCACCTGCAAATTAACAAACTATAAGAGTGCATACTGCATACTAATATTTATAGAAAAGAATATATTCCAACAATAAAAAATAAATATGTAGGGAAAATGTTCTCAGAAGTATAATATGCTTTAATCACAATAATTGAAGGAGAAATAATTAGAACAAGCACGAGGTAGGTATTGCTTATGGAATGTTTTCTTTCCCAATTTTCTTTTCTTTCTGCATGTCATTGTCGTTTGGAAGGAGGGAGGAGATTTGTGGGGGAGGCAATCCTATTTCATGTAGTTTACGAATTTTTCTACTTGAATCACAAAATCTAGTTCGTTTATTCTCTCATGTATTTTGCCTTCTTGCAGCTGCCCTACAGGAAAAATTCCATACACACTTAAGTGTTAGAATAGTTGGAGAAGAGAGCATTGGATGCTCTGATATTATGTTAAAAAAGATAAAACTCATCTGTAATTATAATACATTATAAAGTAAAGAAATATTACAATAGAGATAATGAGATAGATAGTAAGTGAAGTAGTGAGTTTAGTTACATAGATTAAGCCTGTATTTATGGAAGGGGAGAAGAGTCTAGTTCTCTATCTCAACCGATGATGGATAGAGAACTTCTAGTTCTCTAACATTTTTCCTCAAATTCAAATAAAAAAAAACAGAGAGATACTTGAGTTTGAAGAAAATATGATAGAAATGTTGGAGAATGGCCGAAGAAAGTCGGCCGAAGAAAGGCCGTAGAATGGTTGGAAAGACACTGAAGGTCAGTCGAAAGTTGGCCAGTGGGACTTCGCAGGATGGCCGGAGGGACATCAGTCACAATAAAAAGGGCTCATTCTGATGTGGTGGGCCCATTTCATTTTTCAATATGTTCCATCTAGCGTGAGGAAGACCCTTTGATTCAAGACCAAAAATAAACAAGTAATTGAAAAGAAGAAAGGACCCTTGATTAAATCAAGTTAGATTAAAAATAAATGACGATTTATTCAATTGTATCCATGTGTACCGAACTATTGCTTACCTACTATGAATATTTTCTCATCCTTTTAATATTGTTACGCTATGTTTCGATTTGGTTTGCCAAGGAAAAAATATTGAAAGGAATGAAATTACTTATACAAATTATTATTTATGGGTAACTAAACAAAAAAATGTAATTTTTTGGCAAATATCTAATCATTATTTCATGAATAAAGTACTTACACAGCTAAAATTGTGAGGGAAAAAAAATGAATATTAGGAAATTTTTCACATGGACAAAAACAAGAAGGCATTGTGGCCTTTTAAGCACCACAAATTAAGAGTGCGTGCATAGGGACATAGCCTTACAAACTTAGGGTACCTGTCCTGCTTTGCAGTCATGAATTAAGAAGTTTCCGCATGTGTTCCGTACCACAATCTACAGCATTCTACAATTGGATTTGGATAACCCAAATTTTCGCACCGAAAATGGAGAGTCACTTTCATAAAATCCCAACCACAAATTAATTACAATCTGCTAATGTTTTGTCAAGTAATTAAAAGCATGTGTTAGAGTTGTGCTTTTAAATGAAAGCGTGTTTATAAAAGGGTGGCTGGTAACCACGCTTTAGTTTAAATTCTAATAACATGACAAAATCCTAAATGCTTATTTTTCAATGTATAACTGAGATCTCTGAGATAATCCAAATTCCAAAATGTTAGTTTTTTCTTTCTTTTTTTTCACTTGCCTAGTGTAAAACAGAAACATGGGCTTTACCATTTTCCTATTCATATAAAGAATTTAGGACTAATCAATATACTTAATTCGCATTAACCCAAATATCTTTTTACAAACAACGAGATTTTCATCTTTCTCAATGATTCCTGTCATCCAAACACAATCTGAGAAAATATTACAAGGGAAGAGAACCCACAGTCAAATAATTGTCATATAACTTGCACATTTTTATTTTCTTTTGTCTATAAATTAAAACATGGAGTTAATTACAAACGCATCCCTTGAACTATAATTCAGTATCACTATACTCCTCTAAACTCTAAAACGTAATAAGTTGACCCTTGAGTTATCAATTTGTATCAATCAGCCCCTTCTATTAGCAAAAATATTAGCAATTAGTTAGAAGAGTAGATGAAAAATTATCATATAACTTGCACATATTCACCAAGATTCATTTTATACCTAAATTACATTATCTTAATATAATAAATGTTTAATGACTGAAATACTTCTTATTTTGCTTTTATATTTACATGTCATTTTAAGATATATTTTAGTCATTTTGTAATTATTATAACAAGAGAATATCAATACAGGTATAAAACTATACTTTTGTCAACATGTACAAGTTAAATAATAATTTTTTATCAATTTTCCTAACGAATTACTAGCATGAGGGGTTTGTTTGATACAAATTAATAGTTCAAATGGTCAACTTGTTATATTTTTGAAATTAAGAATATATAGTGATACTAAGTCATAGTTCATAGGATATGCTTGTAATTAATACTAAAATATGTGGTAAGTTTTTGAACTGCGTAGCTTACATTTTTTTATTTTTTTTTTGGGAATAATTGGCAGGACTACCTACCTGAAAATTAACAAACTATAATAGTGCATACTGCATGCTAATATTTGTAGAAAATAATATATTCCAACAATAAAAAAATAAATATGCAGGGAAAATATTCTCAAAAGTATAATATGCTTTAATCACAATAATTGAAGGAGAAATAGTTAAAACAAGCACGAGGTTGGTATTGCTTGTGGAATGTTTTCTTTCCCACTTTTCTTTTCTTTCTTTACATCATTGTCGTTTGGGAGGAGGGAGGTGATTTGTGGGGGAGGCAATCCTATTTCATGTAGTTTATGAATTTTTTCTAGCTACTTGAATCAGAAAATCTGACAGTTTGTTTATTCTCTCATGTATTTTGCCTTCTTGCAGCTGTCCTACAGGGAAAATTCCATACAAAGTACTTCTTTTCGTCGACGTTACAGCATGCAACTAAACTTCGAGAACCCGTTTGGCTGCCAAGAAAAATTCTAGCCTCACAACATATAGTATCTCAACAGATTGAAACAATATGGTGAATGTACTACCTACCAAACTCGTGATGTCTTGCTCCTCATTAGAGAATTAGAGAGAGAGGAAAGATAGAGAAAATTGACCTTTTATTATTATTATATACATATCCACTCATACCTTCATCATGCACTGCTGATTGCTGACAAATTATGTATTATGTCACTGCTGGGTACTGACGAATACCTAACATGTCCTTTAATTAATAATTCATTAGTTAAAGGAAAATATATAATTTGGGTAGGTGATTTAGATTAGTATATGCTTTTGATTGATGCCCACACTGTCCTTAGTTTGACGAAGACCTAAAAAAACTTTTTATTTGGTCATCCCAGTCAAATTGGGCAGTTTTGGATTGGACGTGTTGGGCAGCCAAAGAAACAAATATTTATTAAAGTATAAATCATGTGCTTAAGAGTAACTACAATCCCAAATATATTGTAAATTAATGGTTTAATGTATTAGCACATTAGAGAGCCAGTGGATGATGATCTTTTCTTTCTATCATTTCTTTAAATTTATTTTTACTTAATTTATTTTTTCTTTTTGGCCATAAGGATTCTACAAAGTTACCAACCACCACCTTGTTTGGAAGGCAACAACTATTTTTATGGTTCCACTGCTCTTGCTCTCTCTCTCTCTCTCTCTCATGAGTGGAGCCCATTCTTGCGAGAGAAGGAATGGTGATTGCATGACACAAATCAAGTTTCTCTATGTGTCATAGACTTGATATGTATTGAAACATGATCAACTGGGATGCCAAGTTTGTCTACAATACAACTCTTTGTAAAGAAAACTTAGTTTTCAAGCACATGCAAATAAGACTGCCCGACAATTGAGACACAAATCCCAAAATATTCAAACCCCTCTTTTGGCCAAACAGGCCCTAAAGGTCGATGAGGATGGCCTATAGATAGCTTATGTTGTTAGGGCAAGAAGTTCCCATTCTCATTCGGAAGAACCTGTGACAGCTCCTTAATGATCAAAGTCTTGTCTTTTATATCTCACAAGCTGACTAGCTAGAACTTAATCAGATTATTACTGTAGAACTGAAATTTATTGTCCGTGTTGGTGTCAATACATTCATTGTATATAATTATGTGAGTTGATATATACAAACTTTAACTTTATCAGTATTTCATATAAAGCTGCTATATGGTCACAATTTGTTCAGTACCACGTGGAAATGGTGTGATTCCATTTCCAACATTTCAGAAGTTTCTCTCGATCATTGCATAATATTCAGAAACAAAGAATGGGACGACAAAATAATTGTTTGATATGTCATCATCAGAAATACAATAGCCCTACACGAAAATATCTTGATCCCCTCGTGTTAAATGCCTGTATATCATAAAAAAAATAATATTATATAAATAAAAAAATTCATACAAAATTTTTATATAAAATGATATTTTTTAATAACAGTTTTTTATTTCAAAACAAAATATCCATCATAATGTCTTTTAATTATAAAGTTGTCACTATTACAGTATTCTGATAAATATTTTTGTATAAATTTTTTCTAAAAATATTATTCTTCTAAAAAACATTCGATCCAGTAATCTAGATTGTGATTTGTCCATTTGCTTTGTTTGACTGCTTTAGAGCGCCATTAATGTTGCAGTTCAAAGGTCTCTCTCTCTCTCTCTCTCTCTCTCTCTCTCTCTCTCTCTCTCTCTCTCTACATGTCCGTATATATTTGCAAACACATTATTATGTAAATACTAATTACCTAAAACTAAAACAAAATGAAACCCAAAACATTTTCGAAGAAAAACTAAATATGATGATATACAACGTCCTTATATATGTAAGCATTATGTCATCGTAAGGAACACAATATAGCCTCACAACAAGATAATTTTTTCGCCTCTGTCATAAAATTGGACCAGCACATGCTATAGAGTCTAGATTGTGATTTGTCAATTTGCTTTATTTGTTCGCTTCAGTGCCATTAATGATTGCAGAGCAAAGGTCTCCTTCTCCTCTCTCCTTATATTAGAAAACATTATAAATAATTTCATTTTCAATCTCATATATATCTCAATGTAAGCCGTATTGACTTGTGTATAGAAATGAAAAATACGATTGAGAAGTGAATTTATATAGAATATTACTCATATATATATATATATATATATATATGTATATATACAAGCACCTTATTATGTAAGTATTAATAAATAAAAAACTAGAATAAAATGAAACCCAATAATAGTCTAGGAGAATAAAGAAATACAATGATATCCAAGGCCCTTACGTAAGCATTATGTCATCATTAGAAATACAATAGCATCCCAGGAAATGAGGAAAATAACTCTGATGCCCTCATATTAAATGCCACAGTCATAAGATTCAACCAGTACATTATGTACATACGGTGGATTGTGATTTGCAACTTGCTTTCGTGGTTAGTTTTAGAGACATTAGTGTTGCAGTACAAAGGTCTCTCCCCTCCACACACACACACACATATACATATGTATTTATGCAAGCCGCAAGCCCCATCAAAAGTTTTGTATATATAAGAGAAAAATTAGTGATTTAGCCTCTCTTAAGTTTTTGAAATTTTCTTTATATCTCACAAATTTTTAAGTATTTAGAATAAGAATTTGAGTATTAACTCAAAAAAATTTTAAAAAATATATCGTAATTTTTTAAAATTTTAAAAATTTTATCTTGACACTCCTCAAAAAACTTTCTGGGTCCGCTCTTATATGCAAGCACATTATTAGGCAAGTATTAATAAGTGAAAAAACTAAAATTCGAGGGAAAACTAATAGTTCAAGAGAAACAAGAAATACAATGATATCCACAGCCCTTAGACGAGTTTGGTTGGTGGGAATTGGCATGATATTCTCATTCGATATTTTGCCTGAATCCATTGGTTGAAGCATGGTGTTAAGAATGACATTCCCACTATTTCCACAAATAGTTCAGAACAAGTTCTCTAGCTAGGAGGATGCATGAAAGCTTAGGCCAACTTGAAAGTCCAATGATCACGTGGTTCACGCAATGGCCAATTTGAGGGATCATCGTATGCCAAATATTTCAAGGGACCTACAGTTTAGGGCGCCGATGGGGGGGGGGGGGGGGGGGTTTGGTGTTGTTGGGTTTACAACAACCAACTTGTATGCAAATTATAGATTAAGGTTTGCCGTTGCCAAGTAGTGTGCAGTATATATTTTATGTTATTTTCATTTTATTTTCAAAAATCAGGACGTAATTTGCGTAGAAGCATTGCCTTTAAAAAATTCAATTTGCTCAAAAAAAAAATTAACAATTTGATTTTTCAATTTTTTTTTAAATTCTTTAACATCGAATGTTGTGCTTACAAAATCATATGGCTAAAATTAAGAAATTATATTCTTTTTTGTATATATACTCTTTACAATATCAATAATCAAGTAATAGTAATAGTTTCACGAAATATTAGATTGTACGGCTAGAAAATGCTGATAGTATATAACAATATAGATCATAAATACAACAAAGCCTTGCTCGTAGCAAAAATAGGCATATGGTAGATGAAAATTTCACAATCATAAAAGGTCTGGCTACTTAATGAGACATTGAAAGAGGACGAAAAAAATGATAAACATGCACTCTGAAAACATCAACTTCTGTTAACAAAACAGCTAAACTGTACCTCCCGTCATGCTTAGGCCCCATTTCTTTCTTATACACACACATATATATGGATGAGGATTTACTCTAACTTAGGTCGGGAAAATTCCTCCGGCCTGTGTACGTAATAACATATCATTTAATTATATATTTATGTATTTATTTTTATTTAAATATCTTTTATAAATATAATAATCTTATAATTGATGTCTGAAATATAAGAAGAATATAAATATATTAATAACACAATTTTAATAAGTGACAAATTGATGTGCTAACACAGGACAGGAGTTATTCCTTTAACCTGAGTTGGATGAAATCCTTATTCCATATATATGTATGTGTGTGTATATATATATGTATATAGTCTTTTTACCATTTTGTATAAGGATATTATAAGAACCTCTCCTTCCTAAGATCTATACCCCAACATTTTCTCCCACACACCAAAAAGCCCCATCTACTATGGAAGGAGCTGTAAGTATAGATTCTACAGAAAGTGAAGGCCAAACCGCCACCTGTTCTTCTTCCTCCGCCACTTCCTCCGCCAGCACCACCGCCTCCTCCTCCCTATCATGCTCTTCTGCAACATGTACCCCAACCAAAGCCGTGACAAAGAAAAGCTCTAAGAGAGTTCATCAAGAAGCGAAAATGGGGACCCACGAGACAAGCAAGAAGGCCAAGAGAAGCGATGATGGAAAACACCCGATTTATTGCGGCGTACGAATGCGGAGCTGGGGGAAATGGGTCTCTGAAATCCGGGAGCCGAGGAAGAAGTCAAGAATATGGCTCGGGACCTTCGAAACGCCCGAAATGGCGGCTCGAGCCCACGACGTAGCCGCCATTACAATCAAAGGCCAATATGCTCATCTCAACTTCCCTGAGTTGGTTCATGAGCTGCCTCGCCCGGCTTCCAAGTCACCGAAAGACATCCAAGCCGCGGCAGCCATAGCTGCCGCCCTAGCTACTGCAAAAAGTCATGAAGCCGAAGCCGAGCCGAGCCAAGCTGAGTTTATAGGTTCCGGTCAATCCCCAGATTCCACCGTGGCATCTCTTGACAGAAGAGAGTCATCAACTTCACCTCTAGGCACCATTGATGACCCATTCTTCGACCTGCCAGACCTCTTCATCGACCTCAGTCATCAAATGGACGAGCTTTATTACAGGCTGCCATGGCAGCTGACCAGAGCTGAGCCTGCTGATGATGAATTTTGGCCTGAAGAACGTTCCCTATGGGGTTAACTGAGAGAGGTAGAGCTTGTCCTTCAAAGCTCAACTGAGATCAAGAAGTTCAAGTTTTGATGTAGAAAATTTGGATTTGAATGACTTGAACTTTAAGGTAATTGACAAAATCCCATGTACATTAGCGTTTCTGTGCAATAAAATATTTTACTTGGATTTTTTTTTTTTTCCCAATGGGGTCTCATGGGTTTTAATGTAGTTGAGGGGCTAAATTTAGAAACCCATATGATGAAACTCAAGAAAATGCGTTATGTGGTAGTGATATCATCATGACAGGAGCCTTCAATTTAACCTATACTTTTTTATTATTATCAAAAAGTTATTGTATAATTTATAGTACTGCAGAGCTGGCGTTCGAGTTTTTTTACTGAACCGAGCTTTATTTTTTATCCAACGCAAATTGTTTTTAACTTGTTTACTAAACTCAATTTTTATTTAAAGTTGCATTTTTAAATCAAAATTTTAATTAAAGTTGTGCAAGTTTGATATAAAATTTATAAAATAAAGTTCATATAAAATTGTGATTTGAAATCACAACTTTATCAAAGTACGTTATAGATTGAAATCATGTCTTTTATGTGAAATATGTAAAACAAGATCTAGTTAAAATTGAGGTTTAAAACCATTACTCAAAAAATGAGCTAGGTTTGTGAAATAATTTCAAAACCAGCTAGGATAAGAGTTTTTTTTTTTCTTTTGGCTGGGTTTAGTAAAATACTTGCTGAAATTCCGCATAAAAAAACATGGGTGGGTTCTCTTTGCCTACACCACGGAAAGAGTGATGCTATACATAGTTCTTTTTCTCAACTCCTTTCTTTTCACGGGTAGACAAATGGAGGTGGAGTTCATTTATATATTACACCGTTTTCATGAGATCTAGTTGTTTATCTCCAAGAGTAAGAAAAATTATTGAGGAATATGAAGTCATTACCACTCACAGGTTTGGTTTAGTGGATGAGTTCATAGTACTATCAGTTAAGGTTTGGGTTCGACTTTCTGTTTAGGTTATTCATGTTTCATGGTTTACGGCCTGTGTATAGACCTATGTCTCTAGTTTGCCTCATGGCTAGATCTTACGAGAGTACTCTCTCTCCCCTCTCATGCTGTTATGGAGTCTAGCGTCTTGACAGAATTATTACATCACTTAGCGCAATTCTTTTTACCCATAAAAAAAAAAAGGAATATGAAGTCATTCCGGATTCGATAAAGGGCAACAAGACAAGAACTAAAATCTATGCTGTTGGATGAGTTGATTCAATCAAAGGAAAAATAAAATTATGCATGGATATCTATATATATATATATTTGTATGTGTGATCAAAGGCGAAAAATCAATCCTTCTTCATGGTCGGAGAAACAATCATCTAGATAGTAAGATTACATGAAGTGATTTAGAAATAGTTGCTAACAATATTTTAGCACATGTAGGAGAACGTATTATGAAGGACTAGAGTGAGCCACGTACTCTCTTACATCTTCTTTAAGAACAAACTAATGAAAATTATTGAGCTTTTCTCTTCTTTTTCTCTCATCCACTTAAGATGTCTCCTCCTCTTTTACTTTTCTAAGTAACGTTCTAATTAATGTGAAAATTCATCGGCCCAGTCAAAACAACCTTTTTCATGAACTTAGTCTAGCAAAGATAGATTCTTGTAAATCAAAGCCCGAATTTAATATTCCCACAAAAAAAAAAGAAAGGAAAAAGAAGGAAAGAAAGCAAGAAAGTAAATTTGATATAGCTAAGTAATAGTTACATTACTTGCCTTCTAGTCCACATCCGAAGCCAAACTGGGTGTAACTGACGACCTTCTTTGGATGGTATATTTGCAAAAATTAGAATGTGACATCCTTGTTGAATCAACAGGTGCCCTAGAGAACCTAACCCAGTGATGTCTAATATTTTACATTTGGATCAACCATTTTTTTTATAAGACAAATTAGGGTCTATTTTGCTATACGATAACAGTGCAGATAGTGTAATTAACCTATCGATGGACGTAGAATACAAAGATCGTTAAAGATCAAAAGCTCGTGTAATGGGAATATTGTATGGTTGATGGTTAAAGCCCCCCATTTTTGGTTTAAGAATAATATTGATTTTGGTCAAGGACCATCTATCCAGTACATGATTTGTGGGCACAAATTTCAACATGTTATAAATTAGAGGGCCAGGAATATTATTATGATTGAAAATTTCCAAAACATCCAACATGCGAAAGAAAACGACCAACCCGAGCATAACAAGCAACTTTTTTAAATGTGTGAAATAGTCATGTTAGGTACTGAACATTCAACATCCGACACTCGTCACTTGATATTAGTTAGACATGCATCTAACAAAGATATATACTAATTGAATTTATTATAAAACTAATCATAAGACTTTTATTTTAGGTATAAAATGCTACATTTTAACTTATAAATACTATTTTACCAAAAACAGTATTTAAAAAATATAAAATTTAGCTGTGTCCTAATTTTTTTAAACATGAAAACTAGATGAATCCGACACGTACTTGCACCCGACACTCGCACCCGAGTCCAAAGGTAACATAGTATTGAATGCACTACTTATGTAATTAATTATTAGGTGGGGTCAATGAGAAGGTAAATGTAACACCTCACGGGAGACTCGAAATAGTACCTACTAGTGTTCAACTACAATGTACAAAGACTTGAGCTAATATCAGAGACTTAATGAATACTTCACTTTTTCTTTATGTTCACCTATTTTTTCTTTTCTTTTTTTGCTTTTTTTTTTCTTTTGGATTTTTGAGGATGACATGGAAGAGCCCTAATGGTTAGCAGAAAGTTGGAAAGCACTGGCTCAATGTAATGGAAATAGAAGAGGAAATCATCTTTGTCTTTCTTTTGAGTTGGAAACATATGCATATAAATGCTTTTTATGCAAAGATTAAGATACTTGTATGATTTTGATGCAGAACTTCACTTTTATATCCTAGTTGTTTATATACATACACATGTGTATATATATATAGAGAGAGAGAGAGATAGATTTGCTGTGAAAGATCACAACAATATAAATAAATCATCAATGATTCAAGCATCTTAACCAAAGTGAAGGTAAGGGTGTGAGTCAATTTGCTCAACTTTTAACTTTAGGCATCGTATGCTAAAATTTGAGCCTATCAAATTTGCATGACTCATGCCTTAAAACTTTGCCACAAAATATATCATATCCAATCATTCATTGTGTTCCTGATGTGACTCTCAAGATCTGAAATAACCATTGTTCTTGTCTTCGCTCTTCTTTTTTTCTTTTGTTTTCTTTTCTTTTCTCTTTGACATTGACTAAGATTGAGTTGTAAGGTGTGTCTAGACTGCATGAATCACCTGTAAATCAAAACAAGGTGGCTTTTGCAACATCTAAGTTGTAATCAACTTCAGTTGCATACTTATTACCGTAGCTGTGAGGGAGACCTCGATATTCACGTAAATGTGAGAGTTGATATATCACTAGTTTATATATATAGCCTTTCAATCAAAACCATCTCTGGGAAGATCTTCAACTTGACAAATCATGACTGATCTTTAACATGCTCTAAAATTAATATGACAGTAAAAAAAAATAGCATATTCAGCAAAAAGAGAAGATTCAAAAAGAAAAAATAAATAAATTGAAGTTGAAAAAAAATCAAACTAAAACTAAACAAAGGAAGAAAATAAAAGTTGATAAAGTACAAAAGTATAAAGATAAAGCCCTACAACAAGAAACTTGGAAGACAAGCTAGAATCGAAAAATGTTACATACCTTAGCTAGGCCAAAATGATATAACTAGAGTTGGTTTAACTTTCTGATACTGTCTCAAACATATTCCATCAGTTGCTTGTGCCAAAGAAAAGGCATGCCTAAGGCACTCAGCTATCTGTAGGCACTGAAAATTATAACTTAATCTGATAGGGACGGGTGGATTCTGAATTTTTGTTCAGTAAAGACAAAATTTGCATAAATTCAAATACAAAAAAAATTTTAATTGACAATAAATTTTTCTTAATAAATAAAGGGATAATTATATTAAAGACGGCAAAAAAGAGGCGCCGCCTGCACAAAAGTTATACACAAAAACCTTAAACTAGATTTGACTGATTAAGCTTTAAATTTTGGAGAAGAGATTTTGAAATTTTAGATAACCAAGAGTCTATGGACATGTATAATGAAGGGTTAATTGGAATTGTGTTGTTTATTTAGCCAAATAATGAAGAGTTAATGAAATATGTATATTTTCTGTTATAGGGTTAGTGATATTCCGTATGAGATAAATATAAGTATTACTAAATTCAAAGTGAGGCAAATATAAGTTTTTATAAATTCAGTGGGGGAAAAATCTATATTTATAACCTAAGATCAAATAAATACACATAAAAAAAACTTTTAAAAATAGTGGAAATAACCAATCCAGTGGGGGTAGCTGTCCCCACTGGACCCTACTTGGGTCCGCCTTTGAATAGCGAAAATTGTATCTAATATATCCTCTCTACATATTTAGGTATATATATATACATACACACACGTATAAACCTTATGGTCTTGGATGTAACTAATTAGGGGAAATTAATGATTTTTGTCTCCACTTAGAATGTAACAACTTCACAGTCCAAAACAATGTACTTTTAATTTTTATGCCAAAATGTAAGGACACTAAAGTAACTCAGGAGTGCCCATAAGCACTTTCTGAAAGAGGCCGTAGCACATAATTGACACATTGATGTGAGCAACTAAGGGTTGTGCGAATACAAAATGGGTCAACTGATCAAGCACCATTCATCTGTAACAATCTCAGTCCAAAAGTTTAGAAACAAACACGCATACATTGCCAAACTGAAAAATCATGTCCATACCTTCATTATGCCATGCTTTGGCTTCTCGTTTCTACTTTCTACCCTAGAATACAAAGATGTATTTGGATCATCTCCATCCATTAATCAACAGATCAGATAGTATCATATCAGATGTATTAACAAAATTGCATCATTTTATATTAAAATAAATTTAATTTTACATGATAACAGATTACCCCTTTAGGCGTGACTATATGAATTTTCACTTGCTGCGGAATGTTCAAATTGAGCCATAGTCACTGATCTTAGGAAGGACAAATCCATCACTGCAACCCCATTGAAGTGCGAGTGGACATTAAATCCCTTATCAACAACATTTGATTCACAAAGCTATTATCACAAACAAATTCGAACACGCAATCGTTGAGAAAAAAGCAAGTAGAATTATCTTGCAGTTATGAGAAATTATTTAGTAAGTTCAAAACATCACGTTAGTACAATGATGTTGTGTGCCCCATCAATTACAAATAAACACATTATTTATTTTTTGTCAATTAAATTATATAGGTAATAAATATAAACATTTTAGAAAAGTTGTTATTTTCATTATTCTAAAAATTAAGCCAATCAACTTAAGATATGAATATATATTTATTTATAATTAGTTGAGCACACTATATTATTATATTAATATGGTGTTTCGGATCTATTAAATAATTTCTCATCATATACAATCAACTCCATTCATTTTATAAAGTGACTCCTCCAACACCGTGACAGTTATAGGACCATGGAATTGACGAAACACATCATTTGGACCACGTACAAGGAAAAAGAGGGAGATATAATTTATGGCGCATCCTTGATATAGACTTTTGCGGAATCTGTACCTCTGGCACATCTCTCTCTCTCTCTCTCTCTCTCTCTCTCATGAAGAAGACGCCGCATATGGTACAAGAAAATGAAAGAGTCCTGTCTTGCATACGGTACAAAAATAATTTATATCTTCATATATGTGCTGGACAAAGAGAAGAAAAAACTGAGGAATATATATAACTTGGACCATGTTTGGTTCCATAATGTAGTCTATGGAATTCTCCAAGACATGAACATCAAGTACTGGTAGAAGTAGTTGAATTATGTAGGCAATGGCTCAAAACCTTGACATCTTAAGTTCAACTTTCCCAAGCTTAGCAAAAAAAAATGTAGAAAAATGAACTATTATTTAAAAAAAAAAAGGTTCGTTAAATAATTAATCTGCTAAACAAACTGATCCAAACCAGCATTTGCAATTGTCTCATCAAAATTTCCTTCTTTTTTTTTTTTTTTTTTTTTTTGTCTGCCTCTTTCTGGGTATTCTTGGACTAAATTTTGTGGATGCAATGGCGTTTCATCTGGAGAGATGTAGGTACTAGTTAGTTTAGAACTGGCCTAAAACTAAGGCCCAATATTAAGGCCCATTATGTTTCCTATGAAGCCCAGCCTAACGAGATATCTCTATTCCGGACTAGACTCCTTTGTGAAAACATAAACTCTGGTTTTGTCTTGGAGAGGATAGTAATGAGAATCTCCACTAGCAGAACATATTGATCGCGTGCTAGTAGGCTAAGATTCCATTTGTGGCATTTACGGAATGAAAAACCTTTAGAAAGGATATTTCACTCTTGAAATATGGTTATATCGATGGAATTACCGCAAAATACCGACATCGGTTCGGCATAATTGGGGAAATGAACTAAAGCATTGTAAAATTTCTTGAATAATATCGACATAGCAACCAAAGGCGGGCGCGGTGGGGCCACGCCCCCAAAATTTGAAAATATTTCTTTATATTCTATAAATTTAATAATATTTACAATACAATATAGTGTATGGCCCTCTAAAATTTTTAAATTTGAATTCACCCTTATAAATTTTTAAATATTTAGAATGTTATATTGTGTATTGATCCTCCAAAATAAAATAAAAAAAATTCCTTAACCATCTTTTCTACAACAAAAGAAATTTCTTGACCCTCCAACTGTAATCCTGGGTCCATCACTGATAACAACTAATTAAAAATATAAATGTATAGATGATGGATAAGCCCTAAACATTTCGTATGATCTATTCCATGGTAACCATCATGCAAGGTGTAACTAAAACCTTGTTTGATAATTCTACTCAGTATTTAAAACTGAATAAATTAAGTAAAAATAAAATAAGCTGGTTTGATAACTCAAATAAGAGAGCTAATATTCTAAGTGCTAGGCAAAAGTAAAAAACAAAATATTAAGTAGCTTCCCCTACTTAATACATTTTACTTAATACGCTCAGCTTTGATATTTTTTTTCCTCTCCTCTTATTTCATAGAACAAACACTAGAGAATTAGAGGTCAAAGTTCTCCTCAATGAAATCTTCTGCCATCTTTGGGTTCTCTCTCTCACTCTCTCTTTGTATACGTGAGTTTTCTCGATTATTTTGTATGTGTTTACTCTTTGCTCTTCTCTTCTTTTTTTTTCTCTGTTCTTCGACTAAATCTATATTTTTTTTCCTTACTGATCTCCTCTTTTTTTTTTTTTTTTTGCTTCTCCTCCCTTCTGTTTTGCCTCTTATCCTCTAATCTGCCTCCTCCTTTTTTTTTTTCTTCATTTTCTAATTCTCTTTTTTGTGTGTAGGAGATCAGTTTACGATGTGGGTGGTGATTAACGACATCCCCCATTTCTGTTTTGATATTCTTCTCTTTGACTCTTTCTTTACTTTTTTTTATTATTTTATTCTTAAATCAATTGAGACTTTGAACGATTCTCCTATATATATATATATATATAATGTTTATTCCTTGTCAAACTGAATCACATATTTATATACGTTAATTGCTCTAGCTTTCAATGAATATATGGGTCCTTGATGGGTTTTATTGCAATTGTTTTGGTATAAAGTTCATTTTTTATATGTCATGTTGTTTATCTTTTTTTTATCTAATTAAATATGTTTAATGTTGGCACAGTATGTCGTCCAATAAGCAAATGAGGGCATTAAATAGTATGAACTACTATTGAGTGTCAAATTTTTTACTACTTTAACATTTGACAAAGTTTCAATGATCAACAATTATGTTGATCATGTTGTTGATTTTTTATGTATATTGTTATGATTTTGATTATGCATATTTTTTTCATTTAATTAATTTAATTTTAGCATTATAATATTAATATATGAAGGGCAAAGTTAGAAAATGAGTAAATTTAAGATTTTAGCTCTTTATACATATTAAATAGCTTATCTAATTCAGTGCTTAAAATTCAGTACTTATCAAGCAGCTTATCAGCTTAAGAAATTCAGCATTCAATTTTTAGGAATTAATTGTTCAGTTTTCAACTTTATCAAATAAGGCCTAAGATTAGTCATGAAACCAAACCATCCTCTTACCTAAAAGGAGAGAGAGAGAGAGAGAGAGAGAGAGAGAGAGAGAGAGAGAGATAATGGCTATGTCAAGGACTCCTCGAAGCATAATTAACACTTTGGAAAATAGTGGAACTACCCGAAGATGATTGGGTTTGTCAAGCTAACAATATACTGTGAATTTATCATTGTGCCTCTCATGGGGGCGATATCTGATCATTATTTTTGTTAATTGTTAATTTTTTTTTGTTTTCAATTGAAGTATTTGTGTATATTTCACTAAATTAAAGTAGTTAAGTGATGAAATTGAAAGTATTTGTACCAAATTAAGATAAGTTAAATTATGGAAACTAACGACATAATTAATCCTTAAAATAACATGAAGTTACTGCTTCATGTCTGTTTTCAATTAGGCTATTTACAAATATTTTGATAAATTAAAAGATCAAGTTAACGAAATTAAAAGTATACAGACCAAAAGTAAGATACAGAAATCAATTTTCTAGGACAAACCTTTCGCATTGACGTTCTAAGTTCACTTGTTATTGTTGTTATTATTATTATAATTATTACTATACGTTATCCCATTCTAAAGGAACGAAATAAGATAAATTACGTTCAATTATTGTTATTCAATCGACCCAATTCATCATAAGATATAAAACTTTAGGTGTAATCTCTGACACACGATGTCACTTGCAAGCCAAAAAGTCTGAAGTCCTTTTCGTTTATGGTTGTCTGAGATTCATTTGTTTTCTCTAGTGGGCTTAGATTCAAAGTCATATTCTCGATTATAAAACAAGGTAACCATGTCCTCTTTTAACTGCACAGGCAATGGTGCATAAAATCTATGTGACTTCTCAACTCAAGTGCATTAATAAGCTGGCAAACTCCTTATCAAAAACATTATAAAAAAAAACGAGAAATTCAAAATTTTATTCAGAGCCGTTTGGTACAAATTTTTTGTTAAGGTTTTTTTTAAGTTTACAAGCAAAAAAGTTAAACTTTTTTAGCTTTTTTTTACTTTTCTGGCTTTACTTTAGATAAAGATAAACAAAAAACAAAATCAGAAAAGTAAAGAAGCCAAAAAAGCTTAAAAAAAACTGGTACCAAACGGGCCCTCAGTATTAATTTTTTGAGATATGAAGGAATCTCTAAAATCCTTGAATTTCTTTTTGTACAAAGATGATAAACTGTTGGGTTCATACCAGTTAACGGAAGGCTCCACCAGCTAGTCGCCGGACTTTCAAAAAGGCCAGCCACCTATCAAAGTTGACGAAGAATTTTTCGACCAGCCGCTCACGCGTTGTCGCCGACCATCGTTAGTCAAGATTGGTGGCTGTTAACCTTGACAATCGGTGCTCCCTCTCCCCTATAAATAGAGGGTTGAGATGAGGGAGATCATCAAGCAACTAAAGAGAGTTTTTTGTGAAGAGCTCAGTTGAATCAAAAGAAAGAGAGAGCCGAACCTCCTCTTCCTTTTCTGTTTTTTTTTTTGTCTCTTTATATAGTTAAATCTTTCTCCAATTTATTGGTGCGTTAGCGTGTATTGATTTCTATCCTAACATAAACTAAGGTAGCTGAGCATACTTTCCTAAGCACAAAAAGATGTGTTTTTTGGCAAGAAAATTGAACCAACCATTGCTATTCATTTGTGTACCTTGAACAAATTACAAAACTTCAACCAATTCATGTCTATAATGAGAGAAGCCTCATCAACTAGTGGGTCATTTATATCCATCTTGAGAAATTAAGAAGTTGTCAAATGAAAGCTTGAACTTAATTCCTTAAGCTTCTACCTAGCTTGATCTTTGCCTGTACTCCAATAACTATATTTTCTGTAACATGAGGTTGTTATTTGCTCATTTGAGTTGTGTGTGAGGTTAAGCTAATTCAATAAATAAAATGGGTTTTAAAAGTTATTAAATTTGACTTGTGTACTTCTTAGATCAAGTTTTTTGCCAAACCAATCACGTTTCTTATCGCTACTATATGATATTTATAATCCAAGTTGAATCAACATTTCCTAAAATGCCAATTAATTGATATCTCACTACTAAATGTATGTTGTTGTAAATTGATTTTCTTATTGTTATATATACATATATATATGTGTGTGTGTGTGTGTGTTATAAATGTATTAAACTTATTTGGAACAATATTCAATTTGACTTATTTAAATAGTTCATAAGTTTTTATTATTCTTTATTTTTGGATAAAAAAATTAAAACACAGACTAGAAGTTTATAATATATATATATATATTAAAAATAATTAAAATTAATAAAAACAAAATATTAGTTAAATAAGCGAGATCCAAACAAGCTTCGATATGAAACGAAATATGCCAATTGAGCAAGACATATATATAATCCAGAATCGTTTCCGACGGTGTTAGATTACGTACCTCCAAGCAAAGTAAACCACCATGGATTCTCTGCAACAAAACCTTCCTCTGCCTTCCGAAACCTTAGCTTCTGAACATCCTCAGCCTCTCTACTTCTCAACATCAGAAACCCTAGCCTACCCTTCTCAGCCCCCACTTCCTCCTCCGTCGCTCGACCAACCACCATCCTTCGATCCAAACCCTCCTCAACCTCCTCCCGAAGCCCTAGCTCCACCGAATCACGCTCCACCACTGCCTCAAACATTCTCACACTACAGCGACGCAGCATCTCCGACTGAAACCCTAGCAGCCTCAGACGACCCGAACTCGATTGCCCCCTCCCAACCCGATCTGCCGAATCCGAACCCGTCAGCCGAAGACCACAACGATGACCGGAACCAGAAACAAGAGGTTCAGAGGCCATTGTTGCCTGAAAATGGTGGCGGTAACATCACCCAGAGTGGTACGGACAGGGATGGTTCGGGCGGTGAGGAGGAGACAACAAGCCGGAGGCGGCGGCGGAGTCGGTGGGACCCTCCGGCTGAGGGTGAGGCACAGAATGGGGAGGCTGGTGGCGGGGCAAAGAAGAGGAAGTCGAGGTGGGCCGATGACGAGCCCAAGCCGGTGTTTCAGTTGCCAGATTTCATGAAGGATTTCACTGGAGGTATGGACATTGACCCTGAAATTCAAGCTCTAAATGCTAGGCTTCTTGAGATTAGTCGAATGTTGCAATCGGGTTTGCCATTAGATGATCGTCCCGAAGGGGCTAGGTCACCTTCTCCTGAACCTATATATGATAACATGGGAGTTCGAATAAACACCAGAGAGTATCGTGCACGTGAAAGGCTTAACAGAGAGAGGCAAGAGATAATTTCACAAATCATAAAACGAAACCCTGCGTTCAAGCCACCTGCAGATTATAGGCCGCCAAAGCTTCATAAGAAGCTTTACATACCAATGAAAGAATACCCGGGTTATAACTTCATAGGACTTATAATTGGACCGAGAGGGAATACGCAGAAGCGGATGGAGAAGGAGACGGGAGCAAAAATTGTAATTCGGGGCAAAGGATCAATTAAGGAAGGTAGGTTGGGGCAAAAACGTGATCTAAAGTTTGACCCTGCAGAGAATGAGGACTTGCATGTTTTGGTTGAGGCTGACACACAGGAAGCACTTGATGCTGCAGCAGGGATGGTAGAGAAGCTTTTGCAGCCTGTAGATGAAGGATTGAATGAGCATAAGAGACAGCAGCTTCGGGAACTTGCTGCTTTGAATGGAACAATAAGGGATGATGAGTTCTGTAGGTTGTGTGGTGAGCCTGGACATAGGCAGTATGCGTGTCCTTCTCGTATGTCGACTTTTAAGAGTGATGTATTATGTAAGATTTGTGGTGATGGTGGTCACCCAACTATTGATTGCCCTGTGAAAGGAACTGCAGGAAAGAAAATGGATGATGAGTATCAAAACTTCTTGGCGGAATTAGGTGGAACAGTCCCAGAATCTCTTACCAAGCACAACCCGGCATTATCTATTTTGGGTTCCAACAGTTCAGGAAGCAATCCCCCTTGGGCCAGTGGCAGTGTTGCTGGAGGTACTGGGAACACATCACATCCAGGACTGGGCAGCAATGTTAAAAAAGAAATAGATGATACGAACTTGTATATTGGATATTTGCCACCTACACTTGATGATGATGCTCTGATCAGATTGTTTTCACCTTTTGGTGACATAGTAATGGCTAAGGTAATTAAGGATCGTGTGACTGGATTGAGTAAAGGTTATGGTTTTGTAAAGTATTCTGATCTCGCTCAGGCAAATCAGGCCATTGCTAGCATGAATGGTTATCATCTAGAGGGAAGAGTAATAGCAGTAAGAGTTGCAGGTAAGCCGCCCCAACCTGCAGTACCCCCTGGACCTCCTGCTCCACTAATGTCTACTTACCCTGCTCCTAATCAGGCAGTTGGTGGATACCCATCCCAGCAAAATACATCAGGTGGCCCCCTTGGGAGTATACCACCTGGCGGCTACATGGGTGCCCCCGTTCCTTGGGGACCACCTGCTCCTCATCCCTATGCTCCTTACAACCCTCCCCTTCCTGGATCCAATATTTACACCCCTGTCCAAGGTCAACCCATGCCGCCTTATGGCATACCATATCCCCCACCACCACAAGCTGCTGTCCCTGGCACACTGTCTCAGAGTATGCCTTCAAGTGAAGCCCAGAAAAGTTACGCCCCTGGAGTGCAACCTCAGAGTAATGTGTCTGCAGACTCTGCACAGTCTGGAACTAATAATATCTATGGAAATTCAATGACTGTGATGCCAACAAACTCTCAACCTACCTATCATCCATCTTCGTTAGGTTATCCTTCTTATTATGCCATGGCTCCTCCTCCGCCGCCTGTGTCTCATTTGACAGTGGACCAACAGAACTTTGCAAGTGGGCCATGGGCTTCTAACCCACCTGCTCCACCATCCATTTCCTCTGCAGAGCAAAGTCAGCAAGCTAGTTATGGTGGCGATCCTGAGTATGAGAAGTTCATGGCTGAAATGAAATAACACTGTTCCAGTTACATTGATGTTTTCATGTTAAAAAGTAAGTGCTCAACATTGTTCCTTCTTTGGTTGGTTCAAAATTCAATTTATTTTCAATCATAGTTTTCAAACCTGAAAGGATCCATTTTCTGTACAGTAGAACCTAGCCACTTTGTAGTTCCATTCCTCATCTGACCAAGGAATGTACACCGAAGCTGTATCCAGTAGATGAGTTTGTTGGACATCTAAGCATTTTTTACAGAACTTCCAGTGTCACCTAAAGTTCAGAGTTGGGAAAAACAAGCCTGTAACACATGAAAATGCATTTCTTTGAAGGCTGCTGATCAAAGTGCAAGGAAGGGGATTTGATAAATAAACTGCAATCTTATTTTGATCCTTAAAATATAGTTCAAATATATCTCTTCTTTATATATATAATATTCATGGACCAAACTGGTGTTTTACTTACGCCAATACCATTGCTTTAGTTATGATACATCTTTTTGACCAAAATTGAGAAATGGCCACCTTAACTGATAGGCAGCCAATATTTTGT
The DNA here is from genome assembly GCA_033060915.1 of Euryodendron excelsum. NCBI lineage: Eukaryota > Viridiplantae > Streptophyta > Magnoliopsida > Ericales > Pentaphylacaceae > Euryodendron > Euryodendron excelsum. The sequence goes on along the minus strand of CM065397.1, from coordinate 5,072,156 downwards.
TGTTATTTTTCCATTAATTCTTTTTGGACATGGCTTTGGCATCAATTGGTTCCAGTTTGTCTCCCTACTGTCCAACCCCCCTTATTTTTTGTGGGGAGGGCGGTGCTGCTTGGAATAATAGGTATATATATATATATATATCATTTTGCGTATGAGGAGTCTAACACTGGTAAAGGTTATATGGTTTTAACCCTTTTATTTATGCTAGTGGTGGATTTTTTATAAGCTTAACACATAGAGACCTGTAAAACCTGCCTGAATCTTTGCATTTCTACTGAACATAGTTTCCACCTTTTCCCCAATGTAATAGCAATGTTTTTGCTTTATCTGATTTGTTAACCGTGATCATACTCTTTGGCAGGCATGAGGTTTTCCTGGAGCTCTTGTCAACCTGTTTTGTTACATGTTGCTATGACTTCAACTTGTTGGAAGTTTCAGACTCACATCTTTTATCTTGCTGTGCTGTTGTCACAATTGCAGAGACCTTTTACCGAAATTCAGATTATCTATCACTGTTGTGGAGAAGTTATGCTGAACATTCTTAAAATTGTATGGCACTACTCTGTGCAGGGCATATGGACTTCATCTTGTGCCAATCATGGTCTGATTGGAAAGCATCTTGATGCTAATAATTTTCATGCGCTGGTTTTGTTTGAACTTTCATGATTAGGTGGTATTGCTGTCAGTTTTATGCTGTAATGCTTTGTCAGATACAATTTTAATGTGTCATTTTCTTTGGCTTTTTTGCTTAATTTTCTTTAATCTGTCAATGATAACTCCTTTTGCTTCGTGAGGCCTCCATGATACAGTCAGTTCTAACCTCATTGAAGCCTGCTTGATAAATGCTTCCTTTTTCTGGGGAGTGGAAGGTATCCAACGTTGAAAGATGAGCATAGGGTACGTCCAACTAATAATTTATTATAGTATTGTTTTGGATATACCTTGGTTCTGCTTGTTTTCTTTGGTTAGTCTGATGTGCATTTCTAGTTTTTCTCAGCAGGTTCTTCAATACATTACACATTGGTGACCATTGGTTCATCCAGCGTCAAAATTTTGTGTTTGTTAATTTTGAGCTATCATGCATATCAGATTCTCTTCTATTTCTCTTTACTCCTTTTATGGTTATTTTTGCAACAAACTTTATTTCTAATGGTGGGGTTTTCCTCGTTCTGACTCGCTGAAACTATGGATTTGTTTTTGCTATATGTTTCAGTGCCATATGGAAAAGGTTTGAGCTTTGAATTCTATACCCCTTCTGTATTATTGGTTGTAATGAATCACGATTCATGACCACAGCTTGCTAGATATTTTTAGGCTATTGATTGCCTATTTACAGTATCTCTCTAGTGGAGAGGGGGCTTTGGCACAACAATAAGGTTGCTTCATTGTAACTTGGGTGTCATGGGTTCTAGATGGAAACAATCTCTTCACATACGGACATAGGGCTGTATAAGAGCCCGAGCCCAAGCCGAGTCGTGGGTTTAAGCCTGGCTCGTATATCTTTCAAGCCAATATCAAATGAGTTTTAATTAAGCTGAGCTCGAGTAGCTTGATTTTTTTAATACATATAAGGTTATCAAGCCGAGTTTGAGCCGAGCTCCTAAAATTAGTGAGTTTCAAAATGCGTCTAAGCTTGGCTTATTTACATAATGAGCTGATCTTGAACAGGCTTTTATTGAGCTGATCACAAGCCAAGCTCGAGTAGGTTGATTCGTTTTATAACTCTACATACATCTGACCCTCCCAAGACTCCAAAATGGTGGGTGCCTTGTGCATTAGGCTGCCTCTTTTTGTCTTTACTTCCTGATAGGTTAGGAAAGTACATCTTAGTTTCAATTAGTAGTAGGGGTTATTTTCATTTTATGTTGTCATATGGTTGTTTGGTCTTTTTTTATTTTATTTATAAATATGTCTTGAAAGATATCTAGAATTGTTGTTGGTCGATTTCAATGCTTCTCATGTCCATTTAGATATACTGGTATTTTTATGGTATGCGTTGCTTGCTGAAATTTCTACTTTAACTTTGGGACTAGTAGCTTTACTCTGAGACATGCAGCTTTAATATATGAGTATCATTGGTTTCCTTCCAGAGTTCCATTCCATGAGTTCCCGTTATCTATTTGACTAATGCGATGCATCTGCTTTACATCTCCATTCCAGCCAAGCAATGATTAGATCAAAATCTTTCATCGTCATGAAGGAATCTTCTTAAAAGAACACCTGCATCCTCTGGTAAGGTCAAAGTGAGCTTGAATATTGATTTGTTAAGCGTGGGTTGTGCTATGCTTACTTCAAGCAGCCAAGCTCAGCCAACTCTTATTTGAGTTTGATTCATTTGGTTTTGAAGCAGCTTGGGGTTTGGTTTAAAAGAATGTTTTAGCATTATTCTTATGAGTGTACCTTCTGTGAATTAGATTGTTCTTGCCTTTGGTAATGTAGGGAAATAATGTAAAGAATTGTGCAATGGTGTTGACGTTATTAGTCTATCCTGTACGGTGTTGGTTCTTTTGACATTAGAAGAAATTCTGTACAAGTTTGGAAAGGAGCCTAGTTCTCTAAGGTCAACAAAAAGTTCCAAGTGAGCAATGTCAATGCTTACTAATGCTGAGCACAACCTGAGTTTTTGCTATTTTCCAAAAAAGGGCCCCCCCGGGGGGGGGGGGGGGGGGGGCGCGTGTGCGGGGTGCTTGGTTCGGTTTAGATGGATTTTTTTTTTTCAATCCTGGCGTGGATTTGAGGTATAGGACTGAAGGAATCTTGAAACTGGATGCAGGCATATTGCTTCGCATGTTTTCAAGTACATGCACAAGCAGGCATAGGAGAGATACGTTAACTAGTATCCAAACTCATCTCAGGAATGTGAGAGACATGTTAATTAGTGCCCAAACTCAGCTCAGAAATGTGTAGGAACAGGTGCAATGTCAGTTGGTTTAGACATGGTTATAATCAATTGGTAGGCATCCTATGTTTCTCCTGAGGAGTTGATCCTAAAATCTTAATTGTGCCAAATCATGGGCTGCTAAATTGTAATTTGTGTCATCAGCTATAAACCGTAAAAGCTAAGAAATGAATGCATGATAAGTTTGAACTGCAGCAGTAGCTTTCTTTTTCTTTTCTTTTTTTTGGGTTTTGGTGTTTTGGGCGGGTTGGTGGGGGATAATTTGAAATATGCTTGCATTTTATTCCAACAGATTAATTTATGTAGTCAGAATATCAGAAAGCCATAAAACTATGGAGCAAGTTGCTTGAAAGTAAAAGATATTTTGAAAATATATTACAGTGCATTTATGTAGTTTTGTAATGGTAGAAATTTTCTAGCCAGCAGTTTGCTAATTTGGGGTTTTAGTTTCTGTCTTACTATTTTATATAGTATATTGAAGTTGGTGAAAGGAGTTTTAGCAGCCAATCAATTTAAAATGAAGAAAATGTACATGCATCTAATTTTGAAATTGAATTATCTAACCTGAATGCTTGTACATTATGACGATGTTTCTCTCCACTTCTCTCTCTGTCAAGCCACCATATCCTGCTTGATGACTTCATCAACTCGGGGTATATATATTTTTGACACGTAAATATCCCATTAAAGGTGACAAAAGGGGGCTAGTCAAGGACAATCTGGATATATTCTATCAATTCTTGCATGTATTTATTCTTTCATTAAGGGGACAGGACTGAAAAAGGAAGAGAGAAAGGGGAGCAAGCGCAAACAAGGTAGAAGATTTGAATTTCAGTTGCCCATATTTCAAAGTTTGTTATGTATTTGTGACACCAAAAACAATGTAGTGTTATTACATTAGTCCAAGAATTTGTACCTGAATTATCCGTCTAGTTGGTGAAATTTACAAGGTAGGATGCATTTATCGCCCTCTTAAGCAATACATGGTTGCATTGTTAGGTAACTTAGCATTCTTACTACTTAGTGTATGTCTCCCTCACTCACTCTCTCTCTCTCTCTCTCTTGGTTGTCTAGGAGGGTTTGCGAGAAAAGGGGATTTAGAATCCAGTTGTGAAGTTACAAACCCGTGGCTGGTCATGTTGGAGATTTTGATAGTTTGAACATGTTACTTGACCAGCATTCTATTGCACTTAGTGTCAGATTCACCTGGAAAAAGCTAGCTTTTCTCTTCAATTTGATGCATTTTCTATCATTATTCATGCAATTAAAAAAAAAAATTGGTGATTAAAATGGATATGCAGATAGGCTACCCCATACATGCAATTCAATTTTGACTAACTCATTATGGTGCTTATTTGGAAAGTGGGAACATAATTCCTAGATGATGTACTTGTTGATCAATAATGAGAAATTAATTCCTCTGCCTGTTTTGAAGTCTAAATAAAACCAATGTTACCTTTTTCTCATTGAATGTTGAAGTCTTAAAACTCTTTTATGAAATTACTCTTCCGATCAAGTTTATGCACCATCAATTCTGGGTAGCAAATGGGATTTTCTTCATCTGATGACATAGGTTGTAAGGACTTTTCAGCATTGTGCATAGGGGCTGGTCCTGATATCACTCGTAGACTGTAGCGTAAAATAGTAATCGAACATTGTTCTTCGCCCAAAATTCATATGAATACTGTCTGTTTGTTCTTTATTGCTATATTTACAGTTTTTGTTAAATGTACAGTGTGCTTAGGTATACAATATGTCAGTTACTTGTACAGTTTTTATATTAGAATTATGTGAGCATGAGGATTTTGCCCTACATCTTTACACTTACAGTCCGTAAATATGAAGTTTCGCATCACTTGATACTGTTCTGGTTGTCAAACAAGTTTTCAAGGCCTTCCTTTGAGTTTTTGCCGGTGGCCATTTGTCATGGATTTTTGGAGACAAGATCAAACTCTTTTAGAAGGCTTCTATTTTTGCCTCCAGTGTTGGTTAGATCCTGACTTCCAACTCCATTATCTAATTGGATCAGACTTCAACAACTTCAACACAATGATAGTTTCTAAAGGCCTGAGGATTAAAAAGGGCTGGAGAGGTCAAGTAATCCAGCTTTAAATCTGTTAAGCTGCCTAATGTGTCAAAAGAATGATAACTTTATGCTGGAGTTCTAGGTTTTGCACATTGCATGTCAGGATGTAGTTCTAATTTTCTTCATCTCCACGTTTTTGTTTTTAATCTTCTAAGAAGGCATGAAGTCAAATAGGAATTTACAATTTCCGCATGGTAGTGTGTACCTGCGGGTCTCATCTTCGTGCTTATCCAACAGCATACAGTTATTAATTTTGCTGTTCGTAAGTGCTTCGTGTTGCCCTAGCACTTGTTTTAGTAGTTGTAGCCATTATTTTTGTATTAAATAAATAGTTGTAGTAATTGTTGCTGCTTGTGATAATGTCTCTCCAACAGTTGCTGTGGCTTTTATGAGTTGTGTTATTTATTTTTAATATTTTTGGTTGAATTTTATTAGTAGATTTGCTTGGGAAATCTCATCAAGGATGACTTTTGTTCTTGCTAGGCATGTGGAGTTCTCATGGCAATAGGTTGTGTGGTTCCTGAGTTTTTTGACCTTTTTTTTTATTTTCAACACTTCAAAGGTATTTTTGGGATATTTGCTTTTTGATTTTCCCTCACTTTTCATACTAATCACGTCCAAGGGCAAAACATTTCAAACTTCTGAAGATAATTATTTCTTATTTCTATCATAGAGGCTTACATCAATATGGATGACCTTTTCCAAGACATCATTGTACTCCTGAAGCTGCTAATCTTGTTTTCAGATTTCCTTGGCAATAAATTGCGCTTTGTTTATATTTCTGTTGCTGTAGACAATTTTTATGCATTAGTGACACAATATGGCTGCATGCCATCTTTTAATAGCAACATGCATGTGTTATGCAAGTTTTGGCTAAATAAATTTACTACATGTGTTACATGGAAAATTATTTCACTTGCTATTGTGAAGTGGTGTATGTACCCAAATGGCTATACATTCTGCAACTTTTGCAACATCTTGCACTAAGCGGAAAGCACTCTGGGAATAGAGTGTTATCCTAATTGATTGCTTTTATTCACCTTTTGGTTTGTTCCCATGATCCTGACCTACTGTCCAAGTATGTGGTCTGTTTCATTCATGGTTTGGGCTTTGTGGTATGTTTATTGAACCATTTGTTTTGCATGCAAATTGTTCTATGATTTCCTCCTTTGGTGTGTGGTTAACTCAGGAGCTCTCTTTGTTAAGTTTCAATATTGTGGTGCTCCAAGAATAAGAATACTTACTATGGTCTGCTTTATTATTTTCATTGCTATCTTTTTTTAGTTGTATCGTACTATTTTTGCTTTTAGCTATGAATTTAGTTGTGTTTAGCCAAGTTAGTGTCTTACTTCGTACAATGATATGATCTTCGGTCAATCCAATTGTTTGTTTGTTGATCATGTTGCAGTAATTGGTTTGAGTTCTGAATATGTAGTTTCTTAGGTCTTACTCCTGGGGGTACTTACCAAGAAAAGGGTCTTATTTCTAGGGGGATGCAACATTGGACACATGAGATAACTCTTGTTATATTATCTATCTTTTAACACATTAGGTTGTACAATGAGAGCTGTTTTATCTATCTTCATGGTAAGATCTGTTGCCAGTTTTAAGTTTTGGCATTTCAATTCTTTTTGTATAACAGGTTGGTTGGTGAGTCCATGACCTGCGAAACTATGCGTTCCTTTGCTGTTATCATACATCAATCTCATAAACATGTCATGCTTGGCATTTTTTGCACACGAATTGTTCTACTTTGTTTAGCAAAACCTGTTGGAGAATGAATTCATACTACCGGTTTTTTGGTATTTTGTTCGCAGGAATCGTTATGGTTCCGGGGTTGAAAATGGAAGTAGTCTCAGGTACTGCTGAAGCAAAAACAGCCTTTCCTCTTCCTAATGCCCTGTTTCAAGAATCTTGTTGTAAAGTTGACAACTGAATAAAGGGCAGCACCCCCGGTAAATTATTTTGAATTGACAAAATTGCCCTTGATTGGGAGTCACATAAAGGGCACTTTTGTGTTAGTTCACAGAGATTGCCTCGGCATAGGGCACTCCAAATTTTTAAATGATGGGATACGTTATAGAAATTATGTTTTGGATTAAAATTCATATCGTTGCTAATTTAAGCTAAAAGTTGGACAAACAACTAGATAAGTTGGTTATTATTATTTGGTTAATAGTTAAAAAAGAATATGATGATTATTATTATTTATGGATTACATCGTATAGAAAGAAATTTAATGTCTTCTTCTAGGAAAATTGTTCAGTGGTCTTGGAGCGGCATGGCATTTTGCTTCTCTCATACTGTAATGAGTCTTCCTTGCATGGTGGGTCTTAAACTAACCCTCGGGACTCACCTCGAGACCGAGACTCCTCTTGGCAGGCGAGGACTCATTGCATAGTGAGAGTAGATGAGGAGCTAGTATGTCTTGTAAGAGGTTTAAGTTCAGTGGAGAAGTAAAAGTTGACTCACGTACCTCACTTCATTGTCCTTTGTTTTTTTTTGTTTTTTTATTTTATAGTACGTTGGAGGGCTGAGTCCTGGTAAAGGGGAAGGTTTAGTTGAGCACATGGGTGGTGGGCATCACTACTGGGCGAACCCCTCTCTTCTCATTGTTCTTGATTTTGGTAGACTATTTGATTGATCTTACTTTTCACACCTAAGAGCTAGCCCCTGCTTTTAGCCACTTTTTGGTTGGAAGACTAAGTAAGTCTGTCAAGGTGCTGAGATATGAGCAGAGGTGAAATTTCTCTCTGTGCAGAGTACTGCCTTTTTGGGAAATTGCTTATACCGTATTTTTGAAAAATTTTATATAAACACCCCAATTTTAAAAAAAAGAAAATTAAAAAAAATTATTTTTTAAAATTTTCGATCGGACCGGGCTTCTACTCTACCCTTATTGTCTAGATTAGGCCCCGACCAACGTGGTCCTTGTCCACATCTAACATAATAGTTAATTAATTCCCACAGGGGCTCTACCTGCCATTTAGCGGGGAAGGTAAGGTTTTGTTTGGCAAAAGTACCAAAGCTGACAAAAATGCCCTCTTTTGCGTGAGGGTAGTTGGTACCGTCTAGCCTGTGAGGAACTTGGGAACAGAACGTTTATTTTTATGAAAAATATTATCATCAATTGCAATTAATAATTAGCCACGGGTTGATGATGACCCTCTCAATTGGGACTCACCAACGGAAGGTGGGTTCAAACCGATGGGGTGATGGTATCTGTTCTCTATTTCTATTTTTGTTACTTTTGTTGTTGTTTTTCTATTTTATTATTTTTGATTTTGGGACCAGTAAGCATTTGATGACATCTCTGCAGTATTCACCTCAAAAAATAATATTAATATTAATAAATAAGTGATAAAATACGATTGTGACGTCAAACTCGTGATTCACTTTTTATAAATATTATAAAATAATATCCTCCTCTCTGGATAACGGTTTTTCCGACCTAACCTTGGAACTTGGAGGAAGAAGGCAAAGATAAATTAATTAAAAAAAATTATTTTTTATTTAATTTTACATAAGAGTGGCCCATTTATCTGACGTGGCACACAGGTGAGAGTGAACACTGTGGATGGCACTTCTCTTTTTTGAATTCTTATCAAAAGAATCCTGCCCTACCCAAGTCAAATCACGCCTTCAAGAGGAGTGATTGATGGATGTGAGAATGGTGAATTGATCTATAAGATCCCGTCTTTTTCTTCTTCTCATTTATGACCCTTTAATTCATGCAACCGTCCATGCGTGTGGGTGTTTTCAATTTTGGCAACCCTTCAACTTGTTAGATCCTCACCGCCCTTCTCTCTCAACCCCTCAATTTTCATGAAGACTCTTCATTCTGTTCTTTTTTGTTTGTTTTTTTTTTAATAAGGTGTCCTTTGTATGCATTTTGATTAATTTTGAAATTTGTGTAATTTTTTTTCTGTTTTATAAAAATCGAGTAATTATCAAGTTAAAAATTATGAGATTGATTTCAAAAAATTAATAACATTTAAAAAATTTTAAAATTAAGATCGAGCAGACTATCAAATCTCAAATCTTGACCATCAGGCTAACCAGTTTTATGAAGACTCTTTATTCATGTAACTATAGTCTGAATAGTTTTGACAGAAAAAGGTGAAAAAAAAATGAAGCTTTGTCTTACAGCAAAGGAACATGACATTGTCACTTGAAGGTGAAGGTTTGCCAATTCAATTTTATTAATTATTATAGTGTCACCAACCCTTCAACCTGTATTGGATTCTCATCATTCTCAGATTTTTATATTCAATGAGACTCAAATTCTAGAGTTGTTTTCATTTGCTTTTTATTTTTTCTGTATGTTTCTCTCCATGTAAAAAAGGTTTAGAAAAAGAAATGAATTGACTCAATTGAGAATGAGGTATGCAGGCTGCTTTTAGCCTTTAGGATTGGCACTTTTAAAAAGTGACTTAATTTTTGTTTTAAAAAATTTGTAACAAATTAAGGTTATTGAAGTAATAAAATATCACATTTTACAATTAAATAGAGATAATTATTGAAAATTTGGTACTACTTAATTATTAAATTTTTTTTAAAAAAAATGAAATTATATAAAATATTATTTTTGTACTGCATTTTGAAAAAAGCCAAAACCAGCTTGAATTCAGAGCGCATTCCACGAGTTTGGGTGTTATCCATTCATTTTTTTTCTCTTTATTTTTTGTTTTTTTTAGGTGGAATGCTGAAAGGGGATGATTTCGAAGCATCCTTTTCTCTCTTTCAATGATTTGGATCATCAAAACTCCAACCAACCCTCTTCTCTCTTTTTTTTTTCTTCTTTTTGTTTTTGGGTTTCTAGATATTCTCTACTTCCCATTCTCACACGCAACTGCAATAACTGGTAGTTGGGTTCTCTCCTTTTTCCTTCCCAAGAAGGGTAGATAGAATTGACTTATAAATCTATTCTCCCTCCACAACCCCCATTCCTCCATCTTTTAGGCCCTTACTCTCCCTCTCTCTCTCACTCCCCCAACAGCAAAATCTTTTGACTCACTCTCTCTCTCACTTTTCGACCACCACACAGCTCTGTCCTCACTACCTATCCCAGCAAATACAGCTAACTCTCTCTCACTTGTTGACCACACAGGCACACAACTCTGTCCTCCCTACGGACCCTACCTACACCGGCAAACACAGCTATTTAACTCTCTCTCTCTCTCTCTCTCTCTCTCTAACATAGTACCTCTGTCAGCCAGCTCTGTTTCTCTGACATGGCTCCTAGGAATGTGGATGGATCTGGTGCTAAGAAAGTTTTTAACAAAGGATCATGGACAGCCGAGGAGGATAGAAAACTGGCTCAGCATATTGAAGTCTATGGAGCAAAGAAGTGGAAGACAGTAGCAACCAAGTCAGGTTTACATCTTAATCTTCAGCTCTAACCCAGTAGTTCAATCTGGAACAAATTTTTTCTTTATTATTACCTTGAGAGCCGCTAAGGACGCAATGGTAGACCCGAACTGACGTGACGTAGATGAGGTGGTACTAACCAACAGCCGCGTTTTTCCTTAACCTTTTCCTTATGCCCTTTAGGTTTGATGGGTTTTCATGTTCTTGCAGGTTTGAATCGCTGCGGGAAGAGCTGCAGATTGAGATGGTTGAACTATCTTAGACCAAACATCAAGAGAGGCAATATTTCTGATGAAGAAGAGGACTTGATCCTCAGGCTTCATAAGCTACTAGGGAACAGGTACCTAGTAACCAAACCTCATAATCTCATAGATTCCTTGCTTAACTATATATATTTAATAGTAACTTGTTAGCACTATAGAGTCGACAATATTAGTTTGATTATAAGGGTAATTATATTTTATCTTTATAGTTTGAGATAAAATCACTTGATTTCATTATAGTTTAAAAGTAAACACATAATATAATTTATTTATAATTTTAAATTTAATTATAAAAGGGATGGAAACCGTGACAATTACTTACAATTTTGTCACATGAGTATTTTTATCATTTTATCTCTCTAAAATATAGCAGCAAAAAGATGATTTTATCTATTTTATGTCAAAATAAAGGGTTGTTTTTCGTAAGGATACTTTTGTCAAATTTGTCACGGTTCTATTTATTTTTCAAATAAGTCTAAATTGGGTTATGTGTTTACTTTTTAAAACACATGGAGATCCTCTGATTTTTGCTCAAATCATTAGGATAAGTGTAATTATTCCTTGATTATTCTAAAAAAAATTTATAGTCCTGCCGGCATTGCAAGATTAAAGCGAACTAAGTGGCTTATTGATGTTGATTAGGTGGTCATTGATTGCGGGGAGACTTCCAGGTCGTACAGATAATGAGATTAAGAACTACTGGAATTCTCATTTGAGTAAGAAAATAAATAAAGAGGAAACAACACAAGCAAAATCGACAGATCAAGAGAGAATGTCCCAGAAAAAAACTAATGATGTTGAGATAGAGAAAGATGGCGACAAAGGAAATGGAGACGCGGAGGGAAACTTCGATGTGAACGAATTGTTTGATTTCTCCACTGAAGGAACCTACGGATTGGAGTGGGTGAATAAATTTCTTGAACTCGATGAGGATCGGTGGATTATTGAAAAAGGGTAAGGGTTGTGGAAAATATTGTAAGTTTGTGAATTGTTGGTGTAATTTTCTCACCAAAATCTTGAATAAATTGCTTCTTGTTATTAGTCAAATGATCATTCGGATTGTTGAATGGACTATGCAAAGGACCAAATTAAGGGTCGGTTTGGTAAATGTGTTTCTGTTTTTGTTTTTTATTTTTTTAAAAATAAAAAACATAAAAAAATATTAAAATAGGTGTGTTATCTATTTTTAAAACATTGGTACGATACTATTAGTAAAACGATAGCTTATAAATACCATCATCAGATTATAAAAAACAAAAATAAAAAACACACTTGTGACACACAATAAAAAATAAAAACTAACAACAATTTCAAATTGAGCCCTAACACACAATAAAAAATAAAAACTAACTAGTTGAATTGTATTTACCCACTCGTTGACTTTGTAGGCACCCACCTAATTTTATTTAGAAAAATATTATTTTTTAAAAAAAATTTATACAAAAAATTTTATCATAATAATATGACAATCATATTTTTGTAATTCAGTGACATCCTGATAAATATTTTATTTTAAAATAAATGATTCTTATTCAACTATATTATTCTAGTAATAAATTATATATAATTTTTCTGGTTATATAAAATTGCCATTCTATTTAAATATGAAACCACGAGATTTCATCAACCTAACTCCAAAGAACCATTAATGTCAAAGCATCAATTATACAATAATTGATGATTGAAAATTCATGGAACTTTTAGGGTTTGATTCAATTAAATTGACTTATTAGTATGCAGAGTGAAAATTACCAACTTAACAGAAAAAAAAAAAAAAACAAAGTATAGCAGTCTATGGAGCGTGGGCTTTGTTTTGACCATTCATAGCAGCCTCATTGAGCCCCAATAAAGTCAACATGAAAGGTGGACCAAATGAAGGCTGCAGCTTGATTTGTCCGTCTGAGGTAATTGAATTCACATAACAACAGACAAAAAAAAGGGACCAAGCCACCGGGTATCCAAGGAAAGAGAAGTTGTCTCTCTCTCTCTCTCTCTCATGGGCTATTTTGTCTCCTTATATAACCCACGTGTCTATGCTTAAGTTTTTTGAGAGATAGAAAAAGACAACGCTCATAGAAGAGAGAAGCCAGAGGCGGTCAGAAATATGACACCAAGCCCGTTTGTTTGCGGGATAGAAAACGAGAGATAAGAAGTAATGTAGAATTAGAGAGGTCGTAATGAGTGATAAATAACATTCGATATGACAGAAAATTATTCATAATATATTTGGTTAGAATAGAATTATGATGGGATAAGTAATATGATTTAGTTAAAATATTATATTAAAAATAAAAAATTAATAAAAAATTAATTTTAAATTATAATATAACTATTTAATATTATTTTAACTTATTATAATAATAAACAAGGGTAAAAATGTCATTTTTAAGTTTATTCTAATTGAAGGGATAAGTAATACTATCTTCCCATGGTATTATTTATCTTTCATTTTGAGAGATTAATAGTCTAAAAGGATGAGTAATCCTCTATTATTTTTTTTTCCAGATATAAGATTAGGTGAGCCTCAAGGATGACATATATAATCCCTCACCCTATATCCTTCAACCAAACATGTCCCAAACATCAAACAACCCATGAAAAAGTTCGAGAAGAGCTATATACATTCGAGACATTAAAGGGTTCGTACATGCGATGTGTGTATAATATTTAATTATTACTGAAGATAGTAGTCATTGTGGTTCATTAAATTACCGAAGACGATGATCTCATCAATGTCAATAAATTAATAAGGTATGCAGAATTCAAAATTTATAAATAATAAAAGTTATCAGGATAACTGTGTGGGTAATTTGATTTTCTTTTGTTTTACTTATTTATCCTTACAATTATTGTGAAATAAATTAATTAAAACAGTAATAAAACAAATTTAGTAAAAGAATTTAAAAAAATCACGCACATTACTCAACTTTAAAAATACTAACTGGGAAAATCCTTTATATACTAGGATAAATGAGATTGATAGGCCACTCACCCCGCGCGTAGGTCTGGAATTCACTCAATCTATGTATAACTGTGGGGATATAGGTTCAGAGTCTTCAGACTTTATATTAACATAGCCCTACCGTGGGTAGTTTCTCGTTATCCCCCGCATAAAAAATTAAAAAAAAAAAATCCCATTACCCAAAAGAAAAATGAAAAGAGAGGAACCACGAAGTATACAACATGTTTACGCATTCATTCTCTCTCTCTCTCTCTCTCTCTCTCTCTCTCTCTCATATTTAGGCTATTTCATCTTTCACTCATCAGTTCTCTCAAGAGTTTCTCTGATACAAACTTGCGTGCTTCGTGGCTCTTTAGTGACTCATAACATCTTCATAAACCTTCTTGTAATCTTTTTATCAAAAAGTGTCTCATCTCGACGTTCCAGTTTTTGAAAGCTAAGAGCAGCTAAACGACATGACTTAGAATTCGACACAATGTCACGAGGGAACCAAAAGGAATGAAAGATCACAAAAACACCCAAACTCGTTCCAATGCGAGACGAGCCTCAGTCTAACGCAAAGTGTTAATGCAGACATGGGTCTAATCACTGGCCGGAGTTGGAATGAGGTTGCATGACACAAGTTTTTGTTTTTTATATAACAGAACCAAACAATTAACAACTCATTAAAAAATAAGAATTATAAGTAAAGGTATATAACATACTCACACAAGTCTGGGTGTAAGAGTGTGTTATATACCTTCACTCAACTTCTTATTTTTAAATGGTTGTTCAGTATTTGGTTCTGTTATAAAAATATCACAAAAAGATATAATCGTAGTAAATAAGTAGAATTGTACATTTTTTATTAGAATTTTATATAAATAGGGCACTAATTGTATCACAAATAAGTGAGGAGAATAGATCAATTTTAATGCCTTGAGGTAGTAGTTTAGAAATATAAAAACAGAGAGAGTGCCACCAAGTAAAGCTTCATGCAAGTATTACTTCTGTTTAATAAAAATTACTCTTTGTCATGAGACTAATTTCATATTGACTCGTGTGTTTCTTAACCCGGAGAAGAAAGACTGGCGACAAAGACCCGAGACTCGCTACCTTCGATTAACGCGTCGCTACTTCCGACTGCCCCCTTCTCGACGCCGACTCCCGATTCTAGCCTCAGGAGAAGTGGGGGAAGGAGAGGATCTCACGACATCTATTACGGTATTTACCAAAGCAATTGCAATTAAGTCATTCGAACCTACTTTCGGAAAATCATCAGCAATGGATGAGCCTGCATGCTGCAAGCTCATAACTTAACAATTAGACCCATGCGGTGTAGACCAAAATAAAAGCGTAAATTAAAAGTTTGTTGTTAAATAAAACAATTCTATCAGCAAGGTGAATTTTTTTAGAATTATAAACATCATTTGAACATTTTATTTTGTTGAGAAAATAATTTTAGTTCAAAATTTCAAATAAAATCATATATAAGAATTTTTTTAAAATTTCTGACAAAATTAAAAATGTCCAAATAAAAGAAGAAAAAAAATCCGGCATGGTATCTATACTATTATAAATAGCAAAACATTGTTGGGTGTTTGAGTCCAAAACTTTCAATACCTTTTTTCTCAAATTTTTAGATTTTTAAATTTTGATTAATAACATGTGAGCATCTGATTGGTCAATTTTTACCACAATATCAGTTTTACATTAACAAAAATTTAAAAATATCTTATAAACTACAGTATTTTAAACTAACAAAAATTCAAAATATCTTATCACTATATCAAAAGTTGTTCGTCTATTATAACTCTATTATTAAATTTACCTATACTACTAGAATTTCATTGGAATTTAAAATATTTTTTCGCTACAATACATATTTGAAACATAATTAATTCAAAATATCTTTTCACTGCATCAAAAGTTGTTCGTCTATTGTAACTTTATTATTATATTTACCTACACTACTGGAATTCTATTGGAATTTAAAATATCTTATCACTACAATACATATTGGAAACATAATTGATTGGTCCATTGAAATTTAAAATAACTAACACTATATTAATTTAAAATATCTTATCACTACAACTGATTGGTTAGTTGAAATTTAAAATAACTAACAACAATATTAATTCTTACAATATCAAAAGTTATTCGTCAATTGTGACTTTATCACTAGACTTACCTATACTACTATAATTCAATTGAAATTTAAAATATTTTATCACTACAAATAATAGGTACGAATAATGATAAAAAAAACTAAATAAGTTAGTTATGAAAATATAATTCTATCACAAACGCATATCGTATAAATATATTCAAATTTTAGTTATTCATTTGAACTTATCAATACAAATTTGAGTTAGAAACTAAATCACAAATTTCTATTCAAAATTTAGTTTTATCCATTGAGCTTAACAACTTGACTTATAAAAGCTAACACGACCTTTAATTTTAGCATCATAATTACAATTCACAAGTAAGCGAGAGTGTTCGAACCATGATAAAGAGAGGTTCAGTTATCATTATTAACTAAGTTTGAGATCCTTGTGCATGAGAGAATATATATTCGAGACCAATTGTAGCTTCGTATTCTAATTACTTGAGAATACAAATTTTATTTCAATTGTCAATCGTTTTATTTATCATGTATTTTATTTATCTTTGATTTCATTTATTTTTATGTTATGGATTAGTCGTAAATACTTCAGATTTAAGGCTAATTTCATAATTGTCTCTCTTAAGGTGGGACCAATACGTGTAGGGAGATGTGAATACATATATGACTAAGAACTAAAGTATTTCTTTTTTTATGTTCATTTTTCACAAAAAACAAAAAAAAACAAAAACAAAAGCGTTATCTATCTATAGGCAAAAATCTATTCTGGTTAGTAATCCATGACTTCTCTTGACGTAAAAAAGTTTGTACGAATAATTACAATACTATAATATTTATGAGTGACGAAAATAAGCATTTTATTCTATGGAAAATAAATAAATACAAATAGACTCTACACATAGACGTTAGTGGAGCTAAAACTGAAAAAACAAAAATGAAAGAGGTTATAGAGAGAGCCTAATTTGGTCATGAGTAGCCCACAAAAAATAATTAAACATGCTATTTGATTTTATTCATTTGTGTTTTTTTGTCAATTTTGTCTCATAACAAATCCGTGCATAGCACTGATTCTGCCAGCAAACAACAATGGTAAATGTTCATTGTAGGCACAGGATCAAAGTGAAAATATGGCTAACTTTAAGGGGCAAAAGGTTATTTAACCTCTCATAAATACGTGTGTAAAATATATATATATATATATATATTAGATTCGGTGCATTGCGAACTGCGATCTGAAAATACCTCGAGCACTCGGATCTCTGTGATCGCAGTGCTCTTCGGTTTCGGTTACAATTCTGTCTATCCGCCATGGCCGCTCCTTTCTTTTCAACCCCTTTCCAACCGTACGTTTATCAGGTACTCTCTCTCCTCTTCTAAATGTTATCTCCAAATTAAGGATTTTCACAATTTTGTCGGTGTTCCATTTGTTATGTGTGAATTCGTTTGGTTTAGGAGAAAAAAATGTTGGAAAATTAGAGACTAAACTCTGAGTTTTTTTTTTTTTGTGGAGACCGGAGAGAACAAAAGCTCCACTCAATTGATTTGGTGGGGATGGCATTGCATTTTGTCTGTTTCTTGAAGTTGAGTTCCCTGGTGTGGAGTATAGACATGTGTGAAACTTTGGCAATGCTATTTGGCAGATGTTTGCTTTTATGGTTAATTAGTTTTGAGGCTTTGAGAGGTGATGGAAGTTAAAATGATGGCATGATCAGGAGGGTTAATTAGGAGTAGCGGATGCTGATAGACTTGCTCGTGTTCAGAAGATAATCACATTTTAACAGTAGACTTAATTGGTACTCGCAACCGTCAAACAATAGAATTCTCTTTTATTTTCTTGGAATGGAACTTAATTAATTTAATATTAACTGAATTCTCTATCGTAGAGTTAAATTGATAGGCGCAGATCAGTATATATATATTTAAATTTTTTGATTAATTGCAGGGAGAAAAGAGTTGAAAATTGGGTAGTCGGAAGTTTACTGAGGTTAAAAGATATGCAACTAATGAAATAGAGATTGTTAGAATGGTAGAGAAAATAGAGAAGGAGGGGATGAGAGAAAGAATTGTAGTAGTATGTAATCTTTGTACAAGATGTAGTGATATACAATGGAGAAGTGATGTCTATATATAAGAGAAGAGATCACCTAACATTTGACTATGGAGAAGACAAGCCTAACTTATGCCTAATTACATTTGACATTTATGTTCATTAACAGCCCCCCACAAACTCAAGGTGGTAATGTGGAGACCAAATTAAGTTTGATAACCAAATCATGAAACCGTCCTGGAGTATAAGATTTGGTGAAGATGTCAGCAGTTTGATCAGTAGAAGTTACAGAGAGAAGATAAACGGTGCCACTTTGGACATGCTGATGAATGAAATGACAATCAATCTCAATGTGCTTAATACAATCATGAAACACATCATTATGAGCTATCATAATCGCACTGCGATTGTCACAATGGAGAACAGTAGCACCAGAATAAGAGATACCCATGTCTTGAAACAACCACCGGAACCAGATAAGTTCTTGAGTAGTATCAGCTAATGCACGGTATTCGGCCTCAGTGCTCGAACGAGCAATAAGGGTCTGCTTCTTACTACGCCAAGAATAAGAGAGTCTCTAAGAAAGAAGCAAAAGCCGGTGGTAGATTGTCGATCAGTAGGATCACCAGTCCAATCAGCATCAGAATAAGCATGAAGTTGTAAAGAAGAGTGTCGAGAATAATGTAGTCTATGAAAAGTACCCTTAACATAACAAAAAATACGGAGAACTGCAGCATAGTGAGTTGAACGCGGTGAAGACAGAAACTGACTGACTAGATGAACAACATGGGCAATGTCAAGACGAGTAACAGTGAGGCAGATAAGACTGCCAACAAGCTGCCAATAGAGAGTAGCATTAGATAGAAACTCACTATTCAGAGGAGTGAGATGCACATTAACTTCTAAAGGTGTGAAAGCAGTCTTGCTATCAGTGAGACCAGCACAAGTAAGAAGATCTAAGGCATACTTGACTTGAGAGAGAGAATAAACCAGTAGAAACAGAAGATATCTCAAGACCAAGAAAGTAACTGAGAGGACCAAGATCTTTGATCTCAAATTGGCTGTTAAGGAAATTTTTAAGCTCAGAAATACCATCCACATCATCTCCAGTTAGAATCATATCATCCACATAGAGAAGTAAGAGAACAGTACCATGTGGAGTTTTGCAAATAAAGAGAGCAGAATCATAATTACTAGAAGAGAAGCCAAGTTCGCTAATAGTAGAACTGAATTTGGTATACCAGGCACGAGGAGCTTGTTTAAGACTATATAAAACACGACGAAATTTGCAAACCTGATGTGGAGAGTGAGAAGAACCAGGAGGAGGCTGCATATAGATTTCCTCAGAGAAATTGCCGTCGAGAAAGGCATTTTTGATATCCATTTGATACAAGGGCCACTGCCGGACAGCAGCAACAACAATAAGACTTCAAACAGAAGTGAGACGAGCAATAGAAGCAAAGGTCTCCTCATAGTCAATGCCATATTCTTGAGTGAAACATTTGGCAACTAAGCAAGCTTTGTAACGTTCCACAGAACCATCAGAACGAGTTTTGATTTTATAGACCCATCTACATTCAATCACAGATTTACCAGGAGAAAGATCAACCAAGTCCCAAGTGTGAGTCTTGGTAAGAGCCTGTAATTCATCATCCATAGCTTGTTGCCAAAGTGGGTTAGAACTGGCCTCGCGATAGGAGCAAGGCTCGTGATGAGAAAGAATAGTAGAGAAATAATGATAATCACGAAGATGAGTAGGAGTCTCCCTTACTCGAGTAGAACGCCTGACAATGGGCTCAGTAAATGAAGAGGGTAGAAATAGATTAGACAATGAAAAGCTAGCAGGAGGCGCAGAATCAGCAGACGAGGACTCCTCGAGATAGACTGTAATAGGCGGCATAGTGGGTGTGACATTTGTATCATCAGGAAAGAGCTCAATAGTAGGATTAGTAAAGTAAGGAGTGGAAGAAGAGGATAAATGAAAAGAGGATAAGGAAGAAAATGTCTTATATTCTCAAAAGACAACATGACGAGAGACATGAAGACGTTTGGACAGGAGATCCCAACAACGATAACCTTTGTGCTCAATCTCGTAGCCTAAAAAGTAGCAGAGTAGAGCGCGAGACTCTAACTTGGTACGCTCATGAGGCTGAAGTAAGACAAAACAGGCACATCCAAAAACACGAAGAGAGTGATAATCAGGAGTAATACCATACAGATGCTCATAGGGAGTGAGGTTACCGAAAGGAGCTGAAGAAACACAATTAATAGTGTAAGCAGTAGTAAGAGCAGCTTCATCCCAAAACTGTTCAGGATAAGACGCAGAGATAAGAAGAGCACAGGTTGTATCAAGGAGATGACGATGTTTTCATTTAGCACGACCATTTTGTTATGACGTACCAGGACAAGAACAATGAGGAATGATCCTATGCTCACGGAGAAAGGTAAGAAAAGAGGTGTCATAATATTCTTGAGCATTGTCAGACCGAAAGATCTTGATGTCACGAGAAAATTGTGTTTTGACCATTTGAGCAAAATCATAATAAGTTTGTTGAAATTGAAATCGATTTTGCAAGAGATAAATCCAAGTATATCTAGAAAAATCATCAACAAATATAATAAAATACTTGGATCCTCTCATAGTAGAAGTGGGGGAAAGACCCTAAACATCAGAGTGGACTAAATCAAAAGGAGTTAAGGAAATAGAAGTACTGTTATTAAAAGATAAAGCCGGTTGTTTAGCAAGTTGACAAGATTGACAATTAAGGTATTTATTGGGGACAAAGACTAAAACACCTTGAGACAAAAAAAGACGTAAACGACCTATAGAAATATGACCTAAACTCGAATGCCAAATATCAAGAGAGGAGTTGGGAGTAGATGAAGTAACAGTGGAGGTGACAGCAGCAATTTGAGTAGGCAACTGAAGATGAAGGAGCTGAAACAGTCGACCGTATTTACGGCCTATCCTAAGAATCGGTCCTGTTTTTGGGTCCTGCACAACACAACCAGTAGAGGAGAAAATGACAGTAAAACCAAGATCACATAATTGGCTGACAGAGATTAGATTCAATGTGAGTTTAGGAATATAATAAGTATGGAGAAGTGCAAGAGTGGAGGTAGAGACATGACCAATGTGATCAATAGTCATAGGTGAGCCATCAGCAGTAGAAATGATAAGAAGAGCAGATATAGAAGATTTGGAAGAAAAAGCAGACAAGTCAGAAGTCATATGATTGCTACACCCGGAACCAAAGAATCACGAAGAAATACCTGAAGTGGCAGATAAAGCAGTAGAGGGTAGATTACCAAAGGTAGTCATGAACTGCTGAAAGAGTGCAGAAGGATCACCGAGACTGACCATTGAAGAAGAAGAGGGAACATCAGAATCTGCAGTAGTAGTAGCAGCAGACTTAAGGCGAGAGTCTCGGCGATGAGGATTTTTAGAACAATCACTACGATATTGACCAGGGCCACGCCGATGACAGTGTTGGCAGACCCGAATAGAACAAGTAAGTAGACGATGATTAGTAGCATGACAAAATGTACATTCATCATTTCGAGAAGGCGGAGTGCAAGATGTCCTAATAGATTGAGGAGAGGAATTGCGAGAACCACCTAAAGCGGATGAACCTTGAGAACTATTGAAAAAACCTCTAAATCAAGAATTAGAGGTGGCAAGAACTGTTTTTGTAGGTGATGATCGAAAGAGACCAAGACGAGTCTGTTCGGATAGGAGCTCAGAAATAGCCTGTTCTAAAGAAGGAAGAGGAGATCGATACAGAAGAGAGGCACGAACATGCTTAAAGATATCAGTGAGAGCCATAAGAAACATAATGAGGTGCTGCTGACCTCGGTAGAAAATAAAGTGAGCAGCGTCATCAGGACAAGTCCAAGTGGGTTTAGATGGAGTCAATTGGTCCCAGAGAGTATACATCTGTGACAGGAAGGCATTGATAGACTGACCATATTCTTATTTGAGATGATGCAGAAAAGTTAGGAGTTGGTACTGATAAGCAAGATCAATAGTAGTGTAGCGTTGGGTTAGTAAATCCCAGATAGAATAAGTAGTATCAAAGCGTCCGAACTCGAGGCTTATGGAAGGAATGGACGTATTTCAAAACCAAGTGATAATTTGATGATTCTTACTGTCCCATTCCTCAAGACGTTCATTGTATGCTGTAGATAGTTCAGTTTTACTTTTGACAGGAGCTTTAATATCGCCAGTGACGTAATGCCAAAATTTTTTTCCTTTAAGAAAATTAAACATAGCTTGAGACCAGGGAATATAATTAGGACCTTCTAGAGTGATAACAATAGGTCGGGACACCTCAAAATGCTCCATAGTGCAATGACTTTGGACAACAGAATTAAAAGGAAGAGATGGGGGTTCAAATGTTTCCAATACAGAAGAAATAGTAGTAAAAAAGTAAAATTAGATCAAACCGAGGGCAAAATCAGATTCAGAGGGCCCAAAATAGCGAGAACCGGTCTGAACCAGCTTGAAAATGGCCAAACATAGCTTGAACCGATCAAAGGAAGAAAAATTCGGGCTGAATTGGTTCAGGTGGACCGAAGTTAGAAAGTGAACCGGCGGCCAGGCGAATTAGGGTTGACGTCAGCAGGGTTGGCGTTAATAGACGTCAGCGCACACGCGTAAGACAGTGACAGCGGCGCGTTCAAGAGCGTGAGAAAAGGGGTTGCGCGTGAGATGACGCGCCCAACTTCAGGTGGCGCGTGAGAGCGCGTGAAGAGATTTTTGAGAATGGGTTTATTATGGTTGGACTCTATTCGTTAATACGAACGTAATAATGTGATCAAAAGTGATATTCAGACCATATGAATTTCGACAGAAATACAAAAAATACCAGAAAAATTAAATTTTGAAGCAGAAACCAGACAATGCAGGCCGGTTGGAATAGAGACAGAGCGAGAGAAAAGTCACCAAATCTTATAGCTCTGATATTATGTAGAATAGTAAAGAAAATAGATAAGGAGAGGATGAGAGAAAGAATTGTAGTAGTATGTAATCTTTGTACAAGATGTAGTGATATACAATGAAGAAGTGATGCCTATATATAAGAGAAGAGATCACCTAACATTTGACTATGGAGAAGATAAGCCTAACTTATGCCTAACTACATTTGACATTTATGTTCATTAACAGAGATAAAGAGCAATGGGGGAGAGAAGAAGAAGACAATAAGTGAATCTCTAAAGTAGAAAGTGAGGTTTACTCTGACCATTGTACATCATAGTAAATTCACTTAATTCAAAACAACCAAAAGGAGGTCTAACTAAATTCACTAAGCCATCGTTCGTACATCTCATTTAATATTCATCAATTAGTAGATTTTTAAAAGTGCATGCAATGTTGTACTTTGCATGAGATTTACTTTTTTTGTTAAATAAATTTGAACATGAAATGGAAAAATGTGAAAAACTGTATAATACCATAAGTCCATGCTTGGTGAGCATGAATGAAATGGGGTGGGGATGGAATGAAGGTGGAAATGGAATAAAAGTGGAAACGGAATGGGATAATTATTGTCATTGCATTGTTTGGTTGCCAAGAGGTAATAGTGTGGGGAATGGTATGAGCATTTCCATTATCTAGTTTGTTTGGCCCAATTTAAATGTTGGAATAGAATGGAAAACTTTTAGAGAGAGAAACCCATCTCTCGTTCTCTCTCTTTCCCCTTCCTCCTCTCTAGGGGTTTGTGGGGCAGGGGGCAAAGGACTGGGGGAAGGGGGTTGAGGAGGGGATGTGGATGGTATAAAAGCTGGGGAGGGCGATGGGGGTGAGATGATCTGGGCTTGTCCATAAAGTTGGGGGAGGGAGGGTACCTATATGAGTTATCTCATTTGATAATTACATTAAGGGAGGGTTGCCTATACTGAAAATTGAACGTGAAACTAAAGTAGAGTTAGCAAATTGGCTTTCACAATAAGACAAGGAGAATTATTCCATGGTGGATAGATTATTCTCCTGCCATCACATTTATTCAAAACCGCCATTAAGGTTTGCTTCCTTTCACTTTTTTAGGGTTTTGTCGTGCCTGTGGCGATGGATGGATGAGTACCCAGTCTTGGGGTTCTCCCATTGTGAAGTCATTAGGGTATGAACTTGATGCATAAGTAATTTTTGGTATGGTTCGCATAAATTGGTTGGTAATCCTTTCGTCCGCCCCACCTTTATGCATCAAGTTCAAGTTCATGCATCAAGTTCCTCCAAAATCGGTCTGCC
This sequence comes from Euryodendron excelsum, assembly GCA_033060915.1. NCBI lineage: Eukaryota > Viridiplantae > Streptophyta > Magnoliopsida > Ericales > Pentaphylacaceae > Euryodendron > Euryodendron excelsum. Next base: position 5,048,172 of record CM065397.1, on the reverse strand, counting down.
CCACCTTGCCCTATTCCTATATTACTCACCTAGTAAATCTTCTCAAGTATCTCCTCATATTTCCCCACCTCCCAGTCTTGGTGTTTGAGTATTGTAGGTGTAGATTGACCGAAAGGCGTATGATTGACTTACATGGGGTCCTTTCGAACACTGCAGTGTAGAGCGGGCCACAGTGTGCCCCTCTGGGAAGTATGGTGGGCACTACAATGGCGGAGGCTACCGGAGGTGAAGGAGAGAGAGCCGAGGCAGTCCTAGTAGAAAGAGAGATCGGCAGTGGAGAGCCCAGGATCTTAATGAGGGAGTATCCTCATACTTGAGTCATCCTTGTGTGTATGAAGGTAGAGACCTCCTATTTATAGGAGGGCCAGACCTTGGAGGGAGAGCCCACTCATGAGAGGGACAGGTGGCTCATTCTCTTTGGTTCACCAATTTGATGTGACCTCTGCAACGCCAAACTTGTCAAGGTGGGTGGCTCAAGGTTGCAGAGGTGGGTGAACATAATTAATGCTCATTAATGTCTTTTGTCTTTTAGTGAAAGTCTCTCTCTCTAAGACCGGTCAAAGGGCAAGCCCTCGAGGGGGTGAGGTGAGCTGCTCTTACAAATTTTCAACTCTATCTTCTAATCCACGAGTCTCATGATGGTCCAGTGCGAGGGTAACCCCAAGGGGGTCCCTAGGTCCTGCTCCCAACCTAAGTTGTACGAAGTTATCTTGAGTGTTCATGAACGGGGCGTATGGAGGGAGAGCCTTAACAGAGAGCTTCTCTCAAGGAAGAGCCTGGCGAAGGGCGAGCGTCACTGAAGGGAGAGCCTGGTGAGGGTGAGCTTCACTTATAGAGTGGAGAGCCTCGTTAAGGGAGGAGGCCCGAGTGCTCCCTTGTGAGGCTCCGTAAAGTTTGCCACATGGAGGTGACATGTCACGTAGGCCTATGTGCCACGTAGACAAGATATGGGCATGTGGAACTAGGTACCTACACTTTTCAAGGGCACATCCTAAGAAAACTGACCATTCATACATTGAGGATATGTTAAATTAAACAAAACTGAAAACGCCTCCTCCAACCTTATATCACCACACTATCTATATTTCCAAAACTTAATTCTTTACCCATTGCCCACCTGGTTCACGAAAACCTCCTAAACCATACAAATACCCTTCCACAACCCTTTGCGATGAGGAATAGTCACCTCAGGGGTTGCCCAATCTCCCCAAGAACACCCGTATTTGACTCCCACCACTCTTCTCCGATACCTCTCTCGTTCACACTCAAATCGCCATAACCATTTCCCCAAGAGCGTTGAATTAACAAGGCCAATTCTTCTGATACCCAGCCCCCCTAGTGCAGACAGTACCCCAATCTATCAAGTGATACTTGAACTCCTCTCCTACACCGCCCTATAAAAAATCCCTTTGCATCTTCTCAGTCTCTTGGCAATGGCCACAAGAATAGGGAACAGAGACAAAATGTAAGTAGGTAGACTAGAGAGTGTACTCTTGATTAAAGTAAGACTAGCTCCTTTGGACAAATATTGGCTTCTCTATGTTCTTTCTATTTGTTGTTTTTAAAATAATTAAACAAAAAACAAATGAAGCCCAAATATGCCTGGTTCTCGGTCATGGAAAGCTGAAAAGTGGTTGTTGTTCCTAGTTTTAAGCTTTTTTTTCTTTGTTTCCGTTTATGGAGTATATTAAGAAAGGAGGGCACCTTTTCTGTTGTCTTCCATCTCAAATTCAAAAGTTATTTAGAATCTAGATCGATCCTTCTTATTTTTCCCTATCCTGGGTTAACTCATCTGGATAATGAATTGTAGAGTCCACAAGAAGCCGTGATACCTTTTCAGATTTTGGGTGGCGAAGCTCAGATAGTTCAGGTATCAATAATACTTGTTAACCCCAACCTCCCCCTCCCCTCTAACGTAAAAGCATTAATTTTTGCTTTTGTTTTGTTAGGATTCTTAATTTTTTATTTTGCTGTTGTTGGTCTCATTGTCAGATTATGTTGAAGCCACAAGAAAAGGTTATTGCAAAGCCTGGTGAGCTGATTTGGCATGGGGTTTTTTTTCACATGGCTTAATGTGATCTGTGGTTGCTCCTCATTTCGAGCCACTGCCAGATACTTCACCTGTCAAAAAAAAAAAAATTGATTTGTGTTGTTTCTGAAGAAGAATCAGTTTTGGGTTGCAAGTGCTATGTCCTTTTCGGTGTTAGTTTACATCTATATCATAATATTGAAAATCTGTTTCTTCTTTGTTGGGCAATAACTGGCCCATATGGCCACATTTGCTATTCAAGATCATTGCTGATATGTTTGAATGCCTTGAGGGAAAGAGTTTTATTCAACTTTTTTTTTTTTTTGTAAGTAAAAAGTTTTATTCTTCTTTTTTATTCCAACTAGGCTTCTATGTGGTGGCGTTTTTGGTTGTCAGGTGGAGAAGTTAAAATATTGTTTAGAAATCTGGAATACTAAAGTACCAGTCATATGAAAATTTGTCTTTATTGGTTTTTCTATCTTTATTTTTCTTGGCAAGTTCCACCTATTGATGTTGTTCGGTCTTCACCACATTTTTTAGTTGTTTATTCCGTATTATCAATATATTGTGACTGTGTTCCCTATCCTTTGTTAATTTATATTGTGTGAAGAAAGCAAGGAGGCCTGTTTGGGGTATCTCCTTAATTCTGAATTTGGCTTGACTGGATTCTTTAAAATTACCTTCAACCAGATATGTTACAAGAAAGGTTTAGACTGAATGTTGCTTGTCCAAAACTGCTATTTGATATTGCATTCATATTCTGCCTTTTATACTGCTTGCTTGACTTTTCTTTGTACTGAAATGCCGTTTAATTGAAGGTTCAAGTTTTTTCAACAGACATGGATAAAGAGATTAGTAGTTTGAGGACGTTGTGTTGTAACTCCGATGTCATTATTCTAGAAGATCAACCAGAAGGAAACCATTTGGATTGGTGAAATTATTATTGATGACCATTTCTAAAGGATGTGACATGGCTTACCTCTAATTCTGGGGACTTTTTACCAGAAAGGTCATTCATTTCTAGTAAAATGCAAGAAAAATCTTCAAAGTTATTGTGAATAAATCTAAATGAAACTTCATATTCTTACCTTCACGGTATAAACTTTAAATATTCCTACCTTCAAGAAACACGCTTCTGCATAGTTTCCTGGTAACTATGCTCTGGCTTTTTAAATCCAACAGTCAAGAGCAGTGGCTCATAGCACGATCAGCACATGGGAGTTTTATGTGCTCCAAAGCTCATGATATACTACATACATTCGTTCTCTCTAAAAAAATTTCACATCTCAAAACATGCGGTTTGTAACTATGGTGGTCATTACACAAGTTTTGGTTCAGTTTCATGAAGGTATCCCAAAGGACTCCAACTCTGTTTCTTTCTCTGTAGCGCATAGCACACTCTCTCTAAACTATAGTTTTCTATCTTAGGGTCCCATCTTCCATGTCTATCGTGAGATCTATGAGATCCATGGGTTTGATGATGGAGCAAGCTGCTTGTAAGGCCAATCAAGATGAATCATGCAATATGCATTGAATTACGATGTGTGGTGAAATCATATGACATGGAAACGTATTGCACAGTTCAAGTTAGCAACTCTTACAAGTATATGATACATATCTGAACCCATGAGTGACAACGCGAATCTTATGATATTGGGTATTGTGCGATCTTTGACAACACTGATTATATGTAGAAGTGAAGCCACCATGGAATTGGGGGTTGAAAACCTGACTTGTGAGTCATCTGTTGTTGAATGGACCTCATTTCTTCATCCATGCAAATGCATCTGCATCTCAAATGATGTTTTATAAGAATACATGCTTTTGGGCAAGTAAGTGATCTTTTCTCTTACCAAAATGGAGATGGTGTTTCCATTTATTTTTGGAATATGATGTACAATCACTGAACATGATTGTAAATCACAAGCTGTATACTATGTACAGTGTTTTCACATGTGGCAGTTATGTCTAAAAGATCAATGAATGCCCAGCTTCTTATATATGCTAACACATGAAATAATTCATTACTTTTTTTGTTTCGTCCCATTTGTTGTTACTATAAGTCGTAACCATTGTCTCCGTCCCTTGTTTATCAAATAGGTGACCATCATGTTCAATGGACTGCTGTTTACTGACATTTTCTTTATCCGCTTCTTGATAATTCACCTGATATTTAACTTCCATGGTTTCTCTTCTTTGAAAAATATGGGCATCCCATATGGTGCTCTCTTGTGGCTGCAAAACATAACTTCAGCAATTGGTGCCATGCCTTGGGTCTAGAGCTTAAATTAAGCCCTCGGAGTTGAATATTGCAGCTCAAAAATGATGGCTGCAAAATAGAGTGAAATAAATACCTGGTAGTCTCATCCAAAATCGGAACACGCCATATCATATAAAAACCATAACGAAAAGATAAGTGCACAATCACTAATCTATTTGTGTACTGTTTACAAAAACTCGAACACAACCTATTAGAGATGACGTGATTCCTCTAAAAGACACAACACAACTTAATAACTTATTCATATTAAGAATTTCTAAACCTACTAACAAAGAAACTCCTCTTCCAAGATAGCTTTCCTCCAAAGGTTCCTCTAGTTCAATCTCCCATTGCTCTGAGATGTTAAGTAATGATAACATAGAGCTACACCTTTTTCAGAAGGGTGTAATTAGACTCGTAATTGTATGGTTACCTTTTAGGTATGTTATGTATGATGTCACGAGTCCGGCGCTTTCCATCTAACCCAAAAACCTAAGCTATTAGGTGGTGCTGCGTACTCCCCTTATATGGCCCAATATCTCCCTCCTCCTATGTGATATGGGATCGTGACATACTCCCCTACCCAAATTCGCGATGCCCTCGTCGCTGGTTGGACCACCCTGCCTACTCTACTTGAGCGTTTGGTGTAGAATTGGATCAGTAGTCGGGTTGCTTTGATACCACTTATCACAGGCTGGGCACTTGCCATTCAACCCACAAGCCTAAGCTATTAGATGGTGCTTGTGCCTATTTCCCTTATATGACCCAAGACCTTCTCCTTTTGTTCGATGTGGGATTGTATGTCACGATCCCATATCGGACCAAAGGAGGGAGGTCTTGGGTAATATAAGGAGGGTAGGCAACACCACTTAATAACTTAGGCTTTTGAGTCGGATGGCAAGCACCCTTCCCATGACATGTGGTATCAGAGTAACTCGACTCCTGATCCAATTCTACGGCAAGCACTCAGCTATAGCAGGCAGGGTGGTTCGACCCGCGACGAGAGCGTCGTGGATTCGGGTGGAAGAGTATATCATGATCCCACATCAGATAAGAAAAGGGAGGTCTTGGGCCATATAATCTTGTAGGCAGCACCACCTAATAGCTTAGGCTTTTGGGTCGGATGGCAAGCGCCATGTCCATGACAATGATCACATTGAGTGTTTGGATTTGAGTGGGAGTATCAGGTTCCTTATCACTTGCGATCACAGCCATAATTGATCAGCTATGAATCTATAATGGTCCAACCTTGGGACCTGGTTGAGCTCAATTCCTAGTGTCTGAGATTTGCAGCATGTGGTAGGGGTTTCTTTCTGGTGGATGGGAAGGGTAAGTTGGTGATCATTACTGTAGGGCCCTAGTTTATATCTGGTGTGCAGGAATTGGCTGAGTTAGAATGGTATGGGCTAATTAGTCTATGGTTGAGACTTGGATAGCTTTTCAAGGTTCATTGTATTCTTAGTAGATGTTGTCAGTCTTGGAATGGATTATATCTGCCATTTTAGAGCTGCCTGATTCTGTTTTGAATTTTTCACATTGTAAACCATTTTTGATTTATTCTTTGCACTGCAATCATGTTTGGAATGATTTTTGATCGGCCTGCAGGTTCAATGTGTTACATGTCTGGGTCCATACAAATGGAAAATGTTTATGTCCAGGAAAATGAAGCAGGTATGTGGCAGTGGCTATTCGGCAAGAGTGTGACTAGCATATTTCTTCTCAATACTGGTTCAAGTGATGGATTTGTTGGAATTGCTGCACCTTCTTTAGCCAGAATTCTCCCGGTTTGTATCATGCCAAATTTTGGCTTATTAGTTTTTTTTTTTCAATTTCTTTATTTTAAATTTAGGCGTTGATTGTGATTATGAATTCATCACCATATGTTACAAATTATGTTCTTTGTTATGTGCTTTTGATTTGAATTTATTTGATTTTTGTAGATTGATTTAGCAATGTTTGGTGGTGAACTTTTGTGCCAGGTACTGCTAATTTACTGTTTATTTGTTCTCTTGTTATGCTAGACACTTTGTTTGCAATTCCTCATCCTCATGTCTTTTCTATTGCAGAGGCCCACTTGGGATATTATTTCTTTTCTGTTAATACTCTATTCTGTCTCTCTCAATCTCAGTTAGCTAAATTCATATCTGACTTTGATAATCTTGTTTTGTAGCCAGGTGCATTCCTTTGCTCCATCAACGATGTGAAACTCACTAATACAGTTGATCAGAGGGCACGTAACGTCATTGCTAGTGCCGAGGTGAAATGATGGGACTGCCTCAGAACTTTGTCCTTTTGCTTAATTTCCCACTGTCTTCATGATTTGTAGGGATTTGATTTACTGTTTTCATCCATATGACGGGCATGCTTATATCAATTATAGGGATTCTTGAGACACAAGCTATCTGGCCAGGGGCTTGCATTCATAGTTGCTGGTGGATCTGGTATGCTTTGTCGACACTGTTAGTTGCCTATAACTATTCTCTCATGGTGTCAAGAACTTTGCTCTGGCATAAATTTCTATTCTCTTTTCTCTGTCATTTTCTTTCTTTTGTGTGTGTGTGTGTTGGGTTGCGCGGGGGGCTCTTTGGTACTGCTATAACACTTGTGAAGCATGCGATTACAACATACTCTACCTAGGTTTTTCTTTTTTTGATAGATACGTACTGCACCTGGCCTTGAGATGCAGCACCGGCTGTTCTATGCCTAATTGCGTCTTTAAATTTTATTATTAATATTTTTATCATTACACCTAAATTAGTCACTACCTTTTAAATTGTGCTAGTGTTTTCATAAAGCATAAAACCTTCATTAGTCCGAATGCAACTCCAGAGCATGCAAATAGCTGATTTTGACTATTACTTGGCTCATACTTTGTTTGTTAGTTAAATTCTCTATTTTTCCCTTTTGAGACCTTCATAGACTGTAGAGCTTGCACATGCACATGTTATATCCTTACTTCAAATTGGCATTTCCATTCTGAGGTTTTGCATTAACTTCAACTTCAGTTTAAGTTCACTTCAGAGGAAACTTTTATTTTGAGCTATAACATGTATTTGATCCCATGTTTTGAAAGAACAATGGGACCATGGGTATGACATCCTTTTGATACTGTTGCAGTATTGTTTTCAACATTTATCAAGCAGGGGAATGTCTTTACTGTAGCATCTTTTAGTGCTACCAGAGAACTGTGCTTAAGATGATCATGCATTAACCTTACCTCATCAAGGGATCTGACATATTCTCGCCTTTTTCCCTTTTTTCTTTTCATGGCTTGTTTTGACATATGTCACAGACTGGGCGTTTGCCATCTGACCTAAAAGCTTAAGCCATTAGGTGGTGTTGTCTACCCCTTTTATATGGCCCAAGACCTCATTTCTCCTATCCAATGTGGGATCGTGACATACTCCCCCACCCAAATTCACGGCGCCCTCGTCGCGGGTCGGACCACCCTACTCACTTCACTTGAGCGCTTGGCGTAGAATCGGATCTGGAATTGGGCTGCTCTGATACTACTTGTCATGGACCAAACACTTGCCATCGGACCTCAAAGCTTAAGCCATTAGGTGGTGCTGTCTACCCCCTTATATGGCCTAAGACGTCCCTCCTCTTATCCGATGTGGTATCGTGACACATAATACTAACCAGGGTTTTTATCCCTCTCCAAGTAACCTTGAAACAATCTTGCCTTTTGTATGTATAAACCCTTATTAGTATAATGTCAGAACAAGCCTTGAAAAGAAAAAAGGGAAAAAGTATTAATAATAAATTCTTGATCTAGTTTTCTGGTTAATCATCAGATTCTGCATGGAGTATGATCTTTTGTCTAGGAACTGTGTGCAGTTGGTTTCTGTGTTCCTTGTCGCCTGTTCTGCATTATGAAGTTCAGATTGTCTATGTATATTGCCTTTTGTACTACTGAAGTTAACCTCTTTGAAAGAAGTGTTATGCTGTGAGTTAAGTGTTTGAGTCCAATCCTTCCAGGGAATAATTACGAGATGTCTTTTCATTTTGTTAGTTGTACAGAAAAATCTTGAAGTCGGTGAAGTACTTGCTGTGGATGTTTCCTGCGTTGTTGCCTTGTCGGCAACGGTCAGCGTTCAAGTCAAATATAATGGTCCAATGAGAAGGGTGGTCTTTGGGGTAAGTAACTTCTATTTCTTTAATTTTTGTTAACTTTATATAGACTGTTCTTTCTTTTTGCTTCTTCTTGCTTGTTTATTGCTTGGATTCACACTTTTATATAGCTACCCTAGAAGAAACAAGCATAGGTAGTTTTTGGCATCGATGTCTTGATTACTCTATCTGACTTTCTGATTGTGCATCCTTTCTTTCTTTTCTTTTTTTTTCCTTCCTGGGAACCTTGTGTCACTAATTGTGGTTTCAAAATTGCAGGGAGACAATCTAGCGACGGCCGTTCTAACAGGACCGGGCATTGTCTTTATTCAGAGTCTGCCCTTCCATCGGCTTTCTCAACGCATTGCTAGGTAATATCATCTAGCTGCGGAATGCCACAAAATCTATTGAAACCAAACAGATTTTTCGTTCTCCTTGCTCTCTCACGACCCTCACCTTCTGAAGAATATTCATTTGCTTCTAGGTTTGACAAAACGACTGGTTTCTGGTTTTGCAGGTCGGTTACATCTCCAAACATGAGGGAAAACCCGAAGTTCTTTATTCAGATTGCCATTTTCTTCTTTCTAGCTTATGTTGTGATTCTGTCATCGCTAATCTTGACAGACGTATGATATGTATATACATATATATAATTTTTTTTAATTTTGTGTTCTTTAACATTATACAGGGCCTTCTTGCCTCCTCTTTTTATTTTCTTTTATAGTTGTAATGTTGCAGTTTTCCCTTTAACTTAGAAATTAGATGGATTTAATAGAAACACGAGGATTTACATTGATTTGGAACACCTGTGGTCTTGAAATTGTGAAAGATAATTCAAGTTTTCTTATTTCTACTGTCAATTTTGCCACGGCTGGTCTATTTTGATCCTAGTTGTAATTGCAAATTTGCAATGCTTCCCAAAGGAGAATGATGGGAAACTTCTGAGAAATTATAATGGGTGTATTACATAGCAAGGTATCTAGGCAATATGAGCCAGGCCTCGGCCTGGCTCATCCCAAAACAGATAGGCTTGAGTAAGCCCAATCCCACTAAACAATTTTGAAGATGCCCCAATCCCTTCTTATCTTCCCTTCCCTCCCACTTTCCATCGTTCATACCAAATACAACATAAAAGATCAGAAACAAGAGAATAAGACCTCAATTGGTCGTTAAATCATCCATCAACTTGATTCTAAATTATTAAGATGCATATTTTAATAATCCAATGTGAAGAAAAGAAAAAATTTCATGGTCTTGTTTTTTATTTTGTCCTTGGGTAAGCAAAAGAACATCAGGATATTCATATAGTTAAAGTTATGTTTGGTATAAGGAAATAAAATAGAATGGAATGGTCATTTTTACTTTTATTTATATTTTCTTGTTTAGTACTACTATTTAAAGTTAGAATAATCATTCTTACATTTTGTTAGAATGACCATTCCTTATTTCAATAGTGGGAATAGTCATCCATTTTCACATGAGATAGAACATAAAACAAAACTTAGTAAGATTTTTGTTGTTAAGTTTCTTAAAAAAAAATAAAACATGTTTGGTAATTATTTTTTAATTTTAAAAATAAAAATTAAAAATTAACAAAAAAAATTAAAAAGTTAAAAATTTCCATCGGCCCATCATCACCCAACAATCACCATCATTGTCGCTACCGCTACCGCCACAGCCACTACTTGCCGCCGCAGCCATCACCATTACAAATGCTCAATAATAATTTATAAAAAATATATAATACTTCTAATATTATGTATACAATATAATATTTTATATTACACACTAAAATTTATTCCATTCCATTCTAATATTGTTTATTGGTCTTACCAAATAAGGAAATATGAATAATTATTCCAGTCTATTATGTTCGCATTACTATTCTATTTTCATTCTCATTCTAATTCTATTATTTTCTATTCTTTGTACCAAACATAGAATAATACAGTTTGCTGGACAAAGATATAGAGAATACAGACCCAGGTAAAAAAAATCAACAAACAAACAAACTAAAGAGGCAGCCATGAAAGATAAGATCGGAGATAAGAACTCCAAAAAAACCCTCAACCCGGATCAAAAACAACAAAAACCCACAATATTTTTTTATCATGTTTGGATGTTAGATTTGTTAAGTTAAAGAAAATGAAATTATTTATGCTTATAATTTGTAATTTGTGGATAGCCAAACAAAACATAAATTTTCAAAAAAGGTATATTCATTTTAGCTCATTTTACTAGTTCAAGCAAACAACAACAAGGTATTTGCCATTTTTTTTTTTTTTTTTTGAGTTTTTTTACCAAACGGGCCTGAGCAAACCAACAATTTATTAGGAAAATCTCAATTTTAAATGAAGGCTTAAATAAACAAATTAATATGATCGGCCAAAGCTATGATAATAGAATAATCACATAATCTTAGCATGAGTCAGATCCTAATATTAGGAACATGGAGCTTGAAGGCACATTTGATTAGATAGAGCAAGTGACATGATAAAAGTGCTGCTGGAAATTGATACGATAACTAGAAATAGAAGTGCTGAATAGATAGAACTTTTTTGCATTAGCTTGAATTACAAGCAATAGTCCCTGAAGATTATTAACTTATTAAAACACCAAAATCAACCCTATGCAAAATTTTGCCAATTTAGGCTTAGAAAATTTCAGTTGTTCTCGCAAAAAATTCATGTCCTTAGAATGAAAAAGGGCAAGGCCCTGAATCTCACTCTCAAGCTAGGGTTTTCAAAGAGACAGTGCATAAATGAGAAAGCGCATACAGACTAATGTCCTTTATTAACATGAAATATGACTTTTATAGTTATTATCACTACCAATATTGTAAAGAAAATTTTTAACTAGAAATACTATACAACTTGAGAAAGGCTTATAAATGTTATCAGTAAAAATTGGTATTTATTCAAAGGAAACATATGAGGAGCAACTAATTTCAATGACTATAAAAAGAGTTTTGGAAAAGAGAGAGAGAATTTATTCTTTTACAATATTAAACCAACTAGCAGCAAGCAAAGCAATGCAGCAAAACAAACTCCACCAAGCAAGACAGCTAGAAATTACAGTTATTAGCAAACTGTAAGGAATTAGTAATAGCATGAAACTCTAGTTATGAATAAGAATACTAGTTTTTAGAAAAATAGTTTATTTAAGCATTCATTTAAAGTGGAGATTTTTTTAATAATTTTTTTATTTGCTCATTCTCTCTCATATGTGGCGTATGTATGATGTAATAAAATTAACCTAAATTGAGAAATAATTTCAAAAGAATGCTAGTTTAGGAAAAAATTTTAAAATTAACAATATTGTGGTAAAAAAATTTTTTTTTTTTAACTTCTATTTTATGGGAATTTACCCTTTTTCCACTTTTTAATTTATTTTCCTTTACCAAACAAAGCGCTCCTGATTCGGCCAGATAAGACCCAACACGCGTGGCCAGTGGCCACGTCACTCCCATTTTAATTTTGATTACCGCTTGTATATATAGTTCACTATTTCCCAAAATACGTAACCGAAGCTTGCATTTGCCTTACACCTTAGCTTCGTGTATCTCTCCTTTATTCCTAGGCTTCCGAAACCCTAACCCTACCTCTAACTCTGATGCGTTTCCTTCTTCTTCTCCGAATTCCAGGGTTTGAAGGTTGAAATTATTTGAAGATTCATCAAATCTCTCGGATCATGTGTTGGTTTCAAGATGATTTCTGACGCGTAGATTGTCACGCACTCTATAGAGTTCGTCTACCTTTTTGAAGAATCGGCGGATTGATTCGGAATTTCGCTGAGAGGCAAATATCGATCGGAAGATTTTGGTGGTTCTCGCTCCTCGGGTTGGATCGGTTCGTGAGGCTTCAAGACGGTGCGGGGATTTGTCATATTCCTCATCTATTAGAAGAAAAGGTTTTCGGTGCGATTCGGTTTCTGAATGGAGGGGCTTTTCCGATCGTCGATCTGATCTGCCAGATCTGATTGAAATCGCTACGATCGGTGTACTCGAGAGTCTCTTCTACGATTTGATTTCTCGTCTGAGGTTCTTTTGTATTAAAAAATCGACTCATTGGTCGATAGATTGTAATTTGAAGGGTGCTTTGAAGAGATCGTCTGCACTCGAAGGATCTCTGATTTCTTGTTGGGAGGAGATTATGAGTTGGCTTGATCTTTCTTGAGTTATCGAAGAGTTAGAGAGAGAAAAAAAAAGCGAAAAGAGCTGTTTTTCTTGTATTGTTATAAATTGTTTTTCGAGTTCAATATCAGGCCTTTATTTTATTTTTTAGGGCTTTGAATTTTTAGGGCTTTTGTTTTTGTTCTTGATTTCTCTATATTTTTAGAGCAGAGGGAAAAAAAGATATTCTTAAAGAAACATGGCAGTGTATTATAAGTTTAAAAGTGCAAAAGATTATGACTCAATTCCAATCGACGGTCATTTCATTTCAGTTGCCAATTTGAAAGAAAAAATATTTGAATCGAAGCATTTGGGCAGGGGTACTGATTTTGACCTCGTTGTCACCAACGCCCAGACTAACGAAGGTTGGTTTGATTCTCTAGAAATAGTCAATTCTGTTTTCAGAACTTCTAATAATTCTGAATGCAATACCTGTTCTGTTGTATGGTTTCTAACGAATCTTGGGTCGGAGTATGGATTAATGTATACTCTTTCCTTAAATTTTAGTATGTATGTGGTTTGTTCTGTGTGGGACAGGCTCATGAACACTCTGTTTTATGAAAAGCTTAGGGGTGTTCAATGGGCAATATGCGCCCTAACATATTTAGAAGGAAGAACAATAAGACCGAGAACCGTGAGTGTTGGATTTTGCAATTATGGAGAACTTTTTTTTTTTTTTTTTGGCGTTCCTGATGCATAGTCAAAGTGGCCCATTATTTTTTTTCATTTATCCAGAGTTAGATTTTGCTTGGTTTGAGCATGATAGTGAGGTCAAGTTGGCATATGGTGAGTGTGAGGGTTGAGTTAGACCTTGAGTGTAAGTGCTATCGATGGGTATTTTGAACAGTTTGGATGTTATGTATGGGGATTTCTTTTGGGTGGTTTAATTTTAATCAATTGTATGCTTGGTTGTGGTTAGCTCTTTGCAGGGTTTTATAAGCTTCTCTCTATTTTTGCAATTTCAGAGTATCTTGATGAAGCAATGTTGATTCCGAAAAATACCTCTGTTTTAATTCGTCGAGTTCCTGGACGGCCTCGCATGCCCATAGTTACTGAACCAGTTATTGAACAAGACGAGTACTATCTTGATCCTTGCACCTTTTGACAGCTTAGTTGTATTTCATTTTTTGTGGTTAATTATAAGTTTGTGTCCGCAGCTTAACTTTGCACTTTTTCTCTGAGCCTGCTTTTTCTGCAGTGCTAGACTCTTTTTTTCGTTCATAAACCATTTAGTGGTGTATTGAGGCTGTAAAAGCTATTTGTATGTTTTACAACCCTTTGTCGTTGGGGCAAATTTTGAGTGTTTGGTGAGGTATGTTATATGTCTATTGTTCTGCAGGTCGAAGGTGGAAAATAATAAGTCTGATGATGCTCAACCAGCAAAGAGTAGTTTCCTAGGAGCTGATTCATCTGCCACGAAAAATGTAAGCTTTAATTTGCTCTGGCCTTTCTGTTGGAAAACTGTCGATTTGACTCATGGTTTTGAGCATCAGTTCTAGTCCTTGGTATAATGACTAATATACTGTTGGGCTTTGCAGCCTGAAGATTCAGAATGGGATGAATTTGGAAACGATTTGTATGCAATTCCTGAGGTTCTACCAGTTCAGGCAAGCAATCCAATTCAGGATGCTCCCCCTCCTAGCAAAGCTGACGAGGATAGCAAGATAAAGGCTTTAATCGATACACCGGCCCTGGATTGGCAGCTGTGAGATGTTCTCCTGTTACAGTCCCTTTATTTGATATTGAGATGATTGTTTTCTGGTTATTGATGTGGGAATGATATTTCGTAGAATCTTATCTGGTCTTGTTCTTTTGGTTTTGCAGTCAAAGTTCCGATGGCTTTGGCTCTGGTAGAGGTTTCGGACGGGGTATGGGTGGAAGAATGATGGGTGGACGTGGTTTTGGTGATTCTCTTCTGTTTTCTTATTTCGTCTATTTCTTATTTATCAATTGCATGTAGCATCATGTTGATTAGTAGGTTTGTCCATTATCTCTGTTGTATTGGATGCAAGTTTATCTGCAATAGTTTCTTTTTTGCTGTTGTGGTTGGTCATGTAGACTGTTATGCTTTTGAGACTGAAATTTATATTTTATTTCTTGAGGTCGAGGTGGGTTGGAGCGGAAAACACCTCCACAGGGCTATGTATGTCACCGGTGTAAGGTGCCTGGTATGTACATGGTGTTGATGTTTAGAGTTGAACTTTTAATTAGACAATAAAGAAGAGGAATTCAAATTTCTTTCTTGGTTGTGGGATGTAATCACAATAACAGTCAAAATATGTAAAATTGTGTAAATGTTTTTTTCAGGACATTTTATTCAGCACTGCCCTACCAATGGAGATCCTAATTATGACGTCAGAAGAGTGAAACCCCCGACTGGCATTCCAAAATCAATGCTAATGGCAACTCCAGATGGCTCATATGCGTTACCAAGTGGTGCTGTTGCTGTTTTGAAGCCAAATGAGTAAGCTGAACTCTTTTCATTGGCTAGGATTCTTGTTTCTTTGTGCTGTTTGAAGACTAAATTGTGTGTAAGAATATTTACTAGTTCATTGGATTTTGTACAGGGCCGCTTTTGAGAAAGAAATTGAAGGGCTGCCTTCCACCCGTTCTGTTGGTGATCTTCCACCGGAGTTTCACTGCCATTTGTGCACAGAAGTTATGAAAGATGCAGTGCTGACAAGCAAGTGCTGTTTTAAAAGTTTTTGTGATAAGTGTAAGATTTCAAGTAGTTGTATTGGCCATGTGTTACTTATATTTTCTAGTTTTAATAGTTTTGTCACGTTTATTACATTTAACTTTCTTAATCCACCTAATTTACCTTTTTTTTCCTATGTGGACCATGACTCATTTTGTAGAAGTTGCTGGTGGCTTCTTGTATTTGTGGAAGATCTATGTGCAAATTTAAAATTTTTTTTGTGGTCTTCATTATTCCTTGGAAGTTGTTACGATCCATGTGTACTGACCTTCTGTAACCCAAACACCCCGCTTTCTCCTTTCCCTTATGTTGTTGTTGTTGTTGTTCAATTTAATATATGGAGAGCTGTCCCTGGGGCTAATTTCTTGTGGAGATAAGCTAAAAGTCCTGGTTTGGTTTGTTGTTGTCCTTTTCCTTATTACTGAAATTTACTTTCAGGTATAAGAGACCACATTATATCTAAGTCAGTCTGTGTCTGTGGGGCTACAAACATACTAGCAGATGATCTTTTACCCAACAAGACACTTAGAGACACAATTAATAGAATATTGGAGTCCCATAACAGCAGTGGAGAGAATGCTGGCAGTGTCTTCCAAGTCCAAGGTTTGTATTTCATTGATGTTTCTTTTATGCTTTATATATGTATGTGATAATATTTTGCTTATTTTCTATTTCAGATATGGAGTCTATGATTCCACAGCCTAAGATGGAGCCTAAGATGCCATCCCCTACACTTTCTGCAGTCTCAAAAGGGGAGCAAGTACCACCACCTCAAAATGAAGAGATTTCAAAGGTAAAAGTGACTGGAGATCGGGGAAATGCTGTTAATGCTTTACGGAACACCTTGGAGAAACATAGGACAGGAAACATTGCAAATGCTTCTGAAGCTACACACGATTCGATGAGTGTGAAGGAACCTGCATCGCAGGGAAGCGCTCCACTGGCCGATGAAGAAGTGCAGCAGAAGCCAGTTTTGGGTGAGGCAGGTAATGTCTCAAACATTCAGGATCCTAGTGTTATTTACTGCTGATGTTGGTCCAAATGATTCATTTCAGCTTTGTTATAAGTTCTTTAATGAGTTTTTTATGCTACTTAGATTTCTTAGTACACTCAGCTTCACGTTCCTTGGTTCTATCTCATGTTGCGTCAGGAGTAGATCCATGCATATATAAAAAGTTGACCTGAATGAGAGACATTTAATAACTGTCATTAGTGAGCAAAACGCATTAGTGATGCGTTGGAATATGGCACCATTTGTATCTCAAGCATTATTTTTTACTTTTCAGGAAGGAAAAAGAAAAAGAAGAAAGCTCACTTGCCTTTGAATGGTATGTTTGTTGTTTTGTTCAGTACCCCTTGAGCCTCAGAGATTTAGGTTCTTTAGAAATGGAGATATCTATCACATTGAATTAGGCTTCTTGGCCTGCATTATGCTGACATCATTCTGTTCCACTCTTGATGCATTGCAGCTGCAGAGATGCAGTGGAAGATTACTCAAGACCTTGCAGCTGAGAACTATATGATGCCTCTTGGCCCTTCTGCCTATAATCCATACTGGACTGGCATGCAACCTGGCATAGAAGGATACGTAGCCCCTTATGGTGGTTCCCTGCCCTATATGGGTTATGGGCTTGGTCCTTTAGACGTTCCATTTGGTGTCTTACCACAGGACCCATTTGGGGCACAATATTATATGATGCCTCCAGTCCCACCGCAAAGGTATGCTTCATTCTTGTGTTCTATTCATTTGAGATGAGTTTTTGGTGAGGGAGTGTGAGGTGCCTGTGTGTTGTCTAAGGTCCTTGTGATGCACATGGCATTTTGCCTGTATATAGGGAAAAGAGAGAAGTCAGTGAAGGATGGGATGTGTTGAGGGTGATGCATGTGTATGAGGTTGTGTGCCATTTGATGAGCATTTCACTTGTGTCTTAATTGAAATGCTGATTTGGGTGCTTTACTTTACTGAATGTATTTGGCATCTGGTAGGCCTGCATGTGTCTGCAATTAGATGTTCAGTCATGTTGGATGTTCATACGTTACTGATTGGGATCCTAATTTTCCTACTAATTATAGGGATCTTGCGGATTTTGGGATGGGCATGAATGCTGGACCCCTGATCATGAGCAGAGAAGAATTTGAGGCTCGGAAAGCTGATCTAAGGAGGAAGCGTGAAATTGAGAGACGTGGTGAAAGGTAACTATCTGGTGATTCTGTTTTCCTTGAGATTATTGGTGCATTGTGTAAGGCAATTCTATAATATGTTGTGATCTGCTAGGTTTCATGGTATTGTGTAAGGCAATTCTATAATATTTTGCTAGTTTCAGTTGTTTGGAATGGTCTAATATTCTAATTAGTTCTCTTGCAATGCTACCATATATATATATATATATATATTTGTATATATATATGCTGGCTGATTGTAGTAGAGTCCTCATGCTGAAGTAGGTATTTCTGGCCTATGAATGTGTTTTTGAAGGTTGTATTGCAACAATGGAACTCCTCCCACATTTGATTGTAGTAGTTGATGACCTAGACAAGCTTTCTAGGTTGTATGGTTCTTAAGTTGGTCGAGTTAGGTTAGTTTTGCTAGGTCCATACGAGAGTTCTTTTTTTTTTCAGGATATTACTCTAGGCAAGCTTAGGCTTTGGGTAATATATGAATCTTATATGTTCCTACTTGTATTAAAAAAAGAATCCTATCTGTTCCTTGTCACGCTTAGGAATATGTTTGTTTAATTTTCTTCCTCCTTGTTTTCTTCTGCCAGTACTTGTTATTTCTTACTGTTTTGTCCGAACTGGAGTTTTGGTGCCTTGTTGAATCCAAGATTTTTTTTATTTCGTTATTTTTTTCCTTTTTAAAAAAATCTGGTGTTGTGGTATGCGTATATGCTTATTTTGAATGCCAAATGCATTCGATAGTTTTTGTTGTTGCTGAATTACTGATTAATTTTATTTATTTGATTTAAGAGTTCACCGTCTTCCTCTTGCAGCAGAGAGTTATCCAAAGATCGGGAATTCAGTAGAGGAATGAGCAGCGGTGGGGATGTTTCTTCGTTGAAATCAAAATCTGTATGTTTTTTGTTGTCCGAATTTCATTTTTTTGCTTCGTTATTTTTGTACTGCAGCAGGTACACTTGGTGTTTGCAATCCACAATTTGGCAGCAAAAGGATAGTGTTGCAATCTCGCCTTTGCAGGATAAAAAGGGAAATTGTTTTGCAGTCGGGATTAAAACAACCAGAACTTGAATTTAATTTAAAAATAAAATTCGAGGATATTTATTTATTAATTCTTTTCCGTTCTGACTTGATTCTCCATTTGATTGCCAAAAATTTTGTTAGGATAAGAAATGAGGACCTGTGACTCTTTTATTTGCAAACTTGTTAATACATAATTTCAAATTTCCATTTGTTTCCCAAACCCAATTTCAAATTTCCATTTGTTTCCCAAACCCCTTGGCAATGAAATGGGAGCTTGAGTAGGAAATGGAAAGGGTTGCCATATTTCCCACCTCTCCTCACTTCAATTTTAATTTATTTTTGAATGATCTTTACCGATACCAACATTTATATATAGTGAAGAATTACCTTACTGCATGCATTAAGTTTTGAGTAATATTTGTAGCCGGTGAGGCTAACCCCTTAATCTAGCAATGCAAACGAGTGGTGTCAATGGCGGCCTACAACGTTCGAGAGAGAGAGAGAGAGAGAGAGAGAGAGAGAGAGAGAGAGAGTTTTGTAAATTCCGAAATCAAAGCGGCGTTAAAGGGAAACCCCCGATTGTGCACTACGCTCTCAACCAAAAAAAAATGAAAAATAGATGAGTTGCCTTTATCATACCCCCACTAAGATTACAGAATAGTATTTAAGAAAAAATTAAAAGAAGAAAGGATCGAATAAAGTATGAAACCAGTCGTGAAAGAAGAGAAAAAGCAAAAGAAAAATAGAGTAGGACTCGGTGAAACGGCTTTTTGGTGTATTTTTTTTTTCCAATTGGTGTCACCGATTTTCTATTATTTGATTAAATTATCCAGGAAATTAAAATGGCTGTTTTTTTTAATTAAATTATTTGGGGACGATACTAATCCCACTTGTTGGTTTGCAGAAGTCCCTTCCACAAGCTCCATTGAGCGCCGGCCACCACCATAGCAGCCACAACCACCGCCACATATCTGAGAGGTCGCCGGTGGAACGCCTTGCCCGTGACCCCGAACTTCCTCGCCCATCTTCTAAAACCAAAAGGGAATCTGATTACGACTATGACTATGACCACCGCGACCGGCGGGACGACTACCACCGGGACCAGCATAACCACCACCGTTCAGAGTCATCAGCAGCCAGATCAGCCTCAGCAGCAACGCTGGAACCACCACCCAAGTCCACCACAACAGCATCAGCATCAGCATCAGCTGATGACCGGAAGCAGAAGGCAAGCGTTTTCTCTCGCATCAGCTTCCCGGCTGAAGAGTTGGCAGCATCTAAGAAGCGAAAGCTCTCTTCTTCCTCTGAGGCACCGCCGAGTCACAGGGCATCTAATGGGTATCATGAAGATCACAAGACGACGTCGTCGCTGAAAGCAGTGTCGGTGTCAAGGAAGAGCGCTGCTGTAGATTACGAATCGAGTGACGACGATCGACATTTCAAGAGAAAGCCCTCCAGGTACGAGCCGTCGCCGCCGGCAGTTTCGGCCGTGGAGCGGGAGGAGGAGGCGAGGCATTCGAGGGCGTCGAGGGAGCGGGATCGCGATCGGGGAAGAGATGACAGGGATCGCGGTGGTTACAGCAAGCACAGATAAGGTGTACACTGTACACTACAAATAAGTCTGTCTCTCTCTCTCTCTCTCTCTCTCTCAGAGACGTATATGGAAGGCCCCAAGTCTGGTGGAATTGGAGGGGGGAGAGAGTACTAATCAAGCATTATATATGATTAAATGCATAAGACGAGCTCTCTGTATTTCCTTTTCCATTATGTAATAAAATATACAATTATCTTCCATCCTAAATGAAATTTTGATATATTTTTTTTATTCTATCGTCTTGTTCTTAATCTTTATATATTTATTACTTCCTTCCTTTTCGATATTATTTCCTTCTTGATTAACTCTACTCTTTTGTTTTTAATATATTATAATTTTTAAATGAGTTGAAGTAATGAAAAAAATTTAGTTTACATTTGTAACTGAAAAATTGATGATGCCCTTTTACTATACTATTCAAAATTTGTAGCAGCCTTGTTTGCCTAGGTGACGTGAGAAAAGAAAAATAAGAAAATTCTTCTAAATACCATACTATTTAAACGATGAACCCGATTGGCCTTATGGTCAAGGTATGGGATTTGAAGATCAGCTTTCTTCAAGATTTTAGGTTTCAAACCTTTTAGATAGTATCAACTTTTTGGTACTATCTTAAGGCCTTTGACTGAGTATTTACTTGGTTTGTGTGAAACGGAGGACTTCACAGACCCCAAAATTGATCTGACTCCAACGGATATAATCTCATCAGTCGCCAGTGAATTCCTCACCTGGGACTCCAATGGATATGCCTCACCGGTCGTCACTGAATTCCTGAAAACTATCCTCGCGTACGACTCCACCACCACGGCAGCCACGCCTGCTACCCCTAGCACCACCGACACGTGCTCCTGGGAGAAGCTGCAGCTGCAGGAGTGGAACTGTGTAGCATTTGAGGGGTGCCATGGCAACCCCCACCTTTTGGCTAGCCTTCTTATATATAGTGTATATAATGGTTAGCAACAATTTATTCTATCAGCAACTCCACAATTTACAACCCTCTTTAAAGTTTTAACTTAACCAAAATATCTAAGTTTGTATATTCAATTGTGAGTTATACTTATTTTTCTTATAGATCCTAACACAATAAAATCAGGTTGGTGAGGTTTCTATTGTGCATTAATTCAAAAAAAAAGTTATCTAGTATGCAATTTTCATATTTGGTATGAAAAGAAATATTTGGGAAATATGTTTTTCTAGTTAATTTTATAAATGAGCTTAACCTCCGAATTGAGCTCTTTGTACCTTGTATTCTTCTTTTGTTTATAAGTTGAAACCCTTTTGGCACTTTCATAAAATATATATATAATTTTGCCTTTAAAAAACAAAGAATTGAAATGTACAAAGATATAATTAATTGGTCTTTTTTATATTTTGCTAAGGTTTGGCACCCTCGAAACAAAATCAGCCGAAATTGTCGACGAATTGAATCGGATAGGAGGAGGGGAGTCCAGCGAGGGGGACGGGAAGGCTGAGGCAGTGGAGCGAGATGGAAGGAAAATAGGGGTTTGAGAGGATGGTTTTGGGAATTGGTCAGTTTGAGGTTAGAGAGAGTAGAGAGGGTGGTTGTTTGTGAGGAGAGAGAAAGTTTGGGTTTGATAAATTGTATGTGTAGATGAAGTGGCCGCCATTGATGAAAGCGGAAGAGCTCACACACTCTGTTAGCTACAAATACAAATGTGTCTCAGTAACAGTGATGGCCCTATTTGTAGAGATGCCAATAGACCGGAAAAAGTGAAAGTTCGAGCAAATTTGTTTTGTTTAGAGTGCTCTTGGAGAATACAAAATACAGATGTAAACAAAAAATAGAGATTAAAATAAAAATCTATGCGGAGGAGGTGGGAATGGACTATATTCTTTTCCTGTTCCCCTCCCTGTCATGTTTTTTGTATTTTTTTAAAAATGTTTGTATATAAGCCGTTTGATGTATATTTTAGTGTTTGGTGTGCTAGTCGTACCAAATTTGACTTTGGGTTGATTGGTGTCTAACTTATATTCAATAGTTTTTTAATTTTGTTTGTTGAATGGGTTTTCAATTTATTACTTTAAGTTTTAGTTTTTTTTGACAATACAATAATAACTTTTTTATGTATATACAATCAAAAATATTTAGAGGTTAATTTTATTTTACTTTCAAGTGTGGAGACCATGAGGCTATTAATATTTTTGATACTTTAATTCTTTTTTGTCTTCTCTTTTTTTTTTTCTTATTTTGTGTTGTTTGTTTGAAAAAAAAAAAAAAAAACTTGAATTTGAACTTAGGTTGGGGTGGAGATAGAAGCAGGAGAGGGGCAGGGGCGGGGAATCCTCGTATAAAAATAGAGACAGGAATAAAAATGAATATTTGAGGTGAAGGCAGGAATGAAAGTCCAACCTCTGCCTTGTCCGATCCATTGTCATCCGTATCTATTTGGAACGTTGTTATCGATCCCGTAACCTATCGGGCGAAATGGTCCGGTATGTACCGCTTCCGAGAGAAAACGGTATGCTAAGGGTTGGATTCCGTTCCGTGTAACATTCCGGCCAATACCGGATTATACCGGAGAGTTTCGCCCTTACTGGCCAGTTTCGGACGGTATTGGGAAATTTCGGGTTGAACTGGGAAGTGGATCTTGCGTTGACGTTTCCATGGTGTCATATGACTCGACCTTTAGGGAGAGTTTTGTAGGGGGTTTTACAGTGAAAAGAAACAATTTTTGTGTGAGAATGGTGGGGAAGTTGAAAACCATGGAAAACAGAGAGAGAGAGAGAGAGGGGTTAGCCTGACTCAGTGTGCATTATTGATGGATGCACCAACGCCCAAGCCATTCCGATTGCGTCAATGCAAAAAGCAGGAGAGTCCCTTCTTCTTCTACAAATGAAAGTCATAAATACACCTATATGCATCCCTATGTAATATGTAAAGCTAACCAAAGCCTTACACCTCCCCAGGGAAGATAATGAATAATGTTTATAGAGAAGTTCAAAAGTGGGTTTGGACTCAACAATCAATGAGAGCTCGTTCGACTGTTGAGGTATTACGTTTGTAATGTTAATTTGGTCATATCTTCTATTCTAAAATATCAATGAAGTCCCTCTTCTTATTTTAAAAAATTAAAAATGCAGAAGATAAAGGTTAATTAAATAATTTGTTTGTCATTACTTTCTTTCTATTTCTTTGGAAATCTGAAATTAAAAAACTGATGCTTTTATTACCAAATTAGTTGGATTGAGAGATATTTTCCATCTCTACACTATGAAGATCAAAAAAATTTTATACAACTTATCAAAAATTCATTTAAGAGATATTTTGTAGCAATATGACTTTTTTTATTTTATTTTATAATGACAACAAGTATTTAAAGTTGACTATGTGTCTAGATTTATAATTAGGCTATATATAATAATTATAGCGATAAATCCGAAACAGTACACCAAAACACACCAGTACCAGTACGTACCGTTTCAGTGGCAAAAATAGTACGCTAGCCAGTACGAGATTAACAACTATGATTTGGAGGCTTCGATGGTCAACGCCGTCTGTTGACCGGCTAATTAGAAGGTTCTCGAGCAACGACGTCAGTGCGGATTGGTGTAAATGGACTGGCTTTTAAATTGAGGGCCCCGTTTGGCATTAAATTGGGCCTGGCATTGGACTGGACCCTTTCGTGTTTAAACAAAATAGGGCTCAAGCCCAGTCGATTTGCAGTGAGCTGAACCTCTCCTCTTATATAAACGGTGATACGTAAGCGGTTATCTACAAACCCTATCACCCTCCCTTCGTCAGCAAGAATTCTTGCAGTTACTCGCAGCTCTGATCCATGGGTATGATATATATCTCTCTGTCTCTCACTATACCCGGATCTACTCTTTCAACATCAATTGTATAAACTTTTGAAGTTGTGATACATAATCAGGGTTTGGGGTGCCAAAAATGAGTTAAAATAATGAGTGTTTGATTTGAAATGAATAGATCACAAATAGTCTCACAATTTTATATCAAAATTTTATATAAAAGTTTTGGTTATATAGTGTTACTTTTATTATATTTTAATTTTTTTTTTGCCCATATTTTTAAGTTTAAGCATCAAAAATATATTAACATGCACGACTAAATTTTTACATGACGAATAAAACTAGCTCTACTCTACCTTAGTAAAATATGACAAAATTTTTTGGCTCTTCTGAAAAAAATAGATAGGACTCATAGTTTACTCTATAAAAATTTTAATATTTTGTTGGGTACATGGGATTTTAAATTGTGAGAGGTTTTTTTATTTTTTTGGCTAAAACATTATAAATATGCTCCATATATAAGAGGAGATCAAAAAGTGGGGTAACTCCACCACTGTAAAATCGCAAGAGTTGGTTGGTCAGTTAGTCAAGGCTTGGAGGTTTGAAACCTCTTAAAGTGTTATTAATTTTTTTTTAATTTGATAATTACTTGATTTATGCGAGACAAATTATACATGTCGGTTTTTTAATGTGAGCATAAAAATAAAAATAAAAAATTTCACCTTTGTACATAATGTTTAACTATGCATACATACATATATATATATACACATATGCTACATATGTCACTTATATTTGCGGTATTTATGGGTGAATAACAGGGGCTTACATGTATGTATCGGAGTTATGGAGGAAGAAGCAATCGGATGTAATGAGGTTCGCTCTGAGGGGCAAGTGCTGGGAGTACCGCCAGTATCCCTCCACTGTTCGTGTCACTCACCCCACTCGCCCCGACAAGGCTCGCCTTTTGGGCTACAAGGCTAAGCAGGTAACGAATGATCTTGGTCCTTGGATACCTCTACAAAAACACACATAATTTATAAATGCGTGTATAAATTTCTATATTGTGTGTGATTTTGGGGATCCATATTCGACATGCCTAATGTTTCATTATCTAGAATTATTATGTACAAAGAGCCACTAATCCAATATGTCGTTTTGATTCTTTCAAATTGCGTCCTGATAGCATGAGATTTTTATTTACCACATTTTGCCTGTGATACGATCTTCATGCATTATGTGAAGGAAGTATGCTTCTCATGGTGGATTAACGTATGTTGAGATTTTTTGTTGTGAAATATTTGTATTAGTAAAGGGTTTTTGTAGTCTGATACATATGCATTTAGTGAAAGTTAAATAGTTTTGGCCAAATAAACTCTGAGACAGAGGGTCATTATCATTAATCTTTTATGTTGGTTGTGAACAAGGTTAGGCTGGCATTGAATACTCTCTTTTTTGTTTGGTTATATTAATGGGATTGACCAGTGTGAGATGAACTTCTTATCCTTTCATTATACTACACTTTACCATTTTCTTTTCCCTTTCATTTTCATGTTATGCTTTGTAACATGTAATTATTGCTTATTATTCCGTCATTTAAGCTGTTAGTAAGTCATGCCACAAGGGTGTGTTTGGTACAGCTTTTTGATTAGCTTTTTTGCAAGCTTATAAACTAAAAAGCCAACAAAAGTTAGTTTTTTTATTTATTTATTTTTTTGCTTTTTTGTTTATTTTTATCTAAACTAAAATCAAAAAAGCAAAAAAGTTTAAAAAACTTAACTTTTTTACTAGCAAGCTTAAAAAAAATTTTACTTTTAAGCCCTACCAAACACACCCAAGTTGTATAAAAGACCAATGACAAAGTTGAGCATTTTACTGTCTGATTATATTGTAGTTCAGTACCTTCATAGATGAATGAAGGAGAGTTAAGTGCCTGTGTGGGTGTGCACATAATTTATCAATCTATACTATTATAAAGCAAACTCATTTGGTGAAGTTGGTGAAACTCCAAATTAAAAAAAGTGTTACTTTTAGGTACAGACCAAAAAGTTTTTAAAAAATATATAAATTATTAACATTGTGCATATCTTTATCTGACTCAAAAGTTAAAAGAACAAAATATTAATTTAAATTTTGTAATCACCCACTAATTATTTTTTATTTTTTCTCTCACACTTACTCAAACTAGCCATCCACATAGTGCGGCACCCCTTCTAGTGTTGCACATACAAACACACATGAACATAAGGATTTAATCATATACTGAGATTGGCTGCTTGGTTTCATTAGGGCCTGTTTGGAAGAGCCAAAACTGATTTTATGTGCCACAACTTAACTGGTTTTAAACCTTTCTGGTAAATCCATTTCAATTACATACGGGCCCGCCTTTGTTTGATAAGAGTGCCCAAAACTTGGTTAAAATCAAACCAAGAACGGGGTGCTTTTCCAAAACAAAAGCCATATAACTTAATGGAAGTGGACCCAACTTGGTCCATTTTTCATACTACCCTAACAGCCCCTTAGTGTCTCACAATCAACTATTAATATAAATGCATGTTTCATGGACAGTTTCTGAGAATTAAACAGTCTAGTTTAAGCAAATGAAACCATTGAATTACAACTGTTATATTCCTTCTCAACTTGCTCATCCGATGGGTAGTTCATCACTTGCCTCTAGTTGTCACCAGTGGAATAACTACGACATTAGAGCCCTTCAATTGTCTGCTATATCACAGAGACTATAACACTTCATCAAACTGCTCGTAGGGCTATGTGCTATACCGGATCCGCGTCAGAAGAGGTGGCCGCAAGAGGCCTATTCCCAAGGGTATTGTGTATGGTAAGCCCACAAACCAGGGTGTTACTCAACTGAAGTTTCAGCGCAGCAAGAGGTCAGTTGCAGAGGAGCGTGCTGGTCGAAAGTTGGGTGGCCTTAAAGTTCTCAACTCTTACTGGATCAATGAGGTTAGTGGTGGTTTAACTCGTCAATCCTTCGCTCATCCTACTGTCTCCTTGTTTGGACAAGGGGTGTGCATAAATGGGGTGAGGTCGGATCTATGCTAAATCCAAAATTGACCTAACCTTCATCAATTCTATATTTTTTGACCAGAATCAAAACAATACTTTCATAAAACTGAACCGAACACAACCCGAATTGGTTCGATTCAGTTCTATATCTCGGCTTGTTTCCTATTGATATCAGGTTGTGTTGGTTTTAATCTATTTTTATTGTACAAAACATATAATATGTATAACTTTTACGATAATATATATAAGACTGAGTATTGGTTTAGTTCTTATGTTGGGTCGATCCTTGGTCTAGAATGCAAACTCGATAATCGAACTCAAATGATATAAGATTTTTGATATACCCGAACTAAATCAAACCATAAGGATTGAGTTTGATCAATTTTTAAGTTTTTCGGTTCTTTTGTACACCTTAGCGGACATCTTGTGGTTCTTTATTCCCTAATTTTATTGATGTAGGATTCGACTTACAAGTACTTTGAGGTAATCCTTGTTGATCCTGCA
The DNA here is from genome assembly GCA_033060915.1 of Euryodendron excelsum. Lineage (NCBI taxonomy): Eukaryota > Viridiplantae > Streptophyta > Magnoliopsida > Ericales > Pentaphylacaceae > Euryodendron > Euryodendron excelsum. The sequence goes on along the minus strand of CM065397.1, from coordinate 5,020,810 downwards.
CATAATGCTATCCGGAATGACCCAAGAATCAACTGGATCTGCAACACCGTTCATAAGCATAGGGAGCTTCGCGGGCTCACTTCTGCTGGAAAGAAATTCAGAGGTCTGCATGGAAAGGGACATTTGCATCACAAGGCAGGGCCTTCTCGGACGGCTACCTGGAAGAGGAACAACACCCTTTCCCTCCATCGCTACCGTTGATTTTGCTGAAATTTGCTTGGTGTCTTCGCATTAGTATTATCTGGTCTTTGATAGATGGACAAATTAGGTTTTCTGCTAATGAGATTGGAGTTTTGGTTTCTGAGAAATCTGAAACTTGTTCAATCTTGAGAAGTGTTTAAACTCAAGTTATTAGGTTACTTCAGATTTTGCGGTGCAGTTGATAAATTTGTTTACCGAAATAGCATTAGACAAATTTTCAAAAAATTATTTGGCAGCCTGATATGTGAATTGTGAACCCCAGGTGTCATTTTGGGAATCAGGGTTTTGATTTTGTTTTCGTTTTTTGTGTTTTCAGAATCAAAAAATTTGAGAAACTCTCGTTTTTTCAAGATAAAAAAAATTGAGACTATTGAAAACACAATTGTTTTTATATTGTTTTCATCTTTCAATGAAAATGGTTTCGAAAATTTAAAAAATACATTTTTAGTGGTTTCTAAAATTAGTGTGCTTTTTAAAAAAAAATTTAAAAACAAGTTTCGAAACTAACTCACCTAAATGCAGTCTTTGCATGAAAATAATTTTAGGAATCAATCTGCCAAACACAGTTTCTTTTCTATCCGTTTTGGAAAACTGTTTTTAAGGCTGAAAATTTGCATATGCTGGATCAATTGAAAAAAGGGTCAAGTTTTATTCTCTGATTTTCTTTTTGTTTGGGAGGAATTATCTTGATTGACTAGTCCATAGAACGGCTCATGGGAAATTGTAATTGCCACTGCATTAAATTTCCATGCATATTTTTATAACTTGAATGAAAAAAAGAAAAAGAAAAATACATATTATACAGGGAAACCAACTGATTACATGACTTTCTAATCATTTGAAACTTGAAAGCACGTTACTAATATAAAAAATGTGAAAGATTAGGCTCAGTTAGAATTGTAAATGAGTTGATTAGTAAATTATTTAAGTTTAGTTTGAACATTTAATAAATTTTAAAATATATTTTTTTATCTAAAATTTTAAAATATGTTCAAGTTTAACTCGTAAATCGTTAGTAACTTGATTTTTTTTTTCACAATTTAGTTTGTGTATAAACTTATCAAGCTATGCTATGCTAAAACAATTATTAAACTTCAAACTATGTTTGAACTTAACTTGTTTTGCACATAAAATCAATCTCAAACAAAGTTTTGCTCAACCTCAGTTTTAATAATGTTTTATTATTTTGCCAGTTTATCCGTTTGTTCCATTAGAGAATATCAGGAAAAAAATATTTTTTGAAAAATTAAAAACGTTCAATTGTTTGTTTCATTGAAAAATCTTAAATTCTAAAAAAAAATATTTCAAATATAAGGAAAAAAATTGAAAAATAACATCCGAGATTTTATTTCGAAAGTTATCTTCCATGAATGAAAGGATTATATCAATTCTTCAAAAATAAAAAGTTCAAATTTCTCTTCATCTCTCTCTCTATCGATAACCTAACTCCTATAATTTTATTTCAGAGTTATAATTTTATATAACCTCTCTTTTTCTTTCACGTTTTGTTTGGAATCTGAATTTTCAGTAAAAAAAAATGTAAAAAAAAAATAACAAAATAAAAAAATATTTTTATTTTTTTTTTGACATTATTTTTATTTTTTTAATAAAAAATTTAAGTTCCAAACAAATCATTAAGGTTTCTACCAAACTTTTTGTTGTTTACGTCAAACAATCGAAAAATTAAAGTAAAACAAACTTTGTAGTGCCAAGAAATATAGATTTTTTTTAGAACTTATATTTCAGCAAGGAGCAAACGGTTCAATTCCTTTCTTCTTTGGCGGGCAATCAATTACTCTCCAACTTAAAAGGGAAAGAAAAAACTCAATTTACTGTCCGAATTTCGCCCATATTTTCAGTGGGCATCCGATTCTAGGAACAATCGAATCGACGTGGGTTTACAAAGTGAGTCTTCATAAAACCCTAAACCCCAACCGTCTCTCTGTGGTTCCCTGTAAAAATGAAATTTAGGGTTTCTCAAAGATTCCCTCTCGTTGGCCACCGGGCAAGCCTCAATCATTTCCATCAGCAACGTCTGTGCTTCACTTCGTTTCTCAGGAAGCTACACACCACTCGAGCCCGAGCTTCCATCAATGGCGGAAGAAGTAACAGTTCCGAAGGTCATCTATTCGAACCCGCTACTTTCCTTTTCCCTTTTGTTTGCCGAGAAAATTTCTGTCCGGAGAAGAATTGCGAATTTATAAAATTGTCACAACCCAGGGAACAGAAAACTGTATGCCCTAGGATGAGCTTTCCAAGATATGGGCACAAAAATAGCGTAAAACATACAAAGGGAGAATATTTTCGTCTTTTTCTTCAGTTTTTCTCGCTAACCAAATGGAAAATAATTTTGTTATTTATTTTTTGATTTTCTTATACGATACCAAATATTTCGATGGATTATTTGGCAAATTTGTCATCTATGGTTAAGAGTAACAAAAATTTTGGTACTGTCCAAATCTGTTAATCAAACTTAGCATGAGATTCTGGGAGGAAAAAAGTTCACCTTTCAGGATGCAAATTAAAAGTCTGATGTTTCCATGAATTCTTGCTTCTTTCTCTTAATCACTATGAGAAAACGTAAGTAGCTCAATATCGGCGGGTGTGCAGGTAAATCATTTCTGGTGCCTGGTGCAACCGTGGCAACTATAGTAATGCTTGGTGCTCTTCATGTTCGTCGTCTCTATGATGACAAGAAGGTATGCTAAGCACAAACCTAGAAACTTGGAATGTTTAGCACGTCACTGAATGCGTATAATGGCATGGTTTGAGTAGCATTTTGCAAATACAATTATGTTTGTTGACGCAAGTTAAAACATTTCAAGTTTTGTAGATTTAAATTTCGTCAACAACAAATGAACAAGTGCATTTGTAGTTCCAAATGCACTCTATATTCACTGGAAATGCACTCTATATTCACTAGTAGGAAATGCACTTGTGATGCTTAGTGTGTGCCATTTAAATCTCATTGACATTGCAATCATGTTCAATAGCAACAAATTGTTGGTAGCAAAATCATAATATTTGTCATGTCTTTGATACATGCTAGTGGCTTAGCCAACTTTCCTTATGTCTGATCATCAAGATGAATTTTCTAGGCTTTTGATGTAACTACTATTATTCAGTTATTCTTTTCATGATCATTCACTTCTTTGATTTTTTTTGCTTTCTGGTTGACAGCTTGAAGAGGCAAGGGAAAAAGGAATTGAAACTGAGTTTCACCCTGATGTAAAAGTAATATGTGTGTTTTTACCATTTTGAAAGCTTTTTTCACTGCACTTTTACTTGTTTGAAGATTCTTTGTTTGCTACGTGATGTTTTCATTTTTGCTTCTGACTTCCTACCAATATTCTTTTGATCTTGTCAACACCAGGCCACATTCTTGAGATTGCTACCCCTGCGCTCCATTTCCAGATTTTGGGGTTTCCTGACTAGTACGGTGAGTGTTTCATTATTTGACAAGCAAATTTATAGTTACATTTCCTAATTATTCAAGGATTCTTTTTGATATCCCTTTCCAATATCTAAAATCAGACCCTATGTTATGGAGCATGATTAATGCGTTCTCATGTAGCTTGCAGGTACCTGTTCTTTTTTTTTTTTTATCTCTCACCACAATACAATGAGAACTCTTGAAGCAGCTATCTTTATATAGGGACTTGTTTCTCTATCCTACATACCCTGTTGGCATTTAATGTCTCATAGTTAGGTTATAAGTGTTGCTCAGTTAGCTTTCAGGAATTAGTACCTTGTATTTCGTATTAAACCAATGATATCAAGTATTAAGTTGCAAAGAAGTATTTTTTTATGCTATACAATTTTGATACACACTGCCATTGCACATATTGTTGGTGAAGAAAAATGCTTGCAATAGCATCAAAACGTCAACTTGGATTTATGTGCACATGGTCAATGGTGGACGTTATTCATTTATTAAGACCAATTGAGACTTGTAAACACAGGATTTAATACTTCATTCAATATGTTTTTCTTTCTTAAAGCCAATGGCCATCATCCCTCCTCCCACCACACCCAAAAAAAGACAAAAAAAACCACAGACAAAAAAGTTATATTGGCCATACATTGCCTCCTATATCAATTGACAAGGGATTATCTTTTCGCACGTAGATCAATTCATACTTTATACATTTTTATGAACTTATGCACATATATATTTATACACACGCATTATACACTTACTAATGGAATATTTCAGGGTTTATGGTGCAAATTTTTCTCATATTCGTGTGCTTCCTTTTCTCTTTTTTTGCCCCTAATGGAATATTTTGCTATTTCTAGTTGCTTTCACTGCTGAAATGTTTCCCATAGTGCTAGTGATTGCCTGCTAAAAAAATGTTTTTCAGGAACTTCCCATCTGGATCCGTCCATACATTTATAGAGCCTGGGCTCGGGCATTGCATTCAAGTATGGTTCTTTTCTTTGTTTATCTTTGTACATTGTGTCAGTTGATATTATTTTGAGAATATAGTTTCAAGTAATTGAGTTGAATGATAGGATTTGATACGATATTTACAAGCAATTTATGGTTGGTAAACTGCTATATAATTTGCAAGATGAGCTCCGTAGGATTATATTATAATTGTTTTTTTTTCTGGGTAAGTAGGATAATGGTGGAAGAAATTATTAGAACTGACATTTGGTTTATATTTCAGACTTAGAAGAAGCAGCAAAGCCTTTGGATGAATATGCATCTTTACGAGAGTTCTTTGTTCGCACACTAAAAGAAGGTTCCAGACCAATTGACTCTGACCCATGTTGTCTGGTAACTGGTAACCAGCTCTTTGGACATCTTGTTGGTCCAGTTTCTGTTTCACTTTAAATTGTTGCGGAAATTGTATAATATCTGTGTACTTGGCACTGCTGTGATTGTAGATTAGTCCTGTGGATGGTACTATTCTAAGATTTGGAGAGTTGAAAGGAGCAGGGGCAATGATCGAGCAAGTTAAAGGATTCTCCTACTCTGCATCTTCTCTTCTTGGTGCAAGCTCATTCCTTCCTGTGATAGCCGAGGAGGATATGCAACAAGAGAGTAGTGGACAAGAAAAGACTCCAAGAGATGAGAATAAAAAGTCATGGTGGAGAATTGCTCTGGCTTCTCCTAAAGTTAGGGACCCGGCACCAGCATGGTAATTACATATATGCATGTCAAATGATTTGCGTCCATTATCCCTATTTATTTTGCAGATTTATGTTTTCATAATTTTTTGATAAAATCATACAATGCTAGAATGAGGACGGATTATGTTCTTTTTCAGCATTGACAACAACTTTTGTGTTTATGTATTTTGTGAATGCATTTGTTGAGCTCATAAATTTCCTACAGGAACTATTTGTATATGTATCTTGACAAATTTCTTTTACTTTGAACTTGTCAATTTTTTTGTAACTTGATATGATATAGTTTGTATGGAAATTTGACATGGATGGGTGGAATGTAAATTAAAAATATATGAAAAAAAAAAAGGCGAAGAAGAAGTTTGAATTGCATACTGCTGTGGAACTTCTGTTTTGCGTGAACTTCAACAGTAACAGTTGCAAGTGATGTTGAAAGCATGGTTCTTTTGGAATGCATTTTGTTTCTAAACAGCTTTTGTTGTCCATTTTAAGTTAATGGAAAATTGAGAATCTGTTTAGCCGGGAAAAGAGAGGGAGAGGGGGTGGGAATGTACAACAGATGTGGAAGGGGAAAATATTGAGCGAAGGCACTTTGTGCTCCATGTTATCATGGAGATCATATGGTACTCAGAATGTTGAAGTTGCCTCATTGGTCACCAACCTGTGTCTCTGCAAACTGCCAATGTTTTCGTTAGAATGGAATTATGGAAGAAACATTTGAATTGTTAAATTTGGCAAACCTTGTCAAACACCTACTGTGTATTACAATACCTGCAGTAAGTACTTACAGAATAATATGTATAAGGGGCATGTATTTTATTTTGATCTTATACTAAAATCCATGATGTAACATGTCTGATACACATTTTGTTCATGTTCAAAGTACAATCATCTTTGTCATCTTTCAATTGATATAACAACATTGTTTTACTGGCACTAAGTGAAGACCTGTTTATGCTTTTTTTTCACTTATTCAGGTTTTTTGAACCTTTCTAGGATTTAGGCCTATTTATAATTTACTCATTTGTTTTGCTACTGGTCTTTGAATCCATAACCAGTTTTTGATAATTAACCAAAGCACACAAATGTAACTATACATTGGTACTTTTTTCCCCTTGTGATGAATACACTGGAAAAATTCGTGGCATAGTGTTATTCTGGATCAAGTCATACATTGTATGAATTAGTAATAACCACTGTTATCAGAACCGGACTGACCGACTGGTTCCACCTGTCCAACTGGGAACTGGAGGGAGGGCCTTTTCGGTTCTGATATATGGATTGTTTTTGTAATGAACCGGAATTCAGGTGAGTATTTTCCTTTTCATTGTACAGAGCGCTAAACTGCGCCTAGCAAGGCTCGAACTAGCGCTTAGATGTTTTTATCACCATACAACCGCGAGGCTACATTGGCTTTCTTATCTATATGCTGTTGCATATATTATAAATAATGAATATCTTTATAAATGAATAAAATATGTCAGTTGAACCAATGAACCATGAACCAATGCTTTTTCTGGTTTAATGGCCGGTTTGGTTCTGATAACTATGCTGATAACTGTTTTATTAGTTAGGTCATAGCTAGATATGATTGGTTGACTGACATTAGGAATGTGATTATGGACAAGTCATACATTTTATGAATCATTGTACTAATAACTGTTAAATTAGTTAGCTCATAGCTAGATATGATTGGTTGACTTGTTCTTAGGACTTCATTTTTCTGAAATTCTCACTTTGAACCTCGTAATGAAACTCTCTCTCTTTCTCTCTCTCTCTGCCCTGGCACATTTGTATTCCTATTTTATTTTTGCTTTTTAAGAAGCCTTAAGTATATCCCACAATGGGTGACATGAAAAGAACACAAATTTATGCATGATTTGACAGGTTTTTCATACAATATACTTGCAATTTGTGCACTGATCAGGCAATCTGCAATGGAAAACTGAATTCCACTATGGTTCTTTCATTTGTTTGTTTATAATTATAGATTATTTCTCTTTAGGTTAGATTTTTGCCTCTAAGTCAATGTCCAATTCATACAGGACTCTATTTTAACAATTCACCAATTTTCTCTGCCATTGTTAATTGCTCCTTGAGATGAATCAGAATGCAATTTAGTCTATATGTCTGATTTTTATTGCAGTCCGATGAAGGGCCTTTTCTACTGTGTAATTTACTTGAAGCCTGGGGACTATCATCGAATACACTCTCCAGTTGATTGGAATGTTCTTGTTCGTCGACATTTTTCAGGTATGGATAAAAGTCATAGTCAGTAGTCATCGAGAGAGCTCTCTGTGTCTAAGCATGGTTAGAAAATGGTCATGCACCTATGTTGCTTTGTCTTGATTAGTAATTTCTATTTCAATAACTTATGTTCGGCTTACTTGGATTTCTTTGTCTGTTCTGTTGTCTTTATGTCTTTTTAAACTAAATGAATGAGGAATATAGTTTATCTCAAGGAAAGAACGGAATAGACAGTAAAATATTGTGAATGACAGAAAGGCGCACAAAGACTCTCGTGACATTTCCATCGAGAAAAACTTTCTCGATATGCACCACTGTTTTGTAGTGATGCCTACCTTGAAGTTTTTCAATCTTGAATTGAAAAAGAAATATATGTAGCATGTGTACAAATATCCGAAGTTCCTCTCTTTCATGTGCCTCTTAATCCATCCTTTATCCACTTGGCACAACCACGTCTGATAGGGATGTTTAGAGAGCAATACCCTAAAACCCTTTGAATCAAAGCAAAGAAATGGCTACTAGCCTACTTCATTTCCCATTAATGGAATCAGAAAAATATATCAGTAGATCAAATAAGCCTATCTTCAATGCAAGAGTTGCCTCCATACCCACTTGGGTTGGCCCAGTAACATGCATCAGAATTGAGCTTCAGAAGATCCTTGCAAGTAAATTTCCAGAAGTGAACATCATGTTGGATAACCGTACGCTTTGTAACCGGTCACGGTTTTACATAAATGACTTTGTCTGCTCTCAATATTATCACTTATATCCCTTTTGTGTTGTTACTTATTAATCAATTTTTGATACTTTACCATTGTTTTTGCAGGTCGGCTTTTCCCTGTGAATGAACGTGCCATGAGAACAATCAGGAACCTCTATGTTGAGAATGAAAGAGTAAGTCTGATTACTCATTGTAACTTAAAATAAAGCCACTGAACTTAACAAAAAAAAAAAAAAGAAGCGAGCCACTGAACTGTTTATCAAGCTTCAATCTCTTCGTTGTTTTCAATTATTTCTGGTATAGGGATATAGGGTATTCACATAGCAATGGTGAAATTAGCAGATATGAAGTTCAAACATTTTTACTGACTTAAAAAACATCAAAAGAGAGTATGATAAAAGAACTTGAAATTATATCGACCATTAAGGCCCTTAGGGGAGCCATAGAAAGGATAGTAGACCAGAAGCTTATGAAGAGCCAGCTAAATGTTTAACTTTAGAAACTAGTTTTGAAATTGATGCTCTGTTGCCATGGATAAAATATTTTGGAAAGATAGGGAAATGGTTGTGAGACATCTGAGTGCTTCTTTATTTAAATGTTATTATAATCTTTTTGGTCTTTCAAGTGCTGTTTTCCACCCCTAAGGGCAGTAAATTGTTATCTGAAATGCAATCTAACATTTGTGACCTCTTTCACTGCCGCTGCTTTAACAACCACCAAAACGCCTTCTCTTCCCTGGGTGAAAGAAAGGAAGAAAGCAAGAGGATAAAGATAAAGAAAAGTACAATTTCCCTTTTAGTGTTCCCTACAATGTATTAGTTCTCAGGTTCCATTTAATCTCATAATCCAATATGTCAACATCCTTTGCCTAATTATGGTTTATCCGTTCCGATGGAAAATTGAGTGTCTCACAGATTTTCATTTTTGTTTCTCCAGGTTGTGCTTGAAGGCCTATGGCGAGAAGGTTTTATAGCAATGGCAGCAATAGGTGCAACAAATATTGGGTCAATTGAGGTGGAGTGCCCCTTTTTCATGATGATTTACCTTTACTCTTTATTCTCTTTTCTTCATTGTTATCTCGTGCTCATAGATGAGGTTTGAATTACTACTGGGTTCTGTTAACCCAAATTGCTTGTTGTAGTGGACAGGGGAAACTTTGGTGGGCTTGACATATTTATAGTTTGGGGAGTAAGAAACTATCTTATTCAACTAAAAAATGAAGAAATAACACACAGACCACACGATGGATGTTGTTTGTGATTTTTTTTCTTCTTTTTTTTTTTTGGGTTGGGGTGGGGGGTGATGAAGGGGCAAAAATGTGATATTGGAAGTGCGGAGGAGGAAAAAAAAAAGAATGAATGAATGATGCTGATTCATGACCTATGCTATTGGCATGGAAAAATATTATGCGTCCCTTTTTTAAGAATTTTCTGATCAAATTTAGAAGTATTGTAATCTTCATAACTAATTACTTGTGAAGAACCATTTAATTTGTTACGTATTTGTAGGTGGATATTATGATATATCGTGCATGCAAAGGACCAATTAGCTCTGGTGTTTTACATCCGATAAAAGCTAAATGTGGCATCTTATATGAGAAAGGGGTAATTGCGTGGTGCAGTGGTAAAAGCTTGGGCTGTCAAGCATGAGAACATAAGTTAGGATTTGGAATACCCCATCTCACCTCTCCCAAAACCCTGAATTGTCGTGAACAACACCAGCTAATGGCCTTTGCTGGCATTCACATATTATTCTGATATTGAGGAAATTGGGGATGAATTCATAAGAATAAACTACTGAGATGCCATGTATGGGGTTAAAAATTTCCGTAACTTATAGGCACTGTTCCTAAATGGAGTCCACCAGATTTTACACGGTTGTAATTTGCATAGTTAGGTTCTCTTGTTATCTTGCCTTTTTTGTTGACTTCTATGTGAACTTGCATGTGGCAGCTTTTTATTGAACCTGCACTCCAGACAAATCAGCCAAGAAAGAAGTTACTGCCCTCGGAGCCTCCTGAAGAACGGGTCTATGAAGCTGAAGGTGTCAGTGTGATGCTTAAGAAAGGGGATGAGGTAAGAGATGCAATAATGATGTTGGTGCCTGTAAAATTTGGAAGCTTGATGACTTTTGTCATCATTATGAACGAGCAGTAGTTTAAATTACTCTATATTGGTTATTACATCACAACTAATGACCATGACTCGTAACTTGATTAGACAACATTCTTCCCCCAACCTCCAAAAAATAAAAAAAAATGAAGGAAAGGTTAAAAACCTCTCTCGCATGCACACCAACACCACATGGAAACATTTACATTGGTTATAAAAAGTAAAAAAAACAAATTAGGTGGTATTGCCTTTCCAAGAATTGGAGTAATTGATACCAGACCAAGAATAGTTACTTCATGTTTAACTGTCATCCATGTATCTAGCTTCTGAATCTGCTGTCATCTGAAGTTGATGGCTGATGTGTTGTATAATTTGTGCCAAATTGTGTTGGTATTGTGCTTTAATCCTTCATATGACTTTGGGTCCTAAGGCTTGTAATAACTTCGTTGTATTTTGTCCATTCATCCTTTCAGATAGCTGCTTTCAACATGGGTTCAACAGTGGTACTTGTATTCCAAGCTCCAGTGTCAAAATCACCAGATAACTCTGCCTCTTCAGAATTCAGGTTCTGTGTGGGACTTGGGGATAGAATCCGTGTTGGAGAAGCACTAGGAAAGTGGCATGATTCATAGCGACTATTGTGCCCCATGTATGGCAAAGACTCATAATCTATACTATGATTTAGAAGATGCTGGCAATCATATTTTGAACTGACGAAAATTTTGCTTCATGTAACTTAAAAGGATGGATGCTGTAATGAAAAAAAGTCCGGTTTGTACCCAAGTGGTTTTAAATGATGCTTGAATTTTGCTGTAGCTGTGTAACCATATGTTCTTTCCATGTATGACACAAGTTACTCATTCATTCTACCTTCACTAAATTCACTTTACAACACTTTCTCCGTTCAATATGCATCTGGCAAATACCATGTGAGACACCAACTTGAAACTGCTGTATGGATCGAACAATATCTTATACAGAAGTTATGCTAAATCATGAACACAGCAGTCTTCTGTTCATAACTGGAGAGAATCTCAACATGCAGTGGAACTAAGTATTCAAGGGAATCAAATAACTTGGATCAGATCATCTGCAAATAGGCTTACAAGGGATTCATCCGGACTGCTAAAACAGACCGCAGATGATAGGAGAACATGAAGTGCTCTCTATGAATGACTGCCCCTCAACAATAACTCAGGTTTGGTCTGCGCATTGACAAAAATGAATCCGACTTATACAAGACTCACTAGCATTCATAGAATTATTCGGCTGTCATAACTCATGTATGAAGTAAAGAATTATTATAACGATTTATCAACCAATGCTGCAGAAATTAAACTAGTAACCAAAAAATCCATACATTAGATAAGTGCATGTGTCACACACAACCAGAATCAAAGGCATGAATGACACAATATAATGCGCCCCTCACCCAAAATTAATAAAATAAAATAAAAAATATTGGCAAGCAAAACCAACCAAAAACCAAGTAAATTGTGTTAATAGAAAAAACCAATGAGAAACTTAAGTGGAGGTGTATTACTTCTAAAACATAGAGAATGAAATGTATGCAAATCCATAGTTTTTACTGCTGTGCCCTAGCTACAAATACTGACATTCCTGCGTAAAAGGCTTCCGCAAATTTTAGCAAGGGGAAGTGACACCCCAATCACAACCACCACTAGTATACATTAGAGACCATAAAGGTCCCAATCTATAAAAACCTTTCAGAGCTGCCATGAAAGTTCTAGTTTCCATCAGAGTTAGGCATAGTTCACCCATATACCAAACTGTTGAAGTTCCTCAATGACTCTCATTGCCCTCACTTTGCTTTTGGTCATATAATGTTAAACAAAGAGCTTTGCAATTTACACGACATTCTCACAGGGAATCTGATAGTATATTTGTGTAAATATATCATAAAATCGCATGGTAACACACTAACAACACAAGTTGATCAACTTTTAAATCCTCAATCCCAACTAGGATCTCCCTGGGTGGGATGATTTCAGAGTTTCAAGATTGATAGTACATCAATAACAAGCTCCACAGCACAGCTTGCTTAGAAGATTATATTGTCAAAAACTAAAGTCCCTGAAAGTAGTCCAAGTTAACATTTTTGCTCAAGCAAAATCAAATCTATGGAATGTTTGAAAACAGACGAATCCATAAAATCATCCACCACTTTTTATTCAAAACAAGGATCAATAATGACTGATATACCAATTTATTCAGTTGCAACAAGCCATTTCACAATCCATCTTAATAAAAAAACAATTGCTGTATCTAACAAACCGAGAAATACAATCATACCTTACAACATCATGCACAAAGACACATTATTTGAAGCAACTCTCACTTTTGAAAGCATCCATTCAAAAATTTGGATAACATTATTCGCGAATTCTACTCCAAATAAAGACACAAATGATTAACTTACCTCCGGCAATTCGCTAAAATATATTCATGGTCATTACAAATAATAGCGCAAATGCATAGGTGTACCTTAAAAAAAAATCATGCAAAGACTTGTTTCAATAGCAACAGGACCTGTATTTCTGTCCAATAGAATATGAAGTGGGAAAACATTGTATTCAAGGTAAAAAAAAACTATTAGAAGTGCATATTAAACATCAATAGAGCTCCTAAAATGAAAATAAAGACGGAAAATAAATATATCCACAAGCATATCATTCATAGATTTGAACTGAAGTTCCGAAGAACCCCTTTTTTTATCAGTTAAGAGTTCCAAAGAATCCAAATGCCAAAAATTCAAGTCTAACGCATTTACAATCACAGTGTGCAAATCTGTTAAGGCTCTTCTTTCTCGTCTTCTTCTTCTTGATCACATTTCGACTATCTCCGAATCAAATCAAGGGCTATGCCTCTATATCAAAACTTTATTCCTGAATCACCAAATTAATTTCCCATATTAGTTTGATCCACTTCGAAAAATCCTCCAAACAAACCAAAATTACGATTAACCACAACATGTATATAACCACGGATAGAAACATACATATGTACATATATTTATGGCTTTTTCAATGAAAGTTTTTCTGAGGCAAAGAAAAGAAATTCGAAAAGAATACAAAACAGAAATAAGAAAGGCACACCTACGTCTGTTTGGAGTAAGAAGATGAGGAGGGCACACGCTTGTTGCGGAACATCATGTATCCGACGGGTAATACGACACCGATCATCATGATCGCTGCTCCGATCAGGTACCTCAGAGGGCTCGGCGGTTCTACCTCCATCACTCTCCTGAACTGAATCACACATCCAATCATACAAACATGTATGCACTTGCATTAGATATATACGATATATATGTATATGTAACAAACCCTAGAGTCCTGATTTTGATCACACTCTTCTTTATTTGAGAGATCTGGATTCACAGAGAAAGCTAGAGAGAAAGACTTACAGGCATCCTTGGTGTATGCAGCTAGAGAGAGAGAGAGAGAGAGAGAGAGAGAGAATGGATTTCCACTGGTACTGTGGTGAAGGGGCCGAGAAGGCTGCAAGACAGACTGAAGAAAAGATTCACCATTTAATTCCCATTCAATCGAAGGTGAATTGTAAACACCGAAAAAAACAAAAAAAATATATGGGGGCAAATTATTATTTTATCCCTCAACTCAACTTTGTCTAAAATTTTAATGTAATTTTTTTTTTATTTCTTTTCAGTTGAATAGCTAATTAGATTTTAACCCCTCAACTATAGATTAATATTTTTAAGAATTTTTAAAAGAAACTTTCAGATAGTGTGTTGTCTCATATCATCTACTTGTATTTTTCATTTAAGCCTTTACTAAATTTTATATTTAGAGTTGACTTTTTTGAAAAAAAATATTAGAACTTTTTTTCCAAATATATGTTATTATTATTCGGTAATCTACCTTTTGTAATGGACTGATGGGTACTGATAGGAATGCAGAAAAATTTTACAAAAAAAATTGTATATAACGATGTGATTAAGTAGTGAACTTATCACTTTAAAATAAAAAATTTATATTTTTTAATTACAAAATTACTAATGCTACATTATTCTCATGCAAAAATCTATATAAAAATAATGTGATTGAGTTACAACTCTATCACTTTAAAACAAACAACTTACTAAAATATTCTATTCATACGTTCTCAAAGTTTATATTGATAATCAACTTATTGATACTTCAAGGTGAATCTCTCACAACCCACTTACTCATTGATTTCAATATTTTCTAATTTCATATTTCTGATCAAAATAGCCTATCTCTCAATTTCATTAGTAAAATGTAGTTTGCAAAACCAAGCTTAATTTTTATTCACATTTGATATGTGATTTGTACTTGCTTTGTTGGATTTTCATTATATGAAAAATGGATAATTATTAAGCAATTTAGAGAAATAAAGTCACAAAATATAAATAATGGAATATAAGATTTTTTTTTCATGTTTAAATTATGAAATTTGAAAATGATAATAAAAATAGATAATGTTCATTATTGCTTTCAAAGAGAGAGAAGATGACAAAACCGTCGAGATAAATAACCAACGATTGAAATCTGAGATCGCGCCACTTCCCATTTCGCCCAGCTGTACATCAGACACCGTATCGAATAGCGATACGCATGCGTTTTAGGGGATTGCAGAAACCAAACGATGTCGCAGGCAAGGGATTCCCACAAAGGTCAAAATTGAGCCCTGGCTGTTTGTTAATGGCAGGTAACGTAATCTATAACTACTCGAAGCGTGTGACTGGTGTGTGGCTCCGCACTACTAGTACTGTAGAGTGAGAAACTAGAGAGAGAAAACCTTCTTCCTGTGTTTCACGTTCAGAAACAGAGAGAGAGATGAGCTTCCTCCGAAGAGTGAACTCAAGCTTCCTTCAAGCTTTTGGATTTACAGGAAGGTCCTTCAAATCACTCAAATTCGCTGGCGAGTCACTCGACTGCTCTCGCTCCGCCGCTCTCATCCATGGGATTCACGTATTCCATTGCCCAGTATGCCTCTCTCTCTCTCTCTCTCTCTCTCTCTCTCTATATATATATATATATTACATATGCTGTGTAAACATTTTCTTTCTGCTTCAACTTTCAGACTACCTTTCTTCTTCAAAAATTACATTTTTGAATGGCTTGCAATCTTCTGCTCTCCTGCATTTTGGGGTCTGTATCTAAATTAGGTCGAATTTCTGGTTCGTTGTTTTGCGCTTCCGATATGACAATCGCATTCATTTTTCTGTATTAGGATGCGCTCGGCATTGTAGCAAAGTTATCGGATTGTATCGCTTCAAGGGGTGGGAACATACTGGGTGCCGACATCTTTGTGCCTGAAAACAAGCAAGTCTTCTATTCCAGAAGGTTGTTTACTCTTCCAACCAGGCTATTGTAATTCATCCTTTTTCTACAAAACAAAGAATTATACTTTGAACTGCTTGTTAGTTGATTTTTCTAGTGTATGTCTTAATATATGCCATAGCTGTACTATTGCTAAAAACTGTCTTGTGATTGTTGTAGTGAGCTCTATTGGGGTGTTTAGATGTGGTTTTTTTAGTAGCTTATAGTTTTTTTAAAGTGTGTTTGGCTCCCGCCAAAAAAAAGTGACTTTTTAAAACTACATTAATCTTGAAACAGCCATTTGCAAAAGCGGCTTTTTAAAACTTGCTTAAGCTTATGGCTCACGGCTTTTTTAAGGAGTAATCCAAATACCCCCTGTACATTTTGATAGGAAAGTGACCAAATCGAGAAAAAAAAGAAGCAGAAGAATATACAAATTTCAAATTTGAGAATTCAATCCTTATCATATTAGTCTTTGTTTCTTTTATGAGTTTAAAGAGAAGAACTTAGAAAGTGTAGTTTGAAATGTTTGTGTTTGGTGGCAAAGTTGTAGCCGTTTGGCATTGAAGTATGAGGAGAAATGATAGAAGTCCAAACTTTAACTTGAGGTCCTCAAAGGATTGTGTTTGTTGTAGTCTGAACAGTTATCTAATTCTTAGCTCTTGAAAAACAAATGGGTAGGAACTTGAAATCTGAATAATGGTCTTTCAAAAGATTAGGCTTTCTAGCAAAAGCATTCTTGGCATGTCCTTCCAGGTTTTCAGAGGAAAACAATTCCTTCAAATGATTAGACACGAGGAGAATTTAATCAGCAAGGACCTCTTTATTCAAACGCCAGATTCTCCAACACAACACAAAGAGCAGGGTTAAAATTTTGCATTGGATCATTTAGTTCGATGTCTAGATGGTTAACAGGTATTATCTGATGTTGAACTCTGCAATAAGCAATAACAAAAAGAGGTATTTACTTGAAGATTGATGCAAATAATTTTCACATTATGCAGGTGATGTGAAATTGCACTTTAGTCTGCGGTGATTACTTTGATGTGATGGAAATCTGATAATGTGATGCCACAAAATCTAACCATGCTATATTCTGCTGCAACTTAACAGTGAATTTGTCTTCGATCCTGCTAAATGGCCACGATTGCAAATGGAAGAGGACTTCCTGAAGCTGTCAAAGATGTTCAATGCGATGAAGTCTGTTGTTCGAGTGCCTGCTGTTGAACCCAAATACAAGATTGCAGTTCTTGCTTCAAAGCAGGTGTGTTTTAATTTTTAAAGACAATATTTTGCTCTATATAAAGTGATAGAGAGCAAGACTGAAAATTGAAAACTGAAGCATGCAAAAACATAAGGTCTAATGCTTTTAACAGTTTCAGTTACCGAAACTGTCATAATGTTGGTGCAGGACCATTGTCTGGTTGATTTGTTGCATGGATGGCAGGATGGAAGACTTCCAGTGGATATAACTTCTATAATAAGGTAAAGATTGAACAATGCTACCTGTTTTCACCGAATTTGTGGATTCAAATCGGTTACCTAACAACTTTGCTTGCATCTCCTTGCCAGTAATCATGACAGAGAACCAAACACCCATGTGATTCGGTTTCTTGAAAGGCATGGGATCCCATATCATTATTTGAGCACAACTGAAGGGAGTAAGAGAGAGGCAGAGATCTTGGATTTGGTTCAAGATACTGAATTTTTAGTACTAGCTAGATACATGCAGGTAAATCAAATGCTGAGATATTCCGCTCCTACAAAAATGCATAATATCTTTTGATTATAAAGTAAGGTGAATTGTTTTCTTATAAAAAAATTAAAAAAAAAAAAAAAAGTTAGGGTGAATTGTGTGCATTTGCCTTTTTTTTTGGGTTAAATTTCAGAATTCTGATAACATGCTACTGTCCCTTTCTTTCAGCCTATTAATCAATGGAGGATTAAAATATTCCTAGCATGCTACTGTCTGCTTGGGTTATTTGAGATTGAAAACATCAATTTATTTATGCAGATATTATCTGGAAGTTTTCTAAACAGTTATGGGAAGGACATAATTAACATTCACCATGGCCTTCTGCCATCATTCAAAGGCAGTCATCCTTCTAAACAGGTTCCATTTTGTGACTCGTTGATGGATTATGTGGTGTCCCTGTCTTCAATTTCTCCATGGTTATTCGTTGTGTCTAATTTTTTATATCACATTCTCAGGCCTTTGATGCAGGCGTGAAATTAATTGGTGCAACAAGTCACTTCGTAACTGAAGAACTCGATGAAGGGCCCATTATCGAGCAAATGGTGATTATTCTCTTTTTAACTACTGCAATTAATTTCACCCCATTGAATCTTCAATTATTTTGTGAACCTAAAACTTCTAGACTTGGAATGCTGACAAGGTCTCAAGTTAGGGTGAGAACATTCAATAGTAATTATTCTCTTGTTTACTGCTGTTTAAATTTTCACTTTGTGTCCTCTTTGACTACCATGTGAAGCTGAAGGATACTTGCCTTGGGTCTTCTCATAAGAAGATACTCAAGTTAGGGTGAGAATAGGGATAATTGGCATCTGTTCCGTCCTTAAGAGGTTTAGAGGACTCAGTGGAATGGCTTTGGATGCCCCAAAATTATTCACATATGAGATTAAAAGGCTTCTATTCTATTGGAATTCTTATCTATCATTCTTCGTTTTTTTTCTCTTGACCATCTATCATTTGTTTTTTCAAGAAGTAGGATATTCCTGGGTGGGATGGTTTCAGTTGTCAAGGACATAAGCCTGGCACAGTATTCTATGTGGTCTGTCCTCTTAAATTTAAGCCATAACTTCCTTCACTCACTTATCTTACTTGCAAGAGTACTGCTTCTCTGTAATCACCCAGTACAGCTCATTTTTAGCACCAAAAGTAGCCATTTAAAATCCTATATGGTAGAATTTCATACATAATTAAAGTTGGTCTGATGAGAGACAGAGCTACAGGTGTTCCAGCATTTTCTCTTTTGTCACAGAAAATGTTGTGTTTCTTGGTTAATTTTATCATTTTACAACTTGCAAGATAACTGAAAATGTTTTCTGAACAAAGCTAGTTTTTGTCCCCATACAGGTTGAGCGGGTTTCACACAGAGATAATTTACAAAGTTTCACACAGAAATCAGAGAACCTTGAGAAACAGTGCCTTGCGAAGGCAATAAAATCTTACTGTGAATTGCGGGTGCTGCCCTATAAGGAAAACAAGACTGTTGTATTCTAAAGCCAGTCGAGGAGAAAAGGCTGTTGAAAGGTACAAACTGTATGTACATATATTTGTTTCTTAAAGCTGTTCAGTACCAATTTTTCCATGTTGAGCTATTACAGAATTTCAACTGCGTGTATTACCATTATGAAATTCAGGAATTCAACTTTGACCTTTCTAGTCCTAAACCAGACATGAGTTTGAAAAAGCAGAAAAAATTCTCAGTTGATCATGAATTCTTCTAATTTTCTTGCTTTGATCCTTCTAGAAGTTTCTTGATGCAGGTTTAGAGTGAAAAATATGTTCATGTGACAGTTTAAAACAAGCTTCACTATTGAGCTCCCACTGTAGGAGAATATTAGTTAGCGACCCCAAGTATTTGGGATAAGGTGCTGTCAAATACTTGTGAAGTTAATTTGTTTAGACTCTGGGACATATTTCTATTCGCTCTAGGTGAAAGTGAAGTATTTAAAATTTTGAGGGAGTAGTTTATAAATTTTAAGGGGGCAAATTGAGAAAATTTTCAAAATTATTGAACAAAAAAATGAAGTTTTTGAAAATTTGAGAGAGGCAGCTGCTCCTCCGGGCCTATGGTGGCTCTGCCCGAGCCTGTATGTAAAATAACTGTCTCAGATAAACACGATTTTTTGAATAATTTGAATTTGAAAAATAAGTTTTAAACGGCCTAAGTTCAGTACAAAATTTCAAATTTCAAGTTGTCGTTTTTTAACTGTTATCTCCTGCCTGTTGAGTCAAATAAAGGAAAGTGGCCCTAAATTTTCATTGGCACGAAGGTTTAAAAGAAACAGGTTCACACACAAAACTGACAAATTATCTAGATTTCGTTTATTCACAAGCGCAAATTACAAACACGACCCCAAAAAGAAAGACACCCACAACATTTGACGATTGAAAGCATAGGACAGGATAGTCTTTTACTAAGGATCAGTCCCATTTGTTTTGGGTGTTTTTAAGGATAGACTTCAGAGGGTGGGAGTGAACCATATGACCCAATAAAGATGTCACCATATATCAAACCAGCCAACCCTCCACCAATAAGTGGGCCGACCCAATAGATCCAAATCTCCGACAGATCTCCGCTAACCACAGCCGGCCCGGTCGAGCGAGCCGGGTTCATCGAACCGCCGCTGAACGGTCCGGCTGCTAAAATGTTGGCACCAACAATGAACCCAATTGCAATGGGTGCGACTATTCCGAGTGAACCCTTCTTCGGGTCAGCAGCCGTGGCATAGACCGTGTAGACTAGAGCGAAGGTTATCACTATCTCCATCACCACCCCCTCGAATGCGTTCATCCCTGATGAGACTCCATGAGTTGGGATTGTCTGCAAAATCCAATTGCCATTGATCAGCTTATTTAACTTTTTTTTTTTCTTTATTAGCTTTTTTTTACAGAAATTTAATTTTTTTATACTGTTTTTAACAAAAATTAAAAAACAAAGTTAGTAACAAAAAATTATTAATTACTTAAATAAGTCACTTTGTAAGTTGATTCAAATAACCCTGACAAAAGATTGCTAAATTCACTAATTTTGTTATTGTTTGAGATATATATATACCATGCCGTCAGTGACGAATCGGAGGAGGAGGCAAGCCACGATAGAGCCAAGAACTTGGGCAATCCAATAGAAGATGCCAGTTAGGATGGTGATGTTGCCGCCGATGGCCAATCCAAAGGTGACAGCTGGATTCAAATGGCCACCTGAGATGTTGGCTGCCATGGACACCCCAACAAAGAGTGCAAATGCATGGGCCACGGCCACTGCTACTAGGCCGGCTGGGTCCAAGGCTGCATCAGATGTAAGCTTACCTGCAAGCCATCATATGTAGCTTTATATATATATCTTGATAAAATGAAATAAAATTTCAAGCATAAGTCCGAATTCCTTATCCCATTAAGTTATTTAGTCTTGTCTATACTAGATAAGAAATTCTCACCAAATTACTTATTCTAACTACTATTACGAAACTAAATGCCGAACAAAAACAAACACGAGATTACTAGTCTAATCTCACAGGCCTTATCTTGCAAAACAAATCTTATCCTGCAAAACAAACTCAAAATCTAATAACGAGTCTACTTACTATAAGCTATTGCGGATCCAACACCGGCAAACACAAAGAGAAGGGTTGCGATGAACTCAGATAGATAAGCCTTGAGTGACCCAACACTAAAAGAGTCACCAATGCTACCAAAAGCCAACTTCACCATTGTTGATCAGTCAAGAGAAAAAAGAGAAGGAATTGAGCTCAAGAGTGAAGACTATAGAAAATTTGACTATTTTCTACAATTTGAGAGTGTGTCCTGATCCATACATTTATAGCATGGTTTTGCATAGTGGAATTGGTAAGAAGGGCATAGCAGGCACCGACCATTGGACCCACAAGACTGAGTTGTGACCGTCCGATTGGTGCCGCCCCACCGGCCTTAATTTGATATAGTACGCATTATGAGCATGGAGACAACGAAGTTTATTAGAAATTAATACACATACAAACAACAAATTTGAAACCTGTGTGGTGTTTAACCCATGATCAAATGGAATATAATCAATGTAAGCTCCATCACACTTTTATTATATAAGGGACAATGCTACTTATAATCTTATTTCTCATCCTAATTTCTCACTTCTAGAAACAAGTGAACGGAATAGTACGTGTGTATATGTTAATATGAATTTTGCTGTCTTGTATTTAAGAGTGAGAACTTACTATAAATAAGATTATATATACTATTACTTTTATAATATATATACACACATCATTTTATAAAAGAATAATTACACTTTATCCCATTATGATTTTAGCGAAATTTAAATGACTCCCATGTTGTTCAAAAGTGAACACATAACCTCTATATAGTTTGGACTTATCAATAAAATAGATAAAAAATGCCCCTGCGAATGACAACTTTTTATTTTGACATAAAAAGACAATCATATTTTTGATGTTCTAAACCATAAGTGAGTTATGTATTTACTTTTGAACCCAAATGAGTTATCTAATTTTCGATCAAACTAATTATCCCTTTAATAAAAGAGTAAATCAGATACTAAGCGACGTAATTTTAACATGCCTTAATAGAGTTGTATGGTATGAAAAATGTGAAGAAAAAAAATGCATGAACTGTCTCACACTTTGTACATCCCGATAATACATGATTAAGATGTGCTCTTAAGCGCACATTATAGCAAGACCTATTATAGTACCGGCCTTTACTAACAATGGTTCTATTATCATAGTAGATACGTGACACTTTTATTAAGTTAATGGTTGTGTAAGGAGTGATGGCATGATTAGATGGTAACGAGCTTTAATAAAAGTGTTGCTTTTTATTTTATTTTTCTTATTTTTTGCAGGGTTAATCAAAGTGTTGCTAAGGGCATATATATATGTGTGTGCGTATTATTTTTTTATATTCTCTGTCTTTAATGTAAATTAATAATGAATAGTGGATGTGGGGTTTTATATTTCTATGTTATCCTCGCGCCGCCATAGGTATTATTATAGTGAGGAGGGAATTACCAATAGTTTGCATCATTTTCGTACCTACCCTAAGAAAATTTTATAACCTTAATTTTTACAAATTATGATTTAATATTTCTCCTCCTTTTCGAGGGATGAAGGCACATACGCTCTCCTTCATGACAATAAATTTTTTTTTTGGTGCTTTTCATTTTTTTATATATAAAAAATATAATGGGAGTTGCATTTTCCTTACTTATGTGGAAACATTGTTTTGTTTTTTTATATTTGCCTTCACCACCACAATGAAATTTCTATAATTATTCTTATATTTTTTTCAAACATTAAAGCTAAATTTTATTAAAAATCTTTGATAACACTAATTATTAAAGTAGAAAAATGCACATGAACAAACATATCTATCATATAGAAATTATTAGTAACATTGATATTTATTAGTAAGGAAGGGATTAAAACTGTTTATATAACAAATTTCTAATCTAAGACATGTTTTTTTTAAGTAGTTCATTATTTTAGAAAATATACATCCATGTTTTGTTTTTAGCAATTTTTTTTTTGCCATTGAAAATCAAAGATAGGCTTTGATATTTAATGATTTATTAGACCACGAGCAATTTTTTATTCATAAAAAATCAAAGTGATACTTGATATTTCTGATAATTTTATTGTTTAATAATTATTTATTTTCTCAAAATTGTTAACTACTAGAAGGTTTACTGAATATACAAAATAAATTCTACCTTATTCTTAAAATTGAAGCCATAAAATTAGAGAATAAATGTGTTTGGTTTTGGTAGAACAAATAGAGAAAGGAAGGGGGCGGGAAGGCTCCAGGTACAATTACTGATGTAGTCAGCCCGGCTCTAGGGCTAGGCGAGCAAAGCGCTTGCCTTAGGCTCCTAATTTTTTAAGGCCTCTAATTTTTAAAATTTTCATAGGTTATAGTATCGGTCTAATGTAATTTTTTCGTCCCTTTTTACAAAGAGCTCCATTTTGAATTAAAAAAAAATACTTGTTAGAAAAAGAAGACCTAAAATTAACTTCATTAGTAAACCTAAGGGAAAAAAAACACCTATAATCAAAGCCCTCTATGGTTTCTACAAATTTTTTCTTAACGGTACGTTTAAAACCCTGATTTTTAGTGAAAAATGTAAAGAACAAGAAAAACGTGAGGAAAAAGAAAATAAAAATACTATTTCATTTTTTTTATATTTTCTCTCACTTTTTATTTTTCCTTTACTTGTTCTACAGAAAATTTGGATACCAAACGGAACGTCAAAAAACGTCTCAGTACAGACGAGAAAAAATGCTTTATAAAAGTAATCTCAAAATTGACTACACTAATTAAAAAAATATATATATCTTTCAATTGAAAAAAGCCTATTAAAAGAAGGCCCAAAATTAGCATACTGATAAATTTTAAAAAACAAATACTGATTTTATCAAAAAATTTATTTTATAAAATAAAAACAAAAAAAACCTCATTTAAAATTATTTGCCTTAAAACTCAAGTTGTTTTGAGTCAGCCCTGAATATAGTTACCATTTATACTAATTACTATACTGCTTTATGTAATAATAATTATCACAAAATGTAATTCATATGTTAACTACAAGCCACATTTGTAATAGACGCAGATCATAATTGTGTTTTTTTTTATCAAAATCAACTCAATTATTTTTTCTAAAAATTTAATCAAAAGCTAGTTTTTGCTTTTTTATTTTTTTATTAAAGGATTTGAGATTGCAAGGCACCCGAAAAAAAAATCAAGCGAAAGATTTCCAGAAGGATTGTAATTTAAAGCCCGTCAATTGATTTAACGGCTTAAAGCTGGCTAATGTTTTCATTACATATGGACGGCTTAGATTCTACCACGTCACATACTTTTTTCGCTGGACCGTATGAGAAAAGAGGATCCGAAATCCGAATCCAATGTTTCGAAATTTCTAGTTTGCTTGGAGTAGGGTCTCATATCATACTTTCAGTCTCACTGTTTTCTGAGATTTTAGAAAGAGAAAGGATCGAGAGAGAGAGAGAGAGAGAGAGATGCAATAACTCAACTCACTGAATGCTCTCAACGACGCAAAAGTGAGAGAATTCAATTCCTGGAAGGTAACCTGGTCCACTGGTCCCCATTTTTTTGAATAAATTCAATTTCAAATTCTCTCTTCACTACAAACCTTTCCATTAAAATCCTTCGCAAAAAATTATCAATAAATCACTCACACTAAAACCAACCCATTAAAGAACTCTCTGTCTTGATTCCTCATTGGTAAAATTCATGCATTTTTTCTCCGATACCGATGTCTCATTATCACCATATAATCTCTGTCAGATGTCATTCAGTACGCACTCTGTTCCTTTGTGAATGTTAATTGCGTATAAGAACATTGTAGTATTGTGCAGTATAGTAGAAGATTGTGAGAGCTTTGGAACTCCTATAGACATTCAAAGAAAGAACAAAATTGATGGATGGTTTTGCTGTAGGTGTAGATGAAGAGCCAGCTGGTAGGAGAGAAAATGGAGATTCTTGGGCAGGTTCACATGTCCATGCCAAACACAGGCGCTCTAAGAGGTGCACCTCTTAGCTTCTTATATGTTTTGGGGTTTTTTTTTTTTTTGGTTATGTTGGCTTGGAGTGGCTGATCATAGAGAGAAATGAAAACCTAGAACTTGAAAGGGTTTAAATTCAAAAAACACCATCCACACCCCAACCCCCCCCCCCCGGGGCCTCATTCTGTTTCAAAAAAAAAATTCTATGTATTGGCAGGTTTAAGATTTTTATTTTTGTTTTTCTAAGTGTCTGAATGAGTTTTGCATTTGTGTACATTTATAGTGTCTGTATGTGGTGAGCATATTATCATAATAATGTGTTGCTCTGTTTTCAGTTTACTTCCAATAATTTTGAGTAGGAATGTTACATTTTCATTTATTTTCTAAACCTTGATGACTAGTGCTGTTATGGGATTACTGAATGCTTCTTCTTGTAAGCGTTTGAGTTATTTTGGGCATCATGTATTGGCTGATATATAATTGGAACTTGGCAGTGAATGTATGTTACCACCAACTTTATAGGCCAAGTGGTACCCAGTTGGTCTCTCAACCTTGGTACGAGGGTCTGAAGTCCCCTTCTTGTCTTGCCAAGAGAATGAAAAAGGTCAAAGAAATATATAAAACAAAAAAGAAATGAAAATAAGTGCCTGAATCTAAGTTAGGAATTGTGTATTGGAAGCAGAAACTTAGTAAGTAATCAACTAGAAGTCCAGAATCATATAATTTGTCCAACTAAGTTATTTGTGTGAAGTACACAGCAGATTCCTGGACATTGATGCCCGCAGGTTTTCCCACTTATTGATTTTCATTCTAATCGCGGTTTAGTAACTTTCCTTTCCAAGCTTGGGAATTGACACAATAACCTATCATTTTATGGAAGGCCGTTCCGGTGTAGAGTTCTAGCGGAAATTTTTTTTTGTCTCCAAGTTGGCCTGATTTTGGACTTTTAGTTGTTTCAATGTTGACCATTTGTATTGTTTTCTGACAGATTGCATTGTAACATAGATGTCTCTCATATCTTTTCACAATCTAATTAGCATAACACTCTTTCCTTTTCCAGTGCTACTAACAGGAACTTGGATAATCCAAGAGGTGGAGTTTCACATTCAATACAGAATGACTTCAATGAATCACATGTAATAATACCATGAACCTCACTCAGTATCGCTTTGTATCCTTTTGTATTACTATTTCTTATGCAAGCTAGCTTCAATTTAAAGATACTAACATTCTTAACCTTATGGGCATTGTGGCAATGAAGGTGAATTGGCCCATTTCTAACTACCTTTGCATCTAGCAGGTATTTCCACCTTCAAAAAGGACTTGTGGAGCACGAAGCCCCCTTCATGAATACTCCATAACCACTAGCACAGATACTGCATCGAGACATCGGGCCTCTTTAGCAAAAGATGTAAGCTGGGAAGTCTCCCTGTCATTAGATAGAGATGCAGGCTTACATGAATTTGATTAAAATTCTGATTTTACTATTCATTGAAAAGAATCGATGCAATATGGTATTATGTACACAGAAAGGCTATAATGGCCAATTGAGCATGAATCAGATCTTGAAGCAATCCCTATAAATTGACTGTGTCCATTATGTTTTTGCTAGCAAATACCACTGTTTTTGGTTTTGGTTCTTCCAAATAATTTATTTTCTCTAATAAAATATCCTGAATCATTTTGTGTAAATATCTGAAAAATTATCACCTCTGGGTACAAAAGCAATGGAAGCATATAATACACATATTCTAGCATGCTTTGGGCAAACAAAAATATTCCACATACTTAAACAGGTATGATCTTCTCAAAATTGAATGCTGCTTGTCATGTGAGAGATTGCATGGGGACAGAGGATATTCCTTGTGTGTTTGAGTTTCCCCTATGGCATTAATCTGCATTTACATATATCAAATTCCTGTTTTAATAATCTACATATGTCAACTTTCTTTTACAAATAATGTACTGATTTGCAGATTGAGCAGCTGCAATTACGTTTGCAGCAAGAGAAATCTATGAGGATGATGCTTGAGAGGGCAATGGGTCGTGCTTCTAGTACTTTATCTCCTGGACACAGGCATTTTTCTGCACAGGTTACTTGAGCTACAAAACTAAAATTTTGAAGATCTTCTGCAAAAATGGATCTAGAGCAACCATTCTGCTATTTGAAATATTTTATAATATTCAAAGCAATCCCTACGAAAAAATTGGAAATCTAGATTAGCATCCAGATGCTGTGATCCAGAAATTAAGATACACTTTGGTTGCCTTACAAAATTTCCCAATATAAGGATTGCAAAAAACTTAGATAAAGGCTGCCTACCTACTACCTGTCCTAGACCCTGTCTGAGCTGAAGCCTTGTGTCCTGGGTACAACTTTTATTAGTTTTCCTGTTCAGTGACCCCCTCTCTCCATGTGAAGCTTACTATGAATTCTTCTCCAATACCTGCAAATTATTCTTGCTATACATAGTCCAATTATCATAAGTGCATTTATTCATCATTGTTATCGTATATGCCATAGAATTTTCATTTTTGAGCTACAAATGTGGTGAGTTTAGCTGATAGTAACCCCAAATTATGGTTCATTTTAGACAAGAGAATTAATATCAGAGATCGAGTTTCTGGAAGAAGAGGTTTCAAATCGTGAGCAGCATGTTCTCTCTCTCTATAGAAGCATTTTTGAAAATTGTGTTAGTCAGCCTCCTTCTAAGCAAAGCTCTGGCATGACTTCACCAGCCCACACAAAGAAAGAATCTAGGAAACACCCAAGTATAATTTCGAGTGCTTTTTGTTCCTCAAAAAAGTTCCCACTGCGACCTTTCCAAGCTCTGGCTTCTCTAAATGACTCGGGGAAAAGAACCTTATCGTTGCAGTTTAAGACCAGACATGCTTCATTGCCTAGTGGCAAAGCCAACAACCAATTTGAGAAGATTCAGTCAAAACATCGTAAGGTAGGATATTTCTTCCTAAATCTTCTTTAATATACCTATTACATTCTATTCCTGGTTTTAGTTTAGATATATCTTTTCTAAACCATTGTGTTTCTCTTGCAGTTGACTCTTTTCTTTTGTATAAATTGATTTATCATCTTGAATAAAATATTCTTTATGATATGTCATGTATGATGGCTTCATTGTTTCCTCTAACGTCTCTTTGCGTTACTGCTTTTTTACTTTAATTTTACTTTTTGTTTAAATTTCTATTAGATATATATGGTATGTTAAAAAAACTAGTTGTTTAAATGAAGGTGTCAAGTAATCATTCTGTTGTCTTTGTTCAGCTGCTGAACTAATTTCCTGCTTTAATGATTTTGGAAGGTATATGGTATAGTTTTAAGCTTCTAAATTTCTAATGGACTGGTCAAGGATTGAAAAATGAAAAAAGTTTACTAATGTTTGAAGGGCATTGCTTTAAAATTCTAGAGTTGAATAAGCATCAGGTTACCATGTCAGATTCCCTAGACTATTTATGAGGTTGGTTTTGTTATACTTGCTATACAGTTGAATTACTGTCCTTTGTTTAAAGGCATTCTGCTAAATTAACATCCAACAGATTTTTTTATGAGTTAATATCTCTCTTATCATTTTTCTAAAACTTTAGTTCTGTATGTCTTTGGAAAAGTAAACATGAAAATTGATGTTTGGTGATTTAATTAACGATGGAAGCAAATGTCTTCTTATTCCTGCCTCTTTTTTTTTTTCACATGTGTCTCTTCTCTTTGACTAGTCTGTAAACTTCTCTTTCGATAACATCATAATGTAACCTTAATTTCTTGATTTTTTATTTATTATGAATTGTTTCTACCATTTCCTGAAAGAATAGAATCTGTAAGTGTC
Source organism: Euryodendron excelsum (assembly GCA_033060915.1). NCBI lineage: Eukaryota > Viridiplantae > Streptophyta > Magnoliopsida > Ericales > Pentaphylacaceae > Euryodendron > Euryodendron excelsum. Next base: position 4,991,943 of record CM065397.1, on the reverse strand, counting down.
TATTCCACATAATCTTCAGAAAGTTCCATGAGAATTAATTGATCATTAAAATTTGGTTAAACCTTTGGTGAATACTGCTTCAAAACCACTTGTTTTAATGTTCATGTGACAAAAGAAATATCCAAAATCATACCGGTGTTTTTTCACTCTTTGAATGATGATCTCCAATTATTAATCATAATTCAGCAATTCAACCTCACGTTTCTGTGAAAAATGCATTTCCTACAGTGATAAGAGATCCATCTTCCTCATACTCATCGAGCATCAATAGCATTCCTCATCTATTTCGATTCAGGAAAGAGGAATTGAAGTCTGAGAATCTTGTCAGTGAGTTGATTCACATGATCTCCGAATTTGAATTTTCCTCGGTCTTTTTGTCATGCACTACATGTTGTCTTCAAGTACTATACATGAAACATCACCGTTGTGGTAGCTTCAAGTGAGACAAAAGCTAAGGTCTTCCTATCAAACAGCAAATATTCCTCCAGTCGGCTTGGATTCTATAATGATTATGGTTTCAATGATAATGTAACTCTTAGAATCAAAGTGGGCTTCTGAAATCCCTTCCATGTTTATAGATTTATCAACAGTAAGTTCCTGATCATTGGTTCTTACCTTCAGTGATTATGTTTTGCAATGGTTCTAAGCTGGTGGACATAGAAAAGTTGTTACAAATCCTCTTCAGCAGTCTTCAGCTTATGGTTCTGCTTGATCACTAACATTAAACTTCAACTAATAATACAACAATAAAATTCCCAAGTGTTGTTGTCTCGTCCCGATTTTTCGCACCTGAGAAAACACAAGTAAGAAAAACACGGTTCTCTCGCGTTAGAACTCGTCTTCCTAGAAGGACAAGTGCGACTAGATTTGAACTAGAAATTGATTTGAAAAAGGGTTTTTGAAAAAAGATTTGGAGTCACCACCTAATTTTGTTAAGGAGAGTTAAATCAGCTAAAACTAAGTATAATCCGAAAATTAAACTTAGGGTTTTTGAAAAGATTTTGAAAAAATTCCTCAAGAGAGGGTGTTTTTGGAGAAAATAGGTTGTTTGGCAACTTTTGAAAAGATTTAAGCCTTTTTTGAAAATAATTTTGTTTTGGTCTTTGAAAATAGTGATTCTAAGTTCGAAGGTTAGTTACGTATAGAGAAGATGCACAAGGCTATCACCCTATCCCGCCCTTGCAGTACTTACATGTCTATTCATCTTAAATTCACTCATTTAGAATTTTTCATTATCCAATGTCCAACTATATCCACTTTGAAAAGAATTTTAGAAAGAGGTTTGATAGGATGCATGACATGCAAGTACAAGAAAATAATTTGATTTTTGAAATAAATTTGAAAAAGAGATTTGAACTTTGAAAAAGGTTGTGAAAATTGAAAACTTGAAAAAGGTTCTGACCGCACTCATGAGGGTTACCTATGTATCCCTTATTGAAAATCAGGTCAGTCATAGTTCAGACTCAGGGTCTGATTGAAAATAGATATCTTGAGGTCTCGTTTAATTTGAAAGGACACTTTGGAGCATTTGAAAAGGTTGACTTGAAAAGGATTTGATTGGAAGATTGAAAATTGAACTTTGAGTTAAAGTTGACTTTGGAAATTGAAATCGAACTTGGAATTGACTTTGATTTGAAATTGAACTTGGAATTAATTTGGAAAGATTGAGTTAAGCTTTTAAATCATCTTAACTTAGATGTGCTTATGTCGGTTTGAATGTGAGTCTGGTCGAGCCGGAGATTGCAGAGCGAATAAAAATAGGGTACTCATAGTTGTGACATGTAAGATCTTGAGGAGTACTCATAATCTAAAGCATGTTGAGAGTTTTTGAGCTTGTCAAAGCAAGTGGTACACCAATTGCAATGACCTATTATATGCAATTATATGATTATAGTAATTAGATCACCGATGATTGTGATTGCAGGAGCCTGACCTTTATTTCTAAAGATGGTCCATCAGTTAAACAGTTTGGATAGGCTGATAAATACATAGGCATCCTGCATGTGTTAATTATAGTCTTTTCATCCTACATCTAGTCCATCTAGGGGTTTTTGGATGTCAGGAGGAGGTAGATTCATTCGATTGTGCTCTGGATAGCATTTGAAAACATTCTTCCTGCTTAATACTGTATATAAAATCTCCTTGTGATATATATAGGATCATTTTAGGATTTTACGAAATACTTTTACATAATCACTCGCCTTATTTTGATGACTTCATCTCTTGCAATAGTTTAGGATTTTGATTGTGGTCAGCCATGGTGTAGTCCTGTAAGCCTCTCCAAACAGTCTTTAATTAGCCTTCTCTCTATTGTTGTTCTTGTGTACAAAATGTACTGTAGCTTTGCTTTTCCATTTTCATAAAATGTGGAGTATCGAATCAAGAGTCTCTCGCTGTTTTATTTTATTGGATGCTGGCAATTTGGTTATTAACATCTTTAGGATGCCTCTGTCTCTTGCAATAGTTTGTTATTCTTTCGTTAACAACTCCATCCTATTAGATGAATCTTTGTCATTGAATGCTGTGGGAAAACAAAGCATAATGGATTTTTTCATAACTTGTCACAATACTAGTCTTTGTTATTCTTTTTTAATCGCAATTATTGGTATTAGGTTCGAGAAATGCTACCAAATATGGAGAAGACTTCTGTGCTGCAAACTCTTAGAGATCATCTCTACCAGTGCCCAAACAAGTTGTCAGAGGAAATGGTGAGGTGTATGGCTGCTGTCTACTGCTGGCTTCATAGTTCAGCCTCTGCAAATATAGAACAAAACCGATCACCTTTACTCTCAAGATCATCCGCCAACGGTGTACTCCCTCGAAGTGGTTTAAGTGAGGACAAGGACTGGTCTTGCAAATCCATGGTTGAAATATCTTCAATATCAACTGATAAGAACCACTTCTCTCGTGCATCTTATGCCATCAACAACTACAGGTGGGTTCCTTACTCATTAAAAAGAGGTGGAAAAAGAAAAAAAGGAAGACAAGAGTGTTGATTTTCTCTGTCCTCTGTTTGGAGGAATGTAAGATGTCAAAGAAGGCATGAATTGGAGCAAGTTTCACTTGTGTTTATATGGTAAATTCCATTTGAGTCCAAATCCAGTTTGCAAATACTATTCTGAACATTTACCATTTATTCTTCGGATGGTCCATTCCCAAACCTCCTCCTGCAGCCCAGGAAGAAGAAATAAAAATCTTAGATGACCTAATAAATTGTTTCATCAGGTTGATTTTCTACTCAGTTAAAACAAGTGGGTTCCTTTGGTGGTGGCTCGTGGTCCCTCATCTGATGCTGATTTGGCTAAAAGTTAGAGAAATTGCGTAGGATTGGTAGTGAGGTTCTGCAAGAGAGGCGCTGAATGCTCTTAGGTAAATACAGAATCATCAATCATGCCATTTAGGTTTCTGAAACGAACATTAATATCCCATGGTGAGCCATCCAAAATTTAATCTACCTAATCACCTTTATATGCTATTAATCATCAAATATTGACATCCCATTTTCACTCTTTGAAAAGTAGAGACATCTTTGGCCTTTTTCAACTAGAGATTCTCATGCTTTGCAAAGAAATAATTATATTCATACATTGTTAGAATACTAAGCGGAGAGGTTTAAATGAATAAATCTTCATTGTATGGGCCAAAATTGGAAACAAAGCATTTTTATCTATGCAATGTCAGAGGGCAGATTATGAGTTAGATTATAGAAAACCTAGGGGTAGGATATTAGTTCAATACCCTTAATAGAGGTCTATATGATCGTCCTGTCCCTATTTTCTATCTACAAATCATATTGTCTTCCTTTCACCACCTTCTCCTCTCTCTCTCTCTCCGGGGAAGGGGGCACTAGGGTTAGGGTATGATTTGATCCAAGTTGGAGTTGTTGAAAGTGTAAGAGGAAGACCAAAAAAAAAAAAAGTACAGAGTTTGAGGTTATGAAAAAGTATATGATTTGGATTTAGTTATCTAGATGGATTTACATAGAGCAGAGGGTCAAAGTTGATACCTTGTAGCTGATATTTAGGAGTTGTGATCAATGCTGGTTGAGTTGAGTGGTGAAAGCAAGCGCAAACCAGATAGTTCTAAACTCTAACTTTCTCCCTATCTATCCCCAAAAGATTACACTTATGAGCAGGGTAGACCTCTTTGGATGCAGGGTTTTGTTAACATTAGTTTCTTCTTTTCCTATATTAGAGTTCTTGTGGAACAACTGGAAAGGGTGAATGTGACTCAGATGGAAACCAATGCCAAAATTGCATTTTGGATCAACACGTACAATTCTCTCGTCATGCATGTAAAGTCCGATAACCAGTAAATAGTTTGCTTTCTCTATTTCTGCTCACATAGATCATATTATATATCTCTGCTATGACTTGTGCAGGCATTTGTAGCATATGGGATACCACACAGTTCGTTGAGAAGGTTAGCCTTGTTTCACAAGGTAGCGCACTTCTTTTGGTTTCCATTTTGGAAATTCCTTTCTTTGATACATTTTGACATATTGGGGTTCTATATTTTGGCTTTTGCACATATCAGTCTTATATTATGTCCATGGGAGAAAAGTTTTTTTTTATTTTTATTTTGATAAATTGGGTGGAAAGATTTTTATCCTGTATTGGAAGATCAGAGAGAGAGAGAGAGAGAATGAAATTACTTGATGTACAAAACTTTAGAAAATTAAAAAAATTTGATTAGGCTCTTTATTTGTCTTATTTTCGTTCCCTGTCCATCAAGCATTGTTTCTAATGCTGCAAAATACTGTGGGTTTAGTGAAACAAGGTTTGAATAAATTTAGTCAATCTAATTGAAATAAATTTTGGTCAACTCTTCGTGTAAAATTACTATTTTTCCCTTTTCTTTTATTTGGAGAAGGACTCATCCTTTATGATGTACTTTCATTCTCTGATGTCATTAATATCTGGTTTCTTGGGGGAAAAGAAGAAGAAAGAAACAAAAAAAAGAAAATGGTTATGTTCTTCTCAATTTTATCAACTTTCCATCTCAAACCCTATTCTTCCTGCCGCTAAGCCATGATGTGGACAACAGTTATTGGAGGACAGCTTCCAAGAATATCCAATTTCCTTCCGAAGTGAAATCCTTAATTTCATTTTACAATGTTTTTGTTGAACTTGAATCATCAATAGGTGGGTTTAGATCTTAAACTTGGAGTTTAATTTAGGACCAGATGGACCAAAGTGGTGAAGACAATTGACTACATTTAAAAGAGTTTAATGGGCTGGGAATCATCGTCAAAATTTTGCCTGTCCTTGTGTCTTGCCTCCTTTATGGATTTTCATGACTGAAAAATTGAGGGGTTTCTTTTGTATACTGCAGGCTGCTTACAACATCAGTGGCCACATTGTAAGTGCTAATGCCATAGAGCAGTCAATATTCTGCTTCCGTACACCTCGAGTTGGTCGGGTACTACCTTGCTCCCCTCTGAAGTAGACATAGACATGGTGGCAGTTCTTGAATATTGGTTGCTCGTTTTATATAGAAAAAATAATTAGGTTGAATCGCCATCTTATAGGTTTTATTTTTTAATGATGTGCTGTGGCTTGTAAGGAGGACAACTTTCAAACTGCACTTTTCTCTGGGTTCAGATTGCATATTTGTGCAATTCCTGCCATCACTTGAATCCTTTTTTTTTTTTTTTTTTTTGGGGGGGGGGGGTGGGTCTCTTGGATGTAGCATCGGAGGTGCATTTTTCTCCCATCTCTTAGAAGAAGCATGAGATGAGAATTTAGAGCAATTCGGCCAAAAAAAAAAAGAGTACTTTTCATACCCTCTACTGAAAAACTGGTGATCCTTTTGTAGGCATTATAATGGCATGGCTGTTCACTAGTTTCCAGCATGCCAGTTTCATAGGTCAGATGGTATCTGATTGTAGATGTGAGAAGGGATAACTGTGGATTGGGTACAGCAGATCTAACTTCGGTGACTTGACACCTCAAGCTTTTGCCATTCCACTGTTGGTAAATGGCCCTTTTTAGTTCATTAATAAGATGATGCTTACTTGACCTGCTATTTGGACATCTCTGAACTTTATTACGAATGAAATTCTGTGACCCATGTCTATTGATCTGGTAAACGAAACGGAATGATGTCCTTCTTCCCATTCTGTTATTTTTCTTTTTTCTTTTTTTCTTTTTTTTTAATATCTGGTTTTTGCATGAATTACAGTGGTTTGAGATCATCCTGTCAACTGCCATGAGGAAAAGATCTGGAGAAGAAAGACAAATCATCAACTCAAAATTTAGTCTTCCAAATTCCCTATCCAATGTTTGCTTCGCTCTTTGTACTGGAGCTTTTTCTGATCCTGTGGTAAAGTTCTCTCCTTTTTTTATATGTATTTTTTTTTTTTTTTGTGTTTCATTACTGCATAAGCATTAGAATAAATGTGAATATGGACACAGGATACATATACAATATGCAACAGACACGATAACAAGTCAATATATGTGTTTTATTTATACAAGGAAATAAAAACTACTCCATTTTTTGCGTTACAAATATATTTGTATTTAATTGGATTAAAATAGTAGGCAATCATTTTCCACATTTTATATATTGGAAAACGGATGTGAATAGAAAATCTTAATATCTATTCTGAGAAGATCTATTCCCATACAAATTTAAAGTTTTAGGCTTTCAGTTTCCTAAAATTAAAAAGTTTAGAGGAGGAGGGATTAATAGATATGAACCCACATTGTCTTGATTTTTATCAATTGGCTGTCAAGTTATTTTTTCAAATTTGTGCGTGTCTAAGCTGTGGATGGGTGCGTCTCCCAAATGTCCGAATTGTGTCCATTTCTAAAAGATTAAAAAATAATAAAACATATTGGATCGTGGCCTACACGTGTCGGGGTTTGTCCAATGACATGCAGTGTCCAACATGCGTTTTATACGGACATGATACTTTTTCAGATGTTTTTGTGCTTCTTGGGCACGTCACTTGGATTTTAGGACCACCAAGTGGATGAATAAGTAGGGCGAGTAACAAGTCAACGCATACAAAAAGATAAAAAATAAAATAAAGAATAGTTGGTAATATTAATGTGGAATATAAGTATGTATGGATCTTTGTATTTTAGGAAATTAGCACACGGTTTGCATATTTAAAATTGACACTACCTTTTGACTTTTTTTCAAACTACAGTGGCTTCAAATTCAAGAAGTCCTAAAACTATGAATAGACTTGTCTAATTTTGAAATGGGGTCAATTGCCCCTGCTTGAAATGCCATCTTGCAGAAGTATTTATGAGGATGCTGATAGAAATGAAGGTGCATGCATAAAAACAAATGGTTTCTACGAGTATTGCAATTCAACCTTTTGTCTTGGATTTCCTTTTTTCTTCACAGATGCATCCCTTTACTGATAATCTGATTTCACTATTGTATCTAAAGACTAAATGTAATCCATAAACTTTACTTCAACCCCTACTTAAAATTCTGAACCTTTATTCATAGGGTTGCTTCCAGAGATACTCCAAAAGTTAATACGTATACGCTAAAGCAGTCGATAAAATTTATTGTTTGTTGAATTTCTGTAGCTAAAAGTCTACACGGCATCAAATGTTAAAGAGGAACTGGAAGTAGCAAAAAGGGAGTTTCTTCAAGCAAATGTAGCTGTTAAGAAGTCAAAGAATGTGTTTTTGCCAAAGGTGCTTGAAAGATTTGCGAAGGAATCCTCTATCTCCTCAGATGATCTTATCAACTGGGTTGCTGAAAATGTTGACAAGAAGCTTCGTGATTCAATACAGAAATGCATTGATCGTAAAACCAGTAGAAAGGCATCACAGTTTATAGAGTGGTTACCGTACAATTCAAGGTTCCGGTATGTGTTTTCTAAGGATTTAACAGAGAGGCCATGTTGGGTGTGACATCCTTTATGAATTCTTGGGAAGGAATATATACCTTGTCATGAGTCCTCACTGTTGCTTGGCTAACATCTAAATGCAAGTGATTTCATTCTTTGTACATTTGACTGTTTAGATCTCTCTGATTTCAGGTTGTATTTTGTGGTCATCTGATCTAAGATTACTTTTGTGGATCTGTTGTAACTTAAACTGATATGTTCAGTCTGTGATGGGTTCTAATTGAATCTACTATTCTTAGGAACAGAAACTGAGTTTTGAAAATTCTATTGTTCATTTTTTTCTCCCTAATTATTGTTTCATTGATTTACTTTCATGTTGGCCAAAACTTCAATACCCATTCCAGCCTAGTTTTGATGCGGAACGCGGGTATAATAATTCTGCCTAATTATAATTCTGCCCCACACGCAATGTGAATGTGAGTGTCTGTCAACCATATATATGAAGGAGGTACATAATGTTGTGATCCAACTTGTTCTGTTGCTGGGTCTGTTTGATATCGTTTTCAAAATTTTAGTTTTCATCTTTTGTTTTTTCTATTTTTGAAACAAAAACAATGGTTGGGCCGGGCGTTTTCTATTTTCTCTTTACTAAAACTGGTTTGTTTTTTTTTTTTTTAAATTAAAATTATTTTGAAAATCAGTTTATCGAAAGCGGTTCTCACCGAGCGGCGCTAATTTTTAAAATTGTCCTAACCCTTGATTTTGTGCATTGTTGATTTCTTCCTGCCATAATTTTCAGGTACAAAGTGCTGAGGATTTCTGCACCTAAATTGTACAACCATTCTTATCCTCGGTAGCTATGCAGTGATGCCTTGATGGGCAACTCCCTTTTTCACTAGAGAGAGAGAGAGAGAGGCTTGCAAATCAAATGACAAGTGTTCACAAGCCCAAAGAAAATAGATAAACAAAATAAGGTTGGTTTAGAGAGACAAGAAAGAAAATTATAAATAAAAAGTAAAACTAAGGCAGGTGACATGAATTTAGGACTTAGGGATAAGTGTGGCTTATTCTACTAGGTCAACTCCACTCTTATTTATTAAGGTGACTTGAGATAAATCAAATGACAAGTGTTCATAAGCTCAAGAAAATAGATAAACAAAAATAAAGTTAGTTAAGAGAGAGAGAGAGAGAAAATTATAAATAAAAAATAAAAATAAGACGGGTGTCTTGAATCTAGGATGGATAAGTGTGGTCTATTTTACTAGGCCAACTCTACTCATTTATTAAGGTGATTTGAGAGAAATCAAGTGACAAGTGTTCACAAACTCAAGAAAATAGATAAACAAAAACAAGGTTGGTTAAGAGAGAGAGAGAGAAAATCATAAATAATACATAAAAATAAGGCGGGTGACAAGAATTCAGGAGTGAGGGATAAGTGTGGCCTATTCTACTGGCCAACACCATTCATTTATTAAGGTGAGTTAAGAGAAATCAAAATAGCTATTTTCAAAACTAAATATTGGCCTATTTATTTATTTATGATTTCACAAAAAATATATATGTACTTGTTTGGAAAAAATTCTTAGTTCTAGCCCTTGCCTTCTAATATATATATTTTCGTTGGGATAATTCACATATCCTATTGCAACATCTTATTGTTGGGAGCTCCAAATAGACCATTAAAAAGTCATTTGTGTTATAAACTAAATGAATTTGCAGCAAGCAAAATATTAAAACACAGTATGTAAAAAAATTAGTTATTCTGAAATTGTCAAATAATAATGAAATAGTTATTCTGAAACTATGGGGATAGATCTTCTTGATCATCCAAGTATGTATTTTTTTTATAAGATAAAGACAACAGAAATTTAAATAGATTACCTACACTCTTTGCTTTTCCCTTTCTCCTATTTTTTTTTTCTTATTTCTTTTCTCGCTCCCTTCTCTCTCTTTTCTCTCTCTTCTCTCCCTTTTCTCTCTCTTCTGTCTCTCTCTTTCTTTTCGTCTCTCTCTCTCTTTCTTTCAGTCTCTCTCTCTTTCAGTCTCTTTCTCTTTATGTTCTTTCTCCATTTTTCTTTATTTCTTCTTCTCTTATTTCTTTCTCTCTTTCATCTATATAGACAAATATAGAAGTAAGTTACAAATTACGTGAAGGTTATCCACCAATCAATTATTTCATAACAGCGTGGATATATTTAACTAATTTTTCAACTAAAACATTTAGTTTATGTTCAATTTTTTTACTAAATAATAAAAATATTCTTAAAAAAAAAGTCACAAACTGCGCGAATTAGCCAGCTAATAATCTAATCATTTTGGATAAATTATTTTCTTTATCACCGTACGGTGTTGCAATCTCACTCTCCACCTCCACGTGTCCGTCTCATTTGTTATCATCAAATGGTGACTCAGGACTGGAGTAAGGACTTCTATATTTTTAGTGTTATTTTTTTGGAGAGATTAATGGTCGTCGGAGTCAACAACGTATATTTTATCAAATAAAACGGGAAAAATGTAGCCTCAAGTGGTATTTCAATTTTATTTTGTCACAGCCCCATCATGACCGTCGATTTTACTTCATCAGTTCCGCACTGGTTTACCAACTTTCCACATGTTCTGATCTCGAATTGGATTGTGATGAAGATGGCTGTGAAAATCGTATCAACAGCCGCCTGTGATCCTAAACAACGATTGCTTAAATTTCAAACAACAAACCCGATTGGCCCCCTACCTTTTAATTGACAATCAGGTGCTCCGGCTCGACTGAAGAAAAATACACGTACTCTCTCTCCCTCTCTCTCTCTCTCTCTCCTCTATCTCTCTCTGCCTTTCGATATCGCGCTCATTGTATATCCTTCTACTTCAGTCGCCCGAAAACTCGTCTTGATCCACCGGAGATTTCGAATTCCGGTAGACTAATTTCTCCGGCAACTTCGACTTCAGGTTGGTTGGTTGGTTGGTTGGTTGGTCAGTGTGTTAGGGTTTACTTCGAGTTCGAACCCTAGGGTTATGAAGCAGCGGGTGAACGTACGATTGGGGTTGAGTTGATATTATCAACAGGATTTCGTCTCCGGATGGAGGGAGGTAGCGTCTCTAGACTTACTTCTTCTGGTACCGTTCACTTCTCTATCGATTTGAGTTGTTATTTTGGAGTATTTGGTGAAATAGAGAACGTAGTTAAGAGAAAAAGTTGAGGGCTTTTCGTTTATACTTGTTGAAATGGTGAGTAGAGTTTAAAAGAGTTTGTCTTCTTGTGGTCCTGGATTCAAGTGGAGACATAGTTTGTAATTAGTGCGAATCATAAGGGGTTCTGGGTTATCAATTGAATTGGTGAGAGTGGTTTGAAAAAAATGGTCTTCTTATTGTCGTCAGTTGATTAAGCGTAATTTTGACCATTCAAATTCCTTCTGCGACTGAACGTCAGTTTTTCCCCTCCCTCACGTCTCTATAACTGCTACAAGTGGTTTCGTTAAGACCCAACATTTGAAAATACAGTAGTTAAATAAAAATTTAAGAGAGTTGCACACGCATCGCTTTTGCCCCACTCTCTAGTTGAGGTTTAAGTTAAGGATAAGTGATTTTCTGGTTGGTTTTGAGTTAGGGTTTATATGTGGCATGTCATTGTGTTAGCAGTTGAGAGTCAACTTGCGTGTGTTTGTTTGGCACTTTGGACTAGTTTTGGTTGCAGTATTCTACGAAATTGTGGTACTCGTATATTCCACCTCCTAATATTTACCTTGTACTAATATCTAGCCGATGTATTCTGTTCATGTGAAATTTCCAAACTACCCCACCCTGCTATTTGGAGTTTATTAGTTAGTTGAACAATTAAATTGAGGATATCATGTGGCCTATATGATTGAGGAGATGAAGGCAATAAAATCCTATGTGAGCAGATAGTTTCATCCTTTATAATTAGCCGAGCCTGATTTGTTTGATGTGTGATCACACACAACCTAGAACTGGAAGAAAGCCCCTCCAGTGCAGTCTTTCTCTTCATTACAATGGTTTGTGTTATTAGTTTCGGACTATTTTAGGGAGAGGCATCTGACAACCTCATTAATTTCCTCAAAGTTTCATGGAGGATTGAGGTGTTGTTCCACCGTAGTTTCGTGGCTTTGAGGTTGTTGCCTTTGTAGATAAATCTATAAAAACTTCATAACTGATGGCACGTTTGGCAAGCTAGTTGTCTATGACACCTAATTAGATTTTTATACTCTGCATTCTTGGTGGTTATGCTGGGAGGGAAGAAATTTCTCACCCTTATTTTGAAAATTTGACGTCTTATGATATATCTTGGTTATTCTTGACTATTGTCCACGTGATGTGGGATGGTTTACGAAAGCTAGCTTTACTTGTTAGTAAAATCCCATGAAATAAATGTAGGAATGGACGTAGTTGTATAGGAACATTCCCGTCCTTGCCTAGTCTTAAAATATAAAACCTGCTGATATGAAGATTTTTTAACATATGAATTACGTTCAAGGATGCAAGTTGGGCCATGTTAAATGTCAACCCGGGCTTGATGTGAGGGCTAATACAATTCACGTTAGCCCTCCACTTTGAAAAGTAACCTAAACTTGCCAAGAATATAGGATTTGAGGTAGGTAATGGAGGTGGAATTAGAATTTCAAGCTCTCATTTGCTCTTTGTAGATGACATTAAGATTTTATGTGGAGCGAGTGAGGAGTAATTAAGTACTTTGTGATGCTTTTTGTTTGTTTTGAGGTGGTGCTCGGGCTTCGTTTTAACGTCTCTTTTTGGATAATATGGTTGGATTGACAGTTAATTTGGGATGAAAGGTTGGCTCTCTTCCTTCTTCTGACTTGGATTACCACTTGGCTCATCTTTTAAGTCTAAGGCACTTTGAGATGGGAAAAGAGGTTAGTGACTTAGCGACAGGGAGAAGGCAATACATATCTAAGGGAGGTACGTGGACTCTTATTAAAAGTACCTTGTCGAGTTGGCCAATGTACTTTGTCTCTCTTTACCATCCCTATCGTGGTGGTGCGTAGGCTCGAGAAGTTGATGAGCAACTTCCTTTTCGATTGGGATGGGAGAAGAATTTAAGTATCATGGGATGAGGTGCAATTGCCGAAGGAGGAGGGGAGTTAGGCATTAAAGTTTTGATTTTTTGTTCACTGAGGCTTTGCTTGGGAAATGGTTTTGGAGGTTTTCTTTTGACGAAGAGAGTTTATCGAGAAGGTAGTAGTGGGGAAATTTTGGGTGTGATTGGGCGGTTGTTCTACGAGGCCTATTATGATGTGAGGGTTTGGAAGGGGATTAAGGTGGTGTGGGAGGATAACTTTAAACTTACTCACGTCTTTTAAGGTGGGCAACGGTCATAGGATGAGGTTTTGGCAGGACACGAGGTATGGGTTATAGTAGGGAAATTTGGGTGCAATTGCAGTGGATTGAGAGGCTTCTATTAGTGAGACTTGGAACTTGGCTCAGCAAGGTGTGACTTGTGTTCTGTTGTTTCGAAGGGCATTGGGGGATTGGGAAATGGAGTATGTTGAAACCTTCTTGGGCATGATCTCATTTTGCCCCATACAGGTGGGGTAGAGTATTCGTTGACTTGGAAAGGAGTTAGGAATGACGTGTACATGATGGCTTCTTTCTATCGTCAACCTATTGAGCAAGGGGACACTTATTTCCCTTGGAAAGTGGTGTGGCATCCTAAAGCCCATCCAAGGTTACCTTCTTTGCTTGGATAGTGGCTTTGGAGGCTATTCCTATTGTGGATAACGCGAGGATAAGGAAAAAATCATGATACATTGGTGGTGTATATGTAAGTGTGCAAGGGGTCAATGAATCATCTCCTACTTCATTGCGCAGTGGTTTCCTAGATTTGGGTTTTGATCTTCTCAGTTTTGGCATTTTTGGGTGATGCCAAGATCATTTGAAGGTCTCTTTGCCTGTTGGACTAGTGGTTGTCCCAGGGGAAGAAATAGGAAGGCTGTGGGAAGTGGCTTCTTTGTGTCTTATGTGGTGTTTATGTAAAGAAAGGAATACAAGAAGTGGCTCATTTGTGTCTTATGTGTTGTTTAAGGAGAGAGATGAATAGAAGATCTTTTGATTGTGAGGAGTGCTTTATTAACGCCTTAAAAGGCATGGTGCTGACGTTTTATTTTTTCTTAAGGAAGATGTAGATACCCCTTTTCTTTAATTCTTTTGAAGAACTTTCTAGGATTCATACATCCGTATAGATATATTGCAGGGTTTTGTTGTAGGTCTTTGGTTGAGATTTTTGTTTACTCCATGTGTACAAGGCTGCACCACTTTTGGTACTCTTCTTTGGTATGCTTACCTATAAAATATATATATATATATATAACCCATCTAATAATCTGAAATAAGTAAAATAAAATTAGGTAAATCATAAAATTTAAGCTTCATTACTTTGGTAGGCAATGTATAAGTATGAAGAAAAGAAACTAGGCTTTGGCACTATTTGTTGACTGAGAAACTGCATAAAATAGGATTCGCAGGGAAAGATTGGTCTACCAATTAGATAAATTGATGTGATTAAGAATGTGTATCATATAGTTATGGCCTGTGTGAGAACCATAGGAGGAGAAATACATAAATTTTAAATAGTAGTACACTTGCTTCAAGGATTGACGTTGAGTCATAATCTTTTTGCGTTTGTTACGAGTGAATTTGCTAGACATATTAAAAAAATTGTTAGACATATTGACAATATGTATTGTGATGTATTTCTTATTTGCTGATGACATAGATTTAACTGGCGAAATTAGACTAGGACTTAATTCCTAGGTAGACTGCTGGGAGATAATTTAGCGTTTATTGGGCTTTGATTAAAACTGCCTGAGAGCATGAAACTTGATGGCACGGAGATAAGTAAGATTGACCAGTTTTCATTTGTTGTCGCAATTATGCTTAGAAAAGGGAAACTTAGAAGGATGTGCCCTATAGACTTACAGTGGAGGGTTTTAGGAAATAGTGAAGGGTTTTAGGAAAGATTGGCCTACCAATTAGATAAATTGATGCGATTAAGAATGTGTATCATATAGTTATAGCCTGTGTGAGAACCATAGGAGGAGAAATACATAAATTTTAAATAGTAGTACACTTGCTTCAAGGATTGACGTTGAGTTATTATCTTTTTGCATTTGTTACTAGTGAATTTTCTAGACATATTAAAAAAATTGTTAGACATATTAACAATATGTCTTGTGATGTATATATCTTATTTGCTGATGACATAGATGTAACTGGCGAAATTAGACTACGACTTAATTCTTAAGTAGACTGCTGGGAGATAATTTAGTGTTTATTGGGTTTTGATTAAGACTGCCTGAGAGCATGAAACTTGATGGCACGAAGATAAGTAAGATTGACCAGTTTTCATTTGTTGTAGCAATTATGCTTAGAGAAGGGAAACTTAGAAGGATGTGCCCTAGAGACTTACAGTGGAGCCAATGAAAGGGAGTAGTGCTTTAGGAGTGTTAGGTGCCATAGGATTCTGGCCAAGCGGAGGCAAAGTTCTATGAGATAGTTATAAAGTAATAGATGTTGTATGTTACAAATTATTAGGTAGTTAAAAACATGTTAAAAAATTAGCGTAGTTTTTTTGTTTTGAATAGCAGGGGTATCCCTACCTTTGGTGGGACGAATCCACTGTAGGGAGCTAGCGCAGCAATCAACTGCCGTGGCTCCCCACTTAAATCATGAATTTAATTCCCGAGACTATGCACCTCACTACACAGTCCCTTGCTCGCCCTTACCACTGGACCACCTTGTGGGTTAATGGTGTTGGATAAAAGAAAAAAAGAAATGAGTACATTCATGGGAGTTAGAAGCAACATCTATTTAAGATCAAATGAGGACCAGTTGTTTGAGGTGGTTGGACTGTGTAGGTGTAGTATATAACAATTGATGCAATGTATAGTGGAGTGATGGTCCAAGTTGAAGGTGCCGAAAGGACTAGAGAAGGCCAAAAAGGACACGGTTTGAGACCTCACAAAAGGACTGAATTGCTTTATATAGGACCAAGTGGAGAAGATGGAGTCATGTAACTACAAGTGATTGGGATTGAGATTTGTTGAGTTGAGTTGTGTTAAAGTCCTACTTGATCAAGTGTACGAACCTAGTTATACCCAACTGTTCATTTGCCAAAGTTAGAATCTTGGGTAGTATCTGCTTGCAATATTTATGAACCTTCTGCACGCTTCTGTTAAGATTTTTTTGCATGTGGGATTCATGCACTATCTTCTCTACATAATGAAATGGCTGACACTTCTTGTTATTATGTGAAATTGCGATGACTAGAACTCAATATTGCTTCCTGAATCCTGACATACTTTATGATCTATAATATTATCTGGTCCTGGGAGTGCTTTTATTTGCATATATATTCTTGTTCAGTGAACAAAAAAAAGACAAGGAAAAGGAAATTTACTTGCATATATTGATATATTCCATTGTGACATTGTATTTTAGCAATCTATTACGTATTTTGCAAAGTTTTGAGTGTCTGGTATCTTGGTCTGCAACTCGTACAGAATTCCTTATTTTTTTTCTTCTTTCCCTACCTGCTTTTTCTGTTTTGTAGGGGTATACCAATGGATTATGATGACAATGATTTTCAAGGCCAGAATCTTCAGTTAGCTGGTGAAGAGTGCTCCAAATTCTCTCCTGTTCTGCGTCCATATGCTCTTCCTAAGTTTGATTTTGATGACAGCCTTCAGGGGCACCTAAGGTTTGATAGCTTGGTTGAAAACGAGGTTTTTCTTGGCATACCAAGTCAAGAAGACAATCAGTGGATTGAGGATTTCTCTCGGGGAAGTAGTGGAATAGAATTTAGTTCAAGTGCTGCAGAATCTTGCTCCATTTCCAGGCGTAACAATGTTTGGTCCGAGGCAACATCGTCTGAATCTGTTGAAATGTTATTAAAATCTGTTGGGCAGGAAGAGATGGTCCCTGGAGAAACTATCATTGAAGAATCTGATGCTTGTGATGAATTGGGTGGCTTATCTGAGCAGATGGAGCCTCATTTGAAGCAAGATGACAAAGTGAACGATGTTATGGATTCGGAACCTGCATTACAATCAGATGTGTTTCTGGAACATTTCTGTAGGTCGAATGATGTTGAAGGTACTTCACTAACTCAAGAAGCTGAATTGTCTACCCATGGAAGTTCACGTGAGTTGGATCCAAATGCTTCTAGTGAAACATGTGGTATAATTGTGACAGAGAATAATCCAGGAGTTGATAGAAAATGTGATGATGCAAATCAAACTGAAGTTGATACTTCAGTAAATGAATCGCTTGATAATAATATGCAAAAAGATTCCTCTGGTTCAGGGATGGAAATTGATGATATAGACTCCTCTTCACAGGATATTGCTGCAAGTGTTCCGGTGTCAAACGCTCAGGAACCTGAACATCAGGTAAGTGATGTTAGTTTTGAGAATGCAAATTGTTTGTTCAAAGACACTCGTAAGGCAGTGGAGGAACACCATGTTCTTAGTAAGGAGGCTGATTCGGATAATCTAAATTCAATGGGAATCACAGTTGAAAGTGGTACTCACAATTTGGAGAATGAACCTTGTTCTTCTTCAAATGCGGTATCTATAGCACAACGTGCAATTGATGCTGGTATCAGTAACTATGAGGAACCTTCCAGTTTGCCACTGAAGGGGGATGGCAACCTACAGATAGCTGATGGATGCAGTGAGGACCTGTGTGCCACAAACCCTGAAAGGTCCAGCAAATGTGAACCTGTGGTTTCGTCCAACAGCACAGATATTCATTCGCAGTTTAGCGGAAATATGAATGAGGACTTACCTGCAGTTAGTGATAGTAACCTCGAGAGGCATACCATTGTGGTCAGCAACATGAAAGCTGGAATTCGTCCCTGTTCAGAGCTGCAGATTGATCAGACAACACATGGAAAGAACAGTTCGGTTGTTGGAAAAGACCGTGGGCTGGGAAGTGATCGCCAATTAGATAGTGAGGCTTCAGTCACTAATTCTGAGGCGTCTTTGTTGTCTGGGGTAGACAATAAACTTTTTGATGGTGAGGGTGATGGAAGCCGCGCTAATTATGTGGGAGATCCTTCGAGTTTGACTGTGGCATACTCTTCAATTGAATTGCTTGGGGAAAAACATATAGTTGAAAATTTAAAAGGCGTGGATGATTCTTCTGGAGTCCACAAGGACTTAAATGCTGAAGATCATGCCTCATCTCCTGTGGTAGCTGTATCAATGCAAACATATGGAGGAAATCTTGTCTCAAACCCAAATGATGGGCACTATAACAAAAATGTTGCTTTCAATGAGAACGAGAATGCCAAGTTGACTAACGATTCTATTTATATGGACTGTGAGATTGTTGAATCTCTTAGCAGTGATAAGAGCGTTGAACCCTTACCTGAAGAAGAAGGTATGGAAATAAACAATGTGGCAGTTCATGGATCTGAATGTGTTACTACTGCCAGGAATGAACCAGGTACATCTTGAATTAGTAATTTTGGATGCGCATAGATAAAATGAAAGAATCAATATGGCAAACTAATCCTTTCCTCTTTTACAGCTTCAAATGTTGCTTTTGAAAAGAAAAACTTGGCATCACATGTGGATGGTGTTCCCTTGCTTTCTGAAACTGGTGCTACTTTTGATCAAGTTACTGTTCACTTGGATAAAAACAAAAAGACGGATGAAGGTCCAACAGAAGCAAATTTATTGTCCTTGAAGGAGGATTCGGAAGGGGCAAGTGAGCTAGGTCCTCTTTTGGAACTTGAAAAAGGTGCATCCCATAGTTCTGCTTGGAAATTGTCTCACAAGACTGTTGATCAATCATTGTCAATGGTGGAGACTTGTAATTCAGCAAGTACGAGTGAGCAATCTGTCAAATTGCCACACATTATTATTGATCAGTCATTGCCAATGGTGGAGACTTCTAATATAGCAAGCGGGAGTGAAGAAGCAGCAAAGGCCAATGAGATTAGTCAAAACTCTTCTAATAAGTTAGAAGTTTGTCCTATTCTTTGTGCTTCAGCAGTAAAAGAGGGTGGTGATGCTGAAGGACTTCTTGTTACTGAGAACCATGAAGAAGCGGTTGTGGAGAAAAAACATGAAGTGACATCCTCAAAAGTTGCAGGTTGAGCTCCTCTTTCATTTATTTTCGTGTCTTTATTTTGCTCTCCACTAGCAATCTTCTATTATGCCAATAAAACTTTTAGTCTGCTTGGTAAGCCTTCTCCTAAATATTGCCTCTTGACAGAATGGGAGAAGTTACAGTATACAGAGAATAACTAACAAAAGTGAGTGAGAATTAACAATTTGCTTTCAAATTATTATATAGTGAGAAGAGGAATACACAGACATCTTTTAGATGTTGTGGGTCCTCTGCGAATATCATACCATCAAGGTTGGCCACAATATCTATTCCGCTGTCTTGCAGATAGATTGGTGGCCTTTGTTTTTTTAAAAAAAAAATTTTTATCGAACGCCATTATGTCATTTCTCTTTACCTCAACCCTCATGGCCAATGGTATGTTTTTCCTTCCCTTGTGCTTGAAGCCCTAATAAAACTTTTAGTCTGCTTGGCATGCCTTCTCCTAAATATTACCTTTGGACAGTATGAGAGAAGTTACAGGATACAGAAAATAACTAACAAATGAGAGTGAGAATTAACAATTTGCGTGCAAGTTGTTATTTAGTTAGACGAGGAATACACAGTCATATTGTACACGTTGTGGGTGCTCTGCGAATATTTTACCATGAAGGTTGGCCACAAGACCTATTCCGCTGTCTTGCAGCTAGATTAGTGGCCTTTTTATTTTCCAATTTTTTTTTTGAAAATCAAAGGCCATTATGTTCTTTCTCTTTACCTCAACCATCATGGCCAATGTCATATTTTGCCTTCCCTCGTGCTTGAACCCCTTCTTGAACAATATAGATCCATATTGCTACAGTAATTGATGTTTCTTACACATGGTTAGCTATCTCAGTAATTTTTTCTCATCTTATCTTCCATTAGTGTTACCTATAAGTTATCCCAAATTGCCAGTATTTAGTGAACTTACTCAGCAAAGTTTGAAACTTCTGCAATTCTTCATTGATGTTTCATATCGTCCTGATATTGGGACTTTGTGTGATTAATGTTGTGATACTTTTTGTCCTTCAATGCTTTATCAGTCGCAAACAAAGGTGAGGTGCTTACAGAACCTACATTCGTAACCTTGTCAGAATTGCGCAGCAATATGGGACAAAATGATCATGAGGGTAATGAAGCTGTCATGGAATCTGGGGTTAGTGACTGTGAGAAGACTCCCGCTAGCAGTAAAGGTGTGTTGTTAAACTTTTTTAACTTTTTGAGAATTGGGCGTCTACTTAAGCGTAGGATGAAGATTATTAGAGGCAGGGAGGATGTCATTAAGTCGAAGGAAGGAAATGGAGAATTCTTAGTTAGATCCTTTCATTCTCTACTTAAGCATACCTCGGGAAGTATTTTTCCATGGAGAAGCATTTGGAAGACGCCCCCCGGGGGGAGTGGGGGTTGGGGTTGGGGTTGGGGTTTCCTACAAAGGTGTCTTTCTTTGTATGAATTGTAGTTTTGGACTCTATTTTCATCACTGATAATTTGGGTAAGAGGGGTTTTCTTTGGGTCCCTCATTGGTATTGCATGTGCAAGAAAGTGTTGGAATCAATGGATCATTTACTCTTTAAATGCGAGGTGGTTAGGGAGTTGTGGAGCAAGCTTTTTTTTAGCTCTCTATTTTTGGCATGTGGTGGTTATGTTGAGATCAGTCTTCCTGTTGGAAATTTATGGTAGGCTCTAGTACCACTTTGTTGGTTAGGGAGTTGTGGAGCAAGCTTTTATATGAATGTTGGGTAGGTGGGTGTCACATGAAGAAAGTGTGAATGGTGGTGCCTAGTTGCCTAATGAGGTGTGCTGGGAAGGAGAGGAACTGGCACTCTGAGGAGGATGTAGTCATAGAATTACATAGGATAAATATGTCATTGACTCATAGTTTTTTCCTTTTTTTTTTTGGAAGGGAAGTTTTGTGAATCTGTTTTTACTTCTGTAGATTTTATAGATGATCTTAATTTTGTTGATGTCTTTTGTCTTGACAGGTATACATCTAGTGCACAAAGGTTTTTTGCACCTTTAATGAATGCTTATCCACAAAAAAAGGGGAGAATAGTAGAAGAACATCACATATTTCCTTCATCATCAACTTCAGCGTTAGAATTGTATTGCACAATCCTCGAAGAACATCATTGCTAGAGAATTTTAGTTAAAACTAGAACTTTGATAGCGATGGAAGTTAAAGTACATAGTTTCATACAGGCTATAGGATGACAACTAAATTAGCTAAGTCAACTACAATAACGTATCTTGACCCGATAAAGACTTTGGACCAATTCTACAGCCCATGTCCGGAAATTGTTGGAATTACCAAAATTCCCTTTATTCAATACACAATAAAGCATATATATAACTGAATCAGCTATGAACCATCATCTATGTCAAGTGTGAAATGAACATGTCTAAAGCAACTTCACTAGATGTCCCCAAGTGGGCCCTGCTGTGAAATTGCATCAATCCCCACTCGCTTTTCTTTAAATTTACTGGTGGTTGAAAATTTTTATGGCCTGCATTACCAATGAAGGGTGAGGGGTTCAATTGATCAAAATAAAAAAAGAAATTTGAAGGATGAGGGGTTTTGTTTGTCAAAACCAAAAATGGGAATGCTCAACTCTAAGATCTTTGTCCAACTTCTTAAAGTAGGGGAAATTTCTTAAAAAGCTTGTAGCCAGTTGGTTGTGGTGTCATAGCCAATGTTATGTCTCTCTCTCTTTGATCTCACGATACATCTTTTTTCTTCTTCTCCATAATTGAAGAATCCTGTTGTTGTTGCATGACACTATTGGTGTTTCCCTATTTTCCCCTATTTTTATAATGTAATACTTTCTCCAATTTTATGTTCTTTGTTGTTCACCTATTTGTTTGAGATAATTGTTTCCTTGTATATTTCTGTTCTTAAGGTGGAGGCGGTTTTGCAGATTCTGTGAAACATAATTGTGGTACACCAACTGTCATTAGTTGCACCGTGCTTTCTCAAAGTGAAAAAGACAAGAAAGAGGGAGTCGATGATTCAGTGGGTAAAAGTTTTTCAGTCTCTGAGGGCACTGCTCAGTCAACTTCCCAGAACGTAAGCGGGAATGGTGCTGCTAAAGATGACACGAGCTTCACCTTCGAGGTCCATCTATCAGCAGGTCTATCAGAGAGAGAGATTAGCAAGGATGGGCAATCAATGACAACCATCCAAGCATGCAAAATACCCACAGTAATTGTTCTCGTGTTGATACTTAAATTGTGCTTTAACATATTTTTAAATACTTACTGTTGCTATTAATCCTGATTATTGTCATGAAATTTTTACTGAAGATTGTGGAAGGATCTTCGTCGACACCTAGCATAGGCCAAATGGATTCTAAGATGATATTGGAGCTTTCTCACGGAAGTTCTCAAGCTCCTGTTGGGGGGACTGCACTTGGAGGTTCCAAAGGTACCCCCGAGCGTAAAAAAAGGCGAGCATCTGTAAGGGCAACTGTGAAAGAAAATGCTAAAAAAGGAAACCATGTGAAGGATACAACCCCTGTGAGACAAACAGAAAGAGGGGATAAGTTATGCAGCGTGTCCGTGAGCCTCGCTGGGACTGGCCAAATTGTGCAGCTTGAAGGGTTGAAGCCTTATGGGAAAGTTGAACGTAGTGGTACAATGCCATGTGGTGTCATTTCTATTCCGACATCCAATTTGCCAGATTTGAACACTTCAGCTCCGCCATCTGCATTGTTTCAACAGCCTTTCACAGATTTACAGCAAGTGCAATTGCGAGCACAGATTTTTGTTTATGGATCTCTGATGTGAGTCCTGTTATTTTATTTTATTTCACTGTCTATATATGCACATTGTGGCCCAAAAACAAAGGTCAGAATAGGATTAACTGACTTTGTGGCTTTGACTGGGGTGCTCATGATGGTTTACTCTCGTAACATTGCCATACCAGCAGGATGCAGAAAGAGAGTGTCACTACATCTTAGGGATACAAGTATGGCAATGTTAAGCGTCACTCATAATTGGTTAAGCGTAGAAATTTGGATGAGATGGAAGAGTGGTGATTTTGTGAAGATTCATAGAATTACTCTCCAATAATTAATATTCATGGCAGTCACAAAAATTGTTGATCAATAAAATTGTTAAATTATGAAGTTTCTCTTTGGTTTTATTAATGAAAAACTTGTTCACAAACACACTATTTGTAGTACTTGAAATAGTACATGCAGTCATATTTTTAAGGGCAATGATTTGTTTCTAAGAAAAACAACAAAAGGGCTTTTTGATTTTTTTTATATTTTTTATAACTAATGTTTTAGTTATTATTGGGCTGATGTTACGAGTAATTTTGTATGAAATTTCATATATAATTACTATTTCTAATTTTAATTTTGTCCTAAGGATTTCTCCGAACTTTGTTAATTACTAGTTAATATCATTATCCACCATTTAATGAAGTTAGTTCCTCAAATAGTTACACGGCTGCAGAGATTAGCAAGTTATAAGCTATTAATTATTGGAGGAGGTTCAGCTCAACTTGGGGGGGGGGGGGGGGGGGGGGGGGGGGGGGTAATTGAGCCAATGTTGAAGGTGTTAATTATAGTGTTTTCTGTTGTGTAGAATTGTAGATTGAATTCGACCAAAAGTTTGGGATATCTTATTTCTGAGATGTATGTTACATGAATTTTAAATTTGAAATTGTTGTTACAGACAAGGAGCAGCACCTGATGAGGCATGTATGGTTTCAGCCTTTGGAGCATCTGGTTAGTTTATTAGCAGTGTATTTTTATTATTTCTTGAGATTAATTTAGACAGAGATGGGCAGTGTCTGACAATTTCTATTATAGATGGTGGGAGGAGCGTTTGGGAGCCTGTTTGGCGTACTTATGCAGAAAGGATACAAGGTCAGAAATCCCATCCCAACAAATCTGAAACCCCTGTGCAACCACGTTCAGGTATCTTTGGATTTTATGCTGTTTTTTCCCACTCATAATTGGTTAATGTCTTAATTCATTTCAGAACTGAGAACTGCAGGTGATAGGACTCCTGATCAATCAATTAAACAAGGTGCACATCAAAGTAAAGTGGTTCCCTCACCTCTTGGTCGAGCAAGCAGCAAGGGTACCCCTTCACCAGTTGTTAATTCTATGATTCCTCTTTCGTCACCGCTTTGGAACATTTCTGCTCCTTCTGATGGTTTGCACTCCGGTGGCATGCCTAGAAGCAGTCTTCTTGATTACCATCAAACACTTCCTCCTTTGCATCCTTTTCAAAACACACCTACACGAAGTTTTGGGGGACCTACCGCTTCTTGGCTATCTCAGGCGCCTTTTCCTGGTCCATGGGTGGCTTCTCCTCAAACTTCTGCCTTTGATGCCAGTGTTCGTTTTTCTTTGTTGCCTTTGACAGAGACAGTGAAATTAACCCCTGTTAAAGAATCATCTGCGCCTGTTTCCTCTGGAACAAAGCATGCATCTCCTAGTACCATGGTCCATACCACCGGTCCTAGTGTTCTTGCAGGGACTTCTTCCCTGCCTGACATGAAAAAGATGACTGTAGTGCCTGGTCAACATTCCACTGATCAGAAGACCCGAAAAAGGAAAAAGGTTACTGTTTCTGAGGATCTTGGCCAAATTTCATTGCTTGCACAAACTCAGACAGCATCAGTATCTGCTCCAGTTGTTAGTAGTCATTTGTCTACATCGGTGGTAGTCTCAACTCCAGCTTGCTTTGCATCTAAAGGCAACACTAGTAAGATTGTCACAGCTGTATTTCCTACATCTTCCACTGATCTACCAAAAAGAGGGGAACATAATGCAGGGCAGAAGGTTGTAATATCAGAGGAGACTTTGGGTAAAGTTGAGGAGGCTAAGCGACAGGCAGAGGATGCTGCAGCCCTCGCTGCTGCTGCAGTTAGTCATAGCCAAAGTGTATGGAGTCGGTTGGATAAGCAGAAGAATTCTGGACTGATTCCAGATGTTGAAGCTAAGTTAGCTTCTGCAGCTGTTGCAATAGCAGCAGCCGCTTCTGTTGCAAACGCAGCAGCTGCAGCCGCTAAGATTGCATCAAATGCTGCGCTGCAAGCAAAACTAATGGCTGATGAAGCGTTGACTTCTGGCGGAACTAGCAATGCTGCTCAGAATAATGCACCTTCTGTTCCTGATGTTGTGAACAATTTGGGAAAGGCTACTCCTGCTTCCATTTTGAAGGGAGGGGATGGGAGCAACTGTTCCAGTTCCATTATAATTGCTGCTAGGGAAGCTGCTAGGAGGAGGGTTGAAGCTGCTTCAGCTGCCTCTAAACATGCTGAAAACTTGGATGCGATAGTAAAAGCTGCAGAGCTGGCAGCAGAAGCAGTTTCACAAGCAGGAAAAATTGTTGCTATGGGTGATCCCTTGCTTTTGAATGAGTTAGTAGAAAATGGTCCGGAGGGCTACTGGAGAGTTCCACAATTGCCTTCTGAGCTGGGTGTAATATCAAGTAACAATAATAGAGAACGATCTATAGTAGACAGCATTGAAGGTTTTAATGTTCCTGGTAGATATGCCAAGGACGGACCATCACAGGAGGCAAAGACTACAAACCATGGGTTGTCACCTCTTTCAAGGGAGGTTTCCAGGGGTTCAATGGCGGATCACATGAGGGTGGTGGATGGCATCTCAAGTTCCTTTACTATCAGTGAAAAGGATTCAAGAGGACAAAGGAGTCGTAGAGCTTCTGACTTGGCCAAAACTATAGGGGTTGTTCCTGAATCTGAGATTGAATTAAGGTCTGTGTCTATCTCAGCTCAGGATGAGTATGAAAAGGGAGTAGGGACTTTGAAGGAGAACAACATCAAGGAGGGTTGCCTTGTTGAGGTTTGTGACCTGAAAGTTTGTGGAAATATTAATTGTTTGGAATTGCCACAATTTAAATAGCAGAGAACTGTATATATGTTCTTTCAATTTTTTTTTTTTTTATTTCAGTTACATATGCTTCTTGATTCTTTGCCATATTTTTATGATTTTGTATGCACCATTTTGTTTTTGCAATTTGTTGCTGTTGTGAGTATGTTTCCTGAGCTTTAAATTTGTATTAATCTAGTCATTTGATGTTTTAGGTTCGTAAAGGTGGTGATGAGTTTAAAACAGCCTGGTTCTCAGCCAATGTTTTGAGTTTGAAGGATGGAAAAGCTTTTGTTTGTTACACTGAACTGCAATCAGATGAAGGTAAGCTGCTACCATCTGTATGGTACTATAGGTGTATGATCCATACGGAATTAGTTAACTTGTGATGTAGAATTGTTGGAAAGAACTTTCTGCGTGCATATGTGTGTGTTGCAGAGGCAAATTTGCCTGTTCATGACATTTTGAGGGGTGTCTGGTGTATTTGAGTGCTATTCTGTGGGCACTGTATTTGTCATCAGAACTCTGGCCCATGTATTGAAAACCATGTTGGTTTATGAATCAGATCAGTTCAGGTGTTTTAATCGACAATGTAATATCCTCATTGTTATTCCAGTGCACAGATGTCTGATTGCAGCTGCAAAGCCTGGACCCTAGTAATCTCTAGAGAAAAATTTTAGGGGTTGGGCAGCTTGCCTTTAAAGATGGTTGGTATTGCCCATAACATTGTCAAAATTGGCAAGCTTGCGTACTTTATTTGATACTATGGTTTGGAAGATATATAACAATGATTTGTTTTGTGTATTGTTTTTTTGTCCTTGTGTCATTGTAATTTGAGGTTAACATGCACCTTATTCAACATGAGTATGGGAGTTGTTTCCCAGGTTGGTCTTCATATTTGGAAGAAAGAAATGAAGTATTTAGACAATTTCATTTCTGATGTGATTGTCTTCTTAGGGGCGCCTTGTGTTTTATTACCATTCATTCATTATACTCAGTATGCTCAGGTTCAGGGAAGCTAAAGGAATGGGTAGCACTTGAAGGTGAAGCCAACAATGCACCCAGAATACGCATTGCTCATCCTACGACCACCATGCGTTTTGAAGGAACTAGGAAGAGACGCAGAGCGGCCATGGGAGATTATGTGTGGTCTGTTGGAGATAGAGTCGATGTATGGTCACAAGATCGGTAAGCATGATATTTTTTATAGCATATTTGCCCGGTTAGGGGGGTTATTTGATGTCTTCCTTCTGTTCTGTAATCTATGAAAAGTTTTATGTGGTTACTGTGTGTTAATTTTGGCTAAAAGTAGGCGGCAAAGGCATGAAAACTAATGGGCATGAGGGTTAAGCCTCTCACTCTTTTATTTCATGAAGCCAAGGACAGCTTCAAGGACGAATTTTGATGTTAGAATTGCAAAAGAACTGCTAAAATTTTCCTTTTCCTCCTTTCCATTTGATTTCATCATCATTTAGGCTGTGTTTGGAATCCGGATTTATCAAGGGAAAAGCAAAGGAAAAAGAAAAGGTAAGGAAAAAGAGAACGAAAATACTCTTTCATTTTGTTTACTTTTTCCTAAAACCTTTTTCTTTTCCTTTGCTTTTTTCCTTGATAAATTCAGGTTCCAAATACAGCATTAGGGTAATTTAATATTCTCTTCATATGTAATACCCTTTCTGCTAAATAGCATAAATTGCTTTCTCTCTATTTTAAGAGCCAAAATCTCCAGATGCTTTTTATTATTCCTTTCTCCTGTGTTGATTCTCATATAAGTTAAATATCCTAATAGTACACTTCTTAATATCAGAGGAGCAGCCCCACTTGGTGCTTTTTGTGCTATCATATTACTTATCGAGAAAAAATATATCGAGGAGCTTCAAGTAGGATAATTAGTGCTAAGCAATTTCTGTCTGTGATGCTATCAAAATGGTTGTAATGTAGTAATTTTAACTTGGAAATGATCCATACTGAAAGAATTTGTGGAATTTATGAAATAAATAAAAAAAGTTCCAAAATTTCCTGTAGGTTCGTTCCCTACCGAATATGAAGTATGGGCATGTCCTTGCATGTGTGGACGTGCTTACTTTTGTGGGCTGTGTCCTTCACAGTCAAACCATTAAACTTCATAATGGAGAGTGTTGTCCCACTTCTGATCTAAATGCACTTCCCCTAAAACTTATGTTTTGTGCTTAGGTACAAAATGCAATGTACTTACATTGGTTGTAGTTACCAGATTGCCCATCTTCTTATTTCATCAAATTGAAAGTTATTACCCCAACAGAGGCTAGTTCTACAGTCTATTTTGCACAAATGTAGCGCTTTAGTGGCTGAATCTTGTATCCATGATGGACATGGATTTGGGAGGCGATGTAGCACCACCGTCCTACCACCTAGAGGAGAGCGATGTAGTAATGATTGTTAATTTATTTCAGAGCGCTGCTTATGCAACTTAAAAAATACTTTAAGGGCAGTCTAATTGTGAGTTCCCTTTTTTTGGGTTGGGTTAGGTTGGTTTTTTTTTTTTTCACTATAAAAATTTATTTTTTGCACTATAAACAAATTGAAATAATAACTCTAATTCAAAATGGGAAACATCATTCAATCCCTAATGTACACTCATTTAACGTGAAACAATGTGAAACAAGTTTACAATTTGATCAATATGACTTGACATTAATTTTATTTATTCGTTGGATCCCCAAGTTATTTTCTTTAGACTTTCAATGTGTTTTATGTGTATCTAAGTGATGGACACATGTCCCCCAAGTGTCCGAAGTGCGTTCAATTCTAAAAAATTAAAAAATAATAGGGCACGTTGGAAGTGTGTCGAACACTTCTCGGAAAGTGTACAGCAAGTATTTGACATGGATACGATACATTCTTAGAAGTGTTTGTGCTTCTTAGTTGTGGAGCAAGGCCTATATCCTTGTTATCTTTGAAATTTCTTCCGCATCAAATTAAGTTGCGTATCTGAAGTGCTACAAAAGAGTTTTTTTTTGCACATGGATATGGATACATCATAACCGTGGGTGTCTTACTATTTCTAATATTGGTTGCTTATTACTGTGTTTTAGTTGGCGAGAGGGAGTTGTCACAGAAAAGAACAAAAAGGATGATACTACATTAACTGTCCATTTTCCAGGTATATGCAGTCAAATCATATTGGTGCATTTATGCATCAAGTTGTTCAATGGCAACAATGTTTTTTCTTTTTTTGATAAGTAGCAAAAATGACAGTTCTTGGGGTTGCTTATTCATTAAGTGAACTGCTTTTTTATTCTGTTGCAGATGAAGGGCGAACTTCAGTTGCTAAAGCTTGGCATCTGCGGCCAACACTCATTTGGAAGGACGGGGAGTGGATTGAATGGTCCGGTTCAAAAGTAAAAGACTCTTCTCCGCAGGTGTTATGTTTGTGTATATGCTTCACAATAATTTGATAATCATGAAAAATTGCTGGTTTATTGTTATTTAGTTTTGTACCGCTTTTACAGGGTGATACACCACAGGAAAAGCGATTTAAGTTGGGCATTCCTGCAATAGAGGACTTAGAGAAGGATAAGATGTCTAAAAATATTGAACTTGCAGAATCCAGGAAACCAGATGGGTCACGGTTACTGCCTTTATCTGCCAATGAAAAATTATTTAATGTTGGCAAGAACATTGGAGATGAGAATAAGCCTAATGCGCTTAGAACATTACGAACTGGTCTTCAGAAAGAAGGGTCAAGAGTGATTTTTGGCGTTCCTAAACCTGGAAAGAAAAGGAAATTTATGGAAGTAAGCAAACATTACGTTGCAGAGAGGAGCAGTAAAACTAATGAATCAAATGATTCAGTTAAATTTGCAAAATATTTGATGCCTCAAAGATCAGGCTCTCGTGGATGGAGGAATAATAATAAAACTGATGCCAAGGAAAAACAGGCAGCTGAATCCAAGACTAAGGTTCTTAAGTCAGGAAAACCACCCAGTGTTCCAGGTAGAACCCTACCTCTGAAGGATAAGTTTTTAACTTCTACACTCTCTGCTCAAAATGATGGCACTCCAATGGATAGTATGATCAAGGATTCTGTTAGCACTGATGTGAATGAATCGGGACAGCAGAGCCTGACGGAATTTGGATCACTATCTAACACTGAAGTGGCTGCAGAAGGCCCAGTCTTATTTTCTTCACTAGCTCTTCCATCAGATGTTCCTTCGAAGAAAATATCGACATCAAATTCCAAATCTGAACAGGTGAATAGAGGAAAATTTGCATCGTCTGGCGGAAGGTTGGTTAGAGTGGAGGTGAAGGACAAACTTAACAATGGTGACCCAGGAAAATCGATTTCTGATGTCGTGGAGCCTCGGAGATCAAATCGCAGAATTCAACCAACATCAAGGGTGAGTCTTGGATTGTTGGTTTATGTATCTGAGCGCATGTTTGTATCCACAGGTTTGCATGATATCTCATGCTGTATTCCTTGCTATCAAACTGGTGTAGTCTGTGGGTGGGTGCTTGTGCGCATGCACATAGTCTTTTCATGTTTGGTTATAATCTTAATTTTATGGAATTATGATAGTAAATCTAAGGTTTCGCATTAGGGCTAGAATAATAACCTACTACTAGTGGTTAAAAAATTCTGGATGTATTCATATAAATATGAATCGTATTCCAAGAAAGAGGTCATGTTAACCACCTTTTGATAGTAAGCACTTCGTTTAACAGTTTTGTGTTCGCCTCATCATTGTTTGCTAGCATTTTATCAATGAAAAGAAGTAATAGTCTTAATTTCCTTTTGTAGAGTTTATGATTTTTATAATCTGTAATACATTGATTAAGCCAATAGCTGTACAATTACCTATTTTAGCTTCTGTGAACAATCTTCCTGTTATGAGGCCAAACTTTAAGATTCCTGTGTGTTTTGACAGTCTGTCTAAACTGTGGTTTCATATTGCAACACACGGTTGGTCCCATTGTAATAGATGCAGTTTTGGAAGAAGCCTTCAGAAGTTTTGTACCCTTGGGATACTGTTGGATAATTAGACAAAGCAAATAAAAACCATGGTCTTAAAAAAGAATTAGGACAACACGTTGAAGGTCTTTCTTTTGAAGTGTTTGTTCCCAAGTGCCTCAAATATATAGAATAAATTTTGATCACATTTGACCTACTTGTACATCTTGAGCCTTAGTTTGCTTTGGGGTTTTTATATGATATTGTATTTAAACAGCGCCTTTTCCCAATCTCCTATTGTCAATTAAAAATTTGATATTGTCATTTAGATTGTGCTAAATGGCATGTGTACCTTCCTCTTCATCTTGCAATTTCCCCTTCTTATTGCATGACTTCTTATTTTATATAATTTTCTGGCTAGCACATTTTACCTTTTGTAGTTTTCCTCATTCCTTGCCCTGTTACAATCTTTGCAATAGGGATCCAAAAATACACTAATAGGTGCTCCTTGTTCCAAGATTTCTGCTACACCTAGGTTTGGCGAAGTCGAGCTTAAATTCTAAAACTTGCCTATATATATTTTCTTGTATTTAGCAGGAAGATCTGCACTATTGTCGCTCTCTTTGTGATCATAGCCAATTTTTTTGTTTGATATTTGATTGTGTTAAATAACTGCATCTTGGTTACATAATCTATGTTACATGGACTCTTCTAAATCGTATGAAGTACCTAGGTCGGGCACTTAGTCATTTGGACGCCGACATGGATTATGGTATGTGTGTCCGGCATGTATTTTTGAACAGTCACCTAACAAAAATTTGTTGTAATTCGAGTTTATTATATAAATATGTATAAAACTCTAATATTATGCATGAAATATTCTATAACACTTTATGAACACTATTTTATATTAGAAAATAAAATAATTATATTAAAAAATATGAATATTTTGCCATGTACCTATGTCCTTGGACATAGGAATTAGATTTCACATACTTGCACCCAACACCTGTAGCCCGGTCTATGTAACATAGACCATAATTAACTTATTAGCACAGCATTGTCTCAAGTTCTCTAATACTACTAGTCCTCAGGGCAACTTATCATTTTAGTGGTTGAACAAATATTGTTTGTATGATGATACTCTTGACTTTGATGCTTCCTTGTGTTGTATACATGTCTGAGAATATTCACCGATGGTGTGCATGTTGATGTTGTTGTCTACAGCTATTAGAAGGATTGCAAAGCTCGTTGATAATCTCAAAGATTCCTGCTGTTCCACATGAGAAAAGTCACCGAAGCCAGAATAGGGTTACTTCTAAAGGTGAATCTTGAACTGCCAATTTTGCTATTGGATCTTTTAAATGACACACTAACCACTTTATTGGAGCTAACCTCTGATATTGTGCATGTGCTTTAGAATGAGCTAACCTCTGATGTTGTAACTAACTAAAAAATATGAGCTGCTTTTTTGGGAGAATAATCACTATACTTGCTACCTGCTTGGTCTGTAACAGGGAATAACCAGGGTTGACAGGAGCTTCCAAAATGATGAGATCTTGACCAAAGAAATTCAATGGATGTTGGATGACCAGAAGACACAGCAGTGTCTCTGTATATTTATAGTAGAAGGAAAACTAGGAATGGAAATTCTCACTTCCTGAAGGTTCAGCTGTAAAATTTAGTTCGTAGATGTTCATATTGATTTTAGTTACATAGACAATTATGGCGTGATGGCTTCACTGTAATAGGTTTGTAGATGGAAATTCTCCATCATGTAGTTGGATTAAAATTCCAGAGTTTCTCAGATAATCAATCATAACATTTTGCTGCTTCAATTGATCAATAGCTTTGATGGGGCGTAGTTTCTGAAAGATGGTGACTTAGATCTGTTTAGATATCTTTCTTATATATATATATGAATTGAGTATTGATGTTGCAGGTTCCTTCAGCACCTTATGTTTTCACCTGGAAGTGATGATTGACACTTGCAGGTAGTGCAGAAATGTTTGCTCTTTGAACTGTAGTGTAATGATATGTACAATAGTCTTTGCAACTCAATAGTGTGACGCCCCATTTCAGGTAAAATGACACGCGGCAAAATTTGCTAACTCTCACATAACTAAAAACAAATAATTTGGTTAAAGATAAATCACTGCTACGTGTCAAATATTATAATATACACGTTAGGACATCATTAATTTTAGTTACAAAATATTAAGGTATCACAATGTCACGATTTTAAATTCATTTTATGCAGATTAAAAATCATAACAGGTCAGTAGATTAGTTATCTGAGGTTAAATTAAATCAAAAAACTGATTATTTATATTTGATATAATGCGAAAGTATGATTCACTCTTTTATTTATTAGTAAACATAAAGTAAATACTTATGTTACGATCGTAACATAATTTTATTACACGACCATAGTCTTGAATCAAATCTAGGAAAATTTACTAGTTTAAATTTATCACAAATCAAAATATAATTCGAGTTTTCATGACATTCACATATAGATAACTTAGTCAATAACTTTTCAAATTTAAACTCTCAATCTTGGTTGCCTGAAAATGTTTAAGAAAACATGAACTACAAGCCCAATAAATAATAGAATAATTGAAGTATCAAAATACACTATGGACTTGATTTACATGTGATATAAATATCATTTGCATAAAATTTTGAAACAAAGTAAAAGAGATTCATATACTAAACATAAGCATACCTTTCAAAAGATGTTAATTTAGTTTTATACTTAGCAGAGCATCCAAATATCAATATTATATATAATTCATAATGTATTCATGATCTTGGCTAAACAGAAAATCCGTAACAAAATGTATGCACCAGTGATGCGTAATAAATTACAAAAAGTCTTGAGAAATGTTTTCCTAATCATATCAAGTTTTCAGCTTATTTTAAGTTCCTGCGATTTAGGATCTCGAAGTATGACACATATAACTTTCAAATCTTGTTCATTGTATACAAAACTTAATCCATGAATTTTCTTGATAGAATAATACAAGGCTTACCATCAAAATATAATAACTATTTTTGAAGAGTAACATAGACATATTATCATTTGTTTTGAAAACTTATTGTTCGAATATAATTTATAGAAAAAGAGCATTTACATTGGAAATATGTACATTTTATTTCAAATACACCATTACTCACCTCAAGTGCTAAATGCTTAGAATTCTTCTTCTAAAGATTGGAACTTGATCTTCAAGAGTAACCTCCTAACATTCACTCTTCTCTTTTCACTATGCTTAGGCTTACTTGTATTCAAATCCTCTCATCTACATATACTATTTATAGGATGAAGTAAATTAAGTGGGTATAGTATTTTACTATTCTTTATTCTCGACTAATTTAGTGTGTTAAACTTTCATTATTATTTAGGTGAAGATAATCATCCCACTTATCAAGTGGAGAAACTTTATTCTCCACTCATCTAAGTAGAGTAATACTTTAATGATTACTTTGCTAAGTACAACTACCATTTGCTCCTCTTTAGGTGAAGATAATCATCCCACTTATCAAGTGAAGAAACTTTATTCTCTACTCATCTAAGTGTAATAATACTTTTATGATCACTTTACTAAGTGCTACCACAATTTACTCCTCTTTAGTTGTATATAAATATAGAAGTATAAGTATGAAATCAATATATGCATAGAAGAGAATTATGGAGTGAGTATAACTTAGTGAGTGTGAGATTTCTAGGGTGTTACACACACCTTGAAACATCAATCCACAACTCACAACATATCTATAATAATGTACCAAATGTCTCACTACAAGATGACAAAATATACATTGAGCACTACTTACAAAACTCTACCTCTTTAAGACTTAAGTTGCTCGGTGGACCACTTCTACTGCTGCAAACTTGAAATATGTTCTCATAAAATGGGTAAGTTAACCATTTACTTAGTGAGTATATTAAAATTGTATAAATAAAAAATAAGTAAAACAATTATGGTTCAAGATTAAGCTTCAATAACTCTCGCGAAGAACATTTTAATAAAATCATCCATAATAAGGATATAATTTGATCTATTAATAAAAGTTGATTGCCTTGAAATCAAACTGTAATCAACATCCATTTTGGTTTCAATAAACTCATTCCATATAATCAATGGTTGATAATCTTCAACCAAATTATGATAGTACTGTTACCCTGATTATCGGCTTAACTATTGATGTTGGCAAAGTCAGGGGCCATTCTTTATTTTCCCAATAGTAGAGATCTTCCCCCCCCCCCCCCCCCCCCCCCCCCCCCCCCCCCCCCCCCCCCCCCCCCCCCCCCCCCCCCCCCCCCCCCCCCCCCCCCCCCCCCCCCCCGGCGAGCCTAAAAGCGAGGCATACACTTCCCTATTAAGCTTGGAAATAATGCAAACACGCTTTCCTATGAAGCTCGAAAGCCAAGCAACAAGACTATAATAGCATGAATCCATCATCGCATTTAAGAAAAACATGCTCGATCTAATAACTATAATATTTCACAAAATCACTTTCATAAATAAAATCATTCTATTTCAATAAAGAAATATAAGATTCATAATCTAGTTCATGTAATTCCATATACTCACCTTACAACGATTGGCGCCTAACTCTAGTTCTCGATAATCTTTAGAATGAGCTGAAGTGGGCGAAGAACTCTTTTGACCCAACACAAGTTAGAACATATGATGCAACGAGTAGTGGATTCACATTCTCATATCTATGCATTTAAATGCAAAGTCTCCTTCCCACACATATGCATTATCATTAATGCACATGGAATGCATGTGTATACAAACTCACTCATTCCAATTTAAAGAACTCCTAATCTCATTAACATGTTCAAAAATAATTAAGGATCCACTTAAAGTGATAAGAAACCCAAAATATAGGTTACCCAACAATGAACATCTTAACACAAGTGTACTTTTTTCCTTATATTTCTTATAGTAACAAGAATTTGTTATTGAAAATAGTGTCATTAGAAAATAGACTTAGAGAGCTTTAAATTGATAGGCCATAGGTCTAAAATGGATTTCGGGTGAAGGAGATACACCCACTTAAATATGAGTAAAATAATATGAAAATAAAAGTTGCAGACAACATTTTTAAGGTAAGTTTAAACTGAAATCTGAATTAATCTATAATGATCTAGGTTACGAATCTTATATCAACGGAAATATATACGAGTCTAGTTTCTAAAGAATCAAACAGAACAAGTTTTGGAGTTTCCTAAAATGAGTTATGACTGTTTTTTCAAAATGCGACAATGCTGACTGCAGCATGAAATTTTCAACCATGAACTATTTCAAATTCTTTTTTCTCTCCTAATATAGGATTTGATGCATAAATCACTAACATGGAATTGTTTAAAGAAAATTTCTAATGTATAAATGAAATGAATAAGATATAAGATGTCATTTCTTATCGAAGGTAAGGATTACACAAGTCACTTTCTCTACCTTCTCTTCTTTTCTTTCTTGTTCTCACTTTTTCTTTCACTTTCTCTCAAAGCAATCAGTCTCTAACAAACTTTTCAATCTCTAACAAGCTCCTTTCTTCTTTCTCTTCTATCTCTTATTTAAATCAAGACAAATAGATATATCTTTATATCTAATACAACACATGACGCGCGCACGCACACACATTATTTGTGAAGCAAACACCTAAGCATCACTCTCATGAGACACACTAACAAGCACATCTATAACTAAGTAGGTAAACTTAATTACTTAATTAACATTAATTAATTTTTACTTAAATTAATTAATCAAATTTAATTACAAATGAAAATGCAAGAAAATTATAAATATTAAATCATACTAATTAAGTACCTTGATTAGGCTAATCCATAATTAAATTAAATGCTTCAAATGAATTCATGAGTGTCACACATAGCTAGTGAGCTTGACTGGCAAAGTCGCTTGGGGAGGTATAAATAACCTGGATTGGGGCTCTGGTACCAAGAACAAGTATTGATTTTTTCTCACAACTGAACTCAATTTCACCCTGCTTTCTCCGGCTTCTCGAGTTCTAGCTGAGCTAAAGACTAGGAATTGACCCGATCGCATTGGACATTTTGTACTTGTTGAGTGAGCATGCGAAGCAATTGCCAACTACAGTTACAGGTAAGTTCAAACAGGGTAAGCTGAAATTTTGTTAAGAAGCTGCAGCAATATATGTTTGGCATACCTACTTGCTATGTACCTTACAAAAATATATACACGAACAATAGCAGCTCATCACAAACCACAGATTCCTATACAAAGTTGATTTCGTTGTCCAGATTTAGGTGTATGCACAAACCAGATCCCACCTGAGGTGTGGCTTCAGCCTTGATGCCACGCCGAGTAAAATGTACTTGGCATGAAACAGTAGAGCCAAATGCTAGCTCGGATACTGAACGAAAACTGGGTAATACACACCATTTTAAGGTGTTTTATACCTTGTCTGCCAAAAACTATTCATTGCCAGTGTCTCCTGCTAAAGGTACTGGCCCTTCTCTCATGCTTGCCTTCTTCAGTCTCTGCAAGCTCTTCACCCCTTTATCATCCCCGCTGTACCTATGTGCAAATTTTGGTTCTGAGACAATTGGCCCTTGTTTGGAGGTCGCATCTCCTTTATTATCATTCTCAGTGTCCGAGTATTTGAATGGTTTCTGGCAGATGCAAGAAGATGGATATTCATGAAACTCGCCCCGTCCAGGTTTCATTTCCTCTGGTTCTCCCATGAATCCTCCCTGGCATGACTTAACTTTTCTAGCAAATGTTTTCCAATCCATTTGATCTCGTGCCACAAACAAAGCACTAAGCTTTTTTGCATTCGGTCTGATGGTCCTCTTATGACCCATGTACCTCCTTCGAATAAAATAAAAAAAGGTAAGAGAATAAGTAGAGGTTTGTCTTAGGTAAGAATGCAAAAGATGATGACATCCATAACAATAAAGAGCGACACAAACAATGACAGCAACAACAATATAGAACTATCAATTACAGTAATACTAATAATAAGTTAGCAATGGCGATGCAATACCACCAAATAAATATAGAGGATTGCTCTGTGGTCATAGCAATGGTGATGCAATACTACAAAATAAACTCTAGGGAATGCTTCATTGGTCATACACAATCATTCCAGTGTGGATAGAGATTGTTGAGATACAAACTGAGTATAGTAATGAAAATGGAAATATCTAAGGATCCCACCGCCATACCTTTTTTGAACTTCTCAACCAAGTTTACTCCTGTGGACACTAGGAAAATAAAAATATGCACACTACTTTCTCATCTTCATGATCTGTTCACATGATCTAAGATAACGTCTTTGATGCAGTATCACCTGTATACCTTATGAGTAAACCCTTTAATGAACACTCTAAAGACTTGGGAGATATAAAAATCGAATCCCAATTGAAAAAATCACTCTTGAAATGCTTAGCTTGTGAATAAACTGTTTACATAGAACTTTCCATATGACCCCTTCTTCAATACTTCAAAGAAAATTTTCATACAACAAAATGTTAAATGAATATGGTGCCTTCATATTTTGTCTAAATAGAAGCATGTTAGTCACCATAGTGGTTCTACCTGTAGAGGAACTAGTTGATGATATGTCATACTTGCCCATCTCCCACCCCCGCTTCTGGATTTTCTAAGGATAGCAACACAAACCCTAGATGGACCTGCACAATTTCCCTACATCCAACACACCCTTGGTTGAAGAGGTCACCACCTATGTATAGTGTTCCTGAATAATTGAACTCATATCCTCCTTTAAAAGAAGAGCACTTTGTACTTACCCCAAAAGGAAAAAAATAAAGAAAAGCCCTTGTTACGGACTCAGCTTAGAGATTGTTGGTATATTACCTCATAGTTCCATACAAAATGAAAAGAACCTCAGAATGGAATTAAAGACCAGTAAAATAAGCATGCACAAAACCCACATTGTGATGATTCTCATAATCTAGATGTTATCAACTTTACTCATATTCCACTTGATACCTGTAAAAACTTCCAACATAAGCCTTAAGGTTGCTCTAAACAACTGAGTGATATCTAGAGTAAGGAGGTCCTTCCAACGCTAATCTCATTTGACTTGCAGAGTGAAATTTCCTCCTCATTGCTATTAACTTAATTAATGATAAAAAAATTCTCTATACATTACCCTAAACCTGTAATCTTGACTAGAAAGGCCAATAATTCTTTTATCAGGATGACAAACGTTCTTCACATTTCGTTATATGGAATGTAATAAGTCTTACTTCTTGTTTCAATTACTGCAGAGGCAATTAAGTTCATCCAATCATATCGACTGTTGGGCCCCCAGCTCAAGAACATGGAATACATGGAAGAAATCAAAAAGCATTACGGAAGAAAGGTATGTAAATCTCTAAAAGATGTATGGTTCCAGGTAGCAAATTCCTTTTTGATGTCAAAAGGAATATTTAGCAAGGACATTTGGGGGTGTTATACATGTATGGATTTTTGGGGGAGTTATACAAGTATTAAAATATTAATTAGAAAAAGCAGCTTCTACCACTGTGTAGACTATAGTCCTCTTCCCTATTAATTTTCTGATACAAGTTTGACAAGGGTTGAAATTATTCTTTAGAAGTTTTGCACTACAATAGTACTTTGTGCATTATGTCAGTTGAACCACCTTAAACTTTGGTTCTTTAGATACAAGTATGCTCATTGCATGTAACTTGAGCAAAATTTTATATTTCCTCTACAATAGAAAATGTTTGTTCTAACTTCAACCTCATAAAAGCAGTGCCAGAAAATAAACAGATCTGAATTCTTCTTCTTTTTTTTTTTTTTTTGGGATAGGTAATAAACATATTTGAATTCTTACCTTCGACCTGCAAGAATCTTGGCCATGTTTCCATTGTTATTAGTGATGAAGACGTCACTCTCGTCACACACAATGTAGTCAATGGCAGCTAGCCGAGAAGCAAAGGGAAGAAAAGGTTTCAGCTCTTCACTGGCAAGCATCTCCTTGGTGTAGAAGTTGGGAAAGAGCTGTCTGAGAGGCCGCAGAGTCTCTTCTCCACCATATATTTCACCAGATGCAACATAAAGATATGTGTCATTTTGAAAACCAAGTGCCCGGAGCATCAAACCCACTTCATGAGGAGTAAGTGGGCATTTCCCTCGCTTTCGCTCTCCCTCAGGGCTTAAATCCTGTACAGGAAAAATAAAACCAAATAATATGAAGTTGCGGTAAATAACAAAATATGGAACAAAAATTATTTCCCTATTTTAGCACTCTAGATAAGCTCAATCCTATAGATCAATTAACGTAAGGAAAAATTTACTAGTTTGAGCATATCAACCAAAATTACAGATGGCAGGTTACATCAAAATATTTATTTAACTTCCACAATTCAAAACTGCACATTTTTCATCATCCAAATGGTTGCTTTGAGATGAATAAGAAGAAATACAGATGAAAACTCAGTAAAAATATCAATCTCACAGGTAATGTTGTCCATCTTTTCCTTATTTCACCAAGCTCGTATCTTTCTTTGTCACCCCCACCATAGTAACATCCAGAAAATGCTAGCATATCAGGTTCAAACCTGCCATAGAAATAGTTTCAGAATTCAAAGTGGGAATGGGTTGGGGTTATATTGCATGTATGAAGGTGCATTTGGATAAACAGAGATAACACTACAAAGAAGTCCCCTCTGTCATCCACCCAAAACTGTGCAATGTTTTTTTGAATTCTACTTTACAAGATATACATGTCATGCTCAAGTATTTGTGATTATGAAAAGACAGGTTAGCTGTTCTCTCGATATATTTCTTTACCTGTCCGACCACATAGTTTGTGCCTCTCTGCAGACTTGATTATTTTTTCTTAGCAGGAAAAAAAAAAATCATAAGCAACTTGTTACATTTCCTAGTAAGGCAATAAAGTAGACATACTTGCAAAATGCTTAACCAAATAATTGCAAAGGAATTTCTCTGATCAGTTGACTTATCCTGAGTTATCTTCATACAATCCTAAACAACAATACTCATGCACTATCCAAGCTCTCAGCCCACTTTATGAAGCCTGCAAGTACTCAAATGTCAATGAATTTGGCCTTATTTCAAGGTTTCTTACTATTATGAGCATTGAGCAATCTATATGTCAATAATGTTCGTCAGTGATGCTCATGAGCCATAAATGTTCCCACAAACACCAACCAGTGCATAGAACCCCAAAGGCAAGAGAAGAAGTATCAAATAAAATTCCGAATGAGCAAGATCTCGATCTAGCCCATAAATGTTCCCACAAACACCAACCAGTGCATAGAACCCCAAAGGCAAGAGAAGTATCAAATAAAATTCCGAATTAAA
This sequence comes from Euryodendron excelsum, assembly GCA_033060915.1. Lineage (NCBI taxonomy): Eukaryota > Viridiplantae > Streptophyta > Magnoliopsida > Ericales > Pentaphylacaceae > Euryodendron > Euryodendron excelsum. The sequence continues at coordinate 4,950,858 of CM065397.1, read as the reverse complement.
ACATAATGCCTAGTGTCCGAACCAAATAAGATGGCCATCTGGTAATTAATTGAACCAGAAAGACAACAACTAAATCCAACCAATTAATATAATACTGGTCAGAGAATGATTATGATCAAATCCTCGGGGAGAAATATTGAATCAGAGCCAGTTACAGGCCCATATTCAAATTCATGAATGAAAAAGCCATCAAACAGTATTCGACTGTTATTTTAGGATGGCCTGGGTCCAGAACAGACACCAGCTGTCCACAAAGTGGCTTCCCTCAGAGTCAAAAAAACTCTCAAGCTTGACAGTTTAGCATTTACAGTTGCACCAAGCAATTTCCCTCAGTCTAGGACTCTGGGTATAAACCTAGGCGCCTTGTAAATCCATGGTAAGCACCTTAATTCCAATTATCATCAAGTGTTCAGAAAATCATTAGTTATACTTCTTAGTACAAGTACGTAGGCGACAAAGAAACTATGTTTTTGCTTTTTGTTTTCCCCAGCCATTGATGCAGGCATCAGAGCTCAAGAAAAAGTGAATATAAAGAGGTGGCAAAAATCAGAAAGTGGTTTATTTCCCATTAGGGTCCCTTCGGGACCTCATGCAGTTGAGTTTTAGAGTCAATATGAGTTTTGTTATGCCTAGTTCTAAGTTCAGTATGCTACTGAGTGTTTTATTTGTATCTTATCAAGTTTTAAGAGTAGCTTTTTTTTAGTAAATTTCAAAATTCCCTAGACATGGGTAGCATGGTCGCATATTGATATTAAGGGTCAAGTTATTGGTTTTTAACTATAGGTCTTATTCGGGTTTAGACAGGATTTAGAAGTCAAGTTTCCTATAATAGAATCCAAGTTCTAGTTGGGATAGTAATCTCTAAAGCTGATCAACACCAATGTAATTCTTCTAATTCAATAGAGAGTACGTTTTGGAAATTTTTTTAGAGCTTTTGAAGTTTCTTTCAGATTGTTTGATGAAATTCTAACCTAAGTGAATGCCTATGGGAAAACTAGGTGTGATGCCTGGATTTTCTTCTTCTTTGTTATGCTTTTAAGCAATTAAACTCCAGAAGCAGATGTACATAAACACTATTAAACTTTCCAAGCCCTTTACCTTCTCCTTCCTAGACCTTTCTACCCTAACCACAAAACCAGGGGCCAGGAAAGCACACGATCCAATCCCTCGAATCGATCAAGGAGAAACGTGTGTAATGGATCCTGCGAAGGGTGGGCACACTGCCCATAACAACCCTCCATTATTGCTTAATTACAGGCCCAAAAACCTAACCTTCGTTACTACACATAAACCCTAAAAGCCTCTATATTTCCACCACCCTTATAGACCTAAGTTTGGACACTCCACTACTAGGCCTTATTAATCTCGGCTCACTACTTTTACGAGTGTAACCCGCACTCATCCTACATTAGCCATGCCACTTATCATGTATCTATGTAGATTCCAAACACACTTTAAGCCTAACAGATTTTGTTAACCAACTCTGAGAATTCCAGCCATGCATGCATGTACTCACCTTTTATACATAGAAGGTTGTACTTCTCTTACATCATTTCTGTTAGAATTGCTGCTACTTTTACACTCTTTGGGTTCTAGAGAGACTACACTTCCTCGGAGACTCCAGACTCTCCACGGCCTCTCTCCCTTTCTCTCTGGCTAGGCTGCTTCATCTCTCACCCAGACACCCCCACAATCTCCAGCGCCTCTGATGTGCTTTGCCACCTCTCCATTGAACCTCCATCATCTCACCCACACAAGACATTCATGACATTCAAAAGAAAGACCAGTGTGGGGATGGCCGGATGGGTTTTGTTCGGCACAAACAAAAGTGCTCTATCAAAACTTCACTGACATTGCTTCAATGACTTGTAATGTTAAGCAAATATCAGGTCATTTTTCAATATTTCAGGTAGAAATAACAAACCTCAAGTGAACTGCAATAAAGCGATTCGTCATCTTCCGCATTCTTGAGACAAGCTTCTGACCAAGATCCCGTATAGGTCTTGTAAATCTTAAAGCATGATAGTTAACCCGGCACCGCAATTTCTGTAGCTCTTCATCGAGGTTATTAGCAAGTCTGTAATCAAATTTTGTCAACTGCACAACCTGTAAATATTTTGGTGCGTGACTGTCACCAATCAGAGTTTAAGAAAATGACAAAAAGGAACATTACAGCATGACAACCAAGTTAATCAGGGATCTTAATTTACAGAGGAAACAAAAGCCGGACAGTTCTATTGAACCAGAGGTACCATCATTTCCTAATATTCAATATTTTAATTGCTTCAGAACAAGTGAAAGATATGTACCCCAAACAAAAATGAAAAAAGAAGCAGTTAAACAGAAAGCTCAATAAACTATTTTGTATCCAGGTGCACACACACATCAGTCATATGTATATATGTACACCTATGCCAACTTATGTATATTTACCTTTCTATCAAACAAAAGGAAAAAGGAATTACTCGTAATTGCTTAATTCAATAAGAAAATAATAACTACAATTGTGAGTTACATAGCTCCCTTACATGTCTCCTTTGGAGCATTGGCAGTACTTGATCCAGATAATATTCAGGTTCTGATTTCCTTGGGACGCGCATAGTATATGGTGGCTTTTCCATGGATCTCATGACTTTATCTGGGACTCTTTTAACAATGGTTACATCCTTTGCAAGGGATGCGATGAACCAATTAACATCAAAAATGTTGAGAAAGTCACTGCATATCAAATAAGGTATATTTAATGATAACATAATGCTAAAGTTTGATCACGTTGTTCTAAGCATGAACAAAATTATATAACTTCTAATCTTGCTTTGTGTTTTTTTTTTTTCGTTTTTGTATGTAATCTTGTTTTCTTTTCTTTCTCAGTGGATGACCATATATAGCTTATATGCAAATGCAAGTAAGTCGATGAGATCTAAGCTTACCTATCGTCCTTCCAGAATGAATGATGATCCAACTCAGGTACAACTAAAGTAGCATTGAGAATCCATGCAACAACTACGGCATCTGTGATCTGAGTGCAGGAAATGGATTGCAACTTTTAGTTTATTGAATAGAGCAGTAAATGAAAACTGAGAATTTTAAAATGTCGATAGATATCCTCCCATTAGAGATATTATAGTTAACATGAAGCAAAATGGAAGGAATATTTTGACTTACTCCTGTTCTTTGTTGGTTCAGCCCCCCGCTTGTTGCAACAAGTAAATAGCCATTTGAAAATTGCTCACGTACTGGAGCTATGTTTCATTATTAGCACCATTAGGATCACAAAAATTTTGTACTTACCAAAAATAGAAGTGGAAACCACCAAAAATTAAGATATAGATAGCTCTAGAAATCTGAAAGACCAACAAAAAATGCAGGGAAAAATTAATGGAAAAAAGGTGCTTCTACTAGAGATAGTTTAGTCAAACTCAATAGCATCCACCAGATATTATTCCACAATACCTAAAACTGCAATGGTGACAGTACACAATAATTGGCAAAAAGAAAAACAGCATCAATAAATCATTCCAGACTCAAAGAGGCAGTTAGTGACATACTTTTTCTCAAAGAAAAAATGTGAAACAGAAGAGTTCCGGGATATTTAATTAGGATATGGCATTGAATAGAGTTAAAACTGAAAGAGCACTTGAGTAGTTTGTTAAGCATGCACAGAAAGTATATCAGTCATTAATTGCATTGAAAGCTCCATCTGGTGAAAAATTCCTTCTGGACAAAAATGTGCAAAATTTACAAAATTAAAATTCCTATTCTTGGATAACAAACCATTCCCAAGCAAGTGTTAACCTCTAATTCCACTGGTACAATAAATGTGTGACTTAAAATGGAGCAGAGTCATCAGACTTTTATTTTTTTTATAAGTAATTAAGATTCTATACATAGATACAAATGGCATACCACCCATGTACAAAAATGATAGAAAGCCTAGCAATACTTCCTATACATCAAACATTTACTGAAAACACTGTACAAACTCCAAAAATTGATTCAATGATGGTTCAACCCCTCTAGAGAACTGCCCCCCCCCCAAACAAAAAAAAAAAAAACACCAAAAAAAAAGAGAGACTTGTTCTTGCTCTCCCAATTCAGGAAGACGGAAATTGCCGGTTGGGTTGGTCCCAGCTACCCAAAAAAGCTATGAATCTACTTTTTGATCTAAACAACGGATCCTCATTGCCTTCAAAGTCATCATACTATGAGGACTTGAACTTGATAATTGTGTAAGATAAAAATCAGAGCAATATCTACCTCTGTTAAGCCTAAAAGAGAAAGAGGGTTAAGTGTGTACAACTTTCAGAAAAGATAACAAAGCTGTGGAGTGGAAATCCCAGTTGCAAGACATTACTCTATGACTTCAAGAAGTAAAGTTTTGAAACAGAACAGCCAGCAAGAAAAATAAATTAAATTTCCACTTAAGTGAATGATGCTCATGGTAAGGCAAAATAAATTGTGTGCTATATCGTTCACAAAAGGATTTGAGTAACTAATAAGGCAGCGAAAACCTCCACAGTACACTAAGAAGAGAACAATGGAGCTTGTATACTATAGAAAATCACCTTCTTGTTTTTTAGTTGGATAAGAGTATACAAAACAATCTTTTCAAATAAAGAAAAATGGCTGAAATCCATGCTTTGTGAAAATCATATCATGAGAGAAGCAAAAAGTAGCTACTCTTAACTATGCTACTACCCGGCTAGCCAGAGACTATACTGAACTTTCGACTCCATCAAAGATTCTCATAATGCCTTTTCTCTAAATAGTCTGCAAAAAGTCAACAGAAGGGTCCAAAGAATTTAGAATCAAAGGCTTAGCAACAAATAACACCTAAGATGCTAGGATTTTCTTTAACAGGGACTGTAAGAGACCCAACCTAGTAACTGATCAATACCCGACTGTAGAAGGGCAAGGCAACAGAAGATTATTGACATTCATTGCCTCGAAACTGAAAATCATGCCTACTAGACAAGATATGATCTGCAAGAAGCATTTTCTTAAACAGGGCCAATCAAAGAAGAATGTCATCTTGGGCAGAACTGGGGACTTAGAAGTTAGTTCTACTAGGAATGATCATCGCCATAAGCAATGATAAGCACCTAGACAGGAACTTGAAGATGATCTTTGAGATAATTAAATTTACAGAGCCTTGGGTGGAATGACCACAAAGCAACATTCCTCATAGTTGTAAACATGAAAGACACATTATAATCAGTGGCTGAAACATGGATGTTAAGCAAAGTACCTAAAAACAGTGGTACTGCTCAGAAGGTAGCTATATGCAGAGTAGTTAGATTATTGTAGGCCACAATCACAGTACAACAATAAAAGGTACCAGCAGCACTTCAAACAAGAGTTCACATTTTTCTGTTTCAGCTTCAGATTAGCAAAATAAGAAAGCACAACTACTCAATAGTAGAAGAGTATGGACAGGAATCACAATATAAACAATCGAGTACAAAATGGGCTTTTTTTTTTTTGATGAAAAAATAAAAATTCAAGTAGAAAACTGTTAGTAGTATTGTATGAGTCATGCAAAACTCTGTGCTAGAAACTATTAAATTGATATGCTAACTTACAAGAAAAATGAGGTCCTCTTTCACTGCATCCATAATAGAATTTTGAAAATTTTGATTTCCAAATATCAATAGGCGCACGACTTCCCCCGTCCTACAATGCAAGGATCAGTAATATTTCATGAGCATGGCACTCAACATGATAACATAAAGCCGAACTGAACTCCATATATACATGGACATAGAGCAACATGTGCACAAACAAATGTGATATGATAATGGACCAACAAAAACAGTGGTCTGCTATGTAGCCAAACGGAAATAATTCAAACTCAATTAGATGAATCTGCATATTCATTTGAGGACAATACAACTTAAAGCACAAAAATAATCCACCACGAACAAGAATGTCATCATATGTGAACAATCCACCTGCATTTACTTTCAGATCTCAATTTCACTATCTAATCTTCTAGTCTAACAAGAAAAGCCTACAATGAGACTGCATGTGATCAAGCATACTACCTACTCATAAGTAGATTTAAAAATTACACAAATGTTTGCAAACTAAGAAGTCATTTTTAGCAATCAACTTTTCAACTAGACATCACTCAATATGTCATATACTAGCCAAAACTCTCCCCAGAATCATATGTTTATAATCTGGTAATCATCCTTGAATTGAATATATCCAAGTATTTTTCACACTATGGCACTAGAGTACACAGAATCACAAATCTACACCTAACAATGACTTTGATGAAATGCAAGCAACAGGATTTTTACAGCCACCAAAAATTAGTCTACGATTATTTGAAGAAGATCATTAGATTCTCAAATCACATTGTATATGAATGAGTTAAATTTAAGTCTAAAACTTGTGAAATGCTTAGAGTCTTATCCTTTACTAGTAGGTGCCAAGCCCAGGAAGAGGAGTGTTGCATTAGGTACTTGCGGCCAGCCGATAATCTTTCTTAGACCCCTGATGAACAAGAATCAAAAACAGTGGTTCCTTTCTACACACAAGAGAGACATTGTAATACAGCCAGTGGGCTTAAGGACAGAATTACTACTGACAATAAATAGTTCCAACCATGACGACCACATAGCAATGTCTCAAAATTTTTTGTTTAACATCTTTAGAACGCTAAATCCCAAGAGTGACTTATATAGCACAACATACTTCATCCCTGATAACTAACTTTGTATATGGAGATGAAACTGTTGTAAGAATGCAAAATGGACTCTTAACTTAGCAAAGCCTCAATCCCAACCATTTTGGATCGGCTTGACAAACCGTTCCAATGTTCATTTCTATCTGGAGCCAGTGGCAGACCCAAGAATTTCCCGTTTTTGGGGGGGGGGGGGGGGGGGGGGGGGGGGGGGGTGGGTTCATTTCTATCTGGAGCCAGTGGCAGACCCAAGAATTTCCCGTTTTGGGGGGGGGGGGGGGGGGGGGGGGGGGGGGGGGGGGGGGCCAAATTTGGAAAAAAAATTAGTGGTACCATGGTACCATTTACCAACTATGCCACTTACATTTAAACTCTGTAGTATGAGACCTAGCTGATATAAAAAATATAAAAAAAAAGTCAAAATAATAATGGATGTAGTACCCAAAAATGTAGGCGCTACTTTTCCACTAAATTTTTTTTCCTTCTAGACTGCAAAATTAGTTGAATTTTAGGAGGGCAAAGGTAAATTATTTGGGTTTTGAAGGGGTAATACAACTATTTTATTATGAATACTCAAAAGTACATAGAGTATGAGAAAAATTTTCAAAACTTTAAAAGGGGCCAATATAGCTAATTTATCATGAATACTCAAAAGTACATAAGGTGTAAGGAAAATTTTCAAAACTTTAGGGGGGCCCAATACAATTGATTTATCATAAATACTCAAAATTATATAGCGTATAAGGTAATTTTTGAAAACTTAGGGGGGGCCATGGCCCCCGCCTACCCCCCTTGTGCGTCCACCACTGTCTGGAGCTATATAATTTCCAAGACACATGCTTATAAGTTGTAAAAGTATAGAGAACTATAAAAAACATCGTATTTTTTAGATGTCCACATTTGAGATCACCAAACTGCATGCTATGAAGTTGCTTCATCATCAGTACCTTCTCTCAAATGAGCATTACATGGCCAACCATATTCAGATTCTTTTCAAAATGAATTTAAGCAGCCCAAAACTTCACAGTAAGTCATTTGTTCTAGTATCATAACACATCATGCATATCTTATCTTATTGTACGTTATTTCAATTATTGTTGTTTGTCAATTATAGATGCATTAGGAATGCCGTTTTCACAAATTTTGAAGAAATAAATTAAGAAATATGCATCAGTCCCAAAATTGTGATGTTCATGATCAACCTGCTGATCCACTACCCAAAGAAGAAACAAAATGTGCATTTGAAGATGCATGAAATGCCAACCGCAAAAATACAGGTCCAGGTGTGAATCTAAATTAGTGTGGAAGACAGCCAGTTCCATCCTAGAAAAGCAAGTCAACACATCCAGATTCCAGAACAAAGAACAGTCCATGAAGGAAAAAGGACAAAAGGAAATAGGCAAAGAAATGAAATATCTTAGCATATCTTGTTTCCCAAATTTTAGGTTACTCGTGGGGACGAGCTCCATCACTTTCATTATTTCGTATCCAGATGGGCATAAGATGTGATTCGAAATTTTTATTTTCCTTTTCTTTCCTCATTTTTCTTGGCAACAAAAAAAAAATGATCAAAGGCTAATCCATCCGATAAAAATCAAGGTCTTTTGGTCACTCACTTTGGAACCACAAACGTTCTTTTCCTCTTGTTTCTCCTATTCTCCCACCAAGTGAGAGAGGATTGGTCCAGCAGTTTTGGGAACAATCCATAAAAATTCTTCCATCCAATTTACCACACTATTTGCATCAAGTACAATTACTTAAGCCCAAACCAACAGAATTTCTCCCAACCTATAATTTCAGAGAATTCCGACATTATAACACTAATTCATAAGAGGGACTGCTACAAACAATATACTTTCACCCAACGTTTTACCTCTACATTCAGGAGAGAGAGAGAGAGAGAGAGAGAGAGAGAGAAATTGGCAGAATAACTCAAACAATTTATTTCCCCTACGAAATTAGAGACTGCTACAAACAACAAAATTTCACGACACATTTGGACACCTGAGAAATATATTTCCCTGAAGTTGAGAACTTGAGAGAGAGAGAGAGAGAAATTGGCAGACTTTATAAACTTTCAGGCTACATTTTGACAAGCATATGGAAGACGGAGAAAGAGTAGTACTTCATGCTACATTTCAATTCTGATACAGGCAGAATAAATAAGCAACAGAATTGCACACAACGCTCGAGTTCCAATTCCGAAGAGATTAGAGAAAGACAGGGATTGCAATTGTAAGCAAAACTTTTTAATCCCATTCAGCTCTAATTGGAAACAAATGGGTCTGTTTCTGTGTGTAAGAGAGAGAGAGAGAGAGAGGTACATTACCAGTTTATGGTACAAACTCCGCTTCACCAGCCTCTGCGAGTACCATTCAAGATCAGAAGCCACATGCCCAGTGAAGAGCGAAATCAAACCCAACCCAAAAAGCATCAACCCACACACAACCGACAACGACACCGACCTTCTCTGCGACGATGACGACAATCTCCACCAGAAATGCTGCTTATTATCCTGATTCACCAAAGCCAGATTACTCAACACTCCATTGCTAAACCTCCAAGCTTTAGCCACACCCATCGCAGCCGTACGCACAAACAACTCTCAACAATAACGACAACAACAATCTCATATTACAAGAAAGCAAAATTGTCAAAAGCTAGTCTTCAATGGCCATTGACATAGACATAAATGTGTTGCTTTTGGATTTCAAAGACCCTAATTGGGACTCAATTAGGGTTTTTATAGCCGCACCGGTGTGATCACTGCAGAGTTTTTAAAATGAGGGACACTGTAGACCGCTTTTTAGAGAGAGAAACTAGAGAGAGAGAGAGAGGTATTCCTACCTTTTGATTTACCACTACACAATATTCAGATCTTTACGAAAAGGGAATTTGTGATCGTGATATACACGAATAAACACAAATATATATATATATATATATATGTATATGTATATGTATATGCGTTCCCCTGTTTGTAAGGAACAGCTGGTTAGTGGTAAGTAACGGTAGCTCAGTGGTGAAGCCCCGTTTTGGTAAATATGATGGCCACGAGGGTCAAACTTGGAATTAATTGAGAAATGGGGCCCTATATTTACTGGGCTTATGAAAAGCAGGTCCCTAACTTTAATGTGGGGGTAATTTTGGAATTATCTCGTTCAGAGTTGATATCCCAAGATCATTCCCTCACTTCCGCAATATAGATATCTATATAATAAATCAAAACTTTTTTTGAAAATGTATCGCATTTGTATTAATTTTAGATTATATTTAATGATTGAGATCAATTACACCTTTTATTCTACACTTTAATTCTGTCCAAATAAGTTATGTCGGTCTCATGAATTAAAATCTTTTAAAGTTTTTTTCTTGTTGTCTGGACAGCTTTTTTTAATTTGATAAGTCATGCCTTATTGCATAGGACCCGTTCAAATAATTCATTTAATTTTTTATATTCATATTCAAATGTTATAGCATATTTTTTATATTTAATTTATCAAAAATTAAATACTATATTTTATGAAAATTGTCGTAGTCACGAGTCATCTAATTATTATCTATTTCAAGAAAAGAAAAGAAAAGTGTTTTAAGCGTGTTCTCCTCATTATCTTTTAATATGATATTTATAGTCAAATGTCATGCTTCCCCAATATATGTTATTGTCTATTGCAAGAAAAAAAAACAAAGAAGTGTTTTAAACGCATTCTCATTAATATCATTTAATATAATGTTTTTAGTCAATTGTTATGTGATTGAGTTGAAAGCTTCTTCGTTTGGATCAGTTTTTCTTGCCCGTTTTTTAACTAAACTTTCTCTTTTCTTTAAGTTAATTTTAATTCGAAATTTACATTTTTACATTTTTAAAAACTTTTAGTTAAGACTTTTAGATTTTCACCAAAAACTAAAATTAAAAGTTAATAGAAAAAAACCTAATCTGAACGAAAACAAACAGGATCTTTCTGTATTCAACTAATAGACTACATACAGTCGGATCTTTATATATTCAACTAATAGAGTTTTAGGCCCTGGTAACTTTTTTGTTTTTGTTTTTTGTTTTTTTTCAAAATTTTAAAAAATAATAATTGTTTAATATTTTTTGGTTTTAGTTGTTTATAAAATTCTGAAAAAAAAAAAACTAAAATGAGCACAATGGTAACCTATAAATACCCATCATCAAATCACAAAAATATACAAAAAAATAAACAACAAAAACATATAATACAAAACGAAACTAACAATGTTATCAAACGGGACCTTAGTTTCCAGATACATGCTTTCTCAAATGTGGTCACTTAGTAGTATAAAAGATGTTATGATATATAAAAGATAAATGAGGTTCCTCTCAAGAGCTTTTTTCATCTTCCATTGCCTCGACGTAATGCATTAACCTCTGTTGACCCTGAAATTAAATAAAAAAAGAAAAAGTATTTAGTGCTTTTGAAACATTACATCACCTTTGCAAAGTAAACAAGTTAAGCAACTTATTATTTTATATAGTTCAACTCAGCTATGATCTTAACTAGCTAGCATCTAGTTTTTACTCTTCCATCACCCTTGTCACCCCAAGTGTTATCAAGAAAACCCTACGATTAGAGAAATTATCTACTTGATTCAGAACTGTCCAATATATTAAAAGTAAACATATTATGTATTTTTATGTTGGTTAACTTAATTTTAAGGGTAACCAAAGTAAGCATATAATTGAGTTGATAAAAATACATGATATATTTACTTTTAATATGTCGAACACACTACACCATTAACGTGGTGTTATGGACCACTGAATAATTTCTTTTCAGTTTGGCTAGGTGGAGTGAATATATCCATAAGTAATTTAGGTTTTAGTGGAGAGAGAGAGAGAGAGAGAGAGAGAGAGAGAGAGAGAGAGAGAGAGAGAGGATATCTTTCAACTTTTGAACTTAATTAGTCCATGACGTCACCCACTAATTTAGTAGCAGAAGTAATTGTGCGTTTGACAAGATGGAATCCAAACATTAGCTATGAAATTGGAGGTTATCTAGTTAAAATTTTGAACTTAAAGAGCTTTCAATCTAATTTCAATACTTGGATTCCATCCTGCCAAACTGGTGTCAATTGTGGGAGCATGTTGGTATGTTTGGTGTTAATCTTTGTTTAGTATAATGTCTAATCCACAAAAAGAACTCTGAGAGAGAGAGAGAGAGAGAGAGAGAGAGAGGTGACCAGCAGGTAGCAAAACAAAGCACGGAGCAATCATATTCAAATTCAATTTTGGAGCCATCCATGCTCCACCACCTTGAGTCTTTGCTCGCATCTCCGTCGAACTTGCTTGATTGACGAGTGGGGTCCTTTTGATCATGACTCTGTCGTTTTGTCTGGTAAGACTGAGACCACTGCCCACAATTCCTTGTCATATCACATTAAATAATGAAATGAGTATCTAACTGTACCTAGTTGTGTGGCTCTTGATAGACCGGTTTGAGAATAATTAAACACTAGCGGGCGCCCGCAATTATGAAGGTTGCTATGCGGAGAGAGAGTTTTTAATCATTTATTCCCTATATTTCTATAAAAGTACAGTGCATGTTATAAAATTAAAAGGATATAAAATAAGTAAAACAAATTAATACAAAATATAATAAATAATTATTTAAAAATTATTAAATATTTATCATATTAGTTCTTATGAAACAATTAGGACTAGAGTCATTAGTTAATGATTATATAAAAACCTTTACTAAATATATTAATATTAAGTGAGTGTTATGATAAAAGGCAAATAAGAATTGTGAAAAGTATTGTCATATTATTGATTAAATATTATTTATTAATAATTACAATATAATTACTATTTATAAATAATAAAATAACTATTTATAAACAATAGTTGCTACTTATAACTTATATATAGTAAAAATACAATTAAAGTATAGTATTTATTACTTTGTACTTCATCGATATATATAGATATATATAATATTATTATTTTTGTTCAAATTATAACTTCTAATTTACACATCAAAATATAGTCAAGTCACATGTTTATGAAAAACTATTCAAAAAGGAATTACAGGTCTATAAATATCATAGGCAAAAAATTCAAAATTTGAGATAAATAAAGTAACAAACTTTCGAAATAAATACTATTCATATAAATGGTTTAACTACTATTCATACTATTCATGCAATACAATGAAATCAGTGAATAGTAAAAATAAAAAATAAAGGTAAATTACGCATAAAATGAAATACCATTCTGATATAAAGAATAATACAGTTATATTTTTTTACAAGCACATAGAGTTTCATACTGATAACGTATTATAAAACTAAAAAAATATAAAATATATAAAATAACTTAACACAAAATAGAGTAAATAGTTTTTTAGAAACTGTTAAATATTTATCATATTAATTATTTTGGAATAATTAGGCCTATATCTTCTGAATTACCAAAGATTTTATTACTGATATAGAACCAAAAAATACAATATAAACTTTGAGGACTTACCTGTACTTCTCTTTTTTCTATTTTCTCTCTATTTTTCATTTTTTATTTTCTCTTTACTCTTTTTTTCTATTTTCTTTCTCTATATTGATTGTTCACAATTCACAAAAACATCAGCTTAGAAACTATTAAATATTTATCATATTAATTATTTTGGAATAATTAGGGCTATATCTTTTGGATCACCCAAGACTTTATTACTGATATAGAATCAAAATAATACAATATAAACTTTGAAGACTTACCTGTACTTCTTTTCTTTCTATTTTCTCTCTATTTTTCATTTCCTATTTTCTCTCTAATCTTTCTTTTTATTTTCTTTCTCTCTCTTGATTGTTCACAATTCACAAAACCATCAACTTAACTTCTATTTATAAGTATTCGAAGTTAAGGCATGCAAAACTTAAACTGATCTTACGTAACAGGGCACAATCCTTTGGGCACCTATGATCCCTTGTATGTATGTGTGTCACTCTATATATATATATATACACATATATATTGGGTTAAAAACACCTTCTACACTTGTGAATTGCTAAATTCACACTATTAAAAAATGCATTCATTGCATCGCTCCCATGTTGATGGAATTTATCAATCTTCCTACTCTCTTATGGAATGTATAAAAATGATTATTTAATTTAATTACAAGTATACTTTCTAAATTATGATTTAATATTATATATTTTTTAAACTCTAAAAGATAACAAGTTGTCCCCTTAAATTATTAATTTATGTAAATTAACCTCTTCTGTTTAATAATATGTTAATAATCAGTTAGGAGAGTGAATGAAAAATTATTATGCAACTTGCACATATTCACAAAATTTTATTTTATACCTAAATTATATTATCTTTTTGTAATAATTGCTTAATAACTGAAATACCCTTTATATTAGCTTATATTTCTATGTTATTTCAAGAGACATGTCAGTCATTAGACAATTATTATAACAAAAGAATATCAATTTAGGTATAAAACTATACTTCTGTGAACATATATAAGTTTAATAACTATTTTTCATCAATTTTCCTAACGAATTGTTAATAGAATAGGTTGATTGATACGCATCGGTATTTCAATGGGTCAAGTTACTGTGTTTTAGAGTGAATGGGACATAGTGATGCTAAGTCATAGTCCAGGAGTGTGTTTTGTAATTAGCCCTTAGTATTTTAGTGATGTCAATATTAAGGAACATTGCCCAATAATAAAAATGACATGCATTTTGCAAATGTGCTACAATTGAGGGGTGTGCATGTGTCGGGTCAGGTTTGTGCTAGACCCATAATTGATCCGATCTTAATCGGTTCCAAATTTTGGATTTAGAACCAAACTGATCTTTTCAAAAAACCTATTTGAACCAACTTGAGTCGGTTTGAGTTTATTCGGTTCGGTTTCATGCCTCAATTTGGTTCAGGTCAATACCAGGTTGGTCAGGTTGTCCCCGCTTTTATTGTTCAAAATATGCTTTTTTATTAAAAAATTAAAAACAATATTAATCTTGTATCCTAATTTAAAAAAATAATAATAAAACAACATACAAACATAAATTAATAATAATTAAGTTTAAATAACTATGATTAAAAGGCATATATAAATTATATGTAAAATTTTTTGATAAATATAAGATCGGGTCTCGGGTTAGGTTAGTTTGGTTCGGTTATCGGGTCGGTTCGGGTTCATAAAGTGTGAACCCAATAACTGAACCGAAATGATCGGGTTGAGTTTTTTTAGATCAAGAACCGAATCTAACTGAACCTTTGATAAATCCGAACCAAACCAATCCAGAGAGGTCGAGTTGGTTCGATTATCAGATTTTTCAATTCTTTATGCACTCCTACCACAACTTATACGAAAATGTCCTTTCTATTTACTTTATTTGGTTAATAGCATTTTCTGGATCAGACCTCCTAATACCCCATGGCGGTGCACTTGCATAGTTATAATCATATATGGTGACGAGGATTCCCAGACTGAACCGGAAGCCCTCTACGCATCGCCTGGTCGTCTCCCGACCAGGCACCCATTCCGCTCGCCCTCGAGCCTACCGATCCGAGGGGATGCCCATAATGGCCCTCTGATCGGGTCAGCCCCTGACGGCGCCCGTGGGGGGCCCATTTTTGACACCCGCCCTCCTGGCTTACGTCAGGGACGTGGATATGGCGTGTACCTGCAACAATCGCCATGCCCCTGACACCGTTCTGACACACGCCACCCTGGAGTGTGGAGATGGCCCTCTCAAGTGCTCTGACACCATTCTGGTCTTCCAACTAGAAGCAGCCACGTGGGAGGACCACCTACTCCCACCACGCAAACATACAAGGGAAAGATTGGCCCCCTGAGGCAGGTACGTGATACACAACAACCCAGAGTATGGTTTTTTCTCTTCAACATTCGAACCTCCTGGAATCTAACTGAAACACCGAAGAGCCATTGGCTCCCACCGCACCGGTGGGTTTGAATGCAGGAGATCACCGGCCGACCAAGGAACAGTTCGTCCCGGACCTGGGGGCAGGCCAACACGAGATTGCTGCATCATCAGCTGGCGCCGTCTGTGGGAATCGACTTCTCTCGTGACATTTCATGGTTTTAACTAGGTCTGGGATTAGCACCCTCCCTGAAGGAACTTCGATGGCCGATTCTAGTGCAGAAAAGATAGCCGCTTTGGAGAAGACAGTGGCTGATATGATGGCTCGCATGCAGCAGCTGGTCAGTCAGAATGCGGAGTTACTTCAACGAAACCACCCTCCTCCTCCTCCATCAGAAATTCCACCGCAGCCAAACCCCCTGGCCGAAGAGCAACAAGAGCAAGAGGTCGACAAGGATCCGTCTGTCCTCCCCATCGGTGGCGAAAATGGCAATGGAGGGCTAGTTGAGGACCCTCTACTTCGCCGCGAGCCCAACATCGACGAACCACAAACGAGCCACGCGATCCCATCGAGGACGGAGATGGTAGGCGACAAACCAGAGAGCTCCCATGCTTGGGACGAGCAACTGAAGGCCATGCAGGCTCAGATGGCAGGAGTGTTAGCAGCGGTGGAGGCAAAGGCCCCAAACACCGTCGATGCCCTCATTGGCCGGACGGCCTCCCCGTTCACGCAGAAGGTAATGGAGTTTCCACTCCCCCCAAAGTTTAAAATGCCGACATTGGACGCGTTTGACGGTTTCAAGGACCCGATGGACCACCTGGAGACATTCAGAGCACTCATACACCTCCAAGTAGTGCCGGACGAGATCATGTGTAGAGCATTCCCCATCACATTGAAGGGCTCGGCGCCAACTTGGTTTAACAAGATAAAGCCGACGTCGGTCGCCACCTTCAAAGAACTCAGTAAACTCTTTGTGAGCCACTACATTGGGGCTCAGAGGCAGAGGAGACCGGCGGCCTACTTGTTGACTGTAAGGCAGAAGAAGGAGGAAACGCTGCGAGAATATGTACGAAGGTTCAACCAAGAGACTCTGGTCATGGATGATGTCGACGAAAAGGTGGCTGTCACGGCGTTCATGAGCGGCCTGAGAAGTGGGAAACTCCTCTTTTCCCTGTCGAAGAGACCACCCCAGGATATGGCAGAGTTGATGCTCCGTACTCAGAAACACATGAATGCGGAGGATGCCCTGAGTGCGAGGCGAGATAACGATGAAGGGGGCACCTCGCACTTGGAGAAGAAGAGGCCGAACGGCACCTCGAACGACGAGAGGGAGGCCAAGACGAGCCGAACTCGTAATCGATCGAGACACCGGGGGGAAGAGAGGCGCGAATACTACCGCGGCCTCGATCAGACATTCACCCCCCTCACGACGAAGCTGAAGGATGTTTTGATGGAGATCCGGGACGATCCCGACCTGAAATGGCCGGAGCCCTTGAAGACGCCTTCAGATATGACGAACGAGAGGCGGTACTGTCGGTTCCACCATGATCATGGTCACGACACGGAGGACATCATCGACCTGAAGCGGCAGATAGAAGATCTGGTAAAACGGGGAAGGCTTAGCCGATATGTGGCCGGTCGAGACCGAGCACGGGCGGAACGACGCAGCTCGGCGAGAACCGAGATAACTACCTAGCCTATTGGAGAGATCAGGGTTATCGCGGGGGGATTCGTTGGCGGAGGGAAATCCTCTTCGGCGAGGAAAAAGCACGTTCGGAATATCCGAACTGAAGCAGAAGTGATGTTGGTCGAGGCGGCTAGCAAGAAGACGAAGACCGAAGGTCCGGTAATTACGTTTACAGAGGAAGAGGCCACCGAGCTGCACCAACCACATGATGACCCTTTAGTCGTCTCGGCGATGATCTCCAACTTCAAAACTTGGAGAATCCTGGTCGACAGCGGAAGCTCGGCGGACATCTTGTTTTGGGATGCCTTTGAGAAGATGAAGGTCGGCCAAGAGAAGTTAAAGCCAGTCAACTGCCCTTTAATAGGCTTCACCGGGGATCGGGTGGTCCCTCTCGGATCCGTCGCTTTACCGGTCACCCTTGGAGAAGCGCCACACCGGACGACAAAAATGGTGCACTTTCTGGTTGTGGATTGCCCTTCCGCGTACAACGCCATCATTGGCCGAACGGCCCTGAACCAGTTTAAGGCGGTCGCTTCCACGTATCACCTCCGAATCAAGTTCCCGACCAACGATGGGGTCGGGTGCACAAGGGGCGACCAGAGGGAGGCACAGGAGTGCTACATGGCCTCCCTCAAAGGAGAACCCAGCCGGGAGGCCTTGGTCATCGAAGGGCTCGAGCTGAGAGATGAGGAGGAAATCAGAAGGGGAGAGCCAGCAGAAGATCTGGAAGACATTTTGGTCAGGCAACCAGAGCATAACAGAACGGTGAGGATAGGGGCCGCCGCGCCCGAGGAATTGAAGCAACAACTGCGCGAGTTCCTGAGAAACAATGTTGACATATTCGCCTGGTCTCACGAAGACATACCCGGGATTGACACCCGGGTAGCGGCTCACTACTTGAACATCGACCCTGAGGCCAGGCCGGTGAAGCAGAAGCGAAGGAATTTTGGCCCGGACAGGAACGATGCAGTTGCTGAGGAAGTGAAAAAGCTGATGCAGGCAAAGTTCATCAGGGAAGTGCACTACCCCACTTGGCTCTCTAACGTTGTCATGGTGAAGAAGTCCAATGGGAAGTGGCGGATGTGTGTTGACTTCACCGACCTGAACAAAGCGTGTCCCAAGGACAGTTTCCCACTACCAACCATTGAGCTCCTCGTCGACTCCACTGCGGGGTATGAAATGCTAACCTTTATGGATGCTTTTTCAGGATACAACCAGATTCGGATGGCGGAGCATGATCGAGAGCACACGGCCTTCATTACGGACCGGGGACTTTATTGCTACAACGTCATGCCGTTCGGGTTGAAGAATGCAAGGGCTACTTACCAGCGGTTGGTCAACCTCATGTTCAAATCGCAGATTGGCCGTAATGTGGAGGTCTACGTGAACGACATGTTGGTGAAGAGCAAGCAGACAACCGATCACCTGCGGGACCTTAAAGAGACGTTCCAGACGCTCCGCAAGTACTGGATGAAACTCAACCCCGCCAAGTGCGCCTTCGGTGTCACCTCGGGCAAATTCCTGGGCTTCATGGTCTCACAGAGGGGGATCGAGGCCAATCCGGAGAAGATTCAAGCCATCATCAACATGCAGGCGCCTAGAACAACAAAAGATGTTCAGAGGCTGGCCGAGCGTGTCGCTGCCCTGAACAGGTTCATCTCTCGATCCACTGACAAGTGTTTGCCGTTCTTCAAGATCCTACGCAAGGCGTTTGAGTGGACCGCGGAGTGTGAAGTAGCCTTTGGTCAACTCAAACAATACCTGAGCTCAGTCCCGCTGCTAAGCCAAACCGTCCCGGGAGAGGAGTTGTTTCTCTATTTGGCCGTATCAGCAACAGCAGTAAGCTCAGCTCTTGTCCGAGAAGACGGAGGGGTCCAAAAGCCAGTCTACTACACCAGTCGTGCCTTGCGAGGAGCAAAAGAACGGTATCCGAAGATGGAACTCTTGGCCCTCGCGCTGATAACCGCCGCTCGGCGCTTGCAGCCGTACTTCCAAGCCCACACGATTGTCGTATTCACGGACCAACCACTGAAGAACATACTGCACAAGCCCGAGACATCAGGGTGATTAGTGAAATGGTCCGTAGAACTTAGCCAGTTCGACATCCACTATCGACCCCGACTGGCAATCAAGGGGCAGGCGGCTGCGGATTTCATTGCAGAGTTCACTAACCCACCCCCTCCCACTACCGACGTCGATCTGCCAGACAGCAACTGGGTCCTGAACATTGACGGTTTGTCCACTCAAGCTTCCGGTGGTGTCGGTGTCGTCCTCGTCATCCCAGACGGCCACAAGATGGAGTATGCCCTCCGCTTCAAGTTCCCCGCCACCAACAACGTCGCCGAATACGAAGCACTCCTTGTTGGTCTCCGAATGGCTCGGCGAATGGGGGCAGAACAAATAATAGTCCGAAGCGACTCTCAGCACGTAGTGGAACAGGTTCAAGGGGAGTACGAAGCAAGAGAAGACAACATTAAACAATACTGTCAAGTGGCGAAGAGCCTAGCCAGGAGATTCGCAAAAATACTCTTAGAACGCGTCCCGAGAATGGAGAACGAAGAGGCTGACCGACTGGCCAGAATAGCCTCATCCAGTGAGTCCGATCCCAACGTTCCGATTGAGATTCTTGATTCGCCGAGCATCCAGAGCCCGAAAGTCGACCAAATTGTGCCTGAGTCTTCGTGGATGACCCAGATCAGAAATTATCTGGAGAAGGGAACCCTGCCGGAGGACCGGAATGAGGCGAGGCGGATTCAATACCGGTCGAGCAGGTACCTCATACAAGGCGGGATACTATACAAGAGAGGGCACACCTTGCCACTGCTTCGTTGTGCCAGTGAGGAAGAAGCAAACTACATAATGCGGGAAGTCCACGAGGGAGTCTGCGGGAACCACTCTGGGGGTCGATCCCTCGCCAAGAAGATATTGCGAACGGCCAATTATTGGCCCACTATGGAGAGAGATGCCCAAGAATTCATCAGGAAATGTGACAAATGCCAACGGTTCGCCAACATCCCTAGACTGCCTTCTCAAGAGCTGACCCCAATCCAAACTCCTTGGCCCTTTGCCCAGTGGGGAATCTACATTTTGGGTCCGTTGCCGCTTTGCAAAGGACAAACAAAATTTACAGTGGTGGCGATCGATTACTTCACGAAGTGGGCGGAGGCAGAAGCCCTACCGACAATTACTAAGGAAAAAATGAAGAAGTTCTTGTGGCAGAACATCGTGTGCAGGTTCGGTATCCCCAAGGTCGTCATCACGGACAAACAGTTCGAAGGCAGACAGTTCAACAAATTGTGCACCGACCTAGGGATAAGTCACCATGCTTCGTCCCCTGAGCACCCTCAGGCGAATGGCCAGGTCGAAGTCACCAACAGATCCCTTTTGAAGATCCTCAAGACGAAGCTGGAAAAGGCCAAAGGCTTGTGGGCAGAAGAGCTCCACAACATTCTTTGGGCCTACAGAACGATAGAGAGAGTGTCCACTGGTCAGATGCCGTTCTCGCTCACTTTCGGAACAGAGGCCGTGATT
Source organism: Euryodendron excelsum (assembly GCA_033060915.1). Taxonomy (NCBI): domain Eukaryota; kingdom Viridiplantae; phylum Streptophyta; class Magnoliopsida; order Ericales; family Pentaphylacaceae; genus Euryodendron; species Euryodendron excelsum. Next base: position 4,930,089 of record CM065397.1, on the reverse strand, counting down.
CCGGTAGAGATAGGACTCCCCAGCCCCAGAACGATGCAGTTTGACCCCGCGACTAACGGCGAAGCCATGAATGTGGACTTGGACCTATTGGAGGAGAGAATGCTATAGACGACCGTAAGGGTGGCGTCCTACCAGCAAAATATGCTCCAGTACCACAACTCCAGAGTTCGAACGAAAGACTTTGTGACCAGGGACCTTGTACTGAAGAGAGTCAATCAGTCTACCAAGGACCCCAGAGAAGGCAAACTCGGACCCAATTGGGAAGGACCCTACCAGGTGGTCAGCAGTACAAGGAAGGGGACGTATAGGCTGAAGAACTCGGAAGCCAAGGAGCTTCCACACCCGTGGCACGCCGAACACCTAAGGAAATACTACCCTTGAAAGGCTCTCACTTGTAACCCTCAAGAATATCAATAAAAGCAACTGTTCAGCAAATTGTCTACGTGTACCGACCTAGAAATTATCTACTTGCGTGGAACCCACATCGAACCTGCTCGGCCAAGCGCCGAGCAGAGCCAGAGGGCCTTCAGTGGCAATGACACAGAAAGAATCTGCTCGGCCAAGCGCCGAGCAGAGCCAGAGGGCCTTCAGTGGCAATGGCACAGAAAGAATCTGCTCGGCCAAGCGCCGAGCAGAGCCAGAGGGCCTTCAGTGGCAATGGCACAGAAAGAATCTGCTCGGCCAAGGGCCGAGCAGAGCCAGAGGGCCTTCAGTGGCAATGACACAGAAAGAATCTGCTCGGCCAAGCGCCGAGCAGAGCCAGAGGGCTTTCAGTGGCAATGGCACAATGAATCTGCTCGGCCAAGCGCCGAGCAGAGCCAGAGGGCCTTCAGTGGCAATGGCACAATGAATCTGCTCGGCCAAGTGCCGAGCAGAGCCAGAGGGTCTTCAGTGGCAATGGCACAGAAAGAACCTACTCGGCCAAGCGCCGAGCAGAGCCAGAGGGCCTTCAGTGGCAATGACACGATGAATCTGCTCGGCCAAGCACCGAGCAGAGCCAAAGGGCCTTCAGTGGCAATGACACAGAAAGAATTTGCTCGGCCAAGCGCCGAGCAAAGCCAGAGGGCCTTCAGTGGCAATGGCACAGAAAGAGTCTGCTCGGCCAAGCGCCGAGCAGAGCCAGACGGCCTTCAGTGGCAATGGCAAAGAAAGAATCTGCTCGGCCAAGCGCCGAGCAGATCCACTAATTGAACCGTTTCGGCTATTGTTGCCGGTCAGGACCTCGTTAATACATGCAAGCATTCAACAAACATGGCAGACACAAGGAATATAAAGAAGAAGCTATCTCATTAATGAAAAGAGGAGTACAACGAAAAAAAAAAAATGTTTACAAATGAAGAGGCAACTCAAGTCCGAGCCGGCTCCCCAGTAACCCCTCCATTCTCCCCGGTGTCCTGCTGAACTCGCTCTGTGGAAGGCTGAGGATCCTTCTGGATGTCCCCAGTAGCAGGCTCGGACCCAGTACGAGGCCTTCCCTCGGCACCCATTTGAAGCTCGGGGCCCATTCCAGGAGCAGGAGCAGGAGCATCTGTCACGGCCGCCTCGGTGCTTGGGGGAGCGTCTTCAGAAGGCTCAAGAATGGAGAAGTCCAGACCAGGGAACTTCCTTCAAGCCTGACCCCTAGCATGCTCGAACCCCTGAAGGAAGGTCGGCGCTAACAACGCCTGGAAGTCGTCCCCCTCTTGGAACTCTTCCACCGCCTTACTCTTCGCATTCAAGAGCTCCTCCTTCAGGGCCTTCTTCTCCTTCTCCAGCTCCTGCCGTTTGGTCTGCTCGCTCGAGAGACCCAGTACAAGCTTGCTGGTGGTGGCGTCAACCTTCTTGTATTCGTCCTCGGCTTTCTTCAAGGCCGACACTGCCGAGTCCCTTTCAGCGCGGACAACGGCGATCTCATCCTTCATGGCACGAGCCGCAGTGATCTCCTCTTTCAGCCCGTTCAGTTCAGCTAGGAGGGAGGCGCACGTGCTCTTCTGGTGATTGAACGCCTTTTCCAGGCCCGCCAGGCGATGGCCCATCTTGATGTTCCTGGCGACAGACTGGCAAAGACCATATGTCAGGATGGAACAAGAGAACAGGAAGGAGGACCAAGTAGAAGGCGCATACCCTAAGGAGGTCATGGTTCATGTCCTTCACTAGGCGATTGTTGTTGTGCTTGTCGACCCTATGGAGGTCGACTTCCTTCACGGCAACGGCAACCCTCGCCCACGCTTCCTCCGGGCTCTCGAACACGTTCCTGGACGAGGGGGTGGCCTCAGCTCGAGCTTGTTCCTCGGCAGTAGCGACCGTACTTCGCCTCCTCTCGGTCTGCGAAGTCGGCGGCTGAACGCGAGGCGGTTCGGTCGTCCTCCCCTCGGGCACTCTTGCCAGAGCCACCGCCTTCCTGGTTGGCTCTGCCTCAACGTCCTTCAACCATTTTGGTTCGGGCTCAGACCCTCCAGCCTTTCGCTTCCGTAGAAAAGCAACGTTGAAGCTCATCTCGCCGACCGCTTGATCTTGCGTTGGAGTAACAGTCTGGGGGGTGGCAGCAACGGCTGAGCTGTCAACAACGACCGCGCCAACTGCAAACAGAATGGATGTTAGTTAGGCGGCATTAAGAAGCTCTACAAACGACTAAACACTCACTCCTCTCACGTTCAGCAGCTAAGGCTTCTCTGGTAGGCTCGGGACCTAGCAAGTAGTTTGACAGGCTCTCGGCGGTGACCAAGTCTTTGTGACTATGGACCTCGTGTTGCTGAACCTTCCTTATGGCAGCCCTCACCTCCTTAGATACTCTGGGCTTTGCCCGACCTGACACCCAAGGCAACCTAGGTCAGGAAACTGACACTTGAAAAGAAATGAAACCGAGTTCGATAGAGAAAGAACGTATCCTTCTTGCACGGGTAACCCTATTGCTTGGGGACCCGAGTAGAGAAGTCGGTCTCCTAAGGTTGAAGCTCCCATCCGTCTCCACTGACGAAAAAGAACCGGTCCTTCCAGTTCTTAACCGAGGAAGGGAGCTCATCAATCAGGTTGTACTCCTTGGACTTGCCCGAGAAATACCACCAGCCAGTGCCCCTCTCCGCTGACTGGTAGCAAAACAAGAATTCCTCTGGCGTGATGTCCCTTTTATGGACGATCTGCCAGAGGACAGAACAGCCGAGCAGGATCCTCCATCCATTCGGCTGTATCTGCCCTGGAGACAAACGAAGCCACTGTAGGATCCTCTAGACAGACTGGGGAAAGGGCATCCGAAAGCCACCAGCCAACGCGCCCTTATATACTGTGATCTCGCCCTCCCTGGCCGAACAGGCCCAGTCGTCCTTTTTCGGGATCCTAAGCTTCAAACCCCGTGGGATCTGATATGCAGCCCGCAAAGCCCCGACCTTCTCTTTGGTGAGAACAGAGGACACCCCAACGGCCTCGTACCCGGGATCATCCTCTTCCGACTCTCCCGACTCTCCCCCCTCAATGGCACCAGAGTTGGCGGCCTCTGTTTGGCTCGACTCAAGAACTTGTACCGATCCCCTAGATCCACTAACGGAGGCCTCATCTCCGGCCTCACGACCAACTACTTCGTGTCTATTTGAGTCCGTCTTCTCCGAATCTTAACTCACGTGCTCAGGGTTGGCCATGGTGCCTAATCGTTTCTCGTTCTCGATCCTAAGCAGTACGGGTTTGAATAACTGGGCTATTTCCTCAAATATTGACTTCAGAAACCCCGGCCTATCGACAAACCCTAGAAGGTCGGGGATTTCCTCCCTCTTTTGGTAAACCCAGACACAGTGGGTCGCTAACCAGTACATACAACCGGGAAACAGGACTTACCACACTTTGCAACTCCAACAACAGGTCGCGATGTAAGCCGGTGACGCTGCACAACGGACGGCACCCCCTTAACTTGCCAGAGACAACGAAGACGATGCTGGAGATGACGACGTAAGCTCTCTCTCTCTCTCTGTGTACGTATTTAGTAAAAAGCACTAAGAGGGAAATGGGGGCAACTGCCCCCCTCAACTCCCCCCACATCTTTGAAATCAACGGCCCAGATGGCCTACGATGACGGGACACCAACGGCTGGGATATGGTGCGTCTTTTCGGCTACTGGCAACCGCGCCCTGGCTGCCACGTTAGGGCACGTGAAGCGATGGGACAACTCCCATCATTATTGCGCCGTCCTCGCCATCAATGCGCTCCGTGTTCCGCGGTCGAGTCGCCCTTTGGAATTCCTCTGGCCCTAAGCCGACGGCCAAAGGAATTGGGGGCATCTGGTGACGAGGATTCCCGGACCGAACCGGAAGCCCTCCACGCATCGCCTGGTCGTCTCCCGACCGGGCACCCATTTCGCTCGCCCTCGAGCCTACCGATCCGAGGGGATGCCCATAATGGCCCTCTGATCGGGTCAGCCCCTGACGGCGCCCGTGGGGGCCCATTTCTGACACCCGCCCTCCTGGCTTACGTCAATGACGTGGATATGGCGTGTACCTGCAACAATCGCCACGCCCCTGACACCGTTCTGACACACGCCACCCTGGAGTGTGGAGATGGCCCTCTCAAGTGCTCTGACACCATTCTGGTCTTCCAACTAGAAGCAGCCACGTGGGAGGACCACCTACTCCCACCACGCAAACATACAAGGGAAAGATTGGCCCCCTGAGGCAGGTACGTGATACACAACAACCCAGAGTATGGTTTTTTCTCTTCAACATTCGAACCTCCTGGAATCTAACTGGAACACCGGAGAGCCATTGGCTCCCACCGCACCGATGGGTTTGAGTGCAGGAGATCACCGGCCGACCAAGGAACAGTTTGTCCCGGACCTGGGGGCAGGCCAACACGAGAATGCTGCATCATCAATATATATATATATATATATATGGTCGGATTAATGAAACATATTTGACTTATTGCGAGGAGAATGTATTTAAAGCCCTAAAAGTTAATTTCAGAAGCATTTTCATTCTTTGTCATGTAAATACTAATTTTTAGTGTCAATTTTTTTTTTGTGTTAACAATTTTTGTTTATTTATTTACTTTTTTTTAGTAACCTGGGTCTTGACACAATGATAAAATCGTTCTATTATACCTAGGCGTCATGGGATTGAAAACAAAAATAACCTATTCAGTATTTTGATGTGGTTGGGGCGTTGTCCATTGGGAGAAAATATTCAGTGTAACGGTGATACCATGTTATCATGTTGATGTGGTATCACAAGTCAATAGAAATGCACCAAAATATAATTTTTATTCTTATCATCTAAAATTTAAGAATTAGTAAGGATATTTTATCCATACTACTCCACTAACCAACATGACATCTCATCACATGATACATATGTGGATGAATTTTATTAACTTGTGATACCACGTCAGCAATAATGACATGACATCACCGTTGCATTAAATATTTTCTCGTCCATTGGACTGTCTTTTTATTTGTAATAACCGATTTTCCGAGTCCCCTCACCTAGTCAAAGCCATTTGTAGCACCTATTTTACATAGAAAAAGGTCCAAATGCTATGTCTTGTAATGCAATTAATAGTAATGACATTGTCATAATGACAAGTGTTTGATTAAGGTCTACATACCACCAATTAAGTGGTTGAATTGTCTCTAGCATAAGATTTCTGAAATTGATTCCCTTAATAAAAGAAGTAGAATATATCGTCTGTTCCTAAAACGATTTTGCTTAAGAGAAAAACATGGTCCCAACTCCCATGTGGATAATAATGTCCTTTTAAGAAACTGATTGTTCAACAAATCTGTTATCAACAGGTAGTATGAATAATTTTCGGGTAGGGGTGAGTTAAACTGATTACCATAATTTTGGATGGGGTATCACTACCATTGAACTAACCCTTTTATTCTAAATCTTATAGTTATTTATTATTTATAATAAGAAATATTTTATTGCCCCCGCCCCTAAAGTTCTGAAACTCTGTTTAAATTTTATAATTTTTTGAGTATTAAAAAAAATAATTATTGCCCCCCTTAAAAACTAGATAATTTTACCTTTACTCGCAAAATTTTTTAACTTGACTTCCATTAACAAAATTTGTGGATCCGTCCCAAAATTAACTTAGAGGAACAAGAACATATATAATTTGAAAATGACTTTTTACGCCGAAATGAATTAAAAAATTATTGAATTTGAAACTTATTATAATTGGGGTTAATTACACCAAGACCCTTTCAACTATTGCACTTTTTTACTTTACCCTCTTCATCTATAACATGCTACAGCTACACTCTTTACTTTTGTAATTAATACTCATCTTATCCTTCTGTTTGTCTTATGTTAGAAAAAATAACGAAATTTTAATTTATACTTAAAATACCTTTCTATTTATCTAAAATACCCTCTATTACAGAAAAAAATCAATTTCATGATCAAAATAATAAATGCCATTGATAGAGGGAGGAACACAAATAAGTCTGAATTCACTAATATCACAGACTAACTCTACAAAATTGCAAATTTAACACAGACCCAACTGAATTAAAATTTCAAAAATCACAAAATACTTAAAATATATTTTACCCAATAAATATGGTAGAGGTGTGCGGTGGAGAGGGAGGAGATAGTGGTGGTAGTAGCGAAAAATAGCGTTCCACCGCACACTGTCACCATCTCTAACGTTCTACTAAAACCCTATTTCTCGCTGCTACCGTCACTATCTCCTCCCTTCTCCACCGCACACTTCTACCATATTTGCTGTGTAAAATGTATTTTAAATATTTTGTGATTTTTGAGATTTTAATTGGATTGAATCTGTGTTAAATTTGCTATTTTGGAGAGTTAGTCTGTGATTTGGTGAATTTAGACCTATTTGAATTCCTCCTTCTATTAGCAACATTTACTATTTTAGTCATTAAATTAGTTTTTTGGTAAGAAAATGATATTTTAGGTAAATAGAAGGATATTTTAGGTATAAATTAAAATTTCTTCTATTTTTTTAACATAAAACAAACAGAAAGATAAGATGAGAATTAATTATAAAAATAAGAGTGTAATTATAATATTTTATAAATAAAGAAAATGAAATAAAAAGGTACAATAGTTAAGGGGTCTTGGTATAATTAACCCTTATAATTGTCTGTTTTCCTTATCTCACGTGCATGGGGTCAACTGGTACCAAATGGAAGGCTGTAGATGCAGAGTTTGAATTTAATAATTTTCTAAAAGAAAAGAAAATAAATGTAAAAAATGGAATATTATGTTGCGGCAAAGTAAACTGAAAATGGGGGTTGGCACTGGGCCGTACTGTACTGAAGAAACTTTAATTTGACGGTCCTGAAAAGTCACATTCGAATTCAATATGTCCACTTATGGATAAAATATTAATTACAATAGTGACATCACGTTGTTATGTTATTATGGTATAATGGGCAATAATACATAATTATACAAATATTTAAAATTATAATCATCAAGTTATTCGTTATTATTTTGATTAATATTAAGTGAGTGTTATGATAAAAGGCAAATAAGAATTGTGAAAATTATTGTCATATTATTGATTAAATATTATTTATTAATAATTACAATATAATTACTATTTATAAATAATAAAATAACTATTTATAAACAATAGTTGCTACTTATAACTTATATATAGTAAAAATACAATGAAGGTATAGTATTTATTACTTTGTGCTTCATCGATATATATAGATATATATAATATTATTATTTTTGTTCAAATTATAACTTCTAATTTAGACATCAAAATATAATCAAGTCACATGTTTATGAAAAACTATTTAAAAAAGAATTACAGGTCTATAAATATCATAGGCAAAAAATTCAAAATTTGAGATAAATAAAGTAACAAACTTTCGAAATAAATACTATTCATCTCAATAATTTAACTACTATTCATACTATTCATGCGATACAATAAATACAGTGAATAGTAAAAATAAAAAACAAATGTAAATTACACATAAAATAAAATACCATTATGATATAAAGAAGAATACAGTTATATTTTTTACCAGCGCATAGAGCTTCATGCTAATAACGTATGGTAAAACTAAAAAAATATAAAACATATAAAATAAAGTGAATAGTTCTTTAGAAACTATTAAATATTTATCATATTAATTATTCTGGAATAATCATGGCTATATCTTCTGGATCACCCAAGACTTTATTACTGATATAGAACCAAAATAATACAATATAAACTTTGAAGACTTACCTGTACTTCTCTTCTTTCTATTTTCTCTCTATTTTTCATTTCCTATTTTCTCTCTACTCTTTCTTTTTATTTTCTTTCTCTCTCTTGATTGTTCACAATTCACAAAACCATCAGCTTAACTTCTATTTGTAAGTATTCGAAGTTAAGGCGTGCAAGACTTAAACTGATCAATTTGTGAGGTCATCCATTACATAACAGGGCACAATCCTTTGGGCAACTATAATCCCTTGAATGTAAGTGTGTCACTCTATATATATATATATATATACACACATATATATTGGGTTAAAAACACCTTCTACTATTGTGGATTGCTAAATTCACATTATTAAAAATTGCATTCATTGCATCGCTCCCATGTTGGTGGAATTTATCAATCTTCTTACTCTCTTATGGAATGTATAAAAATGATTATTTAACTTAATTATAAGCATACTTCCAAAATTATGATTTAATATTATATATTCTTTTAATTCTAAAAGATAACAAGTTGTCCCTTTAAATTATTATTTTATATAAATCAACCCCTTTTGTTTAATAATATGTTAATAATCAGTTAGGAGAGTGAATGAAAAATTATTATGTAACTTGTACATGTTCACAAAAGTTTATTTTATACTTAAATTATATTTATCTTTTTGTAATAATTGTTTAATAACTGAAATACCCTTTATATTAGCTTATATTTCTATGTTATTTCAAGAGATATTTCAGTCATTAGATAATTATTATAACAAGAAAATATCAATTTAGGTATAAAACTACACTTCTATGAACATATATAAGTTGAATAACTATTTTTCATCAATTTTCCTAACGAATTATTAATAAAAGAGGTTGATTAATACACATTGGTAGTTCAATGGGTCAAATTATTGTGTTTTAGAGTTTAGGAGACATAGTGATGCTAAGTCATAGTCTTGGAGTGTGTTTTGTAATTAGCCCTTATTATTTTAGTGATGTCAATATTAAGGAACATTGCCCAATAATAAAATGACATGCATTTTGCAAATGTGCTACAATTGAGGGGTGTGCATGCGTTAGGTCAGGTTTGTAGTGGACTCATAACTGATCCAATCTTGATCGATTTCAAAATTTTGGATTCAGAACTGAACCGATCTTTTCAGGAAACCGATCTGAACCAACCTGAGTCGATTCGAGTTTATTCAGTTTGGTTCAGGCCAATACCGGGTTGGTCAGGTTGGCCCCATTTTTATTGTTCAAAATATGCTTTTTTATTAAAAATTTAAAACAATATTAATCTTGTATCCTAATTTAAAAAAATAATAATAAAACAACATACAAACATAAATTAATAATAATTAAGTTTAAATAACCATGATTTAAAAGCATATATAAATTATATATAAACTTTTTTGATAAATATAAAATCGGGTCTCGGGTTAAATCAGTTTGGTTCGGTTATCAGGTCGGTTTGGATCCATAAAGTGTGAACTCGATAACCGAACCGAAATGATCGGGTTGAGTTTTTTTAGATCAAGAACCGAATCGAACTGAACCTCTGATAAATCCGAACCAAATTAACCCAAAGAGGTCGAGTTGGTTCGGTTATCAAATTTTTCAGTTTTTTTATGCACCCCTACCATAACTTATATGAAAATATGCTTTCTATTTACTTTATTTGGTTAATAGCATTTTCTTGGTCAGACCTCCTAATTACCCATGGGGGTGCACTTGCATAGTTATAATCATATATCTATATATGGTCGGATTAATGAAACATATTTGAATTATTGCGTGGAGAATGTATTTAAAGCCCCAAAAGTTAATTTCAGAAGTATTTTCATTCTTGTTATGTAAATACTAATTTTTAGTGTCAATTTTTTTTGTATTAACTATTTTTGTTTATTTATTTATTTATTTTTTGTAATGGGGTCTTGACACTACCATAAAATCGCTCTATTGTAACCTAGACGTCATGGGATTGAAAACAAAAATAACCTATTCAGTATTTTATAGTGGTAGGGGCCCATTAGACTGCCGTTGTATTTGTAATAACCGATTTTCCGAGTCCCCTCACCTAGTCAAAGCCATTTGTAGCACCTATTTAACATAGAAAAAGGTCCAAATGCTACGTCTTGTAGTGCAATTAATAGTAATGACATTTTTATAATGACAAGTGTTCGATTAAGGTCTTCATGCCACCAATTAAGTGGTTGAATTGTCTCTAGCATAAGATTTCTGAAATTGATTCCCTTAATAAAAGAAGTAGAATGTATCTTCTGTTCAAAAAACGATTTTGCTGAAGAGAAAAACATGGTCCCAACTCCCATGTGGATAATAATGTCCTTTTAAGAAACTGATTGTTCAACAAATCTGTTAACAACAGGTAGTATGAATAATTTTTGAATAATGGGTGAGTTAAACCGATGACCACAATTTTGGATAGGGTATCGCTACCATTGAACTAATTCTTTTATCCTAAAACTTATAGTTATTTATTATTTATGATAAGAAATAGTTTATTGTCCTGCCCCTAAGGTTTTGAAATTCTGTTTAAATTTTATAATTTTTTGAATATTAAAAAAAATAATTATTGCCCCCCTTAAAAACTAGATAATTTTACCTTTACTTGCAAAATTTTTTAACTTGACTTCTATTAACAAAATTTGTGGATCCGTCCCAAAATTATCCAACTTAGAGGAACAAGAACATATATAATTTAAAAATGACTTTTTATGCCGAAATGAATTAAAAAATTATTGAATTTGAAATTTATTATAATTGGGGTTAATTATACCAAGACCCTGTCAACTATTGCACTTTTTTACTTTACCGTCTTCATCTATAACATGCTACAACTACACCCTTTACTTTTGTAATTAATTCCCACCTTATCCTTCCATTTGCCTTATGTTAGAAAAATAGACAGAATTTTAATTTATACCTAAAATACTTTTCTATTTACCTAAAATACCTTTCTATTACAGAAAAAAATCAATTTCATGACCAAAATAGTAAATACCACTGATAGAGGGAGGAACACAAATAAGTTTGAATTCACTAATATCACATACTAACTCTCCAAAATCACAAATTTAACACAGACCCAACTGAATTAAAATTTTAAAAATCACAAAATATTTAAAATACATTTTATCAAATAAATATGGTGGAGGTGTGCGGTGGAGGGGGGAGGAGATAGTGGCGGTTGCAACAAAAAATAGTGTTCCACCGCACACTACCACCATCTCTAACGTTCTATTGAAACTCTATTTCTTGCTGCCACCGTCACTATCTCCTCCCTTCTCCACCGCATACCTCTACCATATTTGTTGGGTAAAATATATTTTAAATATTTTATTATTTTTGAGATTTTAATTGGATTGAATCTGTGTTAAATTTATGATTTTGAAGAGTTAATCTATGATTTGGTGAACTCAGACCTATTTGAATTTCTCCCTCTATTAGCAACATTTACTATTTTGGTCATTAAATTAGTTTTTTTTTGTAATAAAATGATATTTTAGATAAATAGAAGGGTATTTTAGGTATAAATTAAAATTTTGTCTATTTTTTTTTTTAACAAAAGACAAACAAAAAGATAAGATGAGAATTAATTATAAAAATAAGAAGTATAATTCTAACATTTTATAGATAAAAAAAATAAAATAAAAAGGTACAATAGTTGAGGGGTCTTCCTATAATTAACCCTTATAATTGTGTGTATTCCTTATCGCACGTGCATGGGGTCTACTCGTACCAAATGGAAGGCTGTAGATGCAGAGTTTGAATTTAATAATTTTCTAAAAGAAAAGAAAAGAAAAGAAAATAAATGTAAAAAATGGAATATTATGTTGTGGTAAAGTAAACTGAAAATGGGGATTTGCACTGGGCCGTACTGTACTGAAGAAACTTTAATTTGACGGTCCTGAAAAGTCACATTCGAATTCAATATGTCCACTTATGGATAAAATATTAATTACAATAGTGACACCACGTGGTTATGTTGTTATGATATAATGGGTTAATAATTTATAATTATACAAATATTTAAAATCATAATCATCAGGTATTCGTTATCATTTTATTTTAGGCGAAAATATTTAAATTTAAACTCAACTCTCATAATAATTAAAATTTACATAATTATATGAATTTAATTTGTTAATCCGTTATATCATATTAGCATAATAACTTGATATCATCATTGTATTTAATATTTACACCATTTTGTGATATTAATACACATTCACAATTTACTAGTCAAGGAAAAAGCTAGTCACGGAAGAGTGGCTCTAGCCAAGTGGTATTATAATTAGGGTAATACTACACAAATAAAAAAGTCATACAGAATTTATCATAAAAATGATATAGTTAAATAAAAATCATTCACTTAAAAATAAAATATTTATTATGATAGACCTTAATTACAAAAATATCACTATCACATTACTCTGGTAGAATTTTTTATATAAATTTTTTAAAAGAATAACATTTTTCTTATAATTATGGTTCGACTCACTCAACTCTCCACAGATTTTGACCCCTAATGCGCAGCAAAATGTTATATAAAAAAAAAAAGGCAACCCACCCAGCTTAATTATAAAAGTCACACATCTTTACATGTATGCAATGCACTATGAATGGGGATTTTGAAGGGAACGAAAAATGAAAAATGGTCTATGGTCTGTGATCAAAGACTCAAAAGCTTTTAAAGTGTATAACGCCCATCATGTTGTGGAGCATTCTCTCTCTTTAAATAATATTTTGCAGAGTATATAAAGCATATTTGGCATAATCATGAGTTCATACTTGGTGAAATTAACTTTGTGTCTGTGTAGTGGATCTTTTTGACTTGGGAGTGTTGCAAGCAAGCACGTCGAGAAAAAAAAATATATATATATATTGATGTATATGTCGAGCAAGATAAAAAGAAATTGGCCTTGACGCAACAATTTCTCCATTGTAGAGGTAAGATTGTACCCGTGTGAGCCTCTCTAAACTACGTAATCACTTGAGTTTTGTGTGCTAGTCTGACTTTTTTAAAGCGAGATGAGGGTGGCTACATAAGTCAAAATTTCTAAAAATACTCTTTGTCTCTCGATCAGCACAAGGGTTAGGCTTGGATGAAATCCATGTTGATCGACCAAGCCCATTCCATTCTAAAAGCAACGAGTCCAAAATTTGCATTGGAGCCAGGCCTATAATTGTCCGTTTGGTAGGTTCCAGTGACATTGTCCTGAAGTTAACTGAAGATGCTTATTATGCCCGGCATAGATATAATCATTAAAGGAGACGAATGACCAAGATTTTTTGATAGAGCTTATTTGGAGATTTTTTTGGCTTATAAATAAAAAATTAATTTTTTTTAGCTTATTCATTTATTTGTTTACTTTTCTGCTAAGTCTTAGCTTATAAAAATAAAAAGGATTAAATTTTTTTATTTTTTTGTTTATATGTCAAAAAAATAAAACAAATTTTTTTATCAAACGGGTCCTTAACTAAAGATGTATACGTATTTGAGACCTACCTAAATGGTCTATTCCAATTATAGTTATTAATACTGTCCTATACCGACTAGTACTGGACGGTGCGTATTGTACCAGACATAAAATGGTACTAACGAAAGTAAGGTACCTGCCAATATCAATCAATATTGACCAATACTGGTAGTACCAACCAATACTAATTTTATCAGACGGTACCAAATTTTATGTAATTTATTTTAAAATAATTTAATTTTATTGTATTTTGATAATAAGTATTTATTAGAATTTTGTTGAACATATATTAGATAATAATATATCTTTAAGTATTTTTAAACATATATTTAGGTTGAATAACACGTTTGTGTTATTCTAAAGTAATTTATTGTTGAATCATAGTTGTTGAATAATATTTGTTAATATTTATAAATATATAATATTAATAGCAAAAAATTTAAAATGAGTATCCGATATTATACTTGTACCGACACGTATTGTATTAATAACAAAATTTGTATCCACAACTATTGTTCCGATATGTTTGCTTGGAACTCCCTTTAGATCATTACTTTGTCCAGTCCAATGTAGGCTGATGGCCGGCCAATTTCGGTGACCTTTTGATAGGACGGTATATTATAATTAAAAAATCTCTATTAGAAGCCTCCAGTTTATATGCAAAAATGATTTTGGGTGTTTTCATCAAGAGCTATAAATTGTAATCCTCTATGACTAACTGTTCAGAATTGGAATAGCCATACACCCAACTATAATGCATATATATAATATCAAAAAATTTAATCTAGTTAGTATCATATTTTTAAAATCTCTCTAATTTGACCTCAATAGCAACAGGTATGATATTCGAAATCCCTTTACTTTAATTTCAAACAGCAATAAGTATGAATTAACTGCTCAAATGGGACGTTCAATTTTTGCTGTATTCTTTGTACACATTTTACATCAGAGAGAGTCGGCTCGCAACTGCTAAAGTTTTTATCCCTCACAAAAACGTGTATCTGATATTATAACAATAAACACCACAAGCATGTATCTAATAATTATATTAAGATTAAGAATATAAGCACTTATAATGATAATGGGATATTAATTATTTTATTTAGTCAATATAAAAACAGTTACCTCAACACGGTTTTATTCAATACACACAAAATGTACTAGTACAAGTAGTTAAAATTATACCATTTCCTATAATCAAAATAGACCTATTAAAATTTTATGCTACAATTCTACTGATAGTATATCCAGTTCTATCTGAGGCTTATATTTCATAATAACCGATGATTTAATATTTCGTGTCCAAACTATACTATATACACTAGATCAACAACTATATAGAATAAATGACAAAAATATATAATTATTAAATAAATAATGTTAGATAAAAATTGCTAACACAGATTCTCATTAAAATAAAATATCTAATTTATTAATAAATATTAAAGTTATTACACAAAATATACATTTTAGTCTAAATCCCCAACAACAACATGGGCAAGAAAAATAATTTAGTGAAAAAAAAAAACTAACTGACCAGTTGGCCCTAACATCAATTGGCCAATCACACCATCAATTAGAAATACAGATATAATATGAATGTTGAGTTTGGATCTTCCATTTGTGGCAAAAAAGCTAGAAAAAGAAAAGAAAGTAAAAGAAGTTAAATTTTTTTAAGTTCAATTAAAAAAATAAATAAAAATAAATAAATAATTGTTAAAAATTCATTTTTTATTATATTTAAAAAGTAATCTATATAAGTAATTTTATTTATTTATTATTTTTTTCATAAATTTAAAATTCAAACATAGTGTAAAGTCGTTTCAGCCGTCACGATCATTCTTTCCTCTCAATTGCATTTGAAAGGCCCATTGAGATTCAAAATTAAATCGATTGCATCCAAAACAATGTCCTAGTGGGTCCATTGCGGGAGATGATATTGATAATCGCAGGCCCAGGACTAGGAGCTCAAACAAAGTAGATCTAATAGATCTTTGGTTCAGCACTTCAGCTCGACGGAACTTGTCATGAGCCCAGTAGAACACTAATCTCGAACCTTTAGGAATCATTTTCAATTTTATTTATTTATTTCTTTTTTATTTCTAATAAAAAAAATAAAAAAAACTTATAAAAAAAACCATCATTTTCATATTATTTAGTGAGAACTGTTTTTGAAAATTCATAAAATATTTTTTCCTATTTTCTAAAACTAATGTGTTTTCAAAAAAAAAAATTACGATTTCAAATTTTCAAGGATTTCCAAGACCAATAAAAATACAAATAATTATTATTTTGTAACAACAAAATAACCTTAAACGCTCAATTTTAGTCAGCCTTTTGTGACAGAATTTCACGTCAACTGGGAACTTGCCACGTGTGTGAGAGACATTTGTCAAGCAGAGTCAAAAGTCTTAACTATGCCTCAATTCATTTTCTTTGTGGCATCATCATCATTTACACACCCAATGGTTGACTGGCATCTGGACCATTCACATCTCTTGTTATTGTAAAGTGGTTACTTTAGTGGATTCTCAAGTGAATGATGTTTCATATATTGGTGGCTGAAAATTCCATAAAGGACCACTGACTTAGGTCCCATTAATACTTTCCTTAGTTTTGTTATTTCTTTTTGCCCCTTTTAGTTGTTAATAATATCTAGAGCTTAGAAACAATTAAATAATTATCCTCAATCAGTTGCTATTCATGAATCATTCTTTTTTCATTGGCCACGTCAGAGAAGACGACTTGATTCTTGTGAATATAATCACACCAAAATGATATGTTTATAGTAATTTTTTTTGGTAATTAACAGACATAATAAGGTGTTCAGTTTGAAAATAAAAAGCTTTTACTCAGTAACATGATTTTATATATCAACTGAATATGAATTTTTAAGTTGTATAATTTTATTTTGAAATAAAAAAAAAATCCAATTCAAATAAAACAATACCACTTACCAGTATAGCTTTCCCCTATTTATCAAAAAAAGTCTAGTAAGTAGGTAGTATGTGTATTTTTAGATACTACTTCCATTATGATCTTTTAGTTGTCATCTAATGATGGGTCTCATATTACAATACTTAAATCTTAATGACAATAATTAATACTATCGTACTATTGAAAATTTATCCAAATTTTATTACCACCTGTTAGGGTGTTTAGTGTTGGCATATTCTTTAGGCAAAATTACTTTTATTGTAATTGTGTTTTGAGTTGTATTTGGACTAAGTTTCAAGTTGATTTTGTTAGAGTACAAGCTGTTAAAATATGCAGAGTTGAAACTTTGAAAAATCATATTTATAAAATCAGAAGTGCTACTGAGGTCTTTAATATATCGATTTAATATAACTTTTCAAATCTAAGCACTCATGTTCAACAGGCATTCGAACGGTCTTCCTATGCTTTCAAACAGTCGGGCATTTGAACTGTTGATTCAAGGTTGATCCCCATGTTGATTTTGATAATAACTAAACCTTTTTTATTTTACTAATACATTTATTTAGTGTGCAGATTAATAAAAATTATAATTTAAACTTAAAGGTTTTTATTTAAAGTCTAATACATGTCAAAGTGGATGTACAACTAGTCAAGTCAAGCAATGCACTCTAAGAGTCATGCAATGCAACAAATCTGAGTGATGGCACCTATTCTAACTTCATTCAAATGATTTGCATTTAAGAGATTGAAGGTGTTCGAAAAGATAATTCATCATAATTGCAAAATCTCTATAAAGAATTCAAGTAAAGATTTCATCTGAGATGTGAAGACTCAATAAAAATTATATGTGTTCGAAGAAATTGAAGACATTCAAGAGTAGACTTCATTAAGCTTATAAAAGACTAATTGAAGTAATCCTAAAGAAAAAAGAAGGATTAGTAGCAAAAAGAAAGAGCTTGACAATTAGGCATCATGAATATGAAGCTCTACATGGATGAAACTGTCATTAACAGCAGATGGTAAGAACTCGACATTAATAGAAAAGAGTTCTGGCATCTTGGAAATAAAGAAAAGATGATTATCAAAGGATAAATTCAATCCAAATTTAATAGAGGACAACTTTGATAAATTGAAGACTTTGATCTATCATCATACTCCAAAAAGAAGATTCCTTGAAGATCTTATAGTATTATTAAAGCTGAACTTGATTAAAGGAAGGATGAATGAAGATTTCTAGGTAATGTGTCAACACATAAAAATGAAAAGTCGACGCATGAGGATAGAGGCCAAAATTTGAAGATAACATGATCAAGTGTCGACACATAAAGACAATGGACAACATCTAGAAAATGCAAACTAAATGTATCGACACATGAAACCAAGTGTCGACACTTGGGGACTAACAACTAATTTTTATAACGTTATAACGGACTGGACTTGCGTTAAATGAAACTCCAACAATCACCAACGGATGAAATTACTACTGGGGTTTATATACAAGCTTCCAATTGCATTTATAAACAAGAGAGATAAGAAAAACAACGTCTACTAATTGATCAAGCTGAGAAAAATCTGAATATTCTTTTTGTCTTCATTTTGACATTAAGTGATCTATTATTTTCTTATCCACTCTTGATAGAGAGTTTGTATTTCATTTATATATCTTCTATACACTTGTATGTAAGAGTTTGAGAGTTCTTTTGTAAAAGAAAAACTCTCGTAAGTTGAAGTAGATTTTGAACAAAACCACTTAGTAGCTGGAGGAACTTGAGAAGAAATTCTTGTGTAAAAGTGAGCTGAACACTTGGTAAATCAGCACCTACTTTATAATTGAAGATTGCATAGTGGAAGAAGATTTCAAAGGGGACTTGGGGTGAGGACGTAAACCACGAATTGTGGTTGAACCTCGATAATTCTTGGTGTGTCTTCTCTTGCTCTGTTTTTATCTCTTTATTGATTATATTGTATTTCATTTATCTTGAATCACTGTTCTATTGATTAGATTAGTTTTCAGTTAATTTAATTGTATTAAATTTCAAAAAACCCATTTCACCTACCTATTGGGTTTTCTTTTGGGCCAACACGAACCACTGACCAGAGGATTCGAATGCACAACAAAGTTTTTGAAAATTTGAGCTTCTAATCCATGTCTACTTTAGAAGCTTTTTCTAGTTCCGATACACTTCGTCCAAGACTCTACAAACACTCTAGAGTTGTTGATCAACAGGTGGAGTAGTAAATTTATTACTGTAACTATTCAGGATTTATAGCGCTGAATACATTAGAGGCTATGTGTGGCTTTATGATTTTTTTTTTTGTTTATAGGGTTTTCATACTAAAATAACATATGTCTTGTCTTTTTACTTTATTGCTTTAAAGTTACATATAAAATTAATGTACCTAGATAATTAACATATTCTTATAATTAGATACTTATTTTAATTAATCACTGTAGGCAATTTCACGTTCCAAAACGGTTTTTCACCACCAATCGCGCTATTTAATAAGTTGTGCAAACAAAAGGCTAGTCTGCCGGGCCGGCTTATTGTTGTTGCTGATGTTACTTTTTTTTTAGCTTTTTGTTCATTATTTCTTCCTTTCACATTGTAGTTGTTATTATTGTGATTTTTTTTTTTTAAAATCAATGTTAATAATGAGACTTAAAATACATTTTTTTTATGCTGCTGTGTTTAATTTGGATTAAGGTCAATGGCAGCTGGCTGTCTTGGTGTTTGCCAAACAGCCTTTAAAGATCCAAGCTTTTTTCAGCCTCCCCCATTGTTCATTAACTAATTTGTATATTCACATGAGGATATTCTAGGGAATAGGTGATATTCACAATGAGCTTTTGTTGAAAAAGGCGACCGAATGTCAAGTTATCTCAACTTTTGGGAAATTCCCTCATATATCAACTGATCAATTCGCCTAATTTTGACCTCGGACTTCTAACGTGTAGAGTGTGTGCGTGGGTCCCTTGAAAACCAATGGCAATGAGAAATATAATATCTAAATGGACTGGGAATTGAGTCACATATGCATCGAAATATAGCTATAATAATTCTTGAAAGCGAAACTAAAGAAGACTTAGACCTGTAATGTCCCTGTACTAGTTCTGCTCTCTCTCTCTCTCTCTCTCTCTCTCTCTCTCTCTCTCTCTCTCTCACACACACACACACACAAACTAAAGGTTAATAATACCTTGTTTGAATTAAATTATGCAAATATTTCTAAAAGAAAAAACTTTAGAAATATTTTGAAGGTGACGTAATTGGTGACTACAAGAACTTGTAACTGGTAAAAGAAAAAACACATGAACAAAAAAAAAAAAAAAAAAAAATTAAAGAGGAAAACCTCTCTTCTCCTCTTTTTTCTTCATGATAACTTTCAAGAGAAATCCTTTTTTCAAACAATTGTTTCTACCTTCTCAAGGTTGATCTTGAGAGGGTTCTGTTTTAAGTTCCAACTTTTTCTGTGAATATATGTATAATGGGTAATGAACAATGAATGAATGGATCAAGTTGAATAGTTTTCCTTTTTTTTTTTAATCTATATTTTCAGATTTTTCATAGTTTATTACTCCACCAGATCATCTTATCTAAGCAGATATCATATTTGTGACTATATACATGGTTTGCATATCATAACATTTGGTCAGAGATCATAATATTATCTTGTATAACAAGTTAGACCCGGAAACATGACTCCACAGATGGTGATATATAGAGTTAAAATCACCTAATTTGGTCAACAAACAAAGCAAAATCCCAACTAAACACATGGATTATGTAATCAAAATAGTATCTCCGATGGCTCCATTCCCTCTTCAACTGAAAAATAAAACTAAAAACAGTAGAGTCCTGTAAACAGTAAACCTCATACCTCCAAAATCAATCTTTAACTAAAATTTGTAAATTGCAATGGGTCGGCTTTAGTAGAATGATAAGATTTCTCCTTTGCAATCTATGCAGAACAAGTTTAAAACACATAAAAAGCGGTGAGGTAAGCTTGCGTATATCTAACCTTTTCAAACCCATATTTATGAGACCCTCATGCACTAAATTACCAATTTTGTAGGGGTGTTTGAATTTCTCTTTAAATAATTCATAGTTCATAATCCATAAGCTTAAACTAGTTTTAAAGAATCACTTATTTCAAAGGCTTTTTTAAACTTAAGTTAGGCTTAAAAATCTATTTTTTTTTAGTGAAAACTAAAAATAGTTTTAAAAAATCATAAATTTAATACATAAACTATTAAAAAGTTCACTGTGGAGACCCCCTTAAACTAAACTTAGAAAATTAAAGCAAATTGAGGCAGAGCCAGTGGTTCACCCACCATTACACCATCAAAGTCAGAATCTGAGATGAAAAGGGGCACAAGAAAGAATCTTCCTAACTTTCCCTTAATTTCTTGTGCATCCATCTTCCCTTCAACTAAGTTACAACACACTTTATATATCATTATATACATATATATAAGTATATGTACATGTCACATTTGTATTAATCAAAATTTTCTTAGTCCTAATAAAGCTTGCTCGAACACTGCAAACCCAAAGGCTCCAATCCCAAAATAACTGACACCATGTTTCCGTTTTTCGGTTATGATACGTTTGCCCTCTTCTTCTTCTTTCTCTTCTTTTCCCTCCTCCCTTGCTTTCCCGCCAGAACCCTACCTGAACCATTAACTGAATTAACTGTTGCCCGAAACGACACGTGGCGGGACTTCTTCAGGTTCCTCGATGCCGAGAGGGGCAGCCAGGTCAGCGGCATGTCGGAGCTGAAGAAGTACTTCCAGCGGTTCGGGTACCTCGACCCGATACCGGAAACCAATCTCACCGATAAGTTCGACGACCGCCTCGAGTCCGCCATCGTTGCGTACCAGAAAAAGCTCGGACTCGCCGTCTCCGGCAAACTGGACTCCGACACGGTTACCCAAATCATATCACCCCGGTGCGGCGTCTCCGACACCGCCCACAAATTGCACGTGACTCGTCACTTCGCCTACTTTTACGGCCAGCCGAGGTGGGCCCGGTCGTCTCCGATGATACTAACTTACGCTTTTTCGCCGGTATATACAATCGAGTACCTAACCCAATCGGATATAAAAGCGGTTTTTAAGCGGGCGTTTTCGCGGTGGTCGGCGGTGATTCCGGTGAGCTTCAAGGATGCCGACGACTACTGGACAGCAGATATAAAAATAGGCTTTTATCAAGGCGATCACGGCGATGGAGAGCCGTTCGACGGGGTGCTGGGAATTCTGGCACATGCCTTTTCGCCGGAGAACGGGAGGTTCCATCTGGATGCAGCAGAAACGTGGGCCGTTGATTTTGGGTCAGAGAAGTCAAGGGTGGCCGTTGATTTGGAATCGGTCGCGACCCATGAAATTGGACACATACTTGGGCTGGCTCACACGTCAGTGAAAGAAGCGGTCATGTACCCGAGTCTGAGTCCGAGGACGAAGAAGGTGGAACTCAAGCTTGATGACGTGGAAGGAGTCCAGGCCTTGTATGGGTCAAACCCTAATTTCAAGTTCAGCTCATTGTTCCAGGCTGATACGTCTTCAAGTTGGGCCGTCAGATTAGAAATAAGTTCATATGTGTGGGCCACTTCTTGGATCATGATAGTTTTGGCATTGACCCCGTCATTATGATTCATTTTTTTTTCTTTTGTTATAATTTTTATCCTCATACTTTGCATTTTTATTATAATTTTAGCTTGTACATGCATTCACACTCAAAGGAAGTAAAAGAAATTCTTTTTGAATTTACAAATTCAAAAAACAATTGCTCATATTTCCTTTCTTCTTCTTCTCATTTTTGTTATATATATCTACAACTAGGCCTTTATTTTCTTTTCATTTTTCCTCTTCCGGGTTATTCACTCAAAATGAAACTGTTGCTATGGTGATAATTCGTACACAACAAAAACAAAGTTTGGTCAATTGGTTAGGACTTTTCAATTTTGTTTGCCGAGTCAGGGGTTTGAATTCCCCTCCCTCCATGATAATTGTTTCTTTATGATACTAAAAAAAAAAAAGACCTTTCTAATAAGAAAATTTGTTGTAGGTCAAATTTCAAAGTGGGTTAAGAAAACTTAGTGTGGGTCCAAAGTTGAATATAGGTTCAAAATTGAGGCCATACTTTGTACACTTTTAAGGTGTGAAAGACTCTTTGCTTATAACTTACCATCTGCAACTTGATTTGCTTCTATGAATACATGTTCAAGATAAATATGTCATGCACGATCAAGTAGAGCCCTGCAATCAAGAATCATGGGATGCAAGTGAGGAGACACACGAGATTGGCTAATTGGATATGGAGTAATTACACTTTACTCTTTAAGTTTGAACGAAAATTTAATAATTTTTCTACTGTTTAAAAGTGAATACATACGGTTTGAATTTATCTGTTAAATAGATGAAACTATGGCAATTTTGTTAAGATAATAAAAACACCCCTGCAAAGAGTAATAATTTATTTTGACATAAAATCGCAAAAATCTTTTTTTATTTTTCTATTTTTAATGTTCTACAAAGAGGTAAAGTATAAATATCCCATTAGATGTTCTAAAGTCCAAGGGTAGCAAACTCAATACTAATACGTGACAAGAAAATTTGTGAATTTGGAATTTTCTTCACAATCTCATTTTTGTCTCCTTATTGGCAAATGACCAATCAAATACCAATCCCTTGTTATTTTTTTGTTATACTAAATGCAAAACTTTGAAATTTGTTTGTTTGATGTCCTAAATGTGAATTATTAAATTTTTTTTTTGATATATTTGAGGTGCCAAAAAAATTCTAAAAGAGGGGAGAGTGAATTGTACGCACGGTGTAAAAATTCTAGCTGCTCAAAAATTTTAAATTCCTTATTACTGAAAATGGTGTCAAAAAAGAAAATAAAAAACAAAAGGAACAACTCCTCCAAGCCACACTGTGACACAGCGGGTGTGACAGACGGCAACTACAAGAATCGCGCATCAAAGTAGGTAACTCCTTCGCTAAAACCCTAAACCTTAGTGAAACCTGCGAGGCTGCAACAGAGCCAGACCTTGAATTTCGTTATTCGAAACTCCGAATCTTCTTTCGGCTCTTCTGATGGCTTCAAAATGCAACAGATTCTTTAACAGAACATCGGTATCGTCCCTCAAATCGGCCATTAAATCGAATCTTCGAACATCTTCGGCTTCCATGGAAGGATCTGCATCTTCGTCGTCCTCAAGGTTCTCTCTCCCAACCAGATCCACTTCCTCACCAATTCGCCGATTCTCCTTCTCCAGGTTCTCACAAATTCGCTAAATTTGGTTTAGATTTGTGATTTTCTAATGGTTTGATCGGTAATACTGATTTCTAGTTAATTGTGGTCAATAGAACTCCGTCGGAGCTTGGATGCGTGCAATCATTGTTGCCTCTCCACAGTGCAGTTGCCGCAGCGAGGATGACATCGCACCTGAGCTCGACTTCGAGGAGTTGCAGAGCACTTTCACAGGGTACACTCTGCCGTACCTCTCCCGACCTCTAATATTTGTATTTGTTATGTGAGTGCGAGTCGCTGCTTCTCCATCTAGAGATATGATAACACTATTATTGTGCGCCTGAATATTCAATTTACCATTTAATTTATGTCTCTGCACAAACAGAGTTTCAACCAGAATGTGGCTTTGGCATTTTCGGAAATTCAATATACAATTATATTTTGTTGAAATGATAGGTGATTACTTTGCAATGTCGTTCTTCTATGGATTTCTGTCTCAAATTCTGCTTGTATAGCACAACCCATTCGATGTTTACACTCCCCTGGTTATTAGTATTCAACTTTCTTGTTTGTCAAAGTAATTTCCAAAACAATGTGACTGCAGTTAGCCCTAGAATTGATGTTATACAACTACGTACTTATGTATCCTTGTTTTCAGTGTGCCAGTATGTTATTGCTATTCATGAGCGCAAAACAATTTGTAATATATATTTGATGAAATCAGTAAAAAGATTTGGCATAGCTAAATTTTGAAATCAAGACAATAAAATGGGCCTCGTGATTGATGAAAAATATGAGAAAATGTTTGTTGAATGTGATACGACATTGGCCTACCACACTAGTACACTACCATGTGAAATTTAGATATTAAGTATGTGAAGGTATCATATAAGAATGTCAATATTTAGTAGGACAGTCTAAAGTTAATTTTCTTATATCTTTTTCTGATTAATGAACCCACGTAACACATCAATATTAGACAGAGTCATAAGGAAGAAGTGCTTTCAATTTTCTCAACGATCTGAGTAACAATCTTCTTCTTTTTTCAAGTCCTTTATGAGATAAAATTTTATAGTTACTTGGGACATATAACTTAGGTTATTGTGGTCAATAATTTCTCACAGTATTCATTATAAACTTTTTTATATTTAGCTGAAGGATAATAGTGTCAGTGATACATAAAGATATCATTTAACACTTAAAAGAACTTGTTCTGTAAAGAGTATGCCTAATATTGGTATCAATTTATGGATCTGGAGACTGGATTAGACAATCACCCTATCAGTACGGCTATGTATTTTGGAATACATTCTCTGTGGCATTATACAATGCCTATGGTCCAGTTGGATTTGATGATTACGGCAAGGTTATCAAAAGCAATTCTGCTTCACATAAACACATTCTGGGAGAAACTGCCCGGGGTGGTGGTGGGGGTGGATAACTGCCAGAATGTTTGCAGGAGGACGGGGTAACGGTTTTAGTACTGATTGTCTGCATATAATTTGTTTTTTTTTTTTAATACAATTCGAATATTATGGACAAAGGGACAGAAGCGGCAATTGATATCTCTAAAAAGAGTAAAACAATAAATTAATTGGAGAAATTTTTGCTGTGCTATTGGCCAAAAGAAGGAATGGAAAAATCAAGGTCCTTTCCTTGAAGATTAGGAATGAGGATGCTCTTTTGTTCAATTTAAGTTACGAAACTCTCATTGTTCTCTTTTAATCCCTTTCACATATGAGCCGGCCCCTATAAGGGCTCTCTAACTTGTGTTGGGGCAGGCTGTATATATATATATTTTTGTGGGATGGCGTATACATAAACAACATATGAACATTTTTGTATATATAAATACACACAGATGTAGACATATATCGATATGTATGCGTATATGTATATATATGTACGTATGTGTGTGTGTGTTGAGGGGGGTGGTGGGGGAGGGGGAGTTGTTGAGGGCAGAAAGACGTTACTCAACTTGTGAGCCTACTGCTCCTAGCAATGTTATTTTATGTCCAAGTGGATTCAGTTTGCCAGCACCCAGCAGTTTGTGTGTGAACTGGGTGATAATTTGATCCATTCCGTTGTTGATCGTCCAATTTTACACTCAGTCATGATTTTATACCACCTGAAAATTCTTCTTCTAGATAAATGGCAGTTGAAGTTAGAAACATATGATACTCCTGATCTATAAAAAAGTTAGAAACATGTGATGCTCCTGAGAGAGAGAGTGGTTTTGGGTTGCTTAATTGTGGTCTCCTTTCCTAAATATTACTTTTATCTAATCTCTTTAGCAAACCTCCCTAGTGAACAAATTGGGAATGTTCTTGGAGAAGTGCATTAATCAGATATCTGACTGGAATATTTGGTTCCTGCAGGCACATGAGTTTTCCAGTGCTTGAAGGAAATATACTGGGATTTTACAAGACCTGCCAATTATGATACTGTGCGTCATTCTCAAGTATGAATGTTCTGTTAACAGTTTAAAAACATACAATTATGTACTCGGTAGACTGTAAGGGGGGAAAAGTTAACTTCCGTTTAATATGATTTTCATATAATATTTATATATCCTCCCCAATTTTATTCGGAAGTTAACCACAGGTCCTTTAAATCTTAACATGTGAATCTCTTTTCACTTCTATGGGAAGTAATTTTGTCGGACTTGCAATTGTACTTTTACGTGTTCTGTTATCTGACTCATGTTATTCAACCATAGTACTGTGTAGGTTTGCCTCTTGATTTTTAGTGCTTGATTGGACCCCCAATTTTCCTGCATATCAACCTCAATTTCGTATGTCAACCATAGATATCTTGCATGATGATGTCCTAGAAGCATATTTTCTTTGGACATATGTTTCCTGGTCTGCATTGATTACTGAGGTAGTATGTCTATATACTTCCCTAATTCAGAGTTCTTATTGCTCAAGAGGTAAGCTAGAGTCAGAAAGCCTTGCCAAAATCTGGTGGACTGATCCCATTTCTGCCAACTAAAGGGAAAAAAAGTTAAAGTTCTGAGGACTATGTGAGTTTCCTCATTCATTAGGGCAAAAGGTTGTCGAGGTTGCGTATTTGATAAGCTTTCTGGAGTAAGTATTTGTTTCTTAGGTGTTTAATGTATCCAAAAGATTAACTCATTAGAATATTTGTTGATTTTAGCTTAGAATTAAAACCAGCCTGATTTGTAGCTATGTAATTTGAGGAGTGTGGGTTGGTTGTACATACAGTACAAGAGAGGTTATATTCATCATGCATTGAGAAGTTTGTTTTGCTGGACAATTAAGACCAGATTACTGAACATCAATTTTAGTTTGTATTTACTGCGTTGAGAGATCGTGTGTAGTTAATATGAAAACTGTTAGTAACAAAGCCTGCTCCTTTTCCAGATGAAATTGATGGAACGTGAGACATTGTGCCATTTCTGGAGGTGGGCTGTCATCTTATCTCTTAGTTGAAAGGATTTTTAGAGAACTCATAGATCATATGTCCCATGATACATCATTTACGAAATAGATATGTAGCCATTTGTACAAACTGTTGGAAGGAAAATATTATTTGAATGCTAATGAAATGGGGGTTGGGTTTAACTTCAATTTTTCTTTTAAATTTTCTTTGGGTGCCAAGTCTCATTATTAACCATCGCATTGTAAGGCATTTTGTTATAAAAGTTTTAATCTTCATGTATCAGGGTGGCTTACATGATTGGTTTCTGATACGAGTTTCGTTTGTTGTTTACTGAATTAGAGCTTGGTCATTCAGTTCCAAGGTGACCGTTAGCAGACATTGTTGCTACGAGGAAAAAGCTGTCTTCATGTGATTGGGAAAGCAAGGTTCTGTAATTCATCATGGGCAAATAACCATAAATTTTGGAGAACTACTAGAATTACATAGCTGGAAAACTAATTCTGATTCTGCACAACTCAGATGGAAGTGCTGTGTGGAAATAAGTACGAAGAATATCATTGTCTATTATTTTTATGCGTTTAATTGGTTGTGGGGTGTTGAGATCTGAAGTGTTCTAAATTCTTTGTTGCTCGATCACTTATAGCCCCTGGAGAGGCCGTCTTTTATATTCTTGCCTAGAACCAGCATTTCTAATCGTAATGCTTGATGTTGAATGTTACTTGTTGGATAGATTATTCAAGCAATAACCTGTCAATGGTCTTTAGCTTGTTTGGTTTGTAGGTTTTTTTATGATGACCAGTCAAGCTTTACACTATCAGAATTGTGTTCGTCCAGCCAGCCACCATTTTACTCAGCTGAGTAAAGTACAAGGGCCCCTTCTGGCCAAGGTGGATGGGCTAGTTGGGCTTAAAATTGTGTTGCAACTGTGTCATTTTGGCACTAAACTGCAAATGATATTAGCATGATTTGTTATTGAAGTAACAAAGTGATTACTGAATATGAGATTATTGGTGGTATACAGGAGCACGGGCAAAGAGAGCTTTGATATTAAGTTGATGATTGCTGAATTGGGTTTCAATTGATGTCTGACCCAATTCCTATCAGTTAAGACAAGTCTAAGAGAACAACATATCTTGTTGAGCTGGCAGTGTTGTCGAATTCAAACCTTGTATGGGACAGGGTTGTTCAGGCTCAAAAGCAAAGATAAAACAGATCAGGGACTGAAGCCACCATCAGACTTTCAAGTAGCCGCTGGGGTTGACCTCAGTAGGACACAAAAATTCCTGCTTACCATTTACGTCAACAATCCCATCACAACATGGATTATATAGTTACCAAATTATCTATCTCAATCCAGCTACAACCAACTTCCTTCTTCACACTTCTCTGCCTCATCACCTGTCTAACAACACTCACATCACCCCATTTCCCACAAGATGCATAAATGTTGGACATCATGACATAAACAAACTCCTTCTCCCCTTCCAACTCAACAACCTTAGCAGCAGCTAGCTCTGCAACTTTCAAATCCCCACAAGTTCCAGAAGCACCAAGCAAAGCCCTCCAGACCAAGCCGCATGATCCGAACCCCAGTTCACATATCATCCTCTCTGCCCTCCACACCTCTCCCCGTTTCCCCATTAGCCTAATCATTGAAGCACAGTGCTCGGGTGTGGCATCAATCCCATAATCCTTCACCATCAATTCAAAGTACTGATTCGCAACCTCAAATGGTGTCTGATTATGCCAACAAGCAGATAAGACATTGAGAAAGGTGATCCCATCTGGTTTCAAATCTTTCGCCATTTTCAACCGCTCGTAAAGCTCAATCACCTTGGTCGAATTGCCATTGTGAGCAAACCCGGATATCATAGCATTCCATGTTACCAAATTCCTTCTGGGTAAAGACCTAAATATCAATTCAGCATTCTTTACCTGTCCACATTTTGAGTACATATCAATTAGAGCACTCCCAACAACAATGGAAGTATCCAAACCGCACTTTACCGTGCAACAATGGATCAAAATCCCCCATGTAAGTGCTGAGAGACTTGCAATGCCACTTAATATGCTTGAAAATGTGAACTGATCCATTCCTATGTCATTCGAATGCATATTACAGAAGCACTCCAGGGCTTCTCGTGCTTGATCCCGGTTCACATATCCTGTTATTATTGAATTCCATGAAGATGAATTTGGGTTTGGCATATTTGACAAAATCTCAATGGCATCATCCATGTTCCCAAACTGTGCAATGCCGTTAATCAATTCATTATATGAGATTGTATCAGGATTTGGCATCTGATGCAAAAACCTGACTGCTTGTTCAAGTTTTCGGTTCCTAGCACTTGCAGCAATAACTGAATTCCAAGAAATGGTGTCCTTATCAGTACTCTCGTTGAACACCCAGATGGCCTCTTTAACGGACCCACATTTCCCATACATGTCAATTAAGCAATTCGCTACAACAATACTACATTCCACACCGAATTTCACAACCTTGGAGTGAATTGATTGCCCCAACTGCAACAAGCTTAGTTGGCCAGAAGCAGCTAACGCGGACGTAAATGAGAAAGAATCAGAATATACGTCAGACCTATCCAACTGAAGAAACATACTCAATGCCTTCCGGAATTGCCCAGAATGCACATACCCAGAAATCAAAGAATTCCAGGAAACTACACTTGGTTGGGGAATTTCAACAAACACTTTGTGAGCATCACTCAATGACTCAAATTTCAGATAGAAATTGATCAGGGAAGTGGAGACAAAAACATTAGGGCCAAACCCAGATCGCAGAACGTAGCAGTGAAGCTGCTGGCCATAAGAATGCCGACCAACGTTCGTGCATGCTCGGATAAGGTGGACCAGAGCATAGCCGTTAGGCTTGATGCCAGAGTTGAGCATTTGAGAGGCCTCAACCAAGGCCATCTCAGAGTCGGGGCCATTTTGAGCGAGGCCTGAAATGAGGCTGGTCCATGATTTGAAGTCATGTCCTTGGGGAGTAGTATCACTGCCTGTGCTAATGTAGTTTGACACCAGGAGATAATGGGGCTGCTTTTGGCTTTGTAGGTAATTGTTGACTCCCTTGAAGAGAGATCTGGGCATAGCTTTGCAAACAGAACATTATGGCACTAATATATTCGCCTGTATCTCTAATGTATGATGCCCAAACTTCAGCGTGAGAATATATCCTACGAGAAAGAAGAGGAGAGAAATAAAGTGAGAGAGAGATTATAGAGAAAGTGGGTATCTTTTTTTTTTATTATTATTTGATTTTATAAAGGAAATGAAATAACAGAGGAAGGAAAAGCATTTGCCCTGATTTGAAATTCGAAGGAAAAAGGAATAACAATAATAGAATAAGTACTAAAAAGAAAAAGAGAAAGAAAATGGAAGTATAGAGGGAAGAAAAATAATTTTTTCTTATTTTTCTCTCTCTTTCTTTTTCTTTCCTTCTAAATTATTATTTTTAATCGTTTACTGTTTCAAGCAAGATTTATTCATTATTTTTCTTTTCTTTTTCTTTTTTCCTCAAGTTCCAAACCGTCTATTAAGATGTTGAGATAGCCACTCTTTTTTTTTTTGTTGTTTTTTTTGATACATTAGAGAGAGGCTAAAGTCGGAAAAAAAAAGTAGTCAAACCGCTATTACATTCACAATGCAGTTTCTTCCCGTATAAAGGGTTGTACATGTTGGGTTTGGTGCTTTAAAAAAACGAAAAAACTTTTTATAACCTTTCTTAGTTCTTACTCATCACTTCCCGTTCAAGAAGTTTTGTTGGGTTTGGAGTTTGTCAAAACATAAAATTAAATAAAGCCCTTTATAATAGCTATAATTTAACGTTAAAAAATGTTATTCTTTCAAGAAAATTTGTATAGAAATTTTATGAGAATGATGTGACAATGACATTATTATAATTAAGAGTTATTATGATGAGTATTTTATTTTTAAGTAAATGACTCTTATCCAACTACATTATTTTACTAATAAATTATGTATGAATTTTCCTGGACATAACCGAAAAGAAATAATGTGTTTTTCTATACTTTCTGTGCCAAGGGAAAAAAAAATGAAAAATGGAACTTGTTAATTTTAAAACTATCATTGAATGGCGTGCTATAAAACTAGAAATGAGGAGAGATTTGCTCCTAGAAATACTAGAAAAAATAAAGAAGAAAGAATCTATACCATTTTTTAAGTTTCACCTTCCGTTTCAAAATAAAATAACCACTGTTATTCCATTAAATTTCAAAACAACCATAATATATTTCACCTAAATGCAGAAAAAAAAATTAAGGAGAAGGAATTACCTCTCAAAAGGTGAAAAAAGGAAGGAGAGACGATCTCCTTTAAAGGAAAAAAAAATAAAGGCTCGCTTTCTTTGCGGGTGACCGGAAGAAGACTGGTAGAGGGAGGGAGGAGGCATAACTGATATTTGAAGGTTAGCTGCGCTACGAGAGAGAGAGAGAGAGAGAGAGAGAGAGAGAGAGAGAGAGAGAGATTACGTACAAGAAGATGAAAAACCAACAAGAACAGAAGGACCAAAACAACCAGCATATATGAGAGATAGAGAAAGAGAGACAGAGAGAGAAGTTTTGAATGTAAAGCAAGGTAAAAGGATAATAAAAGAGAAGAACAGAATCCAAAAGCCTCCCGTAAGGGGGAAAGAAATGATGGGGAGGACTCGGACTCCTAAGAGAGAGGTGCTTGAAGATTGTACAATAATAGGAGGATTGATAGGGGTGCAATTTATATATGCAGGAAACTCAGTATTGCTGAGCTATCTCATGTTCTTGGGCATTAACCCTCTCACTATCATCATCTTCTCTACCATTGCCACCTTCCTTATTCTCTCTCCTCTCTCCCTTCATTTTGAAAGGTCTCTCTCTCTCTCTATATATATATAATTTTTTTTCTTTCTGGGTTGGAATGTATGAAAGATGATGGTCTTTGTTTTTATTGCAGGAGTAAATGGCCCGAGAAATTCAGTCTGAAATTGTTGATTCAGTTGGTCTTAATTTCTTTTGGAGGGTAAGCAAATTTCTTTTTTTTTTTGTTTGTTGCTTTTTCTGTATTTTAATTTGCATCAATAATTGAAGAATATTAGGAAAAATTCATCTGGTTTAGTTATATCCTTTTCTTTCTCTTTCTTGTTTTACAAAATAAAACTCGGTTAGAAAGAATTATAGAAGCTGACTGTATTGTTGTTCTAGAGAGTTGAGACCCATAACCACATACCTAAAACTTCAACTATTTGGAGAATATAAAGTTCTTTCATCTACTCATCATGTGTTTTTAGCCATTTAGAATTATTTTCTTTTTCTCGTATAAGATCGGAGAAGAATAGAACCACCCTTTGACTTCTAACATTCTTGCCATAGAATTACAGCTTGAAATCTGAAGATAATTGAGGATCATTGATCATTACAAATTAATACTTAAACGCAACTCCCAAGTAACATTTTTTTATCAAAAAATCTACCCATTTTAGCCAACTACCTTCAAAATCACTTTTATAAGCTTACCTTCGTAACTGGTTAATAATAATAAGAATATGAATGCTAGGTTTGTCCCAGTGGTCGAGGCATTATGAACCCACTCATTTAGCGATGTTCAAACCGTGCTAGCCTCTTTACTTTCTCCAATTGCCTTATATAAAAAAAAAAATCATAAGAATATGTTCAAATTCCATGAATCTTCACAGGAAGAAGAGATAGTAAACATGGGTTGACAACCAACTAACTTTCTCTCAAACGTGAATGAAAATTTGGTCGGAGTGCCAACTAATATGAGCTGCACGAGCATCAAGGTGTCTCCAATGGCAATGGTTGAACAAAATATAGATTGTATATGTTACTCTTAATT
Organism: Euryodendron excelsum; assembly: GCA_033060915.1. NCBI lineage: Eukaryota > Viridiplantae > Streptophyta > Magnoliopsida > Ericales > Pentaphylacaceae > Euryodendron > Euryodendron excelsum. Next base: position 4,896,980 of record CM065397.1, on the reverse strand, counting down.
TCATGTGCCCTTCGATGGGAACTGGAAAGTTATTCTTAGAGTGACAGGACACGTATATGTATATATATATATACTACGTACATTATATCATCTTGTTGGCTTTAAGAAAGGTGGGATTTTGTGCTTTATCATGCATTGTTTGACCTTTAACAAGAACATCGATAGTGAAATTCCTTTTCTTTTCTTCTCTAGCATATCAATGTATAGCGAAATTTCTATTACTCACTCATTTTCTGTAGTTCTTCTGTTAAGAAAGAAACAATTAAAAGGTTTCTTGAACACGATAATCAAGTGTTCGTTAGTTAACATGCCTCGGCACCCTTTGATTTCTGACACATAGACCAGAAGAAATGTTATTCAAGAATCTTATGCCTGCATTATCTACAATTGATCAACAATTTTAACATTCAAAATCCTCGTTTCTTTCAAATGCTTCGTTTAACAAAAAAGACTGTCAAATCATAGTGGGGGCTAACTATTTGCTTTTGGTGTTTGTCTTCAGAGTGACATTATTCCAAGCTTTGTTCCTGAAGGGGATTAAGCTAACCTCACCTGCAATGGCCACAGCCATGCCCAACCTTGCTCCTGGACTCATCTTTGTCATTGCTGCAGCTTTTAGGTAGCAAGTTTACTTTTTGTACATAATGATATATATATATAGCTGAATGAGAGTTTTACTTTAAAATAAAACACCTATAATATTAATATTTAAGTACTAAAATATCATCGCCACATCATTCTTGTTACAGTAGGTCTGATACTCGGAGAATAAAAGAATATAGAGAAAGAACCCTTAGAGAGATAACATAATCTCTATATCATAATGTATTTTTAAAGTGTGTTATTATATTGAGAAATAGCCTCTACAGATAGGCTCAAGTGAAGTGCTCAACAAGTAATAGAAAAGAGAAAACTACAAGAACAAAAAAATATCATGAATAAACCAATTTCTGACCACCTTTCTTACCCATAGACACAAAATGGATGGGTCCCATATACATTTATTTACGTGGGTTCCTCTGTATTGTATTTTGTGAGTAAGAAAATAAAGTGAGAAATTGGTTCATATACAGAACTACTGTAGAAAAAAAAAAGAAACTAATCTTATAAGATAACTACATAATTTTTTATACTAACAATTATGTTAAGATATTTTAATATAAATTTTTTAAAAAAATAACATTTTCAAATGAAATATGTGGTATAATTTTTTTATTTTTCATGCAGATTCGAGAAAGTCAAGCTGAGTTGCATGTACAGCAAAGTTAAGATTGTAGGCACATTCTTGTGTGTAACTGGTGCTATTACAATGAGCATTATGCAGAGCACCATGCCCACTCCCATGGCAGACGAGAGTCAATCATCAACATCTCCACCTATGCCCGATAACGTGTTCGACACGGAAAAGATCATCGGTTGCATGTACCTCATGGCCGCTGTCTTTGTTCTATCATGCAACATAGTTTTGCAGGTACGTAGCTTCAAAAAACATGTTTTTTGAAGATCTCTTTTGTTTGTTTGTTTTTTTTTTTTTTTTGACAATATTGATGTTTGGCAGGCTTCAACGTTGGCTGATTTTCCAGCACCAATTTCCTTGTGTGCAATAACTTCACTGATTGGTGCGATAATAACTGCAATTGTGGAGTTGGTTCAAGATCACAAATTCGATATTGGGTGGCCAATAGTCAGTGTTCGAGACCTAATTGGCTATTCTCTATTGGTAATCTCTCTCTCTCTCTCTCTCTCTCTCTCTCTCATCCATGTTTTAACAATCAAGCAATGTTGGGTAATGCTATACAGATAAAAAAAATTCATATAAAATTTATTACTAGAATAATGTGGTTAGATAAGAGTCATTTATTTTAAAACAAAACACCTATAATGATAATTCTTAATTATAATAATATCATTGCCACATTATTCTGATGAGGTTTTCTGTATAAGTTTTCTGAAAGAATAGCATTTTTCTACAATGTTTGCTAATGTTATACAAAATTCATACAGAATTTATCACCGTAATAAATATGGTTGGATAAGGATCATCCACTTTAAAACAAAACAGTCATCATAATGCTTTTAGTTATAATAATGTTACTGTCAAGAAGAACAACTTTTTTCATGCTTATATATAGTTATTTGTGTTGTTTAATATTTGAGATGCACAGGGAGGCACAGTTAGTGGTGGGTGTGTAAGCTTCAATGGATGGGCAATGAAGAAAAGGGGACCTGTGCTTGTGTCTATGTTTAGTCCCATTGGAACTGTCATCTCAGTCATCCTCTCTTTCATCACCATTGGAGAGAATATTTCTCTAGGAAGGTACGTTCACTAGTTAAATATGTATGTCAATATATATATATTTTTATTTATATATGTATATTCAAATTTCTTATGACTTGTTCCCTCAATGCAGTGTTGCTGGTATGTTCCTCATGTTCACTGGCCTCTATTTCTTTCTGTGGGCTAAAGGGAGAGAAGGTTTTTCCATTGGAGACGGAGACGGAGACGGAGACGGAGATGTCTTGGAAAGTGATGAGTACGATGCTGAGAAGCCTCTCCTATCTTAGTGTGACATAAGAATGCTAGTACTTCTTATTGTTCATACGTTTGAATTTTTGTTCAAACAACGTACAAGAATAATCCAAGAACAAGCCGCCAATGTTTGTAATCTGATTTTTTTCAGTGTTGTAACATGTTTAATTAGTGTACATAAACCTATAATTCCAACTGTTTTTTTGCAGTAACATGATGATACCCTGAATTTCCCACCATTTATTATGGCTTGGGAAATCGAGATTAAATCTTAATTCAGAAAAAATTAAAAATCTGCCCCCTAAATCAGATTGTGTGAAACAGCGTTCGAGTTCTAAATAGGTCAAATTTCATATCCAGTCAATAGCTCGTTGTCAATAAATTCCATTGTTACAGCTAAACAAATTGCCTAACAATGCATGGAGTTTTTTGTAGAAAGGTTGAATTCACAATCTCTTTGTAGACATTTCCCAGAGACTCTTTTGGGCTTGACTAGTCTAGCATGCCAGGGCTAGTTTAGAGCCCAGTCTATGAACATGGTTTTCTTTTAGACATGATAAACAAGTTTTTGGAGCTATTTTTCAAGTTATTGATTGTTATCTTGGACCCAATAACTTCTGATGGCCAGTAGGAGGAGAAAAGAGGCTGAGAGGCCCTCCCTACATGGGCTCAAATCTGAGAACAATTAATAGAATCAGATACTATATGCAAAGGATCGTTTGGAGTTGGGAATCCTGTGGTGTCTTTTAAGAAGAAATTGGGACAAGGATTCTGAAATTTTACAGAACAATTACTGTGTTAGGGTTCTATGCAATTATCCTTGACAAGCACTTGGATTACAATAGCTAAAAAGGAGGAGAGGAAAAGCTAAAATAGAGGTCCATGTACACTAAAAAAGGGGGTTAAAAGGATGAGAGAAAATTGCAATATCATTGTCTTGGAAGTGTTGGAAGTGTAGGGAGTGTTTGGTCTAACTTTTTTATCAACTTATAATTTAAACTTATGATTTTTAAAAATTGTGTGCCCACCATAAAAAGCTTCTTAAATTGCATTTGGCTCACCATCAATTCATTCAATCGACGAACTGGTTGGGATAAAAAAGTTACATTTTAAATTTTGCTTAAACGGTTAATTTATATTTTTTTTAAACCGTAATTCAAACACCCCAGAACAAATATGGGCCGGGTGGGGAAACCGAAAACCTTCACCTCGGACCTGAGGTACAAAACTATTCCCGGCTTCCGTACTGTGGTGTGTCGGCGGTGCTACGACCAGGTCCACCACAACTCGTAGAAATTATCTCCACCACTTGATACATCATACCTTCCACTTGTCATGCACTCGCCCTCGCAATGAATTATTTCTTATTATCGTCACATCGGCGTGATGGGTCATATAAAAATTTATAATACTCAAATCGCGGTAGTCTTATATAAGTGTTACGGTCACATTTAATAATTTTTATATTTGCACTATCCAATCCACTCTAACCAGCTCCTCTCTCTCTTATTTAGTCAATTAAAATTCCTAAATTAAAAAAATTAGGACTTATATTACTTTGTATACTAAAATTTTATATAGAGTGATGTGGTTGTATATTTATATCTACGTTTTGGAAAGCAAAAAAAATCTATTATTGTGTTTCATAGTTACAAAAATGACACTGTAGCACCTTATTAAGATAATTCATACTCTGTAGTTTCATAAGCGCTTGTTCATGACTTGATAAACTCATTGCATGACTCTGGGTTGAGCTCACCTAAGAGCTCTTGCCCCTGCTCCTAGTGTTATGAGGCCTCGCGCTCTGATGGGATTATGACGTAGTCTAGCTGTTTTTTTCTTTTTTGTAAAAAAAAAAACATTATTTTTATGAGTCTTTTTCCCTTAAAAATAGTATTATTAGCATTCTCTATAAACCACATAACAAAAATTTAAGCAAAACAATACCTTGACATGCACTACGTATATATAAGAGTAGCCATGCAGAGCTAAACACACTATAAGAACAACCCATACTGTTCTCCTCTCTCTCTCTCTCTCTCTCTCTCTCTGTGTGCATCCTAAATAACTATGGTAATCATGATGGAGAATATTGATGAACAACCAAGAATCATGCACTTTTGCAAAGTTTGTAAGAAGGGTTTCACTTGTGGTGGAGCTCTAGGTGGACACATGAGAGCCCATGGGATTGAAGATCTCAATACTGGCAAAAACGAAGAACATCCAATGAGCAACTTCAGAGGCAAGGCCGATGGCAACAAGCCCACCTACTTTCTGCAAACCACCACAAATCGATTCGTGAGTTTCAGAGCATCCGAGGATTGTGAAAAAAAATTCTTGACATGGAATTCTCTGGTCGAACATGGGAAATTTTCCCTAGATACAAGTATGGAACAGGATCTGGCCAACTGTTTGGTCATGTTATCAAACGGAAGGGTCGATCGTAGCCGAATGGTAGCCATGATCGAAAATTCTCACACTTTGGCTAGTGAGGATCACGAGGAAAACAAGGCTGAGGAGGTGGTGAAGAAAGGAATGTTCCAATGCAAAGCTTGCAAGAAGGTTTTCAATTCGCACCAAGCATTGGGAGGGCATAGAGCTAGCCACAAGAAGGTTAAAGGCTGTTTCGCCGCAAGGTTCGACAACAATGGTGATCTTGATCAAATGGTTGATCCCCCAATTGATCTCAATCACACGTCAGAGGCTCCATTGGTTTCTCAGTGCTTTAAAAGGAAGCCGAAGATGCATAAATGTTCGATATGTCATCGGGTTTTCTCGTCAGGACAAGCCTTAGGCGGCCATAAAAGGTGCCATTGGGTAACCTCTAACAACCCAGACTTCTCTTTCATACCCAAGTTTCATGGGTTCCAATTTGATAGCCAACCATTATTCAAGAAACCCATGTTCCAAAAATCCGAACCGCTCGATCTCAACCTCCCTGCTGTGCTTGATGAGGATAACCCATCCAAATTTGAAGCTCTAACTAGAATCTATCTTCTACCACGGGCAAATGAAGAGTACATTGGTGACAATCGCAAGAACTTGGATGCTTCATTGCGTGATGAGAATAGTGAAGAACATGTCAAGCTTGCAAAACTGAGTGATCTGAAATTGGATGGAGAGTGTTCTACGTGGTTGCAGGTTGGGATTGCTCCATCTAGTGATGAATGAATTTCCATGAGATTCAATATCGGATTTCAAATCTTTATCAAGATAAAGAGTATTTTTTCTTTTTGGATAGCCTAAACTCGGAAAGATGAAAGGTGAGTCAAATTTATGACCCAAGGCACGGATGGAGGCATCACTTACCACTGGGCTAACCGTTTCTTAAGATAAAATAATAATATGCTTAGCAAACTCAAATTTGCTATGCTTTTCTTTTTTAATGTAAGCTTATGCTTTCTTTTTCATTTCTTTCTTTTTGAATACTCCACGATAAGTTTTTACTTTCCTGTAGCACCTGCTACAGATTGATAATACGTATAGATTATGTTAATTGAATTGTCTGGTAATGCTTTTGACGAATTTGAAAGGAGAGAAAGTTAATTTGCAGTGTTTTTTTGCATGTAATGTTGATATGAAAAATAATTGGAAAGAAATTTTAAAGTTTTTCTTTTGCAAAATGATACACTTTAATTCCATTGCTTATTGACATTTTTTTGCTCAAAGACACAAGTACAAGTCAATGAGTACCACATGCATTTATTAACATGAGTTCTAGTTCTTTGTGCTTAGAGTAAGAAAATATCATTTTCTTGCACAAAGGCACAAGTACAAGTGAATGAGTTTCATATCCATTAATTAATGTAAGACACATTGTCTTGTCTTGTGTCTAAAATTAGAAAATGAGATTATATATAGTATTATTCATTTCTTTTCTTTTTTAGGTAAAAATGGATTCATTTCTAATTAATTAGTTTCTTATATACAAGGTACACCTAGCATTTCCTACGTCAAGAATATCAAATTAAAATGAACGGTACCGAACTGAGAATGCTTTTATTATACATTTAAGGGAGACCCATCAAATCATTTAGCGTTTTAAATACTAGATGACAAGGAAATTGGACGAATTAAGGAAGGAAAGTGATAGATATCAATTTTGAAGGGGGCACAATTTTATTGTCTTCAAGGGACTTGACCATCTCATTCTATAATCAATATAGCACGGCCTTAGTTCTCAGTTAATTTCAAAATTATTTTGGACATAATTCTCTAATGACCGGATAGTGGTATTTTTTGTAATTAAAAATCATATTGACAAATATTTTGTTTTAAAGTGATATGGCCTACAATCAACCTATATTTTCTCTCTGAACTCTCTAGTAGAAAAATTTATAACATGTGGCTATCACATGAGTGTTACGTCCATTATGATTTGAATATTTGTATAAATATTTAAGACCAATAAGAATGTTAAAATCATAATGATTGTCACATCAAATAATTTCTCTAGTGAGAACGGTTGGAATAGAGTAATTATTCAATATTCTTGAAACACCACATATTTTTACTCCTCTACTCATATGGGGTGGGTCCCTCACTCAGAGTAATTATCCAAAATACTTGTCACACCACGTATCAGGCTTATGCGCGTGGTGTGACGTTCTATTTAAATTGTAACACTACACGTGTGACATTATTTACACAGGGAGAATTTTAAATTTAAAAAGTCACTATACAATTAGAATAATGATTATAATATCTCAAAAAGTGTTTTACGTAGTTGCAGGTGGGGATTGCTCCATCTACTGATGAATGAATTGCCTTGTGATGCAATATCGGATTTAAAATCTTTATCAAGATAAAAAAAAATTGTTTTTTTAAAGAAACCAAAACTCAAAAATGTGAAAGGTGAGTCTAAGCCACCACGAGTGGAGGCATCACTTACAAACGGACTAACCCGGTTCTCAAGATAAAGCCATACCATGCTTAGCAAACTCGAATTAATTTGCTATGCTTTTCTTTTTTAATGTAAGCTTATGCTTTCTTTTTCTTTTTTTTTTAATACCCAAAGACAAGTTTCTACTTTCCTGTAGCCCTGCTACAGGTTGATACGTATAGATTATGTTAATTGAATTATCTGGCAATGCTTTTGACGAAGATGAAATGAGAGCTAGTTCGCAGCGTTCTTTGCATGCTAGTGTTGTGTTGGTTGTTGACATGAAAAATAATTGAAAGAAATTCTAAGTTTTTCTTCCCAAAAATGATACGCTTTAATTTCATTGCTCATCGATATTTTTCTGCTTAAAGACACAGTTACAAGTGAGTGAGTGTCACATACATTTAATAATGTGAGTTCCGGTATTTTGTGTTTAAAGCAAGAAAATGATATCTTTCACACAAAGACACCAGTAAAAGTGACTGAGTTCCATATGCTGATAGAATTTGAACTCCAAATTTCGAAACTTTGGTCCTAATGTAGGTGTAGTGAAGTCTTTTGCAAATGCTACATGGTGCTGAGAAGCAATATTTTTTAACGGATGTGTGAAGTATTCTATCTACATATCTATTCTCTATGTACCCAAAAATATATGAGTAATAATATACACGAACCAATTTCTTAATTCATTTTCTCACTCACAAGATACAATGCATTGGGGCCCATATTAATAAATATATGTGGTACTCATTCACTCTGTCTTGTACATAAGAAAGTGGGTTAAAACTTAATTTATGCAGTATTTTTCAAAAAATATATATGTGTAGCATTTCTTACGTCAAGAAAATTTGATAAAAAAATGAAAGATACCGAACTAATATATACCTGAAAATGCTTTTATTATACATGAGAAATTAAAAGGAGACCCATCAAATCATTTAGTATTTTAAAAACGAGATGACAATGAAATTAGACTAATTAAGGAAAGGAAATGTGATGGATAGCAATTTTGAAACGGGGGCAATTTAATTCCCTTGATGGGGCCAACGGTCTCATGATATAATGAAGATCTCATGGCCTAACTTCGTAGTTAATATTTAATTGTTTTGGACATAATTCTCTAGTGATATAAAAATGGCAGTTTTTATAATTAAAAATCAATGTTAAAAATTATTTTGTCTTAAAGCGATATAATTATTCTGTTTACGATATTTTTTCTATAGGTACATCATTACTACAATCTTCGGATAATTTTGAGAAATAATACTTCGCACACCAAACATTTTCTACGTTTTAGAACCATCTATACACATCATTAGGTAAATGGCTAAAAGGAATTCTAAAGACAACGGTTGCTATACATACAGAACTTGGTACCATGTGAGTTCAGCACTTGATTGCTTGAGTTCCAAGTTAATTAAGATACATACGTATATATATTGGCGCGCTTAGGAATTTTCAAAGGAATTAGAAATTTGTTTTGGGGTTTCATTTTGAATTGATGAGTAATATATAATTCGGAAAACTAAGACCTTGTTTGGTAACGTTTTTTGTTTTTTTTTTCAAAATTTTAAAAAATAATGATTGTTTAATTTTTTTTTTGTTTTAGTTGTTTATAAAATTCTAAAAAGAAAAATGAAAAACACCAAAATATGTATAACGGTAAGCTACAAATGTCCGTCACCAAACTACAAAAAACATATAATAAAAAACAGAAATTGATAGCGTTACCAAAATGGGGCCTAAACCTCACATTAACACAATATCAATTTATGTCCCATCACTGCGTTCACAAGTGGGAGGGACATGACAAGCACTAATTTTCTTTATAGGCACTACTTTTTAATTTTCTCTATGAACTCGATAGTGGGAAAATTTATGACATGTGGCCATCACATGAGTATGACGCCCGATTTGCATATTTGTGAGAATGGGTAGGACTCAATTATAATTTGAGTACTTGTGAAAATATATAAAATCCAACAAGGATGTTATAATCTTAATGATTGTTACATCGGGAGAGTCACATCAAATAATTTATCTGAATTGTTGGAATAATACTTCAATTTTTTAAAATTTTGATGTTATTATTCTATTATTCGCTTACGTATTTCATAAGAGTTTATTTCAGGCTGTTATTGAATTTTGTGGCCAGATTTATGATTTACTCGTTAAAATTGAAACATAATGCATAGTTTTTCCAAGCCTATATATAAGGTTCACTATCAAGCTCATTCTATGGATACAATATATACTACTTGTCATGGACACACAGACATATTATGGTATATTTTTTTTTTATATTTTAAATTTGTTATGGGTAACAATAGTTGGAATGATTCGTTTCTTTTCTCTTTGTAGACGTGATTCTCAAGAAGATACGCAGTGATGTGACTCTCGAGAAGATACACAGTGAGCAATCAGGTTGAAGTTTAGAGCTGCTGACATCATATTACACCATTACGTAGAGAAGCTCAGTGCCTCTAGAAAAGTAACATCGTCATGCTTTTCAATCCAACAGGCTAGAGTTTTCCAAGCTTTATTTATATTTTGCGTGCAATACTTGTTCAATTGTTATTTTGATAATTAGTGCATGTGCATTTCTTAAAATCTTTTTATATATATATTTCATTTATTTTGTGCTATTAGACCCTATAACACAGGAACCCATCTTCGCATAAATAACGAAAGCTCCCTTGTTCACAATCATAATTAAGGCAATCGATCTCATGAAATAACTCATCCACATGCCCAATGATCGGCACAAGCTAAACATGTTTCGAGGCTCCTGTCTTTTTAAGTTCTTGTCCAAGAAGAATTGGGTGGCCTTTGCTCAAAATCATGTTGGCCTTATTGGCCTAGAAAATGTTCTCATGCATGGCACTTTCAGTTTAATGGCTAATTTATATCAGCAAAGATTGTAGATTGCAACTCCAAGGTCCATAGGGCTTCGGTTAATTACTAGGGGATGCCTTAACACAATACACAGATTAAGATTTGGCACTCCTTAATCTATCTATGAGAGATCATTACATTCTCGTGCCTGTCTCACCGACAAAGTTGTGGCACACTTAGACTCGCTCTGGTAGCACTGTCACAAGTCGGACTCTGGAAAAAAAGGTTAATCATATAAGAGTCCACTTAGCCCAAATATTTTATACTCAAGTGGCTTCTATTAACCTGCCGTTGTGGGATTATGGCACATAGAATGCAGCCTTATTAAAATCCAATTCCAAAAAAAAAAAAAAAAATGGAGCTCCTCCTTCTTCAAAAATTGCCGTCTTGTTAATCCAAAAAACATCGCTTTGCAATGGTAATATTGAAAATAAAGATAAATCATCTAAAGTATAGATACAATCCCTGTGAGACTTGCAATTGATGTGCAATTTATTGTCATGCAAAGCAACATTTTTTTCCTCATTTAAAGTATAGAGCTCTTTTGCAAACATTAGGTCTGTTCATGTGGCCCTAATCCATCAATATTTTAGTTGTGACTCCATGTAGGGGCCTCAAAAATGAACGCTATAGTGATATATGGGCTTTTTTTGTATGAGGGCCTTTGAGATAAGTAGAGGCCAGCATCTAGAAGGGAGTCCATGTAAGAGGTCCAACATCAGATTTATTCAATTTCCTCCTCTAATTACTGTGAACAGCAATTCCTGCAACTACCAATCACATCCATTTGCACATCATTGAAATTCCATAGGACAAGTGGGATTTCCCAAATGACAATGCTGGTTTTGGATTGCTATCTCATGTTGCATCAGTGATTAAGATTTTCCTTCAGTTGTTATAACAGTTCTAATGTTGCTTAAGTGTTCAATCTGAGCTCCATTTAAAAAATAAAAAAAAGTTTTAAAACCCAGATGATTAGTAGATCCAAAAGCATTAGAAGGCCTCACTAATTATGCGTTCACACATAATCATACAAATTTGTAGATAAATAGAGGTCGGAGTCGAGGGTCTTAGCTTAATATTCATTGTTGAGTCCATTTCTTAAATGTTTAAACTTTTGGGATAATTAGTAGCATAACATGATATCAGGGCTCTAGTTTTAAAATGTTCTAAGTTCAAGTCTTTGATTTGTCATTTTTTTACTCTATTCTATTTATGTTTGTGCACATGTTACGGTCAATCTACGAAATGAGATCGCATGTGAGTGAGATGCTAGTTTGATATATAATCGGACCCAATTCCTCAAAGTTTAAGCTTTTTGGAACCATTGGTGACTTGACATAGAGAATAGTCCATGTGAGTGTCCAACGCTAAATGTGGGCATTCACGCACTTTGCAATCCTTGCAACTAACCCCACGTCAGGCCACATCACTGCACTTTCATGTGATAAAAGTTTGTATTGATTTTCGTACTGTAGGTGAGACACACTTCAAATCACTGACCTGGAGGACTTTAATTGTTATATAGATAGCAAGAATAGATCATTTCAACAGTGCTAGAGGGTGTAGATTTCAACAATTGTTTAATTTCTTATTAAAAGGCAGCCCAAACACAAGACTCTTATTACAGCAGAGTCTACAGAGGGTCAGATGCGTGTAGCATTCGGGATTCATGCATCTTAACAGACACTTTTTTACTTCAAATGGTGTTCGTTTTACTTTATAATTTACTTGATTTATTTATTTATTTGGTTCTGATGGGCTACACAATGAAAGTAACAATTCACTTGCCTATAACCCGTGTCAGATAGGAGGCCGGACTTGACCACAAGTCTCTAGTCCCGCCACCAAGAGTTTTTTTCTAGCTAAATTATCTGACACCTTCCATTCCGAATGGTTTTGAGATCCATCAAATTTGGGCATTGGTTTGGATGCAATTTTAATTGGAAATTTTTTTTTGAAAAATCCTCTATTGGGTAGTGGCCCTATTGCTGCAATATTTGCCCAACTCAGCTACAAGAACATCTAGAGCCTAATAGGCCTTACTGATTGAGGCCCAAGAATAATTCATTAGGCAACCTCACAATTTGGTACCCTTGTTAATGTTCTTGTTTATCACCACAAACAACTTCTGAACTTTGAAAACAAAAACAGAGGAAGCAAAGTCATGGCTATAAATGTATGTGATCAACTTGTTTTAGACTCTTTGACTTTAATTTTCTATTCTCTAGAGATTCCATTTCATCGAAGTAGTAAACATATATTTTTTCCAACATGAGATGGTGTAGTTTCAAAATCATTGAATGGAAAGTGAAGTGTAGATCCTCAAAGTTAGCAAGCATATTATTTATGGTGCCAAAATGATTATTTTTTTTCTTCAATAATTAATACATGTGTGACATCTGTTCATTTGTATGTGTTACTTTAAAAATAGTATGATAGTAATCGAGTAGACTTTTAGGGAAAAAAAATTGAAAATAAATAACTATAATATGAACAGATGTAGACAAGGTCACAAGCCTGTCATGATCCCCAATGCATCACTCACTTATTCGCAATGAACTACTGGTATTTTTTAAATTTTTACAAAATGAACCATTTTTTGATAGTTAACTATTAATAGTGTATTGTGCTTTGATACGTAATACACACAAAGATGTTCAAAGTTTGTTTACTTTCACTTTCTTCTATTTTTTTTGTTTGAAAATCAAACAAGGGGAAACCCAATTTTTTTCCTATTTCTCCCTCCGTTCCTTTCCATTTATCTTCCATGAGTATCAAACACTAAGTCTTTATTATGGAGATAAGACATCTAGTTTTGAGACATCTATAACATATGGTTCTACCATGCATTGCTCGCCCTTAATAGCTTGTTCGGAACTTAAGAAAAAAACAGAAAATGAAGAGAAAATAATTATTTACTTTTGTTATTCTATTTAGTTTCTAACTTGGGAGGGACAGAGAAAAAAATTCATAGAACAAAAAATTAAATTATTTTCTTTAAAATTTCCGTCCCACTTCATTCACCTTTTATTCTATTTCCCTTTCTCAAGTTCTAAACAAGCTGTATAGGGTATGAAAATTAGGCTATTTTTTTTTAGTTATTTTCCTGACAAAACTCTACTTTGAAATTAATACAGCTACAAAGATACAGAAGTACTATTACAAATATGCTTTTAATAAAAAACGCTCAACATCAACATCGATTACTGAATAAAATTAAAAAGGGTATTTGTTACTATATTAATTTTAAAAATGGATTTTGTAGGGAAACAACGCCATTTTTCTTTTGTCTGTGTTACCATGCATGCTCCTAGGCCCTAGCTGACTCTAAACAATGTGTACTTGTACTTTCCAGGCAGTGAAGTGAAAGACTGCATGCCTTGTATATGTATATATGTGTATATATATGTATGAATATGTAATGGTGTATCTCTCCCAGTACACTTACATCTGAAAAAAGAGAAGGCAAAAGGCTCCTGGTCCTCCTGGGGCTGGGGCTGGGGCTGCGTGCGAATCCTAATCCAGAAGGCAGTCCGTATCTCTACGTACAAAGGTCGCTCCCACGTTTTATCACATAGGGCTCTGCAACAATTATGCATTTTAAGAAGTGTTTAGGAGTAGCTTATTTAATAATTTATAATTAATTTGTATAATTTTTTTAAAATATATTTAGGTGAGTAATTTAAAAAAATAATTTATATCTAATTATATTTTTAAAAATAACTTTTTAAAAATAAATTATGACTTTTAAAATAGTTGGCCAAATACTCCCTTAATGTCAAATAGAATATAGGGTAACTCCTACACCAAGTAAAGTTTTTCTTCCTCTACTACACTTTTTTTTGTTCATTTTTTCCTTTTAATCCATGTTCCAAATTAATGCAGGAGAAGTTCCGCCATGTAATCTTATTCCTGCTTACAAAGAGGTTGTTTCTCGTGTTTCAAATTTTTGACGAATAAATTGTAATGGAGTAATATCGCTGCTATGTCAATGTTGTCTTCTGTAATCCATGTTTCCTATTAATATGAAATTAATTAATAAGTTATGCAGTCAAAAATATGTTATGGAAGTGTTTTATTGTTCTAGCGTAATTCCCATGCTAGCAATTCTATAAAGAATGTTGTAGGAAGAAAAAAAATAAAGAAAACTAATATTTGAAAAAAATAATAAAGAATAATTATAAAAACATATTCTAAATTATAACTCAATATCACTAAACATTAGGATCACTAAAATGATAAAACTCATTAAAGGAAAAGCATATGTAAAAGTAGTGCTCTTTCTAAAATTCAAACTCTCCAAATAAATAAAATGAAACACACACACACACACACACACTTTTAAATATTAAAGAGCCAGCTAGCCAGCTTACAAATAAAATCTCTTCATAGTTTTATTAAATATCTAATATGCTTTCATTAAATTTAAAAGTTACGATTAGAGCGGCTACCATTGTTATGTTGCTTATCACCATTGACATCGGGTTAGGAAACCACGTATTTATAATAATTAATTCTTCATTTCATATAACTAAATGCATTTTTGTTCAAATGAAAAACTGAACAAATTAAGATTAGAACTATATACAAAGCAAGTTCTTTGTGTTCGACTTATTAAAAGTTGGTTTAACATAAGTTTAGAAAAAAAGATAAAATAAATTTTAATCTATTTTAAAACTCATTAAGTTTTCATGATAAGTTTAAACACCCATTATTCATCTCGACCCGACTCGTTTATGCCCAATTGAGGGAGTAATTAATGCTTAAGGGGATTAGCCCACTTTCCAGAATTCTGATCCTAGCTTAGGCTTTGAGGTTCTATGTTAAATTGTGTGGTCACATGAAATAAAAGTTGGCGGGGGGCTAATATTCCAGGAAAAGCAACGGCCGGCATTCTAAGCATACCACTGTTACAGTTTGACTTCTTAGCACCAGCAAAAATAATATTAGAAACACAAAACGAAATACCTACATATATATATATATATATAACCACAATAAAATTAGTTTTTGTAATGACAAATCATGAATTAGTTAATTTGAAATAAAATGATTTCATTCACACAACTAATAACGGTACATGTGAATGAAGTCGAAGATCACAACATATTTTTTGTTTTTCAAATTAGAAAATTTATGTGGTACTAGTAAACCTCGTTGGGTGACCGCAACTTAGGTTAGGTGAGAGATTCACCCTCCTCTAAAAAATAACTTCTTAAAAATACAAAAAATAGACCCCAAAAAACACAAAATGACAGCCTGCTGCAAATGGGAAGTGTTTGTTAATTCACATAAATTGTGAATGGCATAAAGGTATTGTTTAAAAAGTGTCAATAATTAATAATAGGGCGGCCTGTTGGCCTTCGTACTAAATATGAGGTCTTTTGACTGTTTGGTATGACTTTTCTGTTTAGTTTTTTTAGCTTATAAGCAAAAGATTAATTTTTTTTTAGCTTTTTTGCATTTTGCTTTATGTTTTTTGTTTTTTTTTGTTTTTGCTTATCTTTTGTTTATAAAAGCAAAAAAGTAAAAAAAATATAGTTTTTTTTATCTTATAAGCCAATAAAACAAAATTAAAAAAATTAAAAAAAAATTATACTAAACAGGCTTTTAAGTTCAATCTCTTTTTACGCTTCTTTATGACCAGCCATCAGTAATACAATTCATAAAGTTTATCTAGCACGTTTGAACAATATTTTGACAAGAGCAGAGGAGAGTAGTTTAAAAAAAAACTGTCAATAACTGCAAATTTAGATTAATTGTAAAAGTTTGGACTTCCTTCCCCTCCTTATCGCACATGGTCATCAATGCCCCTATGATTACAGCAAACCCCATGACTTGTACAAGTCATAGCAGCTTGATATTCTTTTTTTTGTTTTTTTTTTATTTTTTTGCTGAATCAAAAGGTAAAAAGGACTATCAATATAACTATTTGTCTTATCAATATAACTATCTACCTTGACGTAATCATAACAATTCTTCCTCCGCTGAGTTCTCCTCGAATGAGTGAGTCAGCATGATATTCATTTAGTGGCCCATTATACCAAGCAAATATTAATTATGTCAATTTTAATTATACGTCTGCAAAAGAAAATAAACTGTACAACACAATTTTTTCATTATGCTTGAAGATGGCGTGTCTTATCATCGGGGCAAGAGTGATGAATGTAGATTAAAAATTTTTTTGAAGGAAATAAAAAAATAAATGCCATGTAATATTTTTTTGTTCCTTTCACTATTTCGGCTAAAACTCTACAAGAAAAAAATTTAGCCAAAAATGTTTTTTGGAAGGAAAATATTAATTTTACAAAAAAAAATATACAAATTTACATACAAAATGACGTGACAATAATAGTTTTATAATTAAAAGCTATTATGATAAGTGTTTTATTTTGAAATGAAAAACGCTCATTAAAACACATTATTTTATATAAATTTTTTATTTATATAACATTACCCTATTTGGAATCATACATGCCTACTGCATATTGCATACACACATTATATGTATATATAAAAATATATAGATGCATATGTAGTGTAAATAACAATCAGAATGAGGTGGATTCACCTTGATCATTTAAATGAGCCGCAGACCAACTATTAAATGGAATAAAAATCTCTATTCCACCAGTGTAATGGAGAGGATCTCCATTCATAAATTATTAAAATCATAGTAGTTGATTAAATTGACTTGATAAGAAATTTGTAACATTCTTAGGCCTATTAGAATGAAGTGTTCCTCTTTCTTTAAATGGTTAAATCAAGTAACTCTACAGATCAATCTGAAAACTACGTACAAATATTGAATGGAGTAAAAGAAAAGGAGAGGAGAGTGTTAGAAGGTTGCATTTTCTACTGTCAAAGGCAAAAGCTGTAAGCAAAATTACTACAGAAATGGGCAAAGATCTGCATATTACTTGTCTCTCTCTTTCTCCACTCATGGTCATGCTTTACTAATTTTTATTGACTGTTTTCCCGTTTCCATGAAAGAATTGAAGCCTTTGTTTATACATTTTTACAACTATACGTACAAATTTTATATGCAAAAACATAATTTTGGGTTGTGTGTGTCTTTTGGTGGAAGAATGCTTGTCACCTACTCCTCTTAAGTTCCCAATCCCTCTATGCTTCTCTGGTCCTCAAACTTACACCGAGAGAGATAACATAGCTGCTAGAGAGAGAAACAGAGAGTGAGGAGAGAGAGAGAGAGAACAGGAAAGTTTTGATCTTTCTTGATTGCTCTGCTCTGTTTTTGTTAATGGAGGGACACAACTGTAAACTCTGTTCTAGAGTTTTTGCCAATGGCAGAGCTTTGGGCGGTCACATGAGGTCTCACTTGGCCACTCTGCCGATTCCTCCAAAGAACCAACTCGGTGACCGTGCCGGCTCAGTTTCGTCTTTGTCTTCTTCAGAGGGAGAAGAGAGAGAAAGTGAAGAGAAAGCTTTGGTTTACGGGTTGAGAGACAACCCAAAGAAGAGTTTCAGGTTGGTAGATCCTGAGTTTCTGGATGCTGGCTCAGTCGTTGTTCAAGACAGAGAAAGCGAGGCTGAGTCATCGAGAAACCCAAAACGGCGGCGATCCAAGCGGGCTCGGAATATGGGTGTTGCAGGGAATCAAGGATTGAGCAAGCCCAAGATGAGAAAACCCAGTTCAACAGAGTCAGCGGCCGAGTTGGAACCTGTGAGTTCGGTCTCTGATAAGTCCCCTGAGGAAGACGTTGCTCTGTGTCTCATGATGCTTTCAAGGGACACTTGGAATTCAGAGGACTCGGACGAGTTGAGGCCGAGTCAGACTCTGAGGAATTACCAGTGCGAGACGTGCAAAAAAGTTTTCAGATCGTATCAAGCATTGGGTGGGCACAGAACGAGTCACAGGAAGGTCAAGAGCTGCTTTCAAGACGATGCAGACGAGTCCAAACCACCCAGAAGTGTTGGTAAGAACAATGCCGATCAGAAACTCCATGAATGCCAAATTTGTTTCAAAATGTTCGGTTCAGGCCAAGCTCTCGGCGGCCACAAGAGATCACACTTCTTAAGCTCATTAGTAACAATGTCTGCTGCTTCAAACTCTGCTAAATTTGGAGACAGCTTGATAGATCTTAACTTGCCAGCTCCAATGGAAGATGAAAGCTTTAGCCAATTAGAGGTCTCTGCAGTTTCCGATCCTGAATTCACCAACCCTATCAAACATCGACACCATTCGTAGCCATTGACATTAGTTCACAGGTTAAATTATTATCTCTCTCTCTCTCTCTCTCTCTCTTATTTTTTTAATATTTTTACATGTTCTGGTGATTTGAGAGAATATTAGGTTGTTTTGGGCAATTGGGTCAAATGGGTTACCTTGATTCATGGATATCTCTTTCACCTTACGGAGAAATCAATGCCTTGTGATTTTTGGAATTTTAGGTTCATTGGTAGTTGTAATACTTTGCTTTGAAATTGTCACAAGTAATGTGGATGTAACAGAGGGCAGAGAGTACATAATTCAGTCCACTTCAAGTCTTCAACCGTTCTTGTACCA
Source organism: Euryodendron excelsum (assembly GCA_033060915.1). Taxonomy (NCBI): domain Eukaryota; kingdom Viridiplantae; phylum Streptophyta; class Magnoliopsida; order Ericales; family Pentaphylacaceae; genus Euryodendron; species Euryodendron excelsum. The sequence goes on along the minus strand of CM065397.1, from coordinate 4,878,143 downwards.
CTGGAGTATCTGTGTATATGTATATGTATATGTATATATATATATATCTATACGCATGAATATATACATATCTACATGTATGTGTGTGTTTTGAGCTTTGCTTGGGAGGGAAGAACTTTGGTCTGCTGATAGTACAAAAGTGCTCAATTCTGTTCTGCAACTTTTTCCAGCTAGTCCTTGTGAACTGTTCTTAGACATAAGATCTGCTTTCTTATCTTAATATATATAGTGAGATGAAAAAACTCTAAAAAACTACAATATTTTTCTGTCTCATCATTGCTTTGTCTAGTTGAGGAATGGCGAAGTAGTTTTCTCTCTCTCTCTCTCTCTTACCACAATCTACATGGGAAAAGACGAAAATATCCTCAATGGCGGATCTCTGGTCTGGTGTTTAAGAGTTGGCAAAATCTGTCAATAATTAGAGGTGATTGGAGAAGATCGAAATCCCTTTTTATCCGGTGAAAAAAGCCTCTATTCCTTCCCATGCAACCATCTCATTGGAAAATCAGATATGTTTATTTTTTTTATTAAATTAGTGGCAAGGTCATTTGAGTAAAAAAAGAAGTTTGGTTTGGGTTCCTTTCTAACATACGTGTGATTTCTTGCTTTCATGGGATTGTTGCTTTTATTATGCAGTTGATTAGTATACCTCCTCTGCCTAGACTCATTTCCTATACCATCCACTGAACTTTCCATATGCATGAATTCTGTGTGTTTTGCAATTAGATTCTCAAATTGAACTTTTATCTCAATAGAGTCTTTATTTACACGTCATCGGACACATTTTTTCACTAATTTTTATGCTTTGTGCAAACAGATAAAACATGCTTAACAAGATATTTACTCGTATACTTGTCGTGTTACACTTATAATTAAAGCCATAGTTTTCACTTCATCATAATAACAATTTAGTATGGAACTTCTCACGACCATGGATGACCATTTGTTTTTAGCTCAAAAATGACATTTCAAGAAAGCGCGCAAGAGATCATGAACAGAACGAATAAAAGAAAAGAATGTGTCAACTAACTTAATTGGTAAATTCTCTTAAAAATCAAATTGAAAATTTGGGTTGAATCTTGGTGTCATTCAAGTTAGAGGATTATGAGCAAAGAGAGAGCGGTTGTGTAGCCCAATCATAATTGGACTAAACAAAGAAAAGAACAAGACTAGAAACGAGTTTATGTCGCCAGGGTTTAAGGACTGAGACAATAATTTTAAATGAGTTTCTTTAAAAAATTAATTAATTAATTATTTATTTTAAATATTATTATGAAATTTTTATTTGAAATTATTTTATTTTGTAAACCATTTTTTTTTTTCTAAAGTTCACTAATGTGCTAATTTTTTGTAAGTCAATTTTCTCATTTAGACGAAGGCCTTGTTTTTTAAAATTTTTTTTTATAGAAACAACATAGAACCTTAAAACTATGTAAGGTTTTTAAAAATTTGGGGCTTTTAAATTTTTTTTATTTGTATAGTGTACTAATTATTTATTAAACCGAAATTTTTTCTTTTAAAGTTCAATAGTGTACTAGATTATGACTTTCTTTTTTTAAAAGATAGTTTTTTGTTTCTGGACTTGGGACTTTTTTTAAAAGAAAAGATGTAAAAACTATATAGGATCTTATAGGTTTTAAAAAAATTTGGCGTCTTAAAAAATTGGACGCTCTTTTTCTAACATATAATTTTTTTTTTCATTTGGACTAGGACCTTTAATTAGAAAATGATGTAAAAATTATATAGAGCCTTATTAAATTTTAAAAAATTTGGAGCCTTACAAATTTGGGAGCCTTGGCGATGACCTTGTTGTCTTAATGGGAGAGCCGGCCTTGTATATCTATGTCTACAGTCCTACTTCAGCTCTTAAGCTACGTGAGAGGAAGAAATTATTCAGTGTCCTTCGAACGCTACATGTTCTTACTCTTTTACTCACACGAGAGTAGATTCTCCACCTAACAGATGAAAGATTTACTACTATATAAATATTATAGTAAGAATGACGTAATATTTCAAAAGCACTCAATAATTTTTCGGGAGAGGGGTCGCCGCCACCCTAAAAGGCACCCATTGTGGGGGCAGTTGCTAGCCTTTGGTGAGCCTCCACCTAGCTAGCTCTGAATGCATATGCATAAATGTGACCCTTAATCATGCGCAGCAAAAAATTTAATGATGGCCCATCAATAAATAAAAAAAGTCTACACTTCTAATGGAAGACAATTGGTTATCTCACTTTTATTGATGTGCCTTCGATGCACAGAAACTCTAGTTGCAATGGGGGAAGACAATTGGTTATCCCACTTTTCAGGACAAATTTTCAGTTATACAGTACCATTAGTGCATCGATTAAGCACATATAACAAAAGTATTATCAGCATCGGTTGTGCTACTCTTTATTTAAAAACAAAAAATAGCGTAAGGGGATGAAATTGACATAATCACAAAAGGTAATCTAATAATCGTCGATGGCGATACTACACAAATTTCAAAGGGTAGGCCTACACAAAAAAACAAAAAAAGTAGTGAAACTACACTCTCGAGTAGAATTTATACAAAAGAAAAAAAAAAAAAAAAAAGCTGAACGTTTTGCTCATCTTCGACATGCCCATTCTCAGAAGAATGAAAGTGGTTGAAAAAAATTATAACGCACCGTATACCAACATGTTTCTTTTAAATTTCTAGCAAATTATATAAATTTCTCAATCAAACAAGTAATGCTGGCCAAGTTTAATTAAATGTCAATATGGCCACCGACGGACAAAGTATAATGTGTGTGTGTATATATATATATATATTTATTTGTTTTTGAAAGAGAGATGTGAGTTGATCAGACCCACATGAACAAGCGCAGCCAATGGTTTACATAGGCGAGAACTAGGAAGAAAGAACCAAAGTCAGACTCTTCAACGACGGCTTGAAGACTTCAAAAGCAAAAGGCTCAAAAGGAAAGAGCCAAAAAAAAATATAAATTTGAACTCTCCTTATATCTCTTCAAACCAACGTGGTTCTTATTTTTCATATTTTCTCTCTCCTTAAAGTTCAATTAAACCACAAATTGCTTATTCTCTATCAAACTTAATAGTTGTGTTAGTCATTCCATGTTTGCTAGCTAGCGGCCTAAGAAGAGGAAATTATCAACTAAA